>JAEAOA010000748.1:1392500-2017500 GCA_016746295.1 Potamilus streckersoni | reverse complement strand
AATTCAGAACGGAAAACACTAAATATTTTTCAACATAAAACAAAAAGTGGCATATGCAGTAGAAAGCTTTAATAGAATTCTTAAGACTATAATGGTGAAGTGCTGAGTCAAAATTTAAACAATAAAACTAACTGAGGGAAAAAATATTATGCATGACCCCCGTTGAAAGAAGCAGCATAGAAAAGAGCTGCAGACTATGGATTAAAGAGTCTATTTACCTAAAGGAAACTGGTATATTTGGAACGCTTAAATTGCAAATCGGTGAAACAATCTTTAAGCATATTAAACAATCTTTGTAAAGGACTAAGCTCATAACTTTTCCAAGGAAAAAATTAAATCTGTACGGTAGTTGTTGAGGTTATCCGGTGATCTATAATCTGGAATTCTTGATTGCAGGTGATACAAAAGGAATGTTTAATGAACAAGAGTGAATCATGTCTGTATAGCAAATACGATGATATCTAAAATTGTTAAAAGCCTTTAGAGACCAAACGGTAAATAGCGTGTACTTGCGAAATGGAAATGATATACTGAGTTGTTTAATAGTTAGGAACCAGTAGAAAATATTATGCCACTAAGTAAACGGCGCGGCCAAAGCACATCCCCATCGGGAACGACTGAATAAGAGTGTAATGAAGTATTACGGAGCAACAAAACTTTGCGTTGTAAATGACAATGATTTTCGCTAATGCAGAGGAAACAGCAAATGCCAGTAATGATGTATATTCAAAACGTGATAAGGTGAATAAAATCTACTCAGTGTCATAGCTGGAAAAAATAATATAAGAGAAGAAATGAAAAGAGATATTATTAATAAATACTAGATTAATTCCAAATGTGTTTTTAAATGCAATATTAAAAAAAATATTGACGATTTTGAACAAAACAAGGATAATAATGATTGCATAAAAGTCATTGCAATTATAGGAACACTTTAATTTCGCACGAATTTCAGTCAACGCAGGCATCGCAACCATGTCGTCAATACCATAAACCAAAGACTTTTCCTGAACATTTGCTTTTACTACAAAATGAACGACATTTTCATTTTAATAGAGGCCTTTGAAATGGCATATATAAAGAAAAACATTTATTACATCAATTATTTTGTGCAGTTATACATATTTTGCAAATAATAAGTTTTCAGAACTTAAATTTGACATTTAACAAGAATTTAATCAAATTATCGAAGAAATGAATGAATTTATTTTTCAGATAATTCAAATACAACCGAGTAGAACTACTAGAGAACATTAATAGAATAAATGTAGTATGTCAAAGCTTCAATGACTAAATCAACGAGATTACATTGGCATTGTAGTGGGTGAAATGGCCCTTGACGTTGAAATCAACAAAGACTTAAATAAAAATGTGGATAAGCAGTAAATTAAAGCTCACGTGTTCTACTTATAAGATTCATAAATATAATATAGCTCTTGTGATAAATTTTTCACATACAAACACTGGTTATTTTGTTTATAATTTACTCCTTAAAATTTGACAATGTTAAATCTCGTAACAGTTACAAAACACAGGGCAATATGAGCCTGTGTGAAAAATAAACTAAACTGGGTAGTATTGCTGGAAACAGTTGGTTGTGATATTTTCTTTAGGCATTTAACAAAAGAAAAGTAATCCAGTGTCATGTTCACTTCCAAATAAGAAAACTGTTTTCTGAAGGCTAAATCCCTTTGCCCTGCGAAAGTGCTTTTAATCCTAATAATAGATATTAATCTGAAACAATTTAAAAACATCTTCGATGTATTATTTAGTTTTGTATTTTTTTTCAGCTGTTCCTGTAAATGAGGGGACGTGCACGACTGGTAACGATACTCTATCTGCCACCCCAGTTAAAATGGGATTCCTGTAGTAGCTGCAACTCTGCTGCTAAAATATATCATTTTGTACATTACATCTTCCCATAGAATTCGGGGTTCGATGTTGCGATAAATCACACAATTATTCAGTGTATCGGGTGGATTTTTTTTTCATATCAAAGAAAGAAAAATTGACAAAGAAAATATAACTTAATAAGTTATTTGAAATAATATTCATTAATGATCTTTGATTGTAGTGGGACACATTTATCATGCACGATAAATGATATGTTTCGGTGGCATATGGATGGTTTAATTGCTATTAAAGCAATGTAATAATATGCAACATTGTATCCCATAATATATACATATCTTTATCTCAGTTGACTTCTATAAATAAACATATAGATGTTTGTTTAAGTCTAGTTTGCATTTTGTTTCATGTCTTCTAGTACAGTTTTTATATGTTTACTTCTTTTCGTTTACTTTCCTTCCTCTCTCCTTTGGGTCTTAGTTTCTGATAGTACCGTCTTTGTTTCTCATAGTACTATAGTGTTTTATCATAGTACTATAGACCGTATGCATGCACGGATGAACATTTTCTTCCTTTATGAGTTACTCCTAGTTAGAGAGTTTTCTTGCATTCCTGTGGTATATAACATTAGTAAATCTCTAAATGCTCGTGTTGTAAACCTACAAGGAAGAAGAAATTCTTGAAAACCATTTCCCTACACATTGTAGAGTGTTCCGTTTCGAAATTTGTAAAACAAAAACATACAAAAGAGGGTATTAAATCCTTTATTACAATTTCCACAATAATAACGGATATAATATCTCAAACGGTAAGCATGTCATTTACAAGTTTTGTTGGGGTTTTTTTTTTTGTTATTTATTATTGGAAAAATATCAATTTAAGTAAATGCGGATATGTAATGGAATGGAAATCCATTTCCAAAAAAGATCTCAACACTTTCTTTCGACCATATATCATTTTCAAATGGAGACGGGTGGAAGTGAGGGTGGATAAATCTCCAGAGTTGACTTGTGAAATATCGACGAAATGGGAAAGCCGTTCAGATGGAAAATATCTCGTTCTAGGAAAAATATATCATTCATTCCAGAGAATGAAATGGTCACAATTTGAAGCTTTTAATATGTAGACCCGCTTAGATGGCCGGACCACCTCCCCCATCTCCAAGAGTTTTCGTTGTATTCAGGTAGAGAATAAAACTTTTTTTAGTATTAGTTATATCCTGTCTACATCGATAACAATAAAGTGCCCGGTTAAGTTAGTATATACCATACATAATTACGTTATTCCCTAACCATCCGTTGTTTTCACGTAACATCATCAAACCTGTGCTTTTCCATGTCCGCTGTTTTCATTTTCCCGCCATGCAAACAGTTGCCCAATAACATTGCTTTCCCCGAAACGTTCAGAAACTTATAAAGGCATGCATAATTTTGTGGAAAAGACTCATTAAGAACCTAAAGCGCTGAGGCTAGTTAGATACTAGTTTTGTACTGTTCGTCGTAAATTTATTGCATATATATATATATATATATATATATATATATATATATATATATATATATATATATATATATATATATATATATATATATATATATATATATATTAGTTATTGTATATCGTGGCATGCAACGGCAGCCAAGTATAATTAATGGGTACGCGATAACAATTAAGGGTAAAGTTCTAAACATGTAATATTGACAATGCATACAATCCTTCCGAAATAATCTCTATCAATTAAATGTCTACATGAAGTACTACAAGATACAATATAATTTGGTTTTGTTAAAGAACAGTTGGATTAATTATCAGACCCTGGTCAGAAAATAAAATGCTACAGAAAAGGATCAATCTGATTGGTTGACGAAGAAGCTGTTCAGAAACCAGGTCTCAGAACACATCTCATCCCCATGCCACACTTTCAGTGATATAACACTTATTGCAATTACTAACAACCCCAACTGGAGTTTCGAAACCAGAAAGGAAAATTAATCATACTGGATACACCGCCTTAGAACATTGAAACCAAGCGGTTTAAACCAAGAAGACTATTAGAAAACAGCCATGCACAAGTGGTATTATCCTTTGCAGACGACACATTTTCTTTTCAAAATTTTTCTAATTTTTTTTTAGTAGCCTTCAATTACTACTAGAAGAATGCAAATATCTGTTTTATTTTGTTTTGGAATTTGTAATCGGTTTACACGAATAGATGCGTGTGTGCGTGCGTGCGTTTTAATTTTTTTAAAAATAAACCCCGTGGG
Source organism: Potamilus streckersoni (assembly GCA_016746295.1). Taxonomy (NCBI): domain Eukaryota; kingdom Metazoa; phylum Mollusca; class Bivalvia; order Unionida; family Unionidae; genus Potamilus; species Potamilus streckersoni. Next base: position 2,013,385 of record JAEAOA010000748.1, on the reverse strand, counting down.
AATGTTGAGTCTCAACACGATCGCAAAAACTCATATGTTAAATTACAGCTATCAAGTCAGTTACGTCATGTAACAGACAATAACTCAGCATGGTACATGTTGTCGAAATACAATAACTCAGCATGGTACATGTCGTAATACAGTAACTCAGCATGGTACGTGTCGTCGTAATACTAACTCTGCATGGTACATGTCATCGTAATATCTGGAAGTTCAAAGTTAATGATCCAGAATTAATAATCTAACAGTTGTAATTGTACTTGTAAATTTCAAAAATATAAATGACATAAAAACACGTACGTTTTATTTCATGAGATGAAAATTGTCGCAAATTTACTCTTGGTAACGGATGGCATCATCTCAAAACTATATGTACAAATTGTTTGATGGATGATTTTTTTGACAATTTATAATTTTGAAGATGAGCTCGGTTTTATAAAGTGGTCATTTATAAATAACTGAGATCCCCCGAACCATCGCTGTTTTTGTATAACTATAGTTATGAATCAATGAAAGCATGTCTCTTGATTTCTTTTCTGCCAGAACATTTTTCCTTGCTTTAAGCATTAAGTTCGTTCTGATGCCTGTTCTGCATCATTATTGTGTCGGTGTTATTAATTTTTAATCTTTAGGAATATTAAAACGTGCTAATATATTATCATCTACAGCTGCCACTTCTACAGTTGCGATGACTACGACAGTGACAACAACAGCCATTGTTCCAGGTAAATATGCAGTCAGTCGGTGGTCCTATGTCATTTTCGTCCATTTTTTTATATAAAAAAAAAGATTGTGTATACCACAGAGGCTGATTTTTTTAAAGTTGATTAATGGACAAACCTATCACATGTGTGATTAAATAAGTGCTGGGTCATTGTTATATGAAAACTCAAGTATTGAAACACAAAATAAAAAGAGTCAAAAGCTACTTTCAATTAATATGAATAGCTTAATTTACTTGTTTTAGTCAATATGCGTTCAGGAAACAGTTCGGAGTCTGCGCATTAATTTGTTGCGCAGTTATTTTGTGTTGTTTGAACTTTGTTTTTCAAAACGAGAAAATCAATCTGTCTTAGTGAAATAAGACCGAGGTTACCCCGACTGTTTGTTGCCCCGACTGCTTATTTGCGCGTTAAAGGCATAGGAAATTAATTATGTAACTGACGAATGCCATTTAATTTCTCTATATACTTATCGTGACTTATTTTCCCATTTGAATGTTTTCTCAACCGCGCATAGCTATCACGTGATCGGTGTTAACTATTATTGGTTTCTTCTTTAACAATTGTCCTCAACGGCTTGCTAGTACTCTTTTTGAAAAGGATGAAATAAGTTCAATAACATGCGTACAAATTCCTGAGTACTTCTATTGCGTGATACACTAGTTGTTTGCTTCTCCCACCCGCCAAAACCACACACCTGTTTTAATGTTCACATACGTTTCGAGGGAACATTTTTCTTTAACTCTTCATTCAGAAGTAAATGGCGTACATACACACAACTGGCCATTCTCTGGCATCTTGTTCCATTAAATCACGAGGTCGACCTCACTCAAAACAACGGTGTTGAATCAAAGCTGAGAACAACCACAACTTGACATGGAAATTAGTTCGATATCCTTACTATAATCTACATATTGTTTTACACTCCTTCTCTTCTTTAAGGAATTTGATTGCTTTTTTATCATCACTGTATTTAATGATCAAAGAAAGAATTTCCTTGATTCTTTTAGCATGATATTTTTCAATGCTTCATTCACTAAATTTGTTCAGATTTTTTCTCAAGTTTCTTTTTTCAATAATTGTACCCATAAAATTCATTTTCAATTTTTTATATTATTGAAGCAAGCAAAACTATTTTCATTTACAGCTACATCAGTGATTACAACAGCCTCTAACGCATGTAAATTCTTTGTCTTCTTATACGTTCAGTTAATGATGTTTCTTTGTTTGAATATGGTAAATGTACCTGTTATTAGTCCATATGTGTTCAGGAAACACACTGTGTTCTGCATACTACTTGATTGCACATGAATGTTGTGCTGCTTGGTTTTTTGCTTTGTAAGAAAGTGGTTCATTTCAGTCCCGTTATATATCCAAAGATTCTTCTGGCTTCACAAAAATGAGGTTACACCGTCTGGTGACTTAAGAATTAAAGGTATGCCATATACGGTATGACTCCCCTCTTTACTTATAATGGCATCGTTAACAATTCTTACGTCCTCCGTTTTGTAATGTGGATTATAATTTTTTTTCCTCAGTGTTTGTGCTTGGCTGTAGATAAGGTTCTGCATCTAACCTTATACTTTTTTTGTGACTGAATGTAGAGTAAATTTATTACATGAAGCTATTAATGTGATTGGCTCCAGAGCCATAATTGTATATGCAAATTTGGCCTTTCTGATAGTGAACGGTATAGAGCCGATATTCATCTGAATATCGGCATAGAGCCGATATGTATCTGAATATCGGCATAGAGTCGATATTCATCTGAATATCGGCATAGAGCCGATATTCATGCTTGTGATTGACGCAAAAGCTGCTATTCAGATTGTATTCTTTTTCTCTTTGTACCTGGTTCTAGGATTGGCCTAACAGTCTGTATATAACCAGAGTGGTAATTTCTTTATGAATGGCAGTATGGTGGGCCTAATATTCTGTATGTATCTACTGTCGTACTTTTCGGTGAATGGTTGTATGCTACGCATAACATTCTAAATGTAACCACTGTCATAATTTTGTTGCCACGCCTAATATTTTGTGTATAACACAGCGGCGTCACAAGTGTTGGTGTAACCCAGTGTGTTAACTCATGATGTCAACCCCATGGACCTCCTTCCTGCACAAAAATTCAAAAATGTTATACACAGTTATTTTTATGTCACCCCCTCTATGGTGTCACTCGGTGCGGTCCGCACCAACCCACTCCCAGCTCCACCCCGCACCCACCCGCTCCCCTTCACTTAGAAAAGGCTGAGATCGGATTGAAAGCAACAAAGACCACAGATGTGTTTTCCATCACGTCTGCACATCTGTACAGCAAGTTACACAAAAGAAAAAAAAAAGAAAAAGAGACATTGGGGATTTTGATAGGCGGGAGTTGAGGCGGAAAGCCGGTACGCTCTGTTACAATACGCTTCATAAGGTCTTTTTTGGGGTCTCTGACCTCTAGGGGTCAGGAAAAGGCCTAGCACCAAGGCCAAGTGCCCTCTTAAAGGGACAGCAGTCTATGCCCGGGACTGCAAGCAGTCATAGGGCAGTAAGCGACTTAAAACTCGCTACCTACCCCTCTCCTAGTGACGCCACTTATATAACTACTGTTGTACGTTTTTAGTAAATAGCTGTAGAGTAGGCCTAATAGCCTGTATATAACTATTATCGTACTTTTGTGAATGGCTGTAGGCTAATGCCCATTACAACAATACTTTCTGTGTTTATTTGTAAATATAAAACATGTATAGTGTATGTGAATGTTGACTTGCTGTGAGTTATAACATACGGAATGTGTGTTTGTGTGTGTGTTTGTGTGTGTGTGTGTGTGTGTGTGATCTGGATTTTCAACGTACTTTTAAAACTTTGTCATTTCCGTATGGTGTCTGCCGTGCGGTAGTTTATAGTGATGTCAAGACCTGAGGCATCATGCCGCAGACATGTAGCATCATGTCCCACCCAGTCACATTATCCTGATAACAGGTCGACCAGTCCTAACACTAACCTCTTAATGCTGAGCGCGTAGCGAGGCAGCTGTTAGCACTAGTTTTATAAGTATTTGGTGTGACTCAGCAGGGGTTACAACCCGCGACTTCCCGCATCTGAGGCGGATGCTCTAACCATTAGACCACCGGGGACATATTTTATATGTATCGCTTACTTTTATTCCCTGCTTAGACTGAAAAGGTCTCATAGAAGTTCGCTTATCTGTCCGTCTTTCCATCTGTCTGTTTGTCCGTTATAGATGGTTAAATTATTGCAGAAGATAGTAGAAAGAGTGACGGGTATTTGAATTTTTAAGCCGTTTTATTTTATTTGTTCGTGCATTAGATGTATGTCGATTTTGTCTCAATTATAAAGTCGGTGCTTTCTTAAGTTTTTTTTTTCTTGTTCTCTTAGCAACTCGCCACATTACGCCAACATGTCACCCTTTATGAATCGCTAGGCCTTGAACATTCTTTCCCAAAGCATCAGAATTTTAGTTTATTCTCATTTTTTATATTTTTATTTACTGTTTTCTCATAGATATATTCGGAGATAAAGCTACGTTCTCTCGACGCCAGCAAGGAAGTGAGAAATACACCAATATCAGAAATTTAACCCCAGTGAGCAACTCAATCAGATGTGGTCGCGAATGTCTCGCGGAGGTAAATTGCGATCTATTCATCTTCGACAAAGCTACTCGTGTCTGCAACTTGTCCCACGAGGATCTTGGTGGGATTTCCATTGATTGCTCCGCCAATAATTGCTTTAAACGGCAAAGAGAACCATTGATTTAGAATACTTTCGCATAGCATTCAGTATGGATTACTGCTATGGGTTTCCTAATGTATACAATTATTTCTTTTTTCACTATTAATTATGTGTTTTGACGTGCTTTGTACTTAGACGTTATCTTGTGCAAAGTCTATAGTATATGCTTTCTGCTTGTTACATTTACTTATCTGTGATATCTCTTTTCAGCTGAAAGAATATTGCGAGATGAATTATGAAGAAAATATCTATTTATTTTATTGTTATTATCAAAAAAGAAGTTTTTTTTTCTAGTCCTTAATAACCATTTGCACATTTTGAAATGTTTAATGTCTTCGTGCACGTCCTAGATTGACAAAACTTTTGTTTTCTGCCATTGGCTTGCTGCAGGTGGCATTTTAAAAATTATTTTAGACTTTCAGATCTGAAAACTATGTCATATGCCATTCGCCGGAAGTCTTTGTTTTTATCGTACATATATGACCGTGGTCGTGTTGAGTTGTCACGCATTTGAATTTTTGTTTTGTTTCTGAATGTATAATCTTCATCAGATTGGCTATAACATATTTCTAATAAAGATTTCATAATTTCATACACGTTTTATATCGTTTGTTTTAGATTTTTTTGTTTTATTCACCAGAACCTCCACAATACTGTTCGTTAAATCCTGTAGGCCGTTTTCTAAACTTTGCTTCAACTAGGGTGATAGGTTTCGCACCAAACACAGCACAATGATTCCCTGGATAGTTTTTTTTTTTTAAAAAATACTTTTCAATGAGTTTTGAAGGACTTCCAAATGTTTTCAGAGAGAATCTTCTGCATGTTAATATGTGAACTACCGGTGTTGTGCCTCATTTGAGCCACAAAATGTTATCCCACTTTAATTATATTTTGGACAATATATACGTAAACAATAAAATATTTTATTTAAAATTGTGATTTTGTTTAGTTTTAATACTTTTGTATTCGTTCTAAAAGTCTACAAATTTAAAGGTCTAATTCGGCAAATTCATGGACTCTTCAAGGATAACACCGATTTTCTCAAAAAATAAAATACAAATTTAAGCGTCTTTCAAGGAAACACTTAAATTGTATGGGCACTTAAAGGTTGTACGAACCATGCAAGTGATCGATAAGATAAGAGAAGCATGCTCGGTTTGTTAATTATTATAGTTTTTATTTTAACGGCGTGCACTAAAGTAATTGATAAGTAATTGTCCCGTAAATCGAACGAAAATAAGGGATTATTACAAATGTGAAATCTCTACGTGTTACAAAAATAATTTAAATATTATGTTGCTTTTAATCGCTGATGACACCATAGTTGTTGCACAAAATCCTGTTGTCATGCGACATACTCTTGATGTGTAGTAGAGATTGAAGTAAATGGAAACAACTTAAGTCAGCACAAAGAAAACAAAAAGTATCGTGTATGGTTAAAGAAAGAAGCATACATATAAGAAAGAAGCATACATATAAATTGAACATAAGTAATGCTGATACTGATTTTTTAGATGATTATAATTACTTAGGATCACCTTTCATAATAATTAAAAATTCTCCAACTGCCCGAATAACCTAGTAATTATAGCTAATCAAAGTATGCATTTATATTTGACTTTGATTGAAACTCGAAACTGGTCGATCAAATCATTCAACCGATCTTAACATAATGCTTGCAAAATTTGGGGATTTTGTAAAATCTGATATAGTCGAAAAATCTAGTCTTTCTTTCCTCAGAAGTATATTGAAAGTAAAATATATACCCCTCAACATATGGTATACGGCAATGCACCCCTCTACATATGGCATACGGCAAGGTATCCCTCTACATATGGTATACGGCAAGATATTCCTCTACATATGGTATACGGCAAGGTATCCCTCTACATATGGTATACGGCAATGCACCCCTTTACATATGATATATGGCAAGATATCCCTCTACATATTGAATACAGCAAGGTATCCCTCTACATATGATATATGGCAAGGTATCCCTCTACATATGGTATATGGCAAGGTATCCCTCTACATATGGTATACGGCTATGTACCCCTCTACATATGGTATATGGCAATGTACCCCTCTACATATGGTATATGGCAAAGTATCCCTCTACATATGGTATACAGCAAGATATCCATCTACATATGGCATACGGCAAGGTATCCCTTTACATATGGTATACGGCAAGGTATCCCTCTACATATGGTATGTGGCAAGATATCCCTCTACATATGGTATACGGCAAGGTATCCCTCTACATATGGTATATGGCAAGGTATCCCTCTACATATGGTATATGGCAAGGTATCCCTCTACATATGGTATATGGCAAGGTACATAGCCATATGGTATATGGCAATGTACCCCTCTACAGATGGCATTCGGCAAGATATCCCTTTACATATGGTATATGGCAATGTACCCCTCTACATATGGTATACAGCAAGGTATCCCTCTACATATGATATATGGCAAGGTATCCCTCTACATATTGTATGTTGCAAGGTATCCGTCTACATATGGTATATGGCAATGTACCCCTCTACAGATGGTATATGGCAATATGGTATACAGCAAGGTATCCTTCTACATATGGTATATGGCAAGGTATCCCTCTACATATGGTATATGGCAAGGTATCCCTCTACATATGATATATGGCAAGGTATCCCTCTACATATGGTATATGGCAATGTACCCCTCAACAGATGGTATATGGCAATGTACCCCTCTACATATGGTACAGGACAGGGTATCCCTCTACATATGGTATATGGCAATGTACCCCTCTACAGATGGTATATGGCAATATGGTATACAGCAAGGTATCCTTCTACATATGGTATATGGCAAGGTATCCCTCTACATATGGTATATGGCAAGGTATCCCTCTACATATGATATATGGCAAGGTATCCCTCTACATATGGTATATGGCAATGTACCCCTCAACAGATGGTATATGGCAATGTACCCCTCTACATATGGTACAGGACAGGGTATCCCTCTACATATGGTATATGGCAATGTACCCCTCTACATATGGTATACGACAAGGTATCCCTCTACATATGGTATACGACAAGGTATCCCTCTACATATAGTATACAGCAAGGTATCCCTCTACATATGGTATACAGCAAACTCAGTCCCTTTAATTATCGACGTTGAAAGTCGCATTGTAAAATATTGGGCTAAAGTGGCAAGTGGTTATAAAGAAAAAAAAATATCGTATTTATTATCTTCTATTCAAACACTTTCGTGACAATTCGAATAGCAGAAAATGATCACTTCAGGTGAAATCTATATTAGATAAATATTGTGTTACGTTTCATATGGAGAAATCAAAGTTTTGTGTCATATAAATCATTAACAAATCCAGTAGAAAAACTTCAAGATCAATATCTACAATTTTGAGTTTTGGATTTAGAAGAAATCTATTTCTCATTACCAAAAATAAATCTAAAATTTTCATTATGTTTAGAACTGCAAATGATGGATTTCCCATCGAAACTACTAGACGTATTAATGTTCCCTATAACGAAAGAAATTACACACTGTCATTTTAAAGAAATAGGGGATGTATATCCACCATCTTCTACCTTGTTCTTAATTTCACCAAGAAAGTATTTATAATGAGTACTACGCTATACAGACAAATAAAGCTTCTCAAATATACCTTACAGGCACAATGCTACTCCACCCATAATAGATTGGATAAGTACGTGTAGCCGGGAATCGAAAATGGTCGGATAAAGGTATCTACAACTCCGAGCACTACCACCGATGTACATATCTATACTATGACTGTCTGGTGTTAATCTTTATGCATTATATACATGTATAAGAAACAGTTTCTAATCTGGCTGCCGATAGTTAATGATTAGCTTATGCTTACTTTTAAGTAATAAACATGTGATTCCAAATTACGGACTTATTAATATATTAAGAATCAGAATAAGGAAACAATTGTATACTTAAATTTTACGTCAGCTTTTTTTTTTTTTTGTTTCATTCATTTGGAATGCTCAGCAATCAATATCCGTTGTGGCTGCTTGCAAACCTGAATGACTCGCAGTGCTAATTCTGCTCGTATGATAATCCTATGCAAAACATAATGATATAAAAAATCAAGAACTTTAAATTTCTGAATGCTCATTATCAGACCTATTTTTATCTGTAGATAAACATCCAAAACCGAGTCATTTTCTGGATCTACATATCTTCCAAGCATGTGTTTTTTATTTCGCACAAAAAGGGCCAGGTTGCTAATTTCAGTAAGGAATTATACAAACTCCAGTCTTTAAAAAGACTAAAATTCCATCAAAAAGAAATGGGCTTTTTCAGTTAAAACTTGGATAAGCTCTCAAAAATGTTGTTTTTTTTACAACTAAAAACAACTAAAATCTTACTTTATCAACATATTTTGTCACCCAATCCAATATATTCGCCATTTTTTCTTCACAAATTTCCATAATGGTTCCCATCCTTTCAAATCATTAGCAATGTGAGTTCTTTAAATCCACTTACAGTAATGAAATTATTATATCTCACAATTGCATTTCTATAGAAATAAATCATAAAAGTTGAAGCTTTTAATGGTTTAAACTAAGTGCATACAATTTTATTCTAAATCCATAAACGTTTATAGAAATTAAAGACTTTTGTTGCAAATGAATTAGAGAAAACATTTGCATGTAAATTATGCAATATATCAAAGAAATAAAAAACATAACAATTAAAAGAGTGCAAACTACGGATAGCAAATATTCTAATTAAATAACTTCTGATGTAAATTCGCGGAAATCATAGCATATAAAGTAGGTATGTACTATATATATATATAAAGACGTAAAATATCAATTAACTGCATCATATATTGTATACACTAAGATGTATATTAAATACATATAACCATTGCATCAGTCATGTCAGAAAAATAAAATATGAATAAGTAAATTTTACATATTTTGAATAATTATATTTTATAAAATATTAATGTTATAATTGGTAATGACAATGACCCATCTTAATGTTTCGTTTTTATTGTTGTTTTACCTCTACTTATAATAGACCAGAAGATAGGATGGTATTTCGTCGGTAGTCCGTCAGTCAGTCCGTCTGTCCGTTAGCACACGTTTTTAATCGCTATTCCTCTTCAAATTCTTCGAGGATTGACATGAAACTTTACGCATGCATGGTCTAATTGGATCTTAAAAAAAGTGATGCCACTCAGGTACCCAATAATGCCGAATCAGTAGCAATCAATATAATTTTGTTGTCGCTCAAAATGGAGTTTTTACTGAAAGACGTCTTATGTTGTCTTATTATGTCTAAACGGAAATGTTACTGATCTTAGATCTAATATGGACGCAAAGGCCGCCATCTTGGAATCTTGTTATTGGTGCCACTCCTGAAAAGAAAATCATAAGTTCATGGAGTTGTCTCCAGAAGACTTCTTATGATATGTAGATGGTCCTAAATGAAAATGGTGCCGATTGGGTGTCTAATAATTCCACCATAACGGCCATCCTGAAAATCTCGTTGGCATACCTCTATGTCAATTTCATGCACTGTGGCTACAATTTTTAGGGATATCATGCTTGTAGAAATTGTACATGATCTAAGCATACATCTAACCAAAATTACTGATCCCATGTGCTAAACAAATCAGCCTGAATTAGTCTAAAGAACACAAATTTTAGCAGTTGTTAAACAGGGAAAACGAATTTTGCCAGACTAGATATCACCAGCTTTTGAACGTGCAATGAATGAATTACCAAATATAAAAATGTGACAAAATAGGTAGCCTTGTTTTTGTTTTTTTTTACAATTTACGCCTGAACTTCAGGTAGTGAAAATGACCAAGCGGGACTAGCAGTTGTTTTTTGAAGTAAAGCCAAGCTGTGTACTCTATAACCCATATGAAAACCATTAATTATAAAAAAAATTAATTGAATTAAACGTCTTTTGAACAATACTTAAGATATACAAGGCATTTTTAAATAACTAGTATAACCAATGCGGAAAACCGGAGAAATTATTTCTCTGTAAAACATCTAACCCTACGCAAAATACGAAACTGTAGAGCACATTAAATCGTTGGGGGCTTGTTCATATAAAGACGGTGTTTTCATCAAAATCCTTGTTCTGATGTATAGTTTGTGCTAAATAATAATGGTACCGATCTAACATAAAATATGGCAGTCATGGCAGCCATCTTAAACACACACGAGACTATGTAAGCACCATTGAATGGCAGATACTAGATAAGAAAATCAAGATGGTGGAAGTAATTTAATGCTATTTCTTTTGAGCCAGTGCATTTTTGTATTAGTCATTTCCAGCTGTGTCGCTTTTTCGTCGTATTAGTCACTATGCAGTACTGTCTAATATTTTCTGATTCGCTTTGTTCACGATATATTTCATTACTGATACGCAAAAAGCCTCTGCTATCTGGCCATTTATTATCCAATTTGGTTAATATCCCTAAGCCACCCAGCTTGGAGGACACGTCTGTACGTTTAGAGTCACAAATTAGTTCTAAACTTGCAACCATTTTTGGTCTGTTTTCATTTTCAGTCAATCTAATATATATATATATATATATATATATATATATATATATATATATATATATATATATATATATATATATATATATATATATATATATATATATATATATATATATATATATATATATATGTGTGTGTGTGTGTGTGTGTGTGTGTGTGTGTGTGTGTGTTGTTTGTGATTGAAACTAAGCACAATCCTTCGTAAAATGAATGTTTAAACATGTAATTGTACTGTTCTGTTTTCAGCTATACAGTTCTCGAATCACGTCATCATCAGCCATATTTGTGGCACGCTTGGAAATTTAACATTGAGTTTATATTGTGTTCGGAAGCTGAAAAGAAAATTCGCTAAATCTCAAGAAGCTGTTACAAAAATACATACATAAACCAAACACAAACCATGTATTATGTTAGTATCTGTATCTGTAATTTAAAAGTTGATTTTGCTTCCGTGTGTCTAGTGGTCGCATCTTGGAGAAACAGACAGGATGCCCCTCGTCCAAGTAAAATGGACAGAATGTCATCTGCTTGTGACCTTATTTAAAAGCATCTATTTATTTTCGGAGCTGCGTAGTTTTGGAGTGGTAAAGAGAGTGTTGTCTCCTCGATCGAATAAGAGCGCACGTTAATATGTTCGAATGTAAAAACTGTACACCTTTTTCATTTCTCTCGTCCCTGCTGTTACATGTCTCGGTAAGCGATGCTACATGCTCGTTTGTTTGTAAAAAAAAAAAAGCCCATTTCAATAACTAAAAAGTTTAATGAGATAAAAATTGCACAGAACTAAGTCAATTGAATCATTGATTTATAATTTCTAACCTGACTGAGCAGCAGGGAGGGCGAACCCTACAAATTTTTGCGACAAAATCGATTAAAGCCTCAGAATGCCCATGGAGCCTTCCTACGAAATCTCATATTTCAACCAAAAAAAAAAATAAAGACTCCATTTTACAAATGGAGCCTTAGCGATTTTGTCGTAAATATGTTGTCATAACCACCCTCAAATTGCTGCCAATAATTGCTATCATTGTTGTCATAGTCTTCCCTGCTGCTGGAAGGATTTCAGGGTTAATACAAATGATTTAACCGAATATTTGTTAGCTTTTCACAAACAGACTAATCGATAATACTTCACCACGTAGATCAATTAAATTATTTGACTGATCGGTGAGTGTAAAATTAATTCTAGTTAGCGAATCATTTTGACATTTCATATAAACTGGATTAGTCGGTTTCTCAACAATTAAAAATCCTGGAGGAGCTGTTGGCGTAAATGAATAAAGAATGTAACCTTGTCGGGCTTGATTTGATTGCTCGAGATTAATTTGATAGCTTCCTTCGATTACATCACACGTTAAATTAAGCGCGATCACCGATGAAATGTCCACATTGTTCGGTGCGATATGTCTACCGTCGCCGTTTTGAGAATTATTGTAAGTCAATATAGTTGGTTTGGGTTGTTTATTTTCCCATTCGTCATGGATTATTCTGAATCCCTCGTCAATGGCTGCTCTGAGATCTCTCTTCAATTCTGGTATGTTATATCCTGGTAGTTTAAACGTTGGAATATCTTCAACGGGGATTTTATATTTCTCTGCAAAAAATTTACTTAATTCAGGATCACCTGTTATTTCTTGAATGGTTCGAGAATGATATTTTTCTGCGTCATCGATAATTTTATTACATGTAGCTACCACGCTGATGAATTCGTCTTTAGTGAGAGAACCAGATCTTAGAGATACTAACAATAACGAAAGATCATTATTTATCGCTGTGAATCTATCAGTAATACGACGTTCATCTAACTCCTCATTAAACTTTTCATTCAACTCTTTCTTCAATTTCTCCTTCACCTTTTCATCCCTCTCTTTCACCAATTTCTCTATCCTCGCCTTCATACCCTTTAAAATGACAGCCGCGATCCCCTCACGAATCGCCTTGCTAAGGAGATTAGAAGATATACTCCTGCGATTTCTATTACCTTCTACTGGATTCTTGGATGCTATCTTATCAGTGATATAATCAGACTTTACCGGCTCGGGTATGGAAGTGCTAGCATTTCTACCAGGTGGACCTTCGGGCCATCCTAATACTGTTCTTATTGAACTGTTATAAATATCTACAATATACCCAGGACAGCCTATTTCAATTGCAGATGATAGTGTTGGTTCATGAACTGTTATCACGATTTTTGCTTCCCTTCTAGTAATAGATTTTATTCTACGTTGTAATTCATTATTAATTTGCTCAATTTGATAGGACCCAGTTGGTATTGAAACAACGTTCCAATCTGGAGTGTCATCTTTTTTATTCCTATACGCAAACACCAGAGAATTATTAGGTCTCTGACCACCAAATGGAACCGATCTGATATTAGGCCAACTATGATACACTCGTAATTTTGCCAACGCGATTTCCTTTACTGAAACAGGGGAAGGGAAATTCACACTGAATTCAGGGTTTGTTGACGATATTGATATCATGCTTGTTTTCCGCGGAGTGGTATTTTCTGCTATCCGCTGAAGTAGTTGAATCTCTTGCGACATTATTATTATTATTTACAATTTTACAATGTCTAATTTCGCAATAGATGAAAAAACGCTAGCGTTTTTAATCGCAGTATCATAAATACGTACCATCGCGGAGAACTCGTCTTCGGTAATTATCGTATCATCAATCGATGATGACATCAACGAGGACAATTGTGAGTAACCGTTAGATACTGTTTGATGTTTTACTATATAGTCGTTAAGTTTTTCTTGAGAACACGATGATATTTTTTTAGTAATAGCATTTGCAATTCCAGCAAATGTTGTCACCGCGGAAATAGCAATTGGGACAGCAATCGGAGCTACCATTGTTACTGAAGATAGTATAATACCAGCACCGGCCATTATACCAGATACCGAGTATACTGTAACATCAATCGCGGTAATTCTCCTGCGATATTTTTTAATTTTTATTTCATACTCATCAATGAGTGTTTTGAGTTTCGTTAAAAACTCTTTGACGGTATCATAGCGATATTGCGATGACGGAGTCATATTATTTTAAAACCTCAAGTGGTTTCTAATTGTTAAAAATTCTAATTCAGATCAGCTACAAACTCCATGTACCATACAAATGATGTCTTATTTAAATTAGGATCAGTGCTTGTTATTGTAAACCGTTTGTATTCACCCACGTCAATAGTCGTTGAAATCACGTTGTTGTATCCATATGAAGTCGATGATGATATATTAAACTGATTTAGTGACACTATTGTTAATCGATAAATACCCTTGTTTGACACAGTGAGAGTTATTGTATTCTTTTTAGGTTCCCAATCTAATGATCCAGAGAGAACTGTGTATACCATATTTATGATATTCTTCTCATGAGGAATCTTTATTTTTTCAAGTAGCGGATGATTGTTTTACAACGTTGTAATATCAGTGTTGATTGCTTCCAATTGCCGATTAATCGCTGGTATTTCTTCGATGGATTTTTTAATATCCGGAAGTTTGATATCTAGTTTATCAAGTGGACCTCCCAAAAATTTATCAACAATGTTTTTACGAAATGTTGAAAACTGTTTTACGTGTTCTTCATATCTTAATTGAAATGTTGCAATTTCCAACATAGATGCTTTTATCTCTGCAATATTCGGTGTAGTTACTGGTGGATTTCCAAGGAATTCTAGCAGCTGTTTGTCGATTTTGTCTACGATTGACTTTTGTAATTCATAGAATTTATTGAATTCAGCTTTATGATTGTTATATTCATCATTGAGTGATTTTAACTCGTTTGCTGTGCTATCTACTGTTAGTTTATCCGTGATCGTCGAAACAAATACCCCGGGTTTGAGTTTTCCATCGTTTGAATATAACGCTATTGTATTTTCAACGACGTCACGTCTTCGTATTAAGATATCATCCAATGACACATTACTAGATTTCAATTTGCCCTGGCGATCTTGAAATACAACTATTTCCCCAGGATCTACACTTGACAAGTTTAATGTCTCGGCGATTTCATCTTCGATTATTTTTTTTACATCGTCGACAGCGAATTTACTATCGGTTTCTGTTTTTTTTTTTACTCTGATAGAGGTCGTCCCCAAATATCAATCATTATACGAAAACGTTAACGTTTTCTAAATCATTTAAATCATTGACGATGGTGAAAACGCTAGCGTTTTTGCCATTGCCCGCTGGTATATTCATTAACAACTTGTGGTGGTTTTCTTGGAAATCTAGATATCTCTGCAAGGACGTTTAATACTTCACGACCGCATATCGGTGGATCATTTAACTGTTGTGTTAGTAGCGTGGAATAAAAAATTGGAGCCAACGATGACTTTGTCATTGTAGATACATATCGCATAAATTCTTTTGGTGGAGCTAATCCATATGAATCAAAATAGACAACTCCACGTGGATCAATTGCATATGCGACCGAATGAGTTCCTTCTTCGCTGCTGTTATCAAGATTGATAATACCCGTTTCTTTTTTCATTGGTTTTGACGGTAATTGATCTCTCATGAAAACTCCTCTAAAGTTTTTTTTATTGATAACGATTTTACAGCATCAATTAAATCAAAATTGGACATTGGTGAAAATCCAAGGGATTTTTCCACTAATAAGCCGTTCCTGGTATTCTAAGGCCCGCGCCCTTGTACCAATTGTGTGGGGTTCCTAGTAGTCTTAGACCCTTTCACTTTCTTTATAGCCATTCCCAGTAGCTTTTTTCAGGGCAATTCCTGCAGCAGTATCAACGGCTCCTAACGCTACCGCCTTCGCAACCGCTGGGGCAGCCGCTGCAATTAATGCTGGAATAGCAGCTAACAGCGGGAATATACCACCTGATTTTATCATACTGGCGATTGCTGCTTTCGAAAAATCAATTTGAACTCCTCGTTTGTTCTTTAGCGCATCATTGAAATGTTTTATTTGACGATCTGTCAATAATAATTTATGGGCACCACCGGACATTTGAGTGGATTTCAGCGTTATTGTGGTTCCACATTCTTTAGCCGACTTTGATTTCAATTTCTTGACCTGACCATCAGTCAACTGGACATTAACAATACTATATGTCATTCTATTCTAAAACGTAATTTACACTTTTAATTGATCTTACTGTGAAAATCCTATGGATTTTATAACTACATGTTTTCCACTGGTGCATCAATAAGTCTCATTCGTCCGCCAACTCCTTCTAACAACATTGATTTATTACTGAGAATGACAGCAACTGCTCTATAATCAGCTATACCACTACGTTGTACCCGAGTTTGGAAGTATATATCAACAACAGATTGTCTCATCATGTCAAGATGTTCCAATGAAAAGTAATAAATCGGATAGTGTTTTTCAAAATCAATTTGCGATATTTGCAAACCAGTATCAACATTTTAATTAGACCCATAAACGACAATATTCTATGATATACACGTGCTACATCGTTGTTATTATAATCAAGCTGTACAATCTCTGCTGGCTCTTGTTGTCCGTTTATTCTCAACGAAACTTCACTTACTCCTAATTTATCAAATATCATATGACTGGATAATTGACGACCCACTCGATTTGCATCCTGTAACGCTATAAAGATATGACGTGGAGCTGAAACACCTTGTTTTGATGCTAAGTGTCATGTAAATGTGCCATTTACATTATCCTGCTTCATATCAGTCGTTGTTGTTAGCCAACTTAGCAATGATTTTCCACCTGTGTCCATAAACGACAGTATTTGTTGCTTTTATTGCGACTGATGGAGTCAAGACTCGCATCCATAGAACCAATTTATTTAAAATGACTTTACCATCATCAACACCATTAGCACGCCAGATTGCATCATTGTCATTCTCCTTTCGCACTAACACGACTGTATGCTTTGCTCCATAGATGACTTTTCTGACATTTCTACAGAATCCGAATATGTGATGTAACGGAATTGCACATGAAAACCGTCGATGCTGTCCTTTCAATGCTCCCTTTCGTGTTGCAAATCCTAGATTGAAATTATCATTGACCCTTTTTAAAATGTCGAATTCAGCGGCTGGTCTATCTTCACGGTCTAGATTATTTGCGAGTTGTTGATCAACTTCTGCAGTATCTCTCGCAGTTCGTACTTTAATAAACTGAATATGGTTAGCATGATCAGAAGTATCCTTAGCAAACATCATAGACGGACCAGCCGACCTTGTATAATCATCAGAATATCTCGCAAGTCCGATTATTGTTGTTGCAATATCAACATCTTGTTCTATTGATTCAATTTCTTTTCCATCAATGATATATCTTGCACTGTTAAATAGCGCCATAATGCCATTATTTACGAAACCAACTCGGATATTTAGGTCATCCTCATATGGTGTATCAGCTGCAACATTTGTTACAAGCTCTCCTTCTACTTCAATAAACGCCTCACACGGCAAAAAGTATCTACTTGTATCTTGAACTTGAAGTTCAACTCTCCCCCGTTGATTAGGCTCTCTTGCAGGATAGGCATAATACTGATAGTTAATTTTAGAATCATTTTTATTCACCGGTGCTGCCATATCACACGCTGGATCAGCGATTTTTTTAAATGCCATTTATACTAAAGCACTATCGTTTTTCTAAATGTATTAATGCTATCATTTTCTTTTTCGTCTGAAATTTTTACGATTTCCTCCAAGACCGCTTCCCGCTATCATACTTCCAATATTACTACTATCTGGTGAAGTCATTGCCAATGATGCTAGTTTTTGTTCCACTGCGTTATTTATCACTTTACTGACATTTGCAGGCATTATTGTTGTTGAAGGTAGCGGTGTTGAAACCATTTGTGGTGGTTTTCGTCCGAATCTAGATTTCACCAATGACGTTATTCTATTCTTTGCGGTAGAAAAGGCCGTTCCTGCAAGATCTCCAACAGCGTTAATTCCCTTATTACGAATAACATCAATGGCTTTCATCGCTAATTGTTTAGCAACTGGTGCTACTTTTGGGGCTATTCTTGTGAATAAACCTGCTATGGTATTTCCAAGGCCGTCTCCATAGTATGCCTTATAAACGGGCAATCTTGAGTTTACCACATACACGTTTGTTGGTTTATCGTGATTATAGTGTACTATCATCTTATTTAAAATGACTTCGTAATTTCTAAATGCAAGCATTTCAGAAATTTCAATCGCTATAATAACCACTAAATTTCCCTGGAATTCCGTCCATTAACTCATCCAAGAGTTCTCGATACGTATGAACATCAATTATTCCCCCTTGGAATAATCGTCTGCAAATATCAAATGCCTCATTAGTTTTTTCGACTGAGTTATTCCCAGCTCGCTTACCTCCCATAAGAACCTCGAGTCGTGATATATCATTAATGATATTACTAGGACACATATGAGAATCATGATGAGAACTTCCATAACCCTCTCCTAAAGCACTTGCTGGTTCGGAAACGTTTTGAATTTCTGGAGATTGTCGTCCTCGTCCTCGACCTCGACCTCGACCTCGACTTTGTTGTTGTTGTTGTATACCATACGTATCAACTCCCATTTTAAAAGCTCTGTACTCCAATGTATCCCTTTTTAAATTGCCGGGGTCTTTTTAATTAATTTTAAATATCCAATCCACCCAGCCATCTCGTTTTATTGAGCATTTTTATACTCGTCTTTTAAAAATTCTCCCCTTTTATAATAACTTTTGATAGCAAAGTCACCAAATGACACATAGTCTTCAATTTTCAGCAATTGAATTCGTCTGATTTCTGCTATAGCTTCATCGGTTAATTTCTCGTTAAAAGAAACACCTTTTTTAGTGGAAACTTTTTCAATAGAGTCAACTATCATCAGTATCAATATTACCCATTTGTTGTATTTCTCGCTGAGTTTGTAACTCACTTGAAAGCTGTTTTATTCCCTCCTGAGTTTTTTCAGTCTCTGTAGCAATCTTTCCCAGTACATCAATAATAGGTACTTCTTTTCGTGTTCCCTCTTTAGGGATTTCGCCGTATATAGCACGTTCTGTTGCAAATTTCATATCTTTAGTGGCTTTAGTTACAGGGACAAAAAGCTGTTCACTCCCAATAGAAAAGTCAGTCTGCGCTTGCTGTCTAAGTTGTAGTTTATCTCGCACGTCATCTCGAATTGGTATAAACTTTTTCAGTAATGCTAACCTCTCGCGGGTTAGTCTGGTAGTTAATGATTCTGATGTCATTATTGGAAATGTTAACGTTTTTTTAATTGTGGGTTTTCAGTGGTTTTCAATGCTTGCATTTCCATTTTCGCTTCCAGACTCATCAATCAAACGTCTTATAGATTTCACTTTCAAAGCAATCTCTGACCGAACTTGGTACTGTTCCCCTAGTTTCTTTCTAATTGCTTCAACTATACTAAATAGCCGAATGAATAAATTAATATCATTGTTATACAAAGAAACATTAACCGCTTTTTGGATTCTTTTTATCAGTGAATACATTTTAGGTAGGACATATCTTCTATGTTTCAATTGTATATTAATTTGTTCAAATTTATTCAAAAGTCTGTCTTCATTCAGAAATTTAGAAAGTACGATTCCTTGATTTCTTAAATTTGATATTTCTGTGATGATAGATGTAATATCTTGAAATTCCATTTATTTATTATTTATTTATTTATTATTTATTATTATTAATAATGTATTCTCTTTATCTTTCAAATATTATTTAAACCCTTAATACCCAATCCAACATAAAAAGGGACATATACAATGCTTGGTCATCTCCTTCGAGTTAATAGGCAGATAGTTAAGCATACATTAAAGACTTATACAATACCCTAACCCCCCAATCGAGTTCAAGGGCGGGCTATATGGTATTAGACAGAAACCATAAGTGATTTTCACACAACATGTAACATATAACTTGGAACTCAATGAGTGCCTTCGCATTCAAATAAGCCAAGGGCCGTCAAAGATAGATCCCAGAGGGGGACAGCACATTCTAACGTAATAAAGATTATATATAGCCCAAGGCCAAAGATAGTTGGCCCAAACACATTACATATAGATGGTATATTACAATGAGAAGATAGGATTGTATATATACAATGCATATATATGAGGATGGTATATACAATGAGATGAATATATATATAATATATATATATATACATATATATATATATTTATATATATATATATATATATATATAATATATATATATATATATATATTACAATGATTATGGATATTCTACAATAGATATATATTTATATATATATTATATACATATATAATATATATATATATATAATATATATGCACATTTGGAATCATTGAGTGCCTTCGCATTATATAAGGAAGGACATATATTAGGTGGTTATATATACAATGGTTATGATGATAGGATGGTTATATATACAATGAGATGATAGGGACAGTACAGGACGATACAAACATGAAACGACGGGGCGGACTTACTACACCCAATCTACCAATCAAAAGCAACCCAAGAAATTAACCATGGTTGCAGTTGAGAAAAATCAACCACACCATGTCAATGGCGTGGGTAGTTTTAATTGGCAAATTTGTGTTTCCCTTAAAGCCCCAAGCTTATACAGCTCATATTATATATAAGGCGATAATAAGGCCAGTGTCGATAAACGAGTGTGTATTTATTTCCCTAGCATTTCATAGTGAAAATTGTGTAGTAATTTCAATGAAAACTAAATATTTAAATAAAACATTAAAGAAAGGAATACAACTGTTAAATAATAGCAAAATTTTTATTAATTTCTATAATACTACGTGTTTATTTAATCGTAATAATAATGGATTTACATGACGAGATAACTCTGTAATGGGACCTGTCAATTCAGGACTATTGTAATACTAAAAATCTGAATTTATGTACCACACTAAAAAACTATTTTGACCTCACATAATGCTATTTTAATTTTGACCTTAAATTACAAAGTAATTTGTAATTACAAAGTAATCTCATTTTCATCCAAAATCTAAACAGCTGTTAACGTGCGTGATTGGGATTTTTAAAAAATCTATTAATAGAACCTTGGCAGAGTGTATTACGCGCGTTCCGGTACAACGACCATATTTACTACCTGTTTGTTATCGATCGTGTGTGGCTGTTCCAGCTACTGACCTTGGCTGTTCCAGCCTACGGCGGAACGCGTGACATTTGTCATTTACTTTTTTAATACATGTATGCGTGGATATTGCGAATAAGTATTGGAAAAAAATATATGTACATAATAGCTTATACTGAGAATAAATAAAATGATATTAACGCGAAACGCTTTTAGCGTTTTTTTCATATGGAAAATAACACAGAAAATCGACTACTTTACCCTATGGTAATTGGTCTGAATTATAATAAAATACCATAAAATCATGCAAAAATGACACAAAAATTGGCTGAAATATCAAATTTTTATTTTTAATTAAAACTCACTATTGAGAGTTATCTTGTAAAAAGGAAAACTTTATTCTATGTCCATTTTTCTTTGAAATAGCTGTTTGATAAATCCCTTCAGCAACTTTTCGTACTGAAAGCATACATATTCCAAAATATTTCCCTGCAGCATTCATTGATTGAAAAATTCTTTTTTCATTCGTCGCTGTATCAAATGACTGTACTGGTCTCTTTTCAACTGACTTACAAGTCCCTGTCTTTCCCTTTCTTGTATTATCACTTTCAGAAATGCATGGCAAATTTTCAAAATTATTTTGAGTATCAGAATCAATGTGATCAATAACACAGCCATCTTTGATCGGTCCCATATAACACTCAAAGACTGCCCTATGACAGAGATATACCTTTCTTCCAGCAGTAAAACACAAATATCCCTGATTATTAACAAATCCAACAGGTTTCTTTAGTCTACAGTGTCTAACAACACCTTTACGAGATATTTCATAATTAACAAGTTCGGGGTGAGGTCTGAATTCTTGCTCCATTTATATACAATAATACTATTTGTCTAATTCATCATTTGCTCATTTATAAATCTATTAATGTAGTCTTGAGGGGTTTTTATGATTTTTTCTTTGACAGAGTCATGGTTAGGGTCAATGATAGCGTTTTTTATTCGTTTATCATAATAACGTTTCAATTCTCTAAACCACTTATCTCCACAATTGATACATAATTGTGATTTTCCTCTCACACCCACCCCACAATTTATGCATGGGGCCGGGCCTGTCGAATTATTTCTGACGCTCTGTAAGTGATGTCCACAGAATTCACATCTACACGATTTATTGCATGGGGTTACTGATCCAATCATAAGCCATTTGCAGTGATTCATTATTTATAAACAAAATTTTCTATTTAAATGTCTGCTTTATTTATATGAATGAAGAATTCAAGAGATTATCGACAATCAAGCCTTATAAAAATATTAAATTCAATCTCGATAGAACCCTCGAAGACGTACCAAAAGAGAGAATAAATAATAGAAGTCTGATTAAAAAAAATACGAGATTGTGTTAATGAGGACGGCGCATCACACACCTGGTCAACATTTAAAATTGATGGTGTTGTTGATGCTAGAATGAATGATGAAAGAGCAGCTATGATACTATCACAACTTGACAATAAAAGGTATTTTCTCAGAGTGAAATTCATTATCAATTTAGAATCGGGTGATTGGATTATACGGGACAAGTTTGATCCAATTCTCAAAGATAGGACAACAGTCATTGTTAGACGTGATTCCAGACCAGGGCTGTTAACTGGAATTGATAAACCATACTATGAAAAAGCGTATTCTGAAACAGCAATTGTTTATGGGATATATCCGTTAAATAAGAAACCTGACATTGGAAAACTAGCACCAATGAAACAGTCAACGTCAGTGGTAAAACCACTCAATTGTGTAGAAAAACGTGTAAAAGAACACTTTACAAATGCACTCCGTGGGAATAAACTAACCGATCTAAGACGTAAAAAAATAGATCAATTTGAGCTAACAGTGAAAGAGAACGGAGCAACTATTTCCGATATAGCTAGATTGGAAAAGTCGCTGAGATTTCCGATAACCGTTTCAACGATAACCGGTGAAGTATTATACGAATCGAAATACAATAAAAACGGAGCTCCAATCAAAATTATCGATCATAACAAACACGCATGGACATCCGCGGTTACAATATTCCCGCGAGACAGAACAGTGAAGTATATCCCAGAAGAATTCTCCAAGGATGGTATTCTCACTGAAGAAAGATTATTCGATGCTATTGCTAGTTTGTGTAAAAACGACCCTGTATCAGTATGGCTACCTCGTAGTTTTGAAGATTGTGAGACCTAACGGTGAATTATATCGTACTGAAAGTCTACATAATAGGATGAAAAAACTAGCAATGAGTCTCAGTGAAAACGCTAGCGTTTTTAATGGAAAATCCGACGATTACGAACAGTTACTTACAAATTGTTTTACAATTCCATCGGTTGCAGCTCATTTTGCAAGAAAGAAAAATAATTGGAAACCAACACGAAAAGAGTTTTTACAGGATGTTCAATCCAGCTGTTTGGAATATTATCATGGCGGTCTATGGAACGTTAAGTACAATCGTGAAAGTATGATATCAGTTGATATCGTTGCCTGTTATCCAGGAAGTTTTCTAGGATATGGATTCGCTGGTGAGTATTTTAAACGGTTTGGACATCCCACACCTGAAATGACTCGCGTTGCTATTAATGGACCACTGCCTGATTTTGATTTGACCGGTTTTGCTCGCGTAGTATCATTTGAATTCGCTGAAGGACTTCATCCGTGTTGTTATGTTTGGAATGGTAGACACATGGCGGAAAAGATGTGGTTACCAATAGTGTTATTGCGATATATGATTGATTATAAAATGTTAGTTTCGTTGATTGTCAGCGAAGCGATTATCTCATATCGAAACCAAACCAATGTCTGGTTACCAGAACCAGAATGTCTTGATAGTATAATCGATAAGTCTAGAAAACATATTGATGCTGACGAGGAGTACATTATTGAATGGTCAAAAAAGATATTTAATCAACGAAATAGTGAAGCAAAGGATCTCGGCAGAAGAATAATCGGTAAATTTACACAAGGTGGAAAAAATTTCAACTTTAAAAGACAATCCTCACGATTGATTATAGATGATGCCGAATACGACTTCGTTATTAAAGATGCAGTAGAGAAAAGTAGATTCGCAAATTGTAAAACAGCCTTCTTGTACAATAAAACAAAGTTAGGTAGAATTGTTACTTACAGTGATGGAGAAAGCTCTGCATATCTACATTTGAGAGCTTCTATGCTGGGTTATGCATCTATCAATTTATTTGCAATGATAAATAGATTTCCTAGTATAGCAGTTAGAGTTGCAATTGATTCAATGTATGTCGATAAAAATATATCAAAGAGGTAACTAAATTTACTAATAGCGAAGAGACTTGGGGGAACATGGCGAATTAAACGTGAAATACAATGCAATTATTCTAAATCAGCAGACTTGAGATTAAAAGCAGTTACCTGAAAAAAAAACGATAATTCTATCAGTGAAAAATCCGAAGGATTTTTCTATGTCTAAAGCACCACCGATATCAGATCCAATTTGTAGATATAAAACAGTTTATTTAAACGGTTGTGGTGGATCTGGAAGACAACACGTGTGATAGAATTATATCGAGAGAGAACGTCCATGATTGTACTCACACCAACCCATAGACTAGCGAGAGAGATCAAACAACGAAATGTTGAAGCTTGCACGTATCATAGTTTTTTTCGATACAAGGGTGATGCTTGATCCTGAGCGCATGGGTGAAAAATTTATTCCTGCGGTTATTATTTGGGATGAAGCATGTACTGTTTCAGAAGATGTATTAAAAATGTTTCTTGATTGGTTATTGCAAAATAATACAAAAATTATATTGTGCGGTGCGTCATGGTCAACCACCACCATTTGTTGGTAGAAGTCCACATAATTGGTTAAAAGGATTTGTTGATTATTACGAAGAAAATGATACTGACTATAGAGCACTCGATGAGCAGTTACGTGAGTTTAAAAAAACTAATTAGATTACAACCCGATAGAATTCAATGTGAAGTAGCGCGTGAAATAATTTCTGAAACACCTATGAATGATTTTTGGGAAACATGGAGACCAAATGATTTTGTAGTAGCAAGTAGAAAGATAGTCAGAGACGCACTTCAGAAAAAGTTGTTTGAGCTACACAAGAAAAAATTCCCAACGTTTCCAGTACCGTTGTGTTATAGACCATCGGATACACGAAAGCAGAATATTGAAGTTGAAATTCCAGGCCAGACGGAGAAACAGATTCTAGTGTTAAATGATATTGTGCTAGTTGATATCAATGCTGTAGAAGATGCATTATGCGCTGATAAATCACCATGGACGCTTGGTTATGTAACAACAATACACTCGTCACAAGGATTGACCATCACGGATACAATTGTTTGGATAGTTGATAATCGCATTGAATGGTCAAATTTAGTCTATCTCGCAGTGTCCAGAGTACGACGAATAAATCAACTACGAAGGATTGTTTTCGATGATGATTTTAATGCAAACGATGATAGCACTGATATTAGCATCATTAATAAAAAAAAACTCTCTGGTTACAAACAGCAGGACAAAAAAAAACAACGAGAATTTGATATTGATGCTGAAGTAATAATCGCATTAAAAGAACAGAATAATCACTGCGCCAGTTGCAATTGTATAATGCACTGGCAGTATTCGGATAAAGACCCTCGACAATTCACCGTAGACAGAAAAAATAACAGTCTTGGTCATGTCAGAAACAATGTGATGTTGACCTGTCTTGAGTGTAATAGACGTAACGGAGCTAGTTAAGACCATGTGGCGGTAATTGAGTATCGTCCGGAATGACTTGTAGTTGTTCGCGTGTAAAACCACGCTGAGGTGCAGTTGAATCCAATCTGTAGATTGGAGGTCTACCAGTTGATCGCGTTATGGTTGAAATTTTATGCGTATAAACACTCCATATAGGATCAGTAGCTCTTCTTTTACCACCTTCAAGTTCTCCTGGTTCGTATAAATATCTCACAGTAACATCACCGAGAAGTGGCTGAGTGCTAACCCGCTGTGGTTCTTCGGGTATATAATTTTTTTTATTGCAATATTTGGTTTCATATCAATAGTTCGAGTAATCTCGTTATTTAACGCTGCAACTACACTCGGTAACCTTTGGACCCATTCACGAGATCGTTTTTCTTGGATGAATTCTTTTGCATATTGATATCCAAATAACCGTTCTGCAAGAGTTCGATTAAATCGTTCTACAATTGCCTGATCACGATGTAACGCAGTATGTCCCCGTCGTATTGTAACATTATGAGTTTTCATTGTTGATAGAACAGCACCTTGAAACTCTTTGCCAGGATCAACTTGTAATAGATTTGGCCATCTTAGAGGACCTCGTCGATAAATCCTTTCAAATGCAGAAGCGACTTCAGAAGCTGACTTTGTTTCAATGGTTCTGCTTGTTTAAATCGACTCGCAATATCAACTACAGTTAGCGCGTATTTGTAACCATGGTCATGTGGTAAAAACAATAAATCAGCCTGATGAACTTCATTGGGTACGGTAACATCAAAATGAGAATAATTAATTTGTTTAGGCGGTGGTAGATAAATTTGCCATATAGCTTGTTTGGATAACCAATCTTTTGCGCAGTTGGACTTTTTCACTTTTGCAGTGTTAGCGAGTTTACTGATTGCTGCTTTACCCTTCCAGTATCCTTTCGGAGAATAATAAATAGATTCCATACTATAAAAACACTAGTGTTTTCAATTACCAGCACCTAACATCAATTTGCCTTTCATAGCTGATTTGACCAACCATGAAGCCAATTTTTCTTTGAAGGATTTATCGGGAATAGCATTTAACGCATGAATTAATTTACATCCGCGAGATGTCTTTGTTGCAAATTATTGCTTTTATATGCAACATCATGAGCATGACATGCCTTATCAATAGCATTTATCGGATACTCACCAGGCCGGGGCTGATTTTGATCATCAAGTCTGAGATCTAATCTCGTTCCGGGACCACAGTAGCTATATCCTGAAGGTGTTTTTCTCCAGGGTATTTTGCCATGGGGTTCCGGGGAGTTTTCCCAATTTGGCTGCGATATCACCTCCGTGTCGCTTTTTTTTTTAAAGAAATAAATCGAAATTTTTTTGTACCACATGTTACACACTTACCAGTAAGTGCCGATCTGTTATTTTTAGTTGTAATCGTCGTCGCATTATTTGTACTAGTACGCTTTTTACATTTAACACAATATAGATCCATAATTTATATATAGCGTTATGAATATAATTGATTTTTCAGCGACTAAAAGAAGAGAACTGGTGAAGCACCACGCAGCGCTTCCGAATTCTGTCCGTGCCATTATAATCGGACCATCTGGATCGGGTAAAACACAATTGCTGCTTAATTTGATAATGCGATTTATGAAGTGGGATAAATTATATTTAGTTGCTCCATCCGTAGATGATCAACGGTGCTATGAAGTGCTAAAAGATTATAATGAGAATGCATCAGAAATTAAAGGTGAAAGTGTAATCGACTTTATAACAGATATTGATGATGCGCCTAGCGTAGATGACCTCGATGGAGACATAAAAAATCTTGTAGTGTACGATGATGTGATGTTAGATAATCAAAAGAACCCTGCTAGAATATTTTCACGAGGTAGGCATAAAAACACTGTCGTGATATATGTCACTCAACGCTACAGATTCCAAAAGTGATTCGCGATAACTGCAATATTCTTGCTGTATTCAACGGCGTTGATACACATACGCTACGAAATATTTGGCAGACATGGTGTTCCGATATGGACTTCAATGGATTTAAAAATTACTTTAGTCATGCTCAGTCAGTCCCACATGGATTTATAACAATAAATTTACACGACCCTCGGTCACGATATCGTATTGGACTTGATCAAATATTCGGTTAAATCATTTGTATTAACCCTGAAATCCTTCCAGCAGCAGGGAAGACTATGACAACAATGATAGCAATTATTGGCAGCAATTTGAGGGTGGTTATGACAACATATTTACGACAGAATCGCTAAGGCTCCATTTGTAAAATGGGGTCTTTATTTTTTTGTAGTTGAAATATGAGATTTCGTAGGAAGGCTCCATTGGGCATTCTGAGGCTTTAATCGATTTTGTCGCAAAAATTTGTAGGGTTCGCCCTCCCTGCTGCTGACTGTCATTAGAATGGCACTAATATTGGCATCCCCTTGCACCTTTCATGCTTAACGGAGTTTCCATACTAACACGGCGCCATATTCCGTACACTATGGAGTAGTTGATTTCCATCCGACAACATAATGACGTAATTCATCCTATTCGGTAGCTGCCAGATAATTCCGTAAATTACCGTGACGTTGACTTTGGAATTATATTCCTTTGCACACGTGATCATATTAATGAAACCGCTTGTTAAATCCATCTGAAAGGCAATTTTGTGTCATTCTTTACCTTTGCTTGATTTGACACTGTAAATATCGGAAGCAGACGTACATCTTTAATCGCGCATGCCCTCCCTTTGCTGAAAATGGACTGGTCCAGACAGTGGAAATGGTTCTCAAGCATGCCAATCTATTACATTGAAAACTTTCGTTAAGCATGAAACGCGCAGGTGTTGACAGTGTTATGGCAATTCTACTCATAGTCAGATTAGAAAATATAAATTAATGAATGAATTGACTAAGTTCTTTGCAATATTTATCAAATTAAATGTTTCTGTTATTGAAAACGGTAGGGGGTGGGGTACAAACAAATGGGTTAAAAGGCTGGGACAATAGAAGAGCTGATATGCATATCGTCTTTGACTTTCAGAGAAAATTTTGCTCTGCAGACGTAATTATCTTGATGTATGCCGTCTGGCCGTCCATTATCATGTTTGCTGTCTTCTAATGGATGATAAGTGTTGTTCTTATGTTTACACACTGTCAAGAATATCAGGCAGGGCAAAGTCCGATTTGCCATCACTAACACTGCGAACTATTAGTATCACGGTAAACAAGAATTTGGCAAATTATCAGTGGTCATTGGTGATTATGCGCAGTTAATCGTCTTTAGGTACCAACTTTTTCATCTTCAAAGGGTGGAAAGTAGGAGGTTGGGCGATTAGAGAGGTAAAGAAACTTCAGTGTCCACTCTTCTAAAAAAAAAGTTTGCTCTGATATTAATTCCTTTTATGTTTATTTTCCTCCCTACCAATTCCCATCAATAACGAATGAAAAGCAAATAGAATCTAAGTATGCATCCATCCCACCCACTCCCTTTAAAATGAAATGGTCGGTGTCTGACTTGCATCACTCGTTCGACGAATGGAAAGGTCATTTTCCAGTACCCTTATTATATACCAACCGTTGGAACTCCATACAAACCGTGTTGCGGTGGAACAAAAGTATGAAGACAGAGTCGAACATAGGGTTATGTATCCTCCAGATACATTTTGCCGTCACTCTTTCCAAAACCTTCCGTGGGGCAGTATATGAACATGCGGTGATACTGCCAGATGAGAGAGTTACCAAGGTTTCTAGGGATGTTGCTTTACGAACAATGATGAACAATTTGATGGTTTACCAGATTCAGGCCAATATAGCGAGGCAAAAGGTATATTGAATCAATTGAAAATGTCTTCGTATTAAGGAGATTTTGTATTTAGAAAACTGCTCAGGTTTATTCGTATTATTTGTATTTAACGACATTGTTGCCGTTGTTAGATTTACTACGTTACAATTATTTCAAGATAACAATAAAATATTTCAAAGACTAAAAAAATGTAATAATGTTATCATAATTGAAATTAGTAATATTTTGACTTCTTTTAATAACGTTTTGATTTAACAGTCGTATTCAGTTTGTTTTCATGAAAGATCACTTGGGTTAAGAGAAACAGAAATCTGGACTGTTCTTTTATAATTTTCCATTTTGTTACGGGCCTTTTCATTTCTTAATAAGATTCACTGGAACCAGTAATAAGTATACCTTTTTTAAAATGTGAATGGAATTATTATTATTATTATTATTATTATTAGTAGTAGTAGTAGTAGTAGTAGTAGTAGTAGTAGCAGTAGTAGTATTAGTAATAGTATTAGTAGTAGTCCTACGTTTATACGTTTAAGCCATTATTAATATTATTTTTATTATTATTATTATTATTATTATTATTATTATTATTATTATTATTATTATTATTATTTGTAGTAATAATCGCAGTAGTATTTCAGCACATGTTTTTCACATAAAGGTTGAGGATTCTCTCTATGTCCATCCGTCGGCATATCAGTCCCTGTGTCTCTAACTAAATCTCATCCTTAACAATTAGGTAGAAATTCAACAACCTTTCTACTCAGCCTTCCCTTGTTGAAGTGTCATTATTGCCTACACCTGAGATCCATGGGAGCGTGTAAAAGATCCAATGTGCAAATATTTCAGTTAAATTACATTTTGAAAAATATTTTCTGATCAAACGTAATAAATGTATACATAGTTGTACTAGGAAAACACACACACATACACACAAACGCACGCACAATATAAAGCATGGACGATTTGCAATATATGATCCAAATCAGCTGCTTAAGTTTGTATTGTTTTGCCGAACAAACGGGTGCCATTACAGCGATAATGAATACAGTATACTTTTTTCTTCAGAATGTTGACCTACTGGTGTTCCCTGAGGATGGAATCTATGGCATGCAGTTTACACGGGCGGCCATTGAACCGTACCTGGAGTACATCCCGAACCCCGAGACAGATCCATGGAATCCCTGCGAAAATCCAGTCAAGCACCATTCCACCGAAGTCCAGTTCTTTCTTAGCTGCCTGGCTAAAAATAACTCTCTATATCTCGTGGCTAATATTGGGGACAAACAGTTATGTAATAAATCTCACGACCCTCAGTGTCCTGTAGATGGTCATTATCAATACAATACTAATGTTGTTTACGACAAGACGGGAAAGTTAGTTGCCAGATATCATAAAAAGAATCTTTTCTACGAATTTCAGTTCGATAACCCTGTTAATGAACCACCCGTTTCTTTTGACACCCCATTCGGAAAATTTGGAACGTTTACTTGTTTTGACATTTTGTTTTATGATCCACCGATGCGACTCATTGAAGAAAAGGGAATTAGAAACATAGTTTTTCCAACAGCTTGGATGGATGCTCTCCCTTTACTAGCCGCAGTTCAATTTCATGCAGCATTTGCAGCGGGAATGAAAATAAACTTTCTCACAGCCAACATTCACAGACCGCGTGCAAAATTTCAGGGTAGTGGGATATACACGCCTTTAGGAGCATTGGATTTTTATTACAATGATTTAACCGACGATGGAAAGCTACTAATAAAAGATATAGATATTTTACAAGAAGGGCATGTTAGAAACATATCCTTCAGAGAAAATGTTCAGCATTTTGATTGGATGACACACGCCAGTTCTGACTACCGGAAAGGCTATCAGTTCAAGGCCCTCGTATTTGGTGATCTTTTCAATTTAGAGTCTCTGTCGAATGATTCGGGCATTATTACAGTATGTCATAACCGCCTTTGTTGTCAACTTGAGTATGTAAGTAATGGAACAATGAACAGCGATCTTTTTGCTTTTGGTGCTTTTGATGGCCTCCATACCTTGGAAGGTCGGTACTACATTCAAGTCTGTGCGTTTTTTAAATGCAAACACAACACGCATCATAGCTGTGGATCTCCAACTAAAACTTCTCGTACTGTTTTTCAACATATTCACATTTCCGGAAACTTTGAAAGAAACTACATCTTTCCAGAAATTTTACTTACCAGTCAAGGAAAACTTGAGTTACCGCCCATCGGAAAATGGAGTTATAACGAAAGTGGACTTTACACGACTGGATTAGACTCCCCGCTTCTCTCCGCGTCCCTTTTCAGCCGGGTTTACGAGAGGGACAATTCTTCCGTTTGTTGCTTATCTAAGATGGCTTTGTTGGTCTCCATTATTTGCCTTTTGATTCTTTATCTTGATTGATGCAGGTATAAGAAATGGATTGTCAGCAACAAAATGATGTTACAGTAATAAATACAATAGATGCGTGCATGGTAAAGCTGTTTCCCAGATCTGCTTTTACAAACTTTGTGGAAGAAGAAAGCACACGGGCACGACAAGGCTGTTTCCCAGGTCTGAAATGACAAACTATTTGAAAGTAGACAGCATATGGGTAGGAAAAGGTTGTTCCCCGGATGTGCTGGTACAACAAATGCAAAATGTGTTGGACTTTTCTAAAACTCGAGATGCGAGATAATTCATCTAAAAATTGTAAGAAAAAAGTAAAATTAACATGCCTAGTTTCAGTAGTTAAACATTATCCTAATGTATAATTCAATATTCATGGCAAAGCTGTTTCCCATATATATATATATATATATATATATATATATATGATGAAGTTATTTGCTCGAACAGTGACATGTCGGAATGTATGTAATTCTTTGCCACATTTTCTATTAACATTTCAGAAAAATGGATGGTGCAGTTTTATTTATCTGGAAAGCATTCTCTCTCTCTCTCTCTCTCTCTCTCTCTCTCTCTCTCTCTCTCTCTCTCTCTCTCTCTCTCTCTCTCTCTCTCTCTCTCTCTCTCTCTCTCTCTCACAGGTGCATGAATGAAATTAACTTTTTTTCCTCATACAAAGAGGTTGTAATAGATGAGCAAAGATGAAATACAGTAAAATATTGCTTACAATCTGGATTGCTTGAATTTTCTTTTGAATTCCAGCAGATTAATCCTAAAAGGGATCTCTCTAACTTACTTACGGGCCCTTGGGTGTTTGAGCTATTAAGATTGTAGTTTATTGGGCATGAGGACAGGTGCCATATTTAGAGGCGAGGTGTATGAGACTTGTCCTTAAATTAGATATTGCCTATAGTATTAGTGGTATGCAAAACTGCATAACGCGTTTATCAAGATAAGGTGTAAAGAATTCCATTATCATTATCACATGACCGTTTATAGCCAATCGCACTGCAGAAAACATTGATTTGCTAAAATGAACCACACAAATATTAATATTTTGTTATTGGATGTGTAAAGAGTTCTATATCACTATTAAATTACCATTTACATGCAATCACGTGGAAGAAACTTTATAAGTCGTATACTAAACCGTATAATATCTAAATTAATATTAATCGAATGCGTAATAAATTCAAGACCAGTACAGTATGTCAAAAAAAGTCGAGCATTTATTTTATTGAACTGATTGACTAGTCAAATGTAAATAAGACGTCTAGTAATATATGCTTGTATAAACTGCCGCATTTGTCTGTAGAAAAACATGTGGGAATTTATGATGAATTGCGCATAGTGAAATGAAGGTCATTGTACTAAAGTAACGGTTCTTACCCAAACACAAAACATTTATGGAAAGTTATTCGTTAAGATCACATTATTTCAGAATTTCTACAGTGCGATTCAACTTAGTACGAACCAATATCTCTCTCTCTCTCTCTCTCTCTCTCTCTCTCTCTCTCTCTCTCTCTCTCTCTCTCTCTCTCTCTCTATATATATATATATATATATATATATATATATATATATATATATATATATATATATATATATATATATATATATATGAGTAGTTGAATTTGTATAGCGGTATAGCGTGAGGCATACTGTATATTTAAGGATGCACCTTTATACTCCGAGGAAGGCGAAAGAAGGGTTAAGCCAAGTAACCCGATAAGTCAAGGGAAAACCTACATCTACGAGAGGTCGGAGTAGTCAAGGGTCGAACTGGGACCAAAGCACACGCATTAGACGAGGAAACAAGTCGAGAGTAAACAGGAATCAGGATATGCTGTTTAAGCGTGGGAATTTCACTCAGAATTCAACACTCGTAATAATGATGTAAAATTGGACACTGCGACTAAATTCTATCACTGTAAAGCAATTGGATAGGAAAGTGAATTTTTGTTATGCGTGAATTGTTTGGAAAGTGAATTTTGGTAATGCATTAATTGAGCACATTTGATTTAGTATTTCTTTGACAAAACGTGATTTTCTTTTGATTATATAATACTTGATTAATTTTTATATTTTTATTTATTGAAAAGAGGATCATTTGTTGTTTATTTTCTTTCAATAATTTGCTCAACTATCTGTAACGTTCCAGCGATCCGTTCACACTAGGCAATACCTCCGTGTAAGATCATTTCCTAGCTAATGACGCTGGATCAAGTAAGGAATTAAGAAAAGTTTTAATGTTTTTAAATCCTCCGTAGCATGCATGCATGCATACATATATACATACATACATACATACATACATACATACATACATACATACATACATACATACATACATACATACATACATACATACATACATACATACACGTACGTATGTATGTATGTTGTAGACATTAATCATTCTTTCATCATAAAAAGAAAAGAAAGCTTTCTTCTCTTCTCAATATAATCGAGTTGGGGGTGGAGGTTGTTTATTGTTTTGTTTTTTATTTTCGGGTGTCACATTAATTAGCGACTTATTGGACATTTCAGCAAAACGTGGATCTCGTTCTTAATAACCCCATCAATGTTAAAGATGATAACCCCATCAATGTTAAAGATGATTCACTCAAGCGACCGCAGTATTAGCTAAAAGATACAACATTGTCTATAATTACCCTATCACGGCCATAGCGAACTTTGATTTGTACGAAGTGAGCCTAATCGCTGATAGATTGGTTGTGGTGTAGATGACATTTATCATTTTCCACAAGTACCACCTTCCTTTAAGACGTCGATAACGAATCCTTGCTAATGTGACACAAGCTATTTCATCCCTTGGCGCCTACATAATCCTTTGATAGTTTCCGCGCCTTAATGGACAGGTAATCTTTCTCGCAGATTGTTGCACCTGCCGTTGTTTACTTACGAAAGTTACTAAGTGTTGCTTATCAATAACCGGTGATAAACCAAATTCTGGTAGTATTCTCTCGTCTGGTCAAATATATTGTTAGTTCTTGCCCAGACTGAGATATCATGGCCTGAAATTACTCCATTTCACCCCAGACGTCTTGGATCCGGCATAGGTGATGTAAGGATCATTGGTTCTCTGTCTTCTTCAAATTTACCTACAGACACCTTACGTTACTACTCCTGATAATACGAGAACCAATAACAAGTCTTAAAATCTATTATAATAAGTTCAAAACAAGTTTAATTTAATAAATCCATATTTAATGGCTCACCATCGAATTTTCCCTAAACCAACAACAACATAATTTGTATTATATCCTACCTCACACAAAATTGCCATTGCCACGTTGTGACCGATATTTAGCTTATTCATTAATTATATATGTATTTTAATTTTTAATCCCTCTTAAGGAACCTTGGGGAAGAAGTCAAAGATAATCTTCTGTTTTACATGGCAACCATGTAAGCAGTAAGATTCAAAATTCGGTGATACTAGGTTAAGGAAACACCGGACAAACGCATATACGGAGGATATCACAAATTCACTGACATAGAATCGTTTTGGCAAAGCTTTATATTAGTTACTTTCAAGACATGATTCATTTCTGCGAGAATTAGTTGTGAATGTGTGTAATATTGGTAAAATCTCTTGACAGCCGGGTTCGCTCTAGCAAGGAACTATCTTAGATAGCACCACATGTAATAAAACCAAGACACGTCAGCCTCAGTATTTAGATGTAATCTCTTTTTTACAAAGTGGAAACTTGGTTTTATAATCATAACAATGATACACGTTATCACCTTTAACAGCAGTACAAATAATATTATATAGTAATGCATTCTTGTGGATTTATTTACATTATTGATTTCTCTGCAATTTGATTGGATAGAAATAGTCACATGTTGCAGTCTGTAAGTAAATCCATGGGACTACTTTAGTTGCAGCTTTGACTTTAATATTTCCTTACACTATAATGATAACAACAAGCCATCCCATACACCACTGCCTGACTTCAGCTAAAAATTTGCAATCCGAGATAAATATCGCTTATTGCAAGTTCAGACAATTTAATCGCAGTACGTTCCGTACTTCAACACTGAATAACACTGAACTATCAAGGCAAACAAAGCAGGTTTTACGTTCATAAATGACTGCAGTTTTTTTTTCTAACACAAACTTTCACCATTGCTGGAACAGGTGATTTCAATAAACTATGGACACGATTTTGATTTTGAAAGAATACTATGCTTAAAAAATAATTTACAATGAACACTAAAACAGCAAATTTCCCCAAAAGAATAGCATAAATGAAAAGAAATATACAGAGTTAACAAAAGTTCATCAGATAGCTCTAACGACCTTCTCTGACACTCTACCCTCTTTACATAGTATATAAGAATCGACAATTCTTGACTAGCCAGGATGGGACTAAATTTTCTGGCGCATTGTAAAGAGGGCTATGAAGAAAAAAAAAATACGACTTCCTAAAATAGAATATTTTGTTGATTTAATCCGCTAATTTGTTGACAGAAATAAAGACAATTATAAAAAAAAATAAGGCTTAAATTATCACGATTAAAATTGTCAAAGTTTGAAATGTTATCTAATCATTCATAAACAAGTTCTGACTTTATTTACTTCATGAGTGATTAGGTAAAAATGCACTTTTCGATATATACCCAATCATCATCATTTAATCCTATAATGATATGTGTGTTTTGTACAAAAAAAACCTTAGAGTTTGCTTCAAAAATCGTAGCATATACAGTATATTACAGAAGAAATATTAGTTGTTTTTCTCATTTTCAAATAGCATTTTAGAGTAATCAAAAAGACGAAGAAAAGATAAAGTCCCTCACAGTCTCTTATAAATGTTTCTTTTTTTAAAAAAAAACAAAAAAAAACAACAGTAAAGCAGCATTAGCCACAATAGCAAAAGACAGCTTCATCTACAACAAGAAAAAAAATAAACAATAGTCCATTTAGTCATGAAAAACTAACCTATTTACTTTGGCAAGGGAAAGCGGTCTGTACAAGAGACAATTTTCTTCGTGATAGAATTAACATATGCCTACTTGTGAAAAATTTTTTGATGCACCAAATAAACAGTGATAGAACCGTAAATCCTGGCTAAAGCTGATTCTGATGTTAAAAAGTAGCGTATATTTGTACTATGAGTAGACTACAGAGTGCATAAGATGATTAAAAATGGAAGAGTGTTGAAAAAACAAATATGCATTATACCATGCTCATGGTCTTAGTAAACAACATACGGGCAACATCAGTCTAAGAAGCAATGACAAACTATAATTTAACAAGAGGAGTTTTCTTTGTTTGAATTAATTTTGCTAGTGGGTTGGATAGGAGATTTCTTTGTTTTCTTCCTTTTCACTCTTTTTTCAGCTGTTGTTTTATTTTCGAAACAAAATCATATTTAATCTAAAGTTACATAAGTTGCATAAAAAATATATCAATCATTAGGAAATAAATGGAAACAGCTGTGTGTGTGTTTGTGTGTGTGTGTGTGTGTGTTTGTGTGTGTGTGTTAAGAAATGCAACATTATCAATATAAAAACTTCATATTTATAAATGCTGTTGACATACTAACGAAAACAAAAGCATATTGATAATGATTATAAATATTTCCAGAATATTTAACTCATTGTGGTATCAAAATTGGTGATAGTTTAATATTTATTGGGGTGTTTTCTGGATTGAAGGCAATAAATTTATTACGATTGTCACGCTTAGCTTTATAAAGCCTGTAAAGGGACGACATTCACTTTTGACATCATGATTGTCCCTTTTTCAGCCATATTATTTATACACTTATAGACATACAGGGTCCGTTATGGCACTTTTATCGTTTTGGAAGTACAGGCAGAGTACTCTTTAATTTCGATATTACACTCTTCTCAACATTACACTTGTCTCGATACTACAATCGTCCTAATGGTACTTTGAATTATGTAGTGCGAGAGTCCTTGGAAACTTTTGGCGTCTATTTAATCTGTTGGGTTTTTTTTTCTTCTCTTTCATACTCCCTCGTTAAGTCGGTCGTAACGTGTCATGACATTGTCCGTCCGTATGTTAATATTTGCTTGTCTGGATCAAAACTTTGAGAGATTTTCTTGAAACCTTGCACAATTATATATCAAGATCCAATGTGTCATGCATCAAATTCACCATCCTTGCCTCAAATTCGATATCAAGTAGAAGTGTACTAACGGGGGGAAGGAAGCGGACGGGGCTGATGCCCTGGGCGCCAGAGGCCTTGGGGCACCAAAATAGCTGATACAAATTAAAAATTTGCAAGAAAATCGTTGGGCATCATCGTTGCTCCGGGTACCATTTACCCATAGTAAGCCACTGCCAGGCGTGTACTAATGGGGGGGGAAGGGGAACGGAGCAAGGTCTCTACACATAAAGCACCCATATCATACGAATTTGCAAACTCATTTATGCTGCCAGCGTGTGCTCCATTAATGAACTGCTACTCTATCCATCGGCGCCCCTACCCCATTCCCCCCCCCCAAACCCGCTAATCCTCAATCGCATCACTGCGAGTAAGAGGGATCTAGACATTGATCAGTACTATTGCCTGGGGAAAAAAGGTTAAGGCCATTGACAGGGAAAATTCTAAAGCCATTAGTGGAAACGGCACTGGCCATTGGCAGGGAAAAGCTAAGGCCATTAGCAGAGCAAGGGTAAATGACAGCGGAAAAAAGTTAAGGTGGCGCTCTACCGTTTTGTATTTTGCATAGGGTTAGAATTTTAAAGAAAAAGAATTCCCTCGGGTTTCCTCACTAGTTGATACTGGCTGTTTAAAAAAAAAAGACCTTTTATATATTAGGCATTGTTAAAAGAACCTTTAATTCTATATATTTTGGTGTATGATTGATGGGTGTAATATGGGTTACAGAGTATATAGACTGACCTTACTCCAGATGTGCATCTGTCAAAAAAGTGCTAGCTCCACTTGGTATTTTTCACTTCCTGAACTTCAGAAGTGAATTCTAAAAAATAGAGCCGATAACTTTTTTTTACATTAAAATATTTGGTAATTCATTCATTTCACTTTCAGAAGCTAGTGTTGTTGAGTCTGGCAAAATTCATTTTCCCTATTTTAATAGCTGCCAAGGATTGTGTACTTTAGATAAATTTAGGCTGATTTTTGGAGCACAAGGGAGCAGTAATTTTAGTGAGCAGTGTGCTCAGATCATTAAAAATTTCCCAAAGTACAAATTGAATATCCAAAGAAATGTCAGCCAAATTACATCTAAGTAGTATAAAGGTATGCCAACATTCTTTCCACGGTGCATGTTTTAGATGCAAACAACATCAGATTATATACGTCACTCTCTCAAAAGTACATAATAACTGGTGAGCTACTAAATGCCATCAGTGGGGAAAAAGTTAAGGCTATGAGCAGGGAAAAGACTAAGGCAATTGGCAGGGAAAGTAAGGCAATTGGCAGGGAAAGGCTAAGGCCATTGACAGGGAAAGGCTAAGACCATGAGCAGGGAAAGGCTAAGGCAATTGGCAGGGAAAGGCTAAGGCAATTGAAAGGCTAAGGCAATTGGCAGGGAAAGGCTAAGGCCAGGTGCAGGGAAAGGCTAAGGCCATTGTCAGTGTAAGGTAATGCGTCGTTAGCGGTACTCTTTTAATAAGCCGATATTAATTTATTTCATTTCTGTGAGTTAACTTAACTTTTGCCTCCTTTTTCTGTGTATAACTTTGTGTTGCTTCTCCAAAATATTACATAAAGAGTTTGAAATAAAAAAAGAAAAAAAGTAGAAAACTAAGGAGAACACACAAAAGCGTCCAACAAAAATTGTGAAGGTGTTGTAAATGGGCCATTATTTAATAGCGTACATTATGATGTGAGATACGGTAATCGTACATGTAAATTTCGTTTATAAACTGATACAAGTATTATTTTTGTTGGGGTTTTTTTTTTGTTTGTTATGGTTTTTTATTAGTTTGTTTGGGGTTTGTTGATGTTGTTGTTGTTCTGTTAATAAGAACTTGGGTAAATGCATCAGAAGATTTATCTTTTCTAATAAAACGAAAATTTCAGAATCCGCTAGCTTACACAGAAACAGAAAGAAATAAAGAAAACAGACAAATGCTTTTATTTGTTTGATTTGTCAAACAGGTCGAGTTAGCTTGCTAATTTCATTGATTTTTCAGCTGCATGATTAGGCACTCAGCATAAGAAGCTAGTGTTAGGGCTGGTCGGCTTGGTGTCAGAATCATGTCACTGGGTCGAATGCTACATGTCTGTGGCATGATGCCCCGATGTAGACATCGGTATGAACTGCCATGCTGCATATATAGAACCGATATGATTGAAATATTGTTAAAACAACGTTACAAATCCAAGTCACACAAACTCATTCTAATATATTGTGCCACAAATTTTGACTGATTTATTCAGAAAAATGATTAACTGAGTCATGTTTGTCTGCGCTGCCCTATGCAGTAAGATGTGGATTAACGGGTTTTCAATGTTTGCACCTTATCTCAAAACAAATGTCACATTCACAGACAAGGTATTATTCTTATCTGACACTTTTATACGTACCTATGGGTACGATTATTTAATTATTTAATAATAGTAACAAAGACAAGAACCACAACAATAACAGCGCAAATCTCATCAAACAACTTTATAATAATAATAATAATAATAATAATAATAATAATAATAATAATAATAATAATAATAATAATAATAATAATAATAATAATAATAATAATAATAATAATAATAATAATAATAAATAATAATAATAATAATAATAATAATAATAATAATAATCATAATAATAATCATAATAATAATAATAATAATTTTAAAAAAATAATAATAATAATAATAATAATAATAATAATAATAATAATAATAATAATAATAATGATAATAATAATAATAATAAGTGCTAGCAACATCTAAACTACAAAAACGATGGTGATGAATTTAAATACTAATAATATGTACTGAAATCCGTTAATTACCCCCAATTAGAAAAGTGACCGGACACAAAACTTTACTACAGGTAATGAAGCATAATAGAAGACATCCACGTTTTACACTCATATGTCGGCCTGTCACAATTAATTTCTTTGCTGCCAATAAATTTATATGCAAAAGTTTTTGGAGTCAGTAAATACTACATTTGCACAATGATCGATGTCAGTGCGAGATTCATTATTCATAGTCTAGGTGGTTCAAATTTTTGTCGCCGTATTAAATGCTAAT
Organism: Potamilus streckersoni; assembly: GCA_016746295.1. Lineage (NCBI taxonomy): Eukaryota > Metazoa > Mollusca > Bivalvia > Unionida > Unionidae > Potamilus > Potamilus streckersoni. Next base: position 1,972,090 of record JAEAOA010000748.1, on the reverse strand, counting down.
TATCACAAGGATTTGTTTCGAAATATATTATTTATAGTAGATTGATGAAAACACCCAACGTATCTCAACACAAATATCACCCATAGAGATGGATTTGTTCAATCATTACGCAGATAACAATTTGATAAAGAATAAGAAGTACGTAAGTGTCACTATTTGGAAATATGAACTTTACCTAGCGGGCCAAGAGCAGATGTATTTTAAAAGAACCGGGCAAAGTATATATGTTAAAATATTACATTACTAGAGAATTTACATACTCTCTACTTCACTCACTAATAAAAGTATCTGATGTGTTCGATTATTTTTATTTTTATTAAAAATTCAATTAAAATTTTATTCATCAATCACTACGATCACTATAGTAGAGATAATGGCTGATGCTTTACTTCAAATTAAGCCAAGACTTAAAATATTTGATTGGTTAATTTTAAGTGAGATAAATAGATTGAACCAATTAAGTCAGATTTAAGCACGGCACGAGCCATTACGATCACATGACTCTATAATTTAGTTTAAGTCCAGACTGTACTTTTTGTTAATGATATACGGGCATTGTTTGTGGTTTTCTCCGATTTTTCGTTTCTCTTCCGCGCCTACCGCTGCACCCTAACATCTATGTCCTTGACATTATCTTATGATAACGGAAATATCTATGGAGATGGTAGTAGTGGAAGCATTTTGTGGCGGTGGTAATGGATGTACTGATGGCAGTGTCTGATTCCAGGACCCAAAGCAATGAAAATAGTATGGTAACAACCCCCTGCCAACACACACACACACACACACACACACACACACACACACACACTACAAAATGTGAAATCCCCAACCCCAATTGAACACAAAAAACAATATGTAAATCTAAAACGGTGGGGAAAAAAATCAGAATACTCGTACATGTAGATCGAAACGGTCGTATATTAGTCATTCAATTTTATCATCAACCATTAATTTTAAAAAAAACATTTCTGATGCCCCTGTTGGATTGGTGCTTTAAACACCTGATTAGTGTGCTTAATGGGTAATCCGGTACAGAGTGAAAGTAGAAGTAGTAGTAGTAGTGAAATAGTAGAAATAACAGTGTTGTTCTTTGTAGTAGTAGTAGTAGTAGCAGCAGCAGCAGCATCACCAGAAAGAGGAAGTGGAGTAAAGAGTTGTAACAGACAGAGAGAAAGAATTGCTACAAAACCAACATCCATTTGCATTTTTATCTTTCATACCCGTGGCCCTGAGCCAAATATCAGAGAAGTGAGCGCTTGTACTGAACAATGAATTATCTTTGCTTCAAAATAAGCATGCAAAATATAAATAGAATATTTTAATGGGTTAATTAAAAATAAATAAATGTCAAGACCACAAGTTTCCCTCAGGTAGTTCATCTGGCTGGCATCATGTTATTAACAAGTTGCAAGGGAATTTGACCAAGAAACGTGGTCCTGTTCAAAGCCTTTTGTCGACACTATCCTATTGATGTTGTTTGCATATGTTCTTTCCTTCTTTCTCCGTAGGTAAAGTTGTTTAAATGGTTTTTTGTCTATTTTTAGTAACAGCGGTCATACTTGATGGAAAATCACCATTTGGGTAATCTGAAAGCCTGTCCATCTAAGATGCATTTTCTTAATGTTTATATTGTAAGAGCAGTTTTTCAGAAGAACTTTTACGAGATTTATATTTAGCATCATCGGCCATATTTGATGGTGAATTAGCATCGATTGTAAAAACAGAAAAATCCACTCATGCCAAGACGCTTTCTGCCAAAGATGTTGAGAGGTTTTAGGGGATAAGTCGTTTACAGGAGTTTTCCATTTCCAGTTTGATTTTATTTTTTGCAATTGTGGCCATAGTTAATGGCCAATCTGATAATATACATAAATTTGAAAATTCTTATGCCAAAACACTTGTCAAATTTCGTCAAATCAGCGATTTTTGAGAGAAAGTCGTTTAAATGTTTGTCTTTTTTGAGTAGCAGCTGCCATGTTTTATTGTGAATTAGTATAACTTATGAAAGAAAATGAAAGTACTTTAGGTCCACATGATTTCTGTCAAAATTGGTCAAATTTTGCTGAGTGGATGTTTTAAAGACAGTTTAAATAATTTTTGATTTTTAGCATGTTATGTACGTCTATATTTTTGAAACTCTTGCTTCATAATTGTGTCTATATTACGTTTAGTTTGTTTTTATTACTGGGAATAGTAACAATTAGCTGCAGTTAGTGAAACTATTAGATGGTTATTATTATTTTTTGCCAACGGTTCAACATTCTATTTAAAAGATATTTAGAGTGAAGATTGTATAGGATCTATAAATAGTTGCTGACTTTGGATTTATCAACATCAATATAAAACCTGTTGACAACCTTGGTGTACTTTCACATTGGCTGATGGAGTCAGGTGGGTTCGTAGAAGAATTAAGTTACTATTTCCAATTAGATGGATTAGGTCAGGTGGGTTCTTTAACGAGGTGGTGTATTGGCGAAAAGTCGCGTAGCTAGTAGTAAAATCCGTTTTCAATCCTTGTTCTTGTATATAAATACATGGAGATATACAATTTTAGGCTGTCTTATTTCTTATGTTCTTGTTATATTATCAGTCTTTACATTTAATAATGCTACTTTGTAATATTTAAGTACACTTCTCGAACACACAGAAGCTCCCATTTTATCAGTTTGCTGCTTTAGAGAGCACATAGTTTTCGTAAGTAGGTGGGAAAAAATGTAAATTTTCTTAATATTGCAAGATTTTTGTAGAGTAAACACTTTTGCTTTGTGCCAGACCATATTTCAACGATGTTCCATAAAACATGGAGCCGATAATGAGGGACTAATCTGTGCTGTTATTGTATGCTTTAATGCTGGTTGTATATCTGAACATTTTAAACCACAAGCATTTAAACAGTCCTTCTACACGATCATCATCCATTTCTTCCATAATAATATTAAGATGAGAAAACTCTGTCTTGTTGTTTAGATGTTTTCCATCATAACCTTCTTCTCATTTCTGGCTATGAGAAGGGATTTATCGCTACTTTAAGAGAAGCCTTGACTCTTGATCAGAGAGGAAGAGAGAGAGAGAGAAGTTCGGCTCTCTTAAGATAAGGTGTCACATATGATGGTGTAGATACGGTTACATCTTTTTGTGAGGCAAGCTTTGGCTACGAGAAGGTACCAAGAATCTGTAAGAAATAGACACGACACTTCTCTGAGCCTGAAATCGCACTTTATTTATATATATATATATATATATATATATATATATATATATATATATATATATATATATATATATATAAAATTAAAAATACAACATGGAAATTTATTTATGTTGAAACTACATACAATACATATTGCAATACTTATTAAATAGTTCTTCCACAATCTACTATTTCATTTGTCCATTCATTTCTCTGCATTTTGAATACAAGTGATTTAAATATCCAAAGAGCCTAAAATTCAATAACTGTAATAAATGTATTTTATTCTATTTAATGTAAGGTAACGACCTGAAAAAGATCTGTGAGTGTTATACTTATTATTTAAAGAATATATATTTATTCTCAATTAAATTATAACATGAAGCTAGTAATTATTTCAAACAAATACTAATGAACATCGAAGCTGTAAAATATTTCATTACATTATGATTGTGGAAGAAGGAAACTCAATAATATTACATTATAAATACAATGAACATCAATTCAGTAAAATATCAAATCAGTAAAATATTTCATATTAGAAAAGAGAACTCACTATTACATTATATTGATAAAATAAAAATAATTCAGAAGGATATTACAACTTACTATAAAATCTTTAACTTTTAAGAGCGAGTATAAAGCATAATATTCTTACCTGTAAGAAATAGACACGACGCACTCTGAGCCTGAAATCCCACTAAGATCAAGCAGCCCAAAGCCTTTTTTTATATCTTGGAAGCTGCTGATCATCAGTATTTTCATTCAAGGTCAGAGAGGTCTGTCTAATGAACTATGCCTATGTTCTAAAAAGTCACGCGTGTTTCTTGCGTGATAGTCAATGACAGCTTTCACTTTATATCAAGTTTAGGGGGGAGAGATAGAGTGTGTGTTTGTGGTCAGTAATTTTCCTAAGTGAACGACCTTTTGAATCATACATTGTCTATAACCTTCCTAATTGTAAGTGGTCATTCACATTCCCATCTAATTTCCCAGACTGATGATCAATTACTTTGTTCCCAGTATCACAACGCAATTAATAATGTTTTATTGATTGAATTGTTTTCGTTGCCCGTTGCTGAACTTCCGACCCCGGCTATTAATTAGGTTTTATTCATTACCAAGTCAAGCTGAGGAAACAAAGATAATGTTTAATCTGAATTCATTTCAATGTCCTATTATATTCAGGATATGAATTATTGATTGGGCCATGCTTCTCTTACAATACAAATCAATATCAGGTTTTGTCTTTCAATAACTTATAAATTTCAATATATTCTACACAAGTCACTGTTATCGTTTCTTTCTTTTAAAATTGATATCTTGATAATAATGTTGTTCATTATGATCAAGTCCTCACTCAAGCACACATATATAGTGTTGCATTAGGAAAAATCGGTGAAAATTGTACATCGCATTTTTCATAAAAGTAACCAATAAAAGACTATAATAGTGCAAAATTTGGCAGAATAGTTCTATAAATAATTGCACTGTACATTCAGCCGGGCTCAGCGTAACACATAAAACTAAAGTTTGACGTATGTGTTAGACTCGCCATAAATAGCTGATTGCGAAGAATACATTCGCTTCTACTTGAGGCATGAATTGAAGTTTAATTAAGGCAAGTTTGGTTAACAATTAGAGCCAGACATGATTATATTGTTAATGTAGGTCATAGCAGTACAATGTCAAGAGTTTAGATGATCCAGAAAATATTTTGGGAAATTGTGGTCCATTTGAAACAGGTATCATAAAATGATATTCTCCGGAATAGCTATCAATAAAGGTGGACTGGAGATGATTTTTCTGACGTCAAGGAGAGTGATACAGATTTTAGGCGAGAAAAGAAGTTATTATAAGCTAAATGAGCGGGTTGTGTATTCTCAGACTGAATCCATGCTTTTAAAATCATCCCACAGAGAGAGAGAGAGAGAGAGAGAGAGAGAGAGAGAGAGAGAGAGAGAGAGAGAGAGAGAGAGAGAGAGAGAGAGAGAGAGAGAGAGAGAGAGAGAGAGAGAGAGAGAAGAGGTGCTATGTGATGCTGTCATGCCGGCAATCTGAGTTCGATCAGACATTTGATCAAAGGATGAAAATTGTTCTATTAGTGCAACACAACAGCTAAGAGAAAGAGAAACAATCACATGTCATGCTCGATTTCATTTTGTTTGTGTGGTTGGTTAAATTATAATATTTAACATACAGGAGTTCGTGTTATTCTGTGTTATATCTCTAATCAGATATCTGTTATTAAATCCTTTAATTTTATATTTTATCATCTCCTTGGTAACGATAATCAAAAATCATAAGTAGCGTGGGAGATCACATATTTCCACCACCACACTGACAGACAGAATGGGACATGGAACTTACCGTAATTTACTCCTTGTTTTGAACTGGAATGGAATGGATTATGTTCGCAGGGGGCAATGATCAAAGTGTGAAATGTTAGCATTTTTCTGATATCATTATATCAAAGACAGCCTTTTTATAATTTTGCCCTTAATTTTATTACTAAAGAATTAAAAAACAAAATTGATTCTTGAAGTTACTTATTTTAATTCACAAGTTTTACATTTGAGCTGATTTTATTTTGTATAATAAAACGCTTAGTTAACCCATAAGAAAAGTTCAATGCTACCTCTAGGTATATTGTATAAGGAAGTGAAAAGTCAGTCTCTCTCTCTCTCTCTCTCTCTCTCTCTCTCTCTCTCTCTCTCTCTCTCTCTCTCTCTCTCTCTCTCTCTCTCTCTCTCTCTCTCTCACACACACACACACACAAAACCGCTCCAATGGCCTAGTGGTTAGAGCGGCCGCCTCGGATGAGGGAGGTTGTGGATTCGAATCCCGGTTGAATCATACCAAAGACTTACAAAAATGGTACTAATAGCTGCCTCGCTTGGCGCTCAGCATTAAGAGGTTAGTGTTAGGACTGGTCGGCCTGGTGTAAGGATAATGTGACTGGGTAGGACATCATGCTACATGTCTGCAGCATGATGTCTCAGTGCTAGACATCACTATAAACTGCCACACTGCAAACATCGTATCGATATGACTGAAAAATTGTTAATGCTACGTTAAAAATCATAATCACATCACATCACATCACATCACACATACACATACACATACACATACACATACACATACACATACACATACACATACATATACACATACACATACACACACACACACACACACACACAATGCCTCTAGGTCTGTTGTATAAAGTAGTGCAAAGTACATTTCATACACACAATGATACTTCAATGTATGTTGTACGATGAAGAACAAAGTACCTTTCTTGCACAACGCTAGTTTAAGGTCTGTTACATGAAGAGGAGCAAAGTGGGTGTGGCTATCTATTTAAGATGTAACATCACTAGTAATTGATCATTTTTTTTTTAAAAATATAATAACATGAAAAAGAGACAAGTAGTTGCAAAATTTTTCAAACTTATCTTAAAAGTTTTTATTTAAAAAAAAATATTTTCTTTAATGATCGTCCTTTTTCATGCGGGAGCTTCATTTATAGACAACTGAAAGATTTCTGTGAGGACGCTCACTATGAAAATTGGTAAAATTCTCGAGGAATGGTTTGCAGGTGATGTTTAAATATTCCTATCTGTAACAACAGCGGTCATATTAATTGGCAGATATAAATCACTGGCAGGAATTTGAAAATCTCTTACTGTCAAACTTTGGTAAAATACTGATGAGCATTTTTTTAGAAAAGGTTATGTAGTGTGGGTATGCGGTTCTTCTATTTTTAGTAACGGGCGTTGTATTTAACTTCACATCTGCATCATTTATACAAATTTTAAAGACTTCCAGCAAAGGTTAATTATTTTTTTTAAATGAAAACTCTAGCAAACTTTCTAGTTATGTGACCTTGCCCCGTGAAGTGTAAAAGGGTACTGAATATGTTGTAAAATAAAACGTATTTGCTTTGTAACGAGGCATTTCTAGTAGGAGGAGTTGAGGAGTTTTGAGTAGATCAGAAAGCAACCATGCTATAAAACTGTTGACGAAACAGTCGCCGCGGCCAGAAAAGTCAGTCTCGCGTGTTCACTTGATATATGTTTGACGCAAAGAAAGCAAGATTATGCAAATCCTAACAAATCACAAACTAAAACAAAACTTTTACTCTCATTTATTGATGCAGAAAATTTGTCCATTAATAAATGATGATTAGACAGTAAAAAAATCAGGAAATCAGAGTGAAATAGTTTATCATCAGACTTAAATATTTTTGAAAATGCAGCCTTGAAAGTAAGGAAGTAATATAGCTTCACACATTCACACACACAGACACACGCACACACACACGAATAGATAGAACTTACAATGATGTTCTAATAAATGAAAACCAAATTGAAGAAAAACAATAAAAACAAATTTCATGAATATGTCGGTTTGAAATGAGCATGAATATGGAAACTATTATTTTGTGTTAAGCTTCGAAACGCTTATTTCTTTGTATATAAATGTAACTAACAAATGGATGCACGTAAAAATATCTGCTTGTATAATACATAGAATCTTAAACGTTTCTTTGCGGATCCAGTTAGCTTTATGGAGTTAATTTCATTCCCCATTGACGGGGTTCTATAAAGACGAGCGTCTCAGAACACTAGGTTAACCGGGGCCACTGATTCTTGGAGATATATGCCAAGCAACAGTGTAAAAAAGGGTTTATACAGCTGACATCAACAAAAATCTAGTAAAGTCGCTGACTGGTTGGCATTGGCATTCTTTATAAAAGCTCATATCATATAAATGAATAATTATTAGATTTGTATTAGACAAACCAACATGCATCAGCAATATAGGTGTTTCATTTCGGCATGAAAATCTTGCAAAATCGTTCGACTGCCACTGTACACTAGTACACCTTGAACATGAAAATGACCCGATTGGCCTGTTTTCCACTAATACATTAGACCACCTCTAAAGTATATTATAAATATGATTTCATTTTTCGCTGATGCACAAAACCGGTGCTTATAAACTTAAGACATATATAGTTCATTTTTTGGACGGAAAAATATTTTTAAAACAATAACTGATCGACACCTTTAAGTAGAATCAATTGTACAGACCTTTACCAGACTATTAGTTAGTGTAGATATCTCGGAGTCACGTGAGAGTCAGGCTAAACAGATTACAAACTGATTTTTGCTGATGCGTTTTGTTTGTCGTTTTGCAGCACAATTGTTTTACTGACAACTGCGTCATACAGTCTCGTGAGAAAGTTTATCGTCACCATCTTAATGAAACTTCGAAATTCCGTACAGATTACCCATACTACACCGCGCCGAGATGAAGTTACCAAGAAATCTCGGAAGTTGAGATGGAATTTCCAAACTGGCCGTATTGGAGAAGAACGTCAACGACTAAACCACTCGAGAGTTTTAATCTCTATTATTTACCAGTCTGCTTGCCAATTTAGGCCGGGTACCAGCCATCACTATTGCATGGTGGAAAGATTTTCCTGCCGAAGCAAAGATCTGTTCTATATTTGCAAGTTCTGTTTTATGAGATGAAATACAAGCAAACACTTAATGCCTCGTGAATGGTTTATGCGTAGCCTAAGTGACCAGACGTCAGAGTTTTCAGTGCAGTATTTACTTGGTCTTAGTCCGCTCATAAGGTTTCGCTACGCGTGTATTATACATGCTGGCACAGACGATCTATATGAAGCATGCCAACAACTATATATTTCTCTGAAGTGAATTAGACCTTAATAAATATTAAAATAAATAGGTTTCTCTACCAATCAACGCTTTTATAAGAATTTTGGTTAGCTTCTCTTAACTTCTCATAAAAAATGCTTGTTAGGTGCTACGCTAATTTTAGTTAATTGTTGTAAAAACAGAAGTTGTTTTATAGAGGTGCAGGTAGATTTTAACTCTCATTGGTTAGGTACCAACCTCTTAGCTCCAACCCCGACTCATCTTTCTGATAAGCTGTGCAGGCAGTACTGGTACGGCGTACCTGATAGTTCCGGTTTACTTTCTTCACTTGTGTTTTATATAATTATTTGAACGTTACAATCGTTGGTACTCTTAATCGGCATTAGACAGTGTAGCTTTCATTTGTTTGAATACAACTGTTTCTTGTGGGCGATTGTGGAGTGAGTGGGGCCGGCTTTTACATCCATAAAAAATTGTTACTGACAAATCACATTATATATATATATATATATATATATATATATATATATATATATATATATATATATATATATATATATATATATATATATATATATATATATATATTTGTGTTTATGCAGTGATGAAGTGTCATTCTCGGCTAGAAAGCATATGGAGGGTTCATCATACATATAATTGATAACGTGTATATATATATATATATATATATATATATATATATATATATATATATATATATATATATATATATATATATATATATATATATATACACACATATATGTGTGTGTGTGTGTCTAACTTAGAACAAGGAAAATTAAAAAGGAAGAAAATAATCGATATCTAGGACAGATTGTATTGCGTATTTTTGTTGATATATTGTCGCCTGACTTCTCGTTTGTTTGAAAATGGTGACATGTATTTGTAGCTAATTCATATAAACCAGTAATGAAGTGAGTTTTACGTCATTATCTCTGGATTAAACATTACTGATTTCCTTAATGTACGTTTACCAAGAGCCGAGCCCTCTTAGACGATCGAGGTACTATCTATCTTTCCTTGAAATCTGAGGAAAAATCATTTAAAACATATTAACATTTGCTGTCTCCGTGACTGGTGTAATATTCACTGCCTGTGCAATTTCAAAAACTGAAAGGAGAAGAGCGTGTTATCCCCCTTCATGAGTTACGTAAAATTGTCACGAGACTTTTCATTTGAATAATACCTAGACGGCAGAATAACGTATACCAATTGTTTAGCTGGGATATTTTCTACTATGTATGGAATCTGTCGAATCTGTAACGAATGCAAATGCTGCTTAGTCCAAAAATGTCCAAAAACGTGTCTAAATTGTTTGCCGCCAATTTTCAGGGCAGGATAGGCTATACATTTTGGAGAGCATAACTAGTGCAGGAAAAGCCTGCCCACGTGAAGCTACTGACGCGCTTTCTCACATCCCTACAGTGGCCGAGCCCGGGACTCGAACCCACTCGGACAGAGGTAAGATGGCAGTGATCGGTGAAAGCAAGCTCTTTAGATCACTAGACAAACAAGATCCCGATTTTATTTAACAAAAAGTTACACTGACAGTGTGTGTGTGCTTTGTGATTTTCATATTTTAAGGTTGCTATGGATTTTCTTTAAAAACGAGTTCATTTAAGTTACATTATCATTGTATTACCGTAAAAATAAATATTTGGAAAAGAAAACCCATTAACGCCTTATTAAATGTTATTTAAGCAGTAATATTTGTTTATATTTTTTATTGTTTCCTTCTCAAAAAGCAAATAACTTAAGCAAACTGATGGATAATTTTCAGAAATTTGAAGGGAAGAAAGAATTGAACATGTTTGATAAAAGACGAATGGACGGATCGATGCAAGAACACTCGGACACTGCTTGACTTTATTTCTGCTGGACTTATACTTTTAAAATGCTTCCTTTAAGTAAAATAAAATCCTTTAAGTAAAATCAAATGACCTCATGTATATTGTATAAGTTTTAAAGACTTAAATTCAAACTTTTCCTAACAAGCTCTCTCAGATTTCTAATTTAATTCAAACTACAAATAAATGTACGCATATATTTCTCAATGAGAATAATGAAAATATATCTCAATATATTTCTTACTCGACCAACAATGCAAATTCACGAATCTCTGATACTAAGCGATGTCTTACTCGTCCAGTAATGGCAATTCAAGAATATCGGATACTAAGCGAAGAAATGGTAGCAGCACGTGAAAAAGACCATATATGTTCCAGAGAAAATCGTCCATTTCATAGCATAATGCTAATTTCATTCAAAATTAAGCCAGTAACGTCTTTGTTGTACACTAATGGGCATATCTTCTAGTACTGAACAACATTTTTCTGCAAACAGTCAAGTCAGAATTTTACAAATTATCAATATATAAGAAAGAACATATACATGTACTTAATTCGTTCTAAAACTATTCTATTCGAATGTAAACATTCGGAATGGTGACGTTGGTTCGAAATAATGGTGCTTAAGGAACGTAAGCTAACACGCTTGCACTATGCAGTGTTTGTTTAGTTCAAAACACCAGTTTACAGCGGTATCTCCTTTAAAATTGCCGCAAAGCATTGAATCCGAATTAGAACCGTGACAGAGGGTTTATCTCCCTTTGTCTAAAATGTCCCGACCCAAGAATTGGCAACTTAAATCATAGGACTTAAGCAATCTCTGCCTCATCAATGTCTGAGTTTCATTTTGTAGGGTCAAAAACTTGTTTCAAATTCGGCGATATTTGTAAGCTCCCTGTGAACGAGATTAGTGTGGCCTGGCTGTTAGAAGAACAACTGCGACGTTGCCGCCACTTTCTGAACTTTGCTTTGTAAAGTGATGTGACTCTCTTGTTCGCTACAAAGGCAAAGAAGATGAAAAGTCCCTGTGAGCAGTTGAAGATGATGAACAAAATGCCAAAGACGTGAAGGACAATGCATATTGTCTTAGAAGGTGGTCCTGCAAACGCACTGATGATAGAAGACGCCAGACCAAAAATCCACGTGAATCCCATGACTGTGGACATCCGAATATACAGCATAACGTCGTCTTTTCCGATGATGTGGCCCTTGGAGGATCGACGAATTTTCAAAAAAGTGGATTTTGTTGATGCCCGAATGCAAATAATTGTGCGGGTGAACATTACAAAATTGCTGAGTAGAATGAGAATCATCGGAGCTCCAAATGAAATAACCGCCGCCACTGGTTCCTGAATCCAGCATCCTATCTGGTAGACGTGCTGACCACTTGTCATTGTTTTGTTTTGTGAGATGTCCTCCTCACTACTAATCGAGTTCTGAGTCTCTGAGAAAGGACTCGCTTGGACAGTCCCTCCATAACCAACACGAACATTGGTAAACAAATGCGAAAAGTCAACAAAGGCACAGATGCCTACAATTATTGCCGGGGAACCCCATGCATAAAGCGCGTAACGCGGAAGATATTTTGTCTTACTGCGAATGTGTGTAAGAATGCATTCGTTTGCGAACGTGCGAAATACGTCATAGGACATAACGTTCATCCAGAAGAATGACGCAAGGAAAAGGTAATGCAGCAGCATGCCAACAGCTGAACAAAGCCAGTTATAATGTGGTTTCATGTATCCGGATGTGATGAAAACCAGCTCACCAAGGAATAAAGCGAGTGTCAGATTTACAGTATTGACACCTGGTAAGTTTCGAAGCTTCCTGAACTGTAAGTAAGTCAGCAAAACTGACATTGTGGCTAGTAAGGACAGCATTCCAAGACCAAAAGTTAGATAGCTTTCTGCCAGCGCGAGTTGAAGCAGGTCATTTCCACATACCAAGGCCCATTTATTGGAATGGACCGACTGCATAGAGCTCCAATCTGGGGCACATACGCGCACAGTTTCTGCAGCCTCGTCTGCATAATGGTACTCGTTCAAGTTATACACTTTGTCAGAGAAGAGAATAGATTTATTAGAAAGCAGTTGGTACTCTAACCTGTTTAGAGTTATCCGTACGCAATCTTTTTGCACAATCCTGGGCATGACGCATACGAACACAAAGCTTGTCACTATGGCCTCGCTTAAATTTCCCACTGTACCATCTACGCTCACCGTGAGGTCAAACTCTCCTGGTCCATAGAGAGAATGTGTGGCGTTCACATATACTTTGGTTTCGTTTCTCCCTGTCGTATCATTGTGGACAATGACCACATCGAAATCTCCTTCCATCACAAACTTTTGAATACCTTTCGTACACCACATATCCATAGATAGAGGTTTAGTCCCGTTCTCCAAAGATTGGAATTTCAAGTCAGTTCCATTAATTGTCATCATGAAAGAGTTACTATCAATCATGTTGCTCATGGTCTGCACAATAGTTTTCACAGATCTAGCTTGGGTTTTGTTTTCATGGGCTGGAAAGAGTAGAAACATAACTTGAACGGCTATCGAAGTTGCTGAATCATTTAACTCTTTCGTCTTCATTGAATTATATTTGTTCAGTCTGGCATTCATTTTCAATGCTTCTGTGGCATTTACGTTTTCATCTTTGGCATTTCCATGAAAACTACCATTAAAAACAACATGCGCATCGTCTTCAGTAAGGACTTCATCTTTTGAAATATCAATGGAAAACATTGCTTTTGAACTCTTAGAGGTCCCAAAGTTTGACGCTTTGGAATTAATATTCCCAGTTTTAGCAACACTGGCGTCCCATGAATGGAAAGAGGCATTTGAATTACTTGATATAATGGAATTCATATCTGTTGTCAAGCCTTTTTCACCTTTTGCTGTTTCATTTTGGCCGGAACTGCCTTTCCGGCTTTTGCTCGGTAGACCAGCATTACGTTCATCATCCAAAATCATTTCGTCGTCTGCTTGATTCACTATAGTGGTCGGTCTTACTCTGTGAAATTCAATATGATTCTCTTGATTATGGCTACTGGACTCAAGAATTTTCACAGTCACGTTTCTGATGCGGTCCATGGTAATGTTGAGAATTTCTGCGAACTGCATTTTCAGCAGATATTCAATTCCATTCAAACCCAAGAGTGTTCGGACGTCACTAGAGACATTTTTGATGGTCAGTGTCACCTCCATTATGTCATCCACGTTTTGTAGATCATCGACATTTCCATCTGCAAGCATGTTTCCATTGGATTCAAACTGCGACATTTGCTCACACATACCTTCCACCAGTTCGTAACCTACATCACAAAGAACCGGTCGGCACAAGTTATATTTAGGATCGTAGATCTCGTTCTTTTTACATGTTATAGACTGATACTGTTCCTCTGGGGCCGTGCTGAACAAAATATGGGTCTTTCCGTCGAATCCGAAATTCATCAATATAGAGAATGATAACGGAAATGGAGACACGTTCTGGCCTTTGCTGGAGCTAACTCTGACCTGGTGATTACCATGTCCATTCATAGTGAGTACTTCCTCCTTTGAACACTGATGGATCATCTTTGGCACGGCTGGTTTCAGTTTGCGTGTGCAAAAACTCTTGTGGGTAAATTCACGCATCAGAATCATTTTCTCAAAACCATCTGACACTTCCAAAGGAAGCATGTTTTCACATTCTAGCGTGGTTCTCCATGCCATTACTTGAAAGGCATCATTACACTGAGCACAATATACATTTTTGTAAACCAGTCCATTTATATCCTGAACTGGGGTTGTAATTATATCTATCATGTTGTTATGAGTGTCCTCTAGACGAATTTCCGGAGGAGTTGTCTCACACATACTGTTAGTGTTAGTAAGTTGTGAGCTAAATGGACATCTAGAAATAACATAAATGGGAACTGGGTCGTAGCCATAAACATGTCTGCATTCCCCTCCTCTTTTCTTGTAGAATACAGCCAGGTCGATAGCATCGCCATGTCCATCAGCCGGAAGAGGATTGTCTAGATTGATACTGTAGTCGGTAATAGCAGAACGAGGTAATTGGTCTGAAAAAGAATACGTTTGGATATTATGAATATAACTAATCATATATAATTCATTCTTGTTTGATAGTCATGTGTAAACTTCAGTGTAACTTAACAGAGAAACCTATCGATCAAGGACATGTATGTTCACTTAGTCATTGTCATGTTTAAGCTTTTAAATTAGTGGAATAGATTTTAATAAGGGGCCATCTACAAATGACGTCACGCGATTTTGGCCGATTTTTTTTTTTTACCCTTTTTCCCCTCGTCACAAAAAGTCAGACCTTTCAAAGATGACGTCACAAAACTCTCCTCTTGCAAGCCTTATTTCCTATTTGAAAAATTAGCATGTTTCGAATCACTTTGTTGTCATTGTAGTATGTATTTAGTGTGGCGCTTCACTGATAAAAATGCAGAAATAAGTTAGGCGATAACAAGATTATTTCAACCTCGCTTCGTTGATACTAGCGGACCGGAAGCGGAAGAATGCTATTTGGAATAGGCACTTTTCGGGCTAGTAAGAGTGTTGGTAGTTCGAAGACGAGTTCATTTTAATTTTAGCTCATGCACGACACGCGTGAAGCTACTTTAAACGTCACTAAATAAATTGTAAGCAATCAAAAAGTTAAGAATGAAAATTAAGTAGAACTTTTATTTAAAGCTACGCATTTTGATATGACGTCACATTTATTACCCCTTCCCTCAACCTTGTCACACAAATGTGTGACCCCCTCCTCCCAGATGCGTGACGTCATTTATGGACGACCCTTAGACCAAGATCATGCAACCCTTTTGATGATTTAAAACCTGTGGGCACATTTGACTTAATACTACCGTAAACATGCTCTACTAGTATGTAATTATATTCCGCTTCATTCTACAAATAGTGTGTATAACAACTATGACTTTAATAAAAGATGGAAAATATGCAGAAGCCTAAATTGTACAAAGTCAAGCATATGCCTAAAGCACATTTATTTTTTTTTTCAGATGAATGTCATAGTTATTCTTGCTTCTGTTTGATTTACCATGGAAGTTGTATCAGTGTCAATTATCCGAGAAACAATTGCGTAGTGTAACTTCTTCAAAGGAAACTTATGTTAGCATATAATACTACATCTGCCATATATATATATATATATATATATATATATATATATATATATATATATATATATATATATATATATATATATATATATATATATTGAACATCTTTATAACATTGACAAATAAAATTAAATTAACGCAAACAAGTAACAAAATTTTAGTAGTTGTACGATGCAGTCAGTGATTATCAAGCATGAACCACTAGGTTTAATTTGCAAACGAAACTTTTTAAACCAAAAATAAATATCAAATCCTCATTATTGTTGTCATAGAAAAACAGACTAATTGCAAATAAATAAAGCACATATAAATGACGATGCGTACTTCGAATAATGCATTCAGATCATTTAATTTTTCTTTTTGGTCCATAATTAATTTTAAAATGGCCTACCCATATCCTTGGAATGAATTCTTTCAGTCGTTCTTGGAAAGAATTCTGTCTTCCTGTCTTTTGTTGGTTTGTTTTATTATTTTTATATGTGGGGGAAGTGATCGATGGGCTTTAATTGAATATTTGGTCAAGGTGAAGTGTACTGCGCAAATTAAATAACTAAAATATATATTCCAAGAAAAGACTGCTTAAATCGAAATCAATTCCTCACCGGCGAATGGCGTATTGAATTAATCAAGCATCAGACTTATGCCATTTTGTTACAATACTGAAACACAAGCTGACATTCTTAACGTCGTAGTCGCTATCGGAAAATAGTACATTTTTCAGCCATATGCTGAGGCAGGCAATATAAATTGCATTCAGTCAACCAAGTCATTCGTTTGGATGTTTGTGTTTGTATGTGTGTGTGTGTGTGTGTGTGTGTGTGTGTGTGTGTGTGTGTGTGTGATTTGGATTTTTAGCGTGGCTTTAACAGTTTTTTAGTCATATCGCTACGATATCTGCAGTGTGGCAATTTTATTATAGTTATGTCTAGTACTTGGGGCATCATGCCGCAGACTCCTAATTTGAAGTCACATTATCCTGACACCAGGCCGACCAGTCCTAACATTAGCATCTTCATAGCGAGGCAGCAGTTAGTACCATTTGTTTTTGTATACAGTGACTGCTTATCTATTTGGTCTTATTTTGTATACATTGGCATAGGATCAGCTGATCTATTCTTAATCTCGGTCGCCAACAAGAGACTTGTGTCCTCAAAGATAAGACAGAACTGTAGAACTTGAACCTGGATGGCCTAGAAAGGGGCCGAATTTATCTTTATTTATGTTGACCAGCTATAGAGAACTTTTCATGAAATGCATGTAAGTTAAATTTAAATATAAATGCTTGGCTTCGTTACGCTGGAAAAATTCTACATATCGTCTTTATCGCGCATGTCAGCTTTTTTAATCAGAGCGTTAATTTAAAAAAAAAACACTAAGACACATTTACCAAATGCAAAAACAAATACTGATGTTGAATTGTCTTGAGACAATTAACTTATTTTCTTAATGTGGCTTTATCTGTTTCAAAATATTAAAATTCTTCGCCGTATGATGCATTTTGTTTTGTTGCTATTGACTTTATTACCAACAGATGCCGCGAGATTCTGCCCCCCCCCTCCGAGATTTTCGCAGTAGGCTTTAACCCCTTTAAACAGATTTGGTCCAGCATCGTTTGGATGCCAGTTGTGTATTTTTTTCTGTAGTATTTTGTGGAGGTAACTGCTACAATAATTTTGTCTCAAAGGATAGTAAAGAATAAACTATATCATTCAATAAGTATAGATGATTGTGTTTAGACGAGTCTTTGCATTCATCTGACGTCTGGGACATGTCGCAAGAATATGGGCGATATATTCTATATTCTTATCTTTTCAACTCTTAAGTACTACCAGCAGCGTATATGCTTGAAAAGGGAGTGCACTGCCATTCCTGCTACAATTACGTAACGCATATAAATATTATGTTTGTTTTTAGCTTTGTTCTGTTTCTGTTGATTTTACCAAAATAAATCTAGCTGCTTAGTTTCTCACGGCCATGGATGGCAATGTATAATTTTCTAAAGAAAGGTCACCATAAAAACTGTAACCTATATATGATCAAAATTTGAAACATTCTGGGGTTCGTCTATGTCAACAGTGGTTTTAAAAATTGTGTGCAAAACTGTGTAATTAGTTTCGATGACTTGGTTTGTTTTAATAACATTTATTCTATTTTTTGAAATAGAAATTCTCCTTTGATGATTAAATATGTATAAATTATACCCAAAACACAAAATTATAGATGTACCTATACATACATAAAATATATTTTGGTTCTTTGAGATCCCATTTCCTTTGACCTTTAAGAATGCAATTTCCACATGTCATTAAAAATGTATTACATAACATCAAGTTTTGGAAAAGACCAAATAATAACTTTTGCACATTACGGTCACAAACACCAACCAAATGATTACAAGATAAGACAATGATATGGCGTGTGGCATCATATTATAGTGCTCAGCAGTGATTACAAAATTCGGAAAAGATTATTTAAGACCCCACAAATAGGTTTTTTTTTTCAAGATGGCTGTATTCAGAAAGTGATTGACTTTATAAACGTTAGCCATGGAAATATAAAATATAAAATGAGTATATAATTTTTTCTTCCTTCATCAAAACAGGACGACTAAATAGTTAAATTCATCACCAATTTTTGGCAATTGAAAGAGTGTACAATATCTTTTACAACAGATAACATTTTAAATAAGAGATAATACAAATGATAAGAAATTTTGTCATGATTGTTGTTAACTAATCCATCCCGGTAGTTAACGTACGAGTTTTAATGCTAATAGGGACAAACGACGTAATTCACCGTATATCATATCCAGAGGGACATATTACTGACACTATTAGATTTCTAAGGAAAGAAATATATGGGTTGTTTTTTTTTTCAATTATATCTCATTTTATAAATCCTCACCTTTCACAAGCATTTGGTAAAACGGTCTCATCGAACAGTTTTAGATGACAATCGGTTGACAAACCTAAATTGTGTATACGTATTTGAGTAAATGATACAGATACTAATTTTCAAGGCTATTGGAGAACTTTCCATTCTTGTGAAATGATGAAAAGAACCAATACGTAGAGATTTCTGGAGTAGATGGGCATTATTTTAAGTACTCTGCATGGCTTGTTGAATTCATAAAGGAAGTCAAGTCTTTTCAATATGTATACGGAAATATTTCACGAGTGAAGTAGAGACATTGTATTGTCACACGTGGCTTTGTCACGAGGTACAAAGTGTTTTCTCGTCATGAGTTATAAATATCCATATCTACTGAAAAAGATACATTTTCTCTTTCGTTATATAAGTTTTAGACGCACACCCCGTCGATTTACACAGATTTTTTGCCATTATGTGTCACTGCAAAATTTTACAATATTAGATTGTGCATGCTATATTCAAATTGTGTATTTTGTCAAAACAATGACTATATTTATACGAAAATGAATGCATGTTTATTTTTAGCAATACATTTCATGCGCATATTGATACTGTTAGCGTGGGGTAACTGGAAACATCACAGCGGCTTTATCTGCAAGACTTAGCGTAACATATTTAACAAAATAGTTTAATCATTGAAAATTTATTTATATTTCCATTCTTCGTTTTGTTTATTTCAACATTTTATGGTAAATCTTTTGTGGCCTTGGCAAGCTTACAATCTAGCTTTGTAGCAGACGCTGTATCAAATCTGATTGTCATTTTATTTCGGATTTATCCATCGTTTACAAACTATAGAATCAAAATCGCTACTTAAAAATTGTATTACTGTATTGAATCAGGAGTTTAGATATATTTATTTTTCTAAAACAAATGTGTACCGTTTGTCGTATAGCATTCAAAGTACACACTAATGTATTGGTGAATCATATCAATAGGTAATATAAGTTCAGTTACTGACATTTCCCATGATTCATGTAGAAAACTGATTACAAAAAGTTTAAACTGAGAAGCTTACTTTTTCAAATTTTTGTGATATAATTTTTCTCCCACTGATATATTTCAGTATGTCAAAATGAGATATATGATACAAATGAAGAGTGACTTTTAACAAAAGAAATGCTCTGATAAACGTTTGGATGTTGCAAAGCATGGTATCATCGTTATTCTTTCATGATTAATTAAAAAGAAAATAACTAATGTACGAATTATCAACGAAAAGATCTTTAGCTGAACAAAATAAAATTGATTTAAACTGCACGTGAAATTTGCGAAGTCTATAAGACGTATGCTTCAAACCGGAAGGAACTGGTTGACGAAGGAAACGGACATCGAGGGCTAAGTTCAATTAACTTTACTCTTCAGAAATCTGAGACATGTCAATGAGATTTCTAAAGCTTCCCAATGAAACATATATTTGAAGACTATTGAAATTTTGATAAAATAATATATATTAAAGTTTTCTAAAATTATGAACATAGTTTTACAAAATTTTAATTTAGGAAGCTTGGACATTTATCTGCATTCACCGACTCTTGACAAAGTAAAATAGCTATTTTTCTTCGTTCCTCAGTTCTACAAAGATCAAATTTTATTCAGGCATTCACACATAAAAAGTACACACACATACACACACACACACACACACACACATATATATATATATATATATATATATATATATATATATATATATATATATATATATATATATATATATATATATATGCTTACATCTGTAATTGATAAGTGTAAAACCCTTATAAAAGCGAACGTAGTCATCCATTATTTGCGTGAGGAATATATTGAGGTTCTTAAATACATTTTTGATAGAAGATAATTTGCATCTTTCGCAAGCCTTGGCGACCAACATGTAGAAAGCATTCAACTCATAAATAAAATTCATTTGGAGCTAAGACAAATATAAGATTATATATCACTCATGACAACACAACACTGATTTTATCTGATGAAACCGCAGAATTGGTAATATTTGATGTCTAATCGAAATTCTCAGTCACTATGGCTTTGCTCTTCGTGGAGGACTATTTTTTGCGACATTGAAATGTTGTTATACGTATTAATTACAGACAATTATGATATGGCATAACAAACTTGGATAACACACTAGTCACGCCGTACTATTTTAATAACTAACCATAAAGAATTTAGAAAAAACAAAACTAATAGGGAACAGATTTCATTTTGTACAGCAAAGAAAAAAAGTTTCCTCCTAGCGGTCTTTAAATACGTCTTTCTTTTCTGCTTTCTGTGTTTTTCTCCGAGTAACAAGAAATATGCGCGAGTCTAACGATAAGTAACTTATTACGAATAGTGACAGAAAATCTGCTTTGTCTTTGTCACTCCATTTCTCCCTTTTCTCACCCTTTTATAAACAAATCCCGAAGTCCTATGTCTTATAACAAGCAGAAAGCTTTCCATAAAAAAATGAAAGTTCCAAAATACAGACCATAACAGGCAAACTTGTAGCAAATGAAATGAAGTTTAGGTAACTTAGATCATTAGAAGCTGAGGACACCTGGCAGGTAAGTGAATTTTTTTCTCCAATGGCTCGAGTCTTGGGGCGCTGTTTAAACGATTAAAAATCTATAAACTCGCATTTTCATGCTTTTATGAAAATCACACAAGTATTAACTTTTGCGTTGCAGATATGCTATTAAAAATTACTTTAAATTACAAAAGTGATGCTTTGTGATTTGATTTGTTTGTTGGTTTGGGGGGGGGTGTTTTTTGTTGTTTTTTTTTTACTTTACAAGATTATATGACGCTTTTCTTATGTTCTCTGTGCTAACCTGATTTACCATCAGTTATGAAACTTTAATTTAAACTTTAAATGACAATTTCAAATTTATACACCATGGAATACTCTGTTGTGGAAATAAAATGGATTTTTTAAATTTTTTTAAACAAACTAACCTCTTTGCTCTAATTTACTTGAACTGTCTTCTTTCGGGTTCCCCTTAATGTCCTTTATGAGAGCTTCCAAAAGAGATCTTTCCATCTGCAATAACACCGGCCATCTGATATGTGCTGCTGATGTAGGGGGACCGTTTTGCCATTGGGTTCCAGAAAATATGCCGATTCGGCTGTGGAGGATGGATCGGTCAAACATTCTTCCTTCGTTATCTTTGTATTCCCCATCTTTGGTAACCGGCACTGAATATGCTGCAGCTAGAAGCATAAATAACCACGGCATCTTCTTCATTATCTCAGCAGTCATTTAAGGTAAATTAAAGTAATGACAATGACAATGGTAATGGCACCATGAACTTTCCATTTTCTGGAAAAATTCGAAAGAAATAACTTTCTTCAAAGTATTGCAATAAGTTTCCATTCTCAATCGAGTGATTTCTGTCGATTTGTCTGCCATCCGAACCAAAACTGGTTCGATAGATCAAAGAACAAATTTCATTAAAGAACTGCAATAAAATTCCATTCTTCACTGGAATACCGAACGATTTCTATCAGTTAACATGCTATCTGAGTCAACACTAGTTCAATAGTTGCTTAAGAGGCGACCTTATCTTTAGATGATAAGCGCCGGACTTTTATATTAGTCCTCTGTAAATCCCCGTCCTGTGGTAATCAAACGCTCAGAAGCATCACTTGCGCGATTGCTCCTCGTGAAGTGAGCGTGCGACAACGGAAGCAACGGATTAGATAGCTGTTGATTCGACGTGTGGCGTATCGTGGCACGTGGTCTCTTGACCACAGTGTTAAGAAAACCTTTAAAAGCAAATACGGAAAAAAGAAGAGAAAAGCACTGAAGATCCTTTGCTTCTAAGTGAGCATTCGAGAAGTGGAAAATAGAGTAAAACTGATAAACATTGCAAAACTAGTGCGAAATTAGCCAAAGTACTTTCGAAATATACTGATTCTTTTTTTTCCGTGGGCACAATATCACAAATGACGGTTGAACAATGATGAGGCTTTTTATTTTTTAGCCTAAAATGTATCAAGACTTAACATCGTTCGACTTTTATTTTGAAATGAATTGTACATATCTACTGCCAACACAATGTATATTTTGTATAGTACTCGGGGGATTTTTGTTTTTCTGGTTTTGCTATGTTATTGTGTGTGTATGTGTGTGTGTGTGTTATTGTATGTGAGCATGCATGCATGCACGCAAACACATACATACATACATACATACATACATACATACATACATACATACATACATACATACATACATACATACATACATACATACATACATACATACATACATACATACATACATACATACATACATACATACATACATGTGTGTGCGTATGTATGTTTTTTTTTCAGACACTAGAATAAGTCATCAGGAACAACTAAATATTGAAATAAAGGCAAATGATACAAAAGCGAAAATATTTCAAATATCTTAAGTCGTTCTTTGTGAATTGTAATAATTTTAAAGTCAAAGACTGATTCGGATGATAACAAAGGAAATATTTTGGAAACACCATTTTTTCACACCAAATTTCTTAATTTCTCAAACGAAATTTTCACGTAAAATTTTAAATTTTATTTAAACGATATAAATATTTTAAGATATGTTGAATTTCAATTTTGACAAAAAGTATTTTTCGTTTTACGATTGTAGTTTGTTATAATAATTATAAATAATTGCAGTCATAATTACGAACTCGCAGAGCTTATACACCTTGAACAATAACATTCACAATTTTAAAAAATGGCATCAATTGTTTCAGATTCCAAATTCTTGAGTCGGGAACGTTTTATATTGAATTTGATCGAGAATTTATTTTCACTTTTACCACTGTTGCATGTATAAAAAAGCAATAAAGAAACCTTTGTTATACATGTACTTAGAAAAACAGCAAATTAGGCAATTCCCTAGTCCGTCTACTATTGTTATCGCTAAAAGAATGACGGTGTTTGGGGGTAAAAGACCGGTCCATCATAGAAAATATGCATTTTTTAAAAAAATTCTTTCCATTAATCTCCCACTAAATTGTTGATCAGAAGATGGAATAAGAGTTGCATATATAGCTTGTGAAGAAGGGCCTCTGTTTTCCACCATCAGGTCATGACCTACAGTTCAGTAATTATGTGCCATATTTTTGTATGACATACAATTATATGTCATGATAATGTTACATAAAATAAAATAAAACAAAACAAAACTTACCTTTGCTTGAGAAAACGTAATAGAAATTAGCTAAATTTAATTTCTTTTAAAGTTATGGGAAAGGGTGGCTGCGGTGGTGGTGGTGGAAGGTCCGAAGAATTAAGTGACGAGACTTTTGGACCACTATTTGACCACTCTATTAAATAAGGAATGCAAGGATGACGGCATTTTTTTTTCCCAAAGAAAAATAAATTTTATCTAATAAAAATACAGTGTGCGATACAGTCAACAACTAAATATTATTGACAATTGTTACTCCTCGGCCAGCACGCTATAATATTGTCACAAACTATATTTTTTCCCTCTTGTCTTGGTGTTGGTCATTGGCTTTGATTTAGGCATTCTTGGAACAAATTTAAAGGAAATTTTTTATTTTTTTTTCTAATATGAGCACTATGGCGTAAATGCATGTATTTCGGAGACTACACAGTAAATAATCTGGCAGTGATGAGTGTCTGGAAGTGAAATTTGTGACCATAGTCCAAGTTTCACCGTCGGCGAATAAAGTAGGACCTGTAGTATACATGTAGTCTCTCTCTCTCTCTCTCTCTCTCTCTCTCTCTCTCTCTCTCTCTCTCTCTCTCTCTCTCTCTCTCTCTCTCTCTCTCTCTCAAGTGGCACGTGCACGATAACTAATCTTTATCATCGATTACTATTGTTGTTCTACTCTTCTTTTCTCGACAGGTACTTGAACGAATTTGGAGATTTCTTGAACCACGTTAAGTCAGTTTCGACACCGATAAGACTACACTTTGCTAATCTCGACTGAAAACACCTGTAGTTTCCGACTCGATGTCTTTATATTTTTGTATGTCAAACCTGAATTTATGTACCAATCTTAAAAATGCAAAATACAGTTTTAGCTTTGCTGGAAATAGTCCAACGGACCATGGCAGCGGACTGGGTATGACAAATAGGGCAAAAGCCCGGGCGCCCACTACAGTCAATCACCGTCACAATTTGTACCTGAGAATTTTTCCTGGGTCACATAAATCTTTTCCGCGAACCTGCAACGGCAATATGTAGAAAATAAAGTAATGTATAAAAGCTATAAATTAAAGATAAGCAAGAAAAAGGTATAAAGACATGGTTTATATATGAATGCATCCATACATGCACGAAGGTACAAGTGCATGCTCTACTGTAAACAACGATATGTTTGATCGTGTGTGCGCATGTTTGTGTGCAACGTCAAATAAAATCTTCGGTGAAAACTTGGTATCAAGGTCATACGGGTGACCAATATCTTCACACACTAATGATGCAGTCGCCATTGAAATGTGGCTTCCTTGCCATAACAGTAAGGCCATAAGACTTAAGTGTATTGGATACGACACTTTAGAATCATTGTGGACATATCTGTAATCAAATCAGTCGTTTAAATGTCTACTGTTAGAGTGATAAGAAATATGTTAAATTAAAATGGTATTTGATATAAAAGTTATTCAATTCTGGTTTGCACTCAGTTTAAGGAAACTTTGGAGACAATTTCAATAATACATTTTTATTACGACCTGATTATGATACCGTCTCTGACCATCTATAATACGTATCTAACTTTACAGCTAAATGTGCCATTGCTAAATGTACACGTGTTACACAACTCTCCCAGACGGCAAATTTTCTCCTGGCAAGGAAAGCTACTCTAAGTCAAAGCTTTCCTTTTAAAAGACAGTCCTCTTCCGTAGGCGTGGGGAACTGCTATAGAGCTACTCTTCCACTAGAATTGTTCGTTGGTTCACTCTAGAGCCAATTTTTAAGCAAGGGGGTGAAGACCGCTGGATAATACACTTTTTTTTCTACTACGGATTGAGAATCCTTATTCATTTGCAATATTTCTGTTGGAGTCCCTACATGACCACGCAAGCTTCATAATCATTTCAGGGCTATTAAAACAGGATTCGACATTTATTCCTGTCCATCATCAGTAAATACTTTACGAGTAATGTTGCCTATTTGAAGTAAAGTATAAATTCTGATTCTACTGTGAAATATTTACAAAATCAACCAAACTCAGGTCGGACTAATCAGTGCAAGTGGCTTCTGAGCTATTAAGCCGACTGAAAAATGTCACGGGCAGGTGAGTTAAGGTGGAAAGTATTAAAAGAAAAATTACATATACCACCTCCCACCATGTTTCGGTCAAAAACAACACGAATATGACACACAACACTCCACCCCCGTTTTGTCAATATAAAGAAAACAAGTACAAATATAGCTCTAGGTGTCGAATACCCCTGGAAAATAAAACCTGGAACCTTTTATTTTTGTTTAGGGTGGGGGTGAGACTTTTCTGGAACACCGTTATATCTGGATCTACGCTGTTTGCAGCGCGTTAAACACGTGTGCATACATTAGTTTCTTTAGTTAGTGATACTGCAAAGTTTGTTCCTGCACAGTAAGTGAATGCTGCTTGTTTGTTTTTGTCTGTTTTATCCTCCTTTTTACTACACTGCATGGAATGGTTCACTCATTTATGTCAAATCTTAACAAAATTAGATAAACATTTCTAGTCTAAATTTTTTAGTTTTACGTAACAGCTAAACTAACAAAAATACATGAAGGTAAGAACAAAAATTCGATAAACAAAGAGAAAGAGTTTGCTCTATTTAATAGGAAATAAAATCTTCGTGAAAAATATAGGTATTCTGTGGATGAAAGCTATAATCTAACGGGACTTCCTGAAAATAATGTATGTTAGGGCAGCAGTTGCGAGAATGGTAGCTGTAACTAGCAACAAAGACGACCAATGATAAGGCAAATGCCCGGGTTGTTTTTCAGATTTTGCGCTCTTTTTATCAATGTCTTCCTTATTTACGCTTGGCGAAGTTTGTGTTGAGTTTGCGGAGGAAATGTTATCTTCGGGTGCTTTTGGCGAGGTCTGTGTAGCTGTTGAGGCACGAGCTAACACGTATTTCGTATTTCTGCCATGGATTTCAGCAGAGAACATTTCCATTTTGTTGGAATTTTCTTTTGAACCTCCTAAGAATGAATCTCCACTTCCATTTGATGCGCCAGTTATCGAAGGAGCACCCTCGGCCAACTCTGACGTGATTTCAGTTGCCTTGTTACTATATGAAACTAACGGTGCAGACTGGTTTGATGCATAATTTTTTGCTGACACTGGCAGTTGAAACTGTTTATCAGTCTCATGCAATAATTCGCATGGTGCCGACTGATTCGTCTTTCTTTTCTCCACCGACACGTTTGGAGTTATGGGTATATGTTTATTATCAGAAGCTTCAACATTTGATTCTTTCCCAACTGATATTTCTAGCGTAGATGAATTTTTTTTGTCGTTCATTTGGTGCATCTCTAATATGGCCGGAGCCTGTTCTTTTTCATGCGATATATTTGACATTGACTCCTTTGTACGTCCATTAACTGCAGTAGCAATTTTCTCAAAATGAATTTCTGGAGTAGCTTCAACATATTTATCTTTCTCTCCCAGCTCATATGATGTCAGAGAAACGAACTTATTTTCTTTTATTATTGTTTCTCTCAAATCTTCTCTGTTTTTATCTTCTGCAGCATTCACATACGAGTTTAATACAAGCTGGTTTCTTTTCTCACTTTCTGTCAACATTCCTGATAATGGTGGAACCTCATGTACCGCATCTCTGGATTCATTTGATATAGGTGTGCCTCGCTGGTCACTTTCTTCCGGCGATGAAAATGATGCTGTTTCTACAAGTCCTTCCTTTTGAGAAATTATTTCATACTGTTCTCCATCAAACTCTGTTAAAATAAGAGAGCATGTTTCTGGCACTATAAGGGTTCTATTATCCCTGACCTCCCACTGGAGGACTTTGTTTCTGTGTTTGTCGTATACAACCCATTTCCATTCCAAATGAGTGCCGGATATCATGCGGAAAGATGCCTCCCAGCTACCTTCCCCAATTTCTGTGGCAAAAATGGGTCGAGATTCGTCCCATGCTCCGGTAATCTCGTGTGATCCCAGAATGCCTAGGCATCGTCCATCTTTTGTGGGGATTTTGAACCTTGTTCGAAGCTTCAACAGGCAAGTCTTAGGCATCTGAAATAATAATAATAATAATAATAATAATAATAATAATAATAATAATAATAATAATAATAATAATAATAATAATAAGAAGAAGAAGAAGAAGAAGAAGAAGAAGAAGAAGAAGAAGAAGAAGAAGAAGAAGAGGAGGAGGAGGAGGAGGAGGAGAAGAAGAAGAAGAAGAAGAAGAAGAAGAAGAAGTCCTTCCAAGAAAGTGAAACTATCCTGGTCGAAAAAGATTTCCAGGAATTAACGATAAGATTACTATTTCTTTTTACCTGCTTGATGTTAAATCCATGCTTAATATTTCTGAGCAATAATAAGAATTTTAAAATTTATTGTCGTGGTAGCTATACTGGAATCAGCTGGACGTCCTTAGAAGCATTTGGTTGAAATCCCATGTGAATATTACCAGTCATCAAGGAAAATAAGTGATAATAGAGGTCTGTGCCTTAGTTGCCATAATGGGTGTCAGCACTGTTTTCATTTTGGAAACAACAAGCTGTCACGACAAGATTGTATAGATGACTGATGTGATGTTCAGACTGGATATCGTAATGGTACAATTATTCATTATAGATGCAAACTCTTTCTTGATATGATTTCCGATCAGAAGGAGCAGAGTTACAATGATCAAGATGTCTGCATGACAGATATAATGGATGCAAGATAGGCACTATTTTTATTTACGACCCGCTAAACATCATGAAACATCTATTAGATACAATCAGATTAAAATATGTCAATTGATTTAGGATGAGGAACAATAACAAGATTTTAAAGATGGCCGCTGTTATGTGAATTACATGTCCGAGCTGCACAATTTTCATTTCTGAACAAAATGGACATACTAAGCTATCTTCAGGGGAAGCAGCAATAACGCTATTTTCAAACCTACGGACGCGACTGCCATACTGGATATCAGATCAATATCATTCTCATTCTGGACCAACTGGACATCATAAGAAGTTCAATGAAAAACTCCATGTCAATAAGATTTTCCATTTAGAGGAATAGCGATATCAAGATTTTCAGATGGCCGCTTGGCTGTTGAGACACACTGGACGTCAGATCGACATTCTCATTCGAACCGGTCAGATATTATAGGAAGCCTTCTGGTGAAAACCCCATGTCTATATGACTTCTCATTTAGGAGTAGCAGCAGTAACACAATTTTCAAGATGGCAACTGTGGCGGCCATATTAGACGTCTAAGGTGCGACATACCACTTAGGACAAGCCGTACCAAGAGGTGAATTAGTATAAAAAGTTTTTGGCAATATTTCAAGTAATGTGGGCAAAGTAGATAGTAAACTTTCTCCAATAGTCAGAAGGAATCAAGATGATAATCGGCTGTCCCATATTATTATTATTATTATTATTATTATTATTATTATTATTATTATTATTATTATTATTATTATTATTATTATTTAACGGTAGTTATGGATATCAAAATCCCATTAGTGATTACCTTTATGAAATATTAATGGTCTCTGAAGAAAATAATACTAGTTGATTTCAATAATTAGGTGCAATGGACAACACAATCGTGGTTGCAAAAATCAGGTACAGATGTCATATCATTACTTATTGGCACCTTATTATTGTTTAATTAAAGCTTAAAACTGCCTACTACAAAAGGAGCAATTTTCCAACTCTTGTGTTATTCCTATGCCGTTTCATTGTAGAGTGGATAGGAGGAGTTACTTGACATTACGCAACGTTATAATCCTCACATTTTATATATCATAAAAGATACCTTCATATACAAATGTGTGTGCCATATGGATTTTTAACGTAGCTTTAACAATTTTTTCAGTCATATTGACTTACAGAAACGGTAATAACATCTGCATCACTTGGCGTTCAGCATTAAAAGTTTAGTGCTAGGACTGGTCGGCCTGATGTCAAGATAATGTGACTGTGTGGGACCTCATGCAGCATGATGCCCCAGTACTAGTCATCACTATAAACTGCAACACTGCTGACGTCGTAATGATATGACTGAAATATTGTAAAAGCTACGTTAAAAATCCAAATCACACGCCACAAGAAATAGAAGTCATATCAATGAAAAGTCCTAAATTAATCATAGTTCAAATCCCGAAGACGTCTTCGATTATCAGCCATGTAGTGTTGCGTCAACAATTCTTTGTTGAATCAAAGAAAATAATATTTCAGTTCGGAATCCCAACAAATTTCGATAAATGTAAATTGTCCAAAAAACTGTAAGGAGCACTAATATATATATATATATATATATATATATATATATATATATATATATATATATATATATATATATATATATATATATATATATATATATTCATATATTCATTCTGGAAAAGAATCACTAATTCCCCCAAAAATTAAAAATTCAACTCAAACTGGTCACAACAAAACACTTTTAAGTGTCAAAGGTATAAAGCCTAACTGGCTATTTCTTCTGCAGATTAACAGATATACATCAAGTTAAAACGCAAACCAGATTCCCGTATGAGGGTCACATAATTTTTCTAGAACAACGTAGAAACTCGTTACATGCCTAACATCACGCACTCTAGTATGGCTTTGACTAAAATCAGTTGGGGGAAAAAAAGTTGTTGACTACAAACCCTTGCTAGTTCTGAAGCAAGGTAAGCAACTAGATACAATATTTCCACTACCGTTTTTTTTTTTAATCAGGTCAAACAGAACTGAAATGAATTTCTAAAAAAATATCAAATCCAGTTGACAAAGTTATCATTACAATAACATGTAATGAAATAAAAAATTAAACAAACAAACATATAATTAAATTATATATACATAACTATTGGTGTGACTATAATAGTCAATGTAATTCCAGCCACTTCGGCTGCCGCAACGATTCGAATAGCATCTACGACCATACACACGCTTATATTTCTCGAGCAGCGCTCCTTGGTGATTTCATCTCGCATATGTTCTTCTGCTTGCATTATTTCTTCGCGTTGGCGATATTTAGGGTCAATCACAGTTCTTCTATTATTAAGGTAATTGCAAACTATAACTTCTCAACATGCTCGCCTTGATCTGGTGAAAGATGCACATGTACTTTTCAGCCAATTACTCTCTTTACTAGAACAACTGTTATAAGCAAGAATTCGGCGATTGTAGGCTCTTGGTCTCTAGCAGCACGTTCATATAGAACTATAAGGACTGCACCAGTGCTTAGTGTCTTAAATGATCGTTCTCGTCTTCGTCCAAACACTGTTACCCGAATTAATTACTCGTTGTGCTTTACGTGACTGTTTTCAGGTGCCATAACACCAGAACGACCAAAAAGTAGAAATAGGTACATTATAGTGGTCCCAACGATTGATTTTTTTTTAAATAATTGTATTTAGACTATAAAAGAATATAGTTAAATGTATACGAGGATTAGTTAACGCCACGATGACGCTAATGATCACTTGTCAAAAGTTGGCAGCACTTTCACTGGTTAGCAAATCCAACACACCTTCGGCAAATTCCGCAACCTGATTATATATATATATATATATATATATATATATATATATATATATATATATATATATATATATATATATATATATATATATATATATATATATATATATACTCACACGTAAGTATAAGTCTAATTTTAAACACAAACCTCGAAAATGGTGAAGCACTCGTATAGAACTACGTTAATTCCTTTAAAATGAATTTATGATCCTTATGCTGTAAATATTCATATATGATATTTCTAGTTCTAAATCATGTTACCGCTGATTGTTTATTAATATCGCTAGTTTTGACTCCCCCTTTTCCATCGTCTACGGTTATAATAAACAAGTAAGATTCAGACTCGCTCATTTTTTATGTGGTATTTACGTTTACCAAAAGAATTTCCTAAGGCTCACGCATAAGTTTTTCTCTGCTTCTTTGGTTAATATTTAGCTAAATACGCTCAGTAAAATTACGTGCTGTGTTCGAGGAAACTGCGATCTTTGTATCTGTGCATTGTTTTACCGGCTACACAAATGTTAATATTTTTTATTAATGCAATCAACAAACCAGGGTCTCTGATTTCCTCCTTTCTTAGTTTTCGGGCAGGTATTTTGCAACAGCACCTTACAATATTATAGCAAAATCTTGAATATACACGTTATAAGTTCGCAAATTTCCAGTTTCATCTTTAAAAATCACAAGATCATTCTGGTCAACACCAAACAACACGGTTTGGTGTTGTGATGTTATTATGATTTTTAACGTAGCTTTAACAATTTTTCAGTCATATCGCTACGATGTCTGCAGTGTCGCAGTTTATAGTGATGTCTAGCACTGGGGCATCATGCCACAGACATGTAGCATGATGTCCCACCCAGTCACATTATCCTGACACCAGGCTGATCAGTCCTAACAATAACCTCTTAATGCTGAGCGCCAAGCGAGGAAGCTGTTAGTACCATTTTTGTAAGTCTTTGGTATGACTCGACTAGGGACCGCATCCGAGGCGGACGCTCTAACCACTAGGCCACAGGAGCGGTTCAGCACATACATAGTCTGATCCCTATCAGAGTCGCATTTGTCACATTATTTAAGCGTACTTTAATGTAAAATCAATAATCGTTTGCGAAGTTGGTGAATGCTCTCGAGTGCACACAACGCTATAACAACAAGATGTCTACACAGAGCCGTTTTTGACTATGTTGCAACAACAACGTTGAATAAAACAAAGTTAGACATTTTTGTCACTTATGTAAATAATCAAGAATTTGAAGTGGCAGTGCCACTCCATGCGGGTCAAAATATAACAGATGTCGAGACGTACAGTACTTAATGCGCTCCAGGTTCGTTGTTAAACCTAGATTGACATTGGCGGTTTCCACTTGCGGAAAATCATCAATGCACAAAGACACATCGGAAATGCTTTAAAGACTATCATTGCGAGAGTCAAAATTTGCTAATGAATAGTTCCACGGCGTGGGCAGAACATAAGACATTGGCACCACGTCTGCTCTTGAAGCACAGGGGATAGTCGAAGATCATGTCCGGTCTTTATTCATTTACTAGTCACTATTTGCCCTCGGGATGCTCCTCATCCCATCGCCTTTTTCACATACGTTTCGGATGCAGTTTTGGGGGACCCGAATCCAACCGCTTTTGAAACCGCAGCTGCTTACATCGTTGGAAAGGCCGCAATAAAGAGAAATATTTCACAACCGTTCATGATTTGAACAATTTTAATTCACCTGTTTTTTGTTGGGTTTTTTTGGGGGGGGTGTTGCCACATTTAAACTGATTAAGTAGTATCTACGTCATCCACACGTGAATAAGCCTCAATGAAACCTGCAATCATTCCATATTGAGCTCTTTATTTTTGCAAGCTGCTTTGGGTAAAGGCCAACTTTAACTATGAAATAGGACAGTAATATCTGAAAACTAATAGGTATTCAACAGGATCGTCAAAGATACAAAATGGACCACCTGTGCATCCCCTTTCCCCCATCAACAAAAGAAACGTTTCTGAGAACTGCAACAATGCATAAGTATCCACCCGTGACGCTGGGAACGTCGGCAAGAATGGCCCCACCTTCATGTATATGAAAGCACAAGTCAACCACCGGCTGCTTAAACAAACTCCAGGTGTTCAATTGAAAATAATATATCTGACACAACTTGTGAAGTAACTTCATAAAATTTGCAGATCCGTGTCAATGTACTGATATCGGTCAATGTGCGACCATAGCTTGAGAAAGGCGCCTATGTGCAACTAGATTATCAAAGAAGATGACCGTTTAACCGAGGAAAAAAAAAATCAAGCACCCTGAGTTTGTCAAATATCATTAACAGTACTATCTTGTTGATCGATACTCTGAAACATCTAATATAAACACGTAATTTTGGTGAGGTATGACCCTGTTGGGTACTTATTTGCCAAAGGGTTAGGATTATGAAAAGGTCAATTTTCTACAGTATCTGTAGCAATATAGGGCTGTCATATTATATGAAAGCCATATGAAATATCACATTTGGGTCATTATACTTTGCATAATTACCACTGTATCTGGCGAGTCCGATAATCGTCGCAGCAATGTCAATGTCAAGGTTGTCGTGAATTGATTTAATTTCCTTTCTGTCAATGGAATAACGTGCGTTGCTAAAAAAAACCAAAAACAAAAACAAAAAAAAAAAAAAACAAAACCCACCTCAATACAATGGTTAGCAAATCCAAACCGTGCATTTGCAGGTAATCATTGTTGACCTGAATCAGTTTGCCCTCGATTTACAAGAAGGTCTCTCGTGGATGCAAAAACCGAGACTTGCCATGCACAGGTAATTCTATTTTTGGTTCATCAAGGGCCCTAGCAAGGTACGAATAATACTGAAATTCGTTTGTTCCGCGATCTAAAAACACATGCGCACCCATGGAAAACGCGGAATTGAGTTTATCTTTAAATTGGACCATTGTTCATACATTACTGGTTTCGTCTAATACTTGCAAGACAACCGTAATCCGCTTTCCGTTATCAAACTTAAAATAGCTGAATCAGCTATACGTTGTTGACGATTTTACTGAACTAAGCTAAATTGTTTCTGCTGATGGAAATTAATCTCTTATGGCTCAAACTTTGGTTGCCGAGTCACTAATTGTCCTAATGGACCTCGAATCGACTTAAGCGCCTGCAATCCCAAATTCTTTAATCGATTCGCAGCAATGTCTTTCATTCTATAAACGACTAGTATTGCAACTTGCTTAGCAACTGACGCAACGCACGAAGACAAGGCTACGAGCGCCTACGGTGCGCTTCTAAACATATACGAACAACATCACCAAGGTCAGTTCCGTAAAAGTAACATAGACATGTGCCAACATTCTCTCCATTGCTCATGTTGCAAACTACTTCACCTTACACACACTCATAAGATCCGTAAAGCGTCCACAACCCCAAGCAGACAGCTAAGGAAAATGGAATCTCAGCTAAGCCCGAAAATCAATTGAATTATTCTAAAGAACACTGTCTTTAACAATTAAACTATGAACAGTGTTAATGACTTTGCTAATAAAGAGCACTTTGAATACTTGCGACGGATCGCACATAACATTCAGCTGTAATCATATCACTATAACATTTTATGGTACTATAACATTATGATATGATGAATTTGATATTGAATATTCCAGGACAAGTATATGTTTTCAAGGCTGAGATTAATTAACTAAAATAAAAATTTACAATAAATTATTCTGAAATTTATTACAATTTATTATTTATTCTGGGGGTATGACAAGTATATGCTATATAGTAATAAACATAGGGGAACAGAACAGAGGTAATAAACCGCGGGGTATTATACTGAGGGGTAAATATGAGGGGGTAAAGAGTCGGGGTATTGTTCTAGACTCCAAACGATGGTGGTCATGCAAATCATGTATTATGTACTCGCATGGCACCAGCGTATTTACTTGTCATGTTGATGGACGTGCATGAAGTAGCATGATGTTTATCTTGATTACTGCTCTAGCATCACAGCCTTCCACCAAAATGACTTTCCTCCTGCATAGGCACCGGTGGGTAGCATTCACACGTGGGTATTTGCGCGTGATATGAGCGCATATTCAAAAGGCTGTAACCTAGATCAGCAAGAAAATTTAAATCCGCTATTATCGCACTACTCGTGGCAGCTAAAATTACTCATGTAATTCCACCTTAGTTCGACCTAAACAGTGTGGTGTGTACTCGAACCTTTAATGTGTATGCAGTTTTAATATACATAGTTTTAATATACATATTCGAAGATATATTAGTAGGGTATATGCAATATTACCGTACTGTACAATTAAACTGCGTAATATGTAAAAACAGAACTTTTACAGTCTATATATGACACCTTCTCGTAAAGACTGGAATACTTGGCACGAAATGCGACATCTGTCTACAATTCCCATGCATTCAACATGAACTCACCACTTGTAATTTTGTATGACATGTGTCTATATCCCTTTACACTGGTATGGGCTCATGAAGCAAGTATGGGCTCATGAAGCAAGTACATGTAGTGCAAATCAAACTGGATCGTATAAAAATATATTTCGAAATAAAATGTTCAATAAAGAATAACGTCAAGTAAAGTATAAGTTTGCATTAAGAAGGAAAAGGGAAGGATTTGGATACAACTCTAAAGCAGTTTTACTAGCAGCTGTTTTCAGAGGCCATTATCCTGAATCGGTGTTTGTGTTGTTTTGTGGAGAGAGAGAGAGAGAGAGAGAGAGAGAGAGAGAGAGAGAGAGAGAGAGAGAGAGAGAGAGAGAGAGAGAGGGGAGAGAGAGAGAGAGAGAGAGAGGGGAGAGAGAGAGAGAGAGAGAGAGAGAGAGAGAGAGAGAGAGAGAGAGAGAGAGAGAGATGATACATTTACTCTAATTAGTGAAGTTATAACATACTTAAAACGTTAATTAAAACGCGTACTTGGTAATACACGGCTTTTGTGACATTGAGAAGGTTACAAACAACTTGCATAAATAGCAGCTATAACAATAACATTCCGGCTATAACCTGACATTGATGTAGCATGCTTTACACTATCTAACTTTTTGTAAACTAAAATGTATTAGATAAATTTAACGAAATTGATATGCACTATGATTAAGAATGATAACAGCTGACTGACACTTACCCGAGGTTTCAAACGTATAGCGCAGATTCAAACTTTTTCCAGCCTTCACCTTCAGGCAACAGTGCCTGCTCTTCCTGATTTCACGTTGCTATGTATATCGTGACGATTTGCGGTAACGTGACGTCACGGTAATGTTGCTAGAGTTATATATATATATATATATATATATATATATATATATATATATATATATATATATATATATATATATATATATATATATATAAGCCACATGAGTGCAGTTTTATCAACAAAACACGACGAAATTTCTGACAATATGAAACTTTAAACATATATATATAGACACACACACACACACACACACACACACACACACGTACACACGTTAAACAGCCAAAATCTAAAAAAAAAAGTTTACAAAGTTACAGCAGTATTGTATTAACAGGTTAAATGGAGTGATTGTCCAAATGTTTATACACACATACACTTAAGTTAATCAGCCAAAATCTAAGAAAAAAGTTATAATAGTAAAAGTTTCAGTGGAATGATTGCCACAAATTTTCGACTCTGCAAAATATCAAAATCTAAGGTCAACATTCTTAAAGCATATATATATATATATATATATATATATATATATATATATATATATATATATATATATATATATATATATATATATATATATATATATATATATATGTGTGTGTGTGTGTGTGTGTGTGTGTGTGTGTGTGTGTACATTGCCACCTGATATCTAGTTTGATCATACTATCATTTAATGGTAGGCCAGGAATGGATCAGAAATGTGTTAATGGAACAAGAATACCTCAGTGTAAACATGCTTCAGTTTGGTTTGCTCAGAAGTTCAACTTATCTTACAAGACATCGGTTAAGGTATAATAGTACCAACTGTACAACCCCAGGTTGGTGGAGCTTAAGGTGTAGGGAACATTGTATTTATTGTTGTTGTTGTTGGCCTTAACGCCATTTTTCAGCACACGATAGGCTATTCATGGCGGCCAGTATTAATGGTGGAGGAAGAAACCGGGAAATCACCGGAAAGAACCACCGACCCACGAGAAGCTACTGGTAAGCTTTCTCACATATCAACATTCGCCGAATCCTAGACTCGCACCCACGCAGACAGAGGTGAGATGGCAGTGATCCGTAACGGACAGTGCTTTAGACCACTCGGCCACTCGGGGCCCCTTATTGTATTTAGAAATAAATAACAAAACAAGCTGTGATTATGTAACAGTTGTACTTTCTGTTAGGCTTAAAAAAAGTTGAGCCTCTTGCAACATGTGAGATTATGTTAATTCATATTTAGATCACATTTTGTATTTTTTAAAGATTTTTTTAAAAATGTGGTACACATGACTGAAAATGTGTCTGGTGTAACTAGATAACTCTTACCACTGTCTAGTTCCAGCACAGTTATCTTTCTTAAATGCAATGGAGTACCTGGTTCTGTCCTTGTCAAATTGACCATTTAACATTGTTCTCTGTGAGAGTGGGTTACATGCATGCTAAGATAGGATAGAAAGTATATTTATTTCACCAAATATTAGCATTGAGTTCTTTGGAAAAACAATTGGTATCATGATACCTAAAGGGACAAACAGCCTTCCAGTGTATACATAGAAATGCATACATGTGGGTGGCATTGATGAATTGTACTAGTTTGTTGTAGGAAACCTAATATAGGATAAAAATTTCTGGTCAAATAGTGACAATCTTTTAAGAATAAAATGTGTGAAATCTTCAGAAAATAGCACAAGTTGACTTAGGATGGGGGCTTTTGATGTGACAGACATAGACTTATATTGCCTGATGATTTTATTTTTGTGTTCTCAGGTCAAAAGATTGGCAAAGATGCAACAAAGTAGGTTATGTAAACATAATATAGTTGATTTTGGCCAAATTGTGACTATTTTACCTGCCAAACATGATAAATCATGTATACAAAAACAGCATGTCCAACATTATTGAGTGATAACCATATCAGTCACATATTGCCCATTCCTTCCATTCAAACACTGTTCTTCAAACTTTGCATTCCATCGAAAGAATCTAGATTGGCATGGGATCATATCAGCATGCTGTACTCCACATGTTGGCATTGTAGACAACATGAACTATATGAAATCAAACAAGCCGACTCACCTCAGAGAAACAATATTACATCACTCTTTAGGTCTCCATTACATGCAGAAGCCTGAATGTTAGGTTCCCACTTATCAATAATGTATTTTTGAATAATTTAATTGCATTGAAGTTAATAGATGTGTTCATGAAGTCATCTATATTACATGGACAATATATTGGAGGAAATAAAATGACCACAGCTTATGTATATAAATCAGTTTTTCTCCTTACACCAGATGTAACATTTCAAGAAATAAAAACTCACATTTTCAGTGATTGGTTATAAAAAAATAAAGAGAAGATTTGTGAAGTACTATATTAAACCTCTGTCTTGATGAAAATACAAGTAGAAGTAATTTAATAATTTCTCACAGTAAAGTTTACAAGTTTAAAACACGATAAAAGTTGTTTTCTTTGGTTTAGGTATTTTTCTGCAGAACTGGAGCATTTTCTGTTAACTGTTATGTAGAAGAAATATAAATTATATGCATCTATATTTTCTAAATTATTCACTCTTTTATATTTGATGGGAATGAACACCATTTTACCTGAAATTCCAGTGCCTGCAAGGCATGTTATTGCACAGGTGCCTTTGGACTGTCCTTGGACCTATGGAACACTGCCTCAATATTTTTGTCCAAAGTAAGGTCATGAAACTTTTACTTCTCATTTTCCTCATTCCTGCTTTTGTCTCCTTTAATTCCTTTATCATAAGCTAAATCTCCCTTTTAGATACACATTTTCCTCCTGTTTTAACTCCATTTGACTCACCATACTTATTGTTTATCTTTGGCATTTTTCCATATTTTATTCCCCAAATTTCACCCCCAATCCAGCATAACCGCTTAGAAGTTGTGCATATACTATATTTGGTGAGATATTGGCTTATTGATCAATTTTTTTCACTACACAACGGAGGAAAGGTATCTATTTGTATTACAAAGATGATGGGAAAGTTGACCTTTGTGTGAGGACTGGAGGTTAGTGAGTTCATGTATCTGCAGACAGAGTAAAGTGTTGATTGCTTATACTTTATAATCAGATTGGGTCATGTCCACCTGTCTCTTGTGTTAAGTT
Source organism: Potamilus streckersoni (assembly GCA_016746295.1). Classification (NCBI taxonomy): domain Eukaryota; kingdom Metazoa; phylum Mollusca; class Bivalvia; order Unionida; family Unionidae; genus Potamilus; species Potamilus streckersoni. Next base: position 1,932,216 of record JAEAOA010000748.1, on the reverse strand, counting down.
CTGCATCTACCAAAACAAATATAAAGTCCTTTATTTTAGGTGAATTCTACTTTCTGATGTAGAAGAGGTACATACTATTTGGTACATTGACCTTTGACTTAGTTATTACATAGTACATATAATGTGATTTATCCCATATCACCCATGTGAAGTTCAGTAAGTGTTGATATGAATAAAATACAACTCATAGTTAAAACAAGTCATTTTATTCCCAAAATATAGTTTGTTAGTAAAGCATAAATATGAGACAGCAGCTGAAATAGTTCAAAGACAATTACATACACATTAATATAAGACACAGCTTGATACCTCATAAAAATGTTTCTGACAAATAAGACTAAGTACACTTGTTATTTGTACAACAAGCTATATCACAGGTTATTGAAAAAATTAAGGTTGGTTATAGGTATAATGCTAGAAATTGTACAACCCCAGGTGGGCGGATCTTAAGGTGTAGGGAACATTGTATTTAGAAATAAACAACAAAACTAGCTGTGATTGGTGCAATATGTAAGAGTTGTACTTTTTGTTAGGCTTAAAAAAAAGTTGAGCCTCTTGCAATATGTGCGATTATGTTAATTCATATCTAGATCACATTTTGTATTTTTTTAAGATTTTTTAAAAATGTGGTACACATGACTGAAAATGTGTCTGGTGTAACTAGATAACTCTTACCCTGTCTAGTTCCAGCAGAGTTATCTCTCTTAAATGCAATGGAGTACCTGGTTCTGTGCTTATCAAATTGACAATCTAAGATTGTTCTCTGTGACAGTGGGTGACATGCATGCTAATCAACATATCCTGCATTAAGTTTGAGAAATTAAAATAGGCTTAGCTTACATTGTTTCTTATTGCTCCAAGCATACAAGCTACTTTGAATAAAGATAAAAGAACTTTTAGTGATGATATTGATGTGACATGTGTGATGATATTCCTGTAATATAGTGATGATATTCCTAGATATAATTGGTGATGATATCCCTGTGATATGATGGGTGATGATTTCCCTGAGCTATAATTGATGAGGATATCCCTGCGATATAACAGGTAAAACTGATGCAAATATGTTGGAGTAGCATTGATATCCCACTCCTTGTTTCTCCAACTGAAGACTTCTCAAATGGCAGGTGGGTTACATTCGTAAGATTTTGAATGGTTTCGATGTTCCCTATCAAAGGCTAATGCTGAAGTCAGCATTTAAAAAGTTAAAAATTTTTAAATTTTTTTTTATTTAAAAAGTTTTGAAGTATGACAATTGGATATGGATGGCAGAGTGGCATTACTTATAAAGACATGAAAAGCCTTAATGCTTGTTGACATCCTGTGAAATCTGATCTAAACTGGTTATGCAGGTTTAAAGAAGTTTATGAATGTAGATCCTGACAAACAATAAAGCACGAGACAACTTTTACAGGCTTATGCTAATAAAACCACAGACAAACAAGTTAACATTAACATTGAGCATGGCTGTATATGAAATCGACCCAGTTATCATTGAGAGCAATCAGGACCATTACAAGTTGGTGCAAGACAAAAAGCCCTTCCTCCCTGACAAGTGTTCCCCCACCCCATGTAAAAAAATACAGAACAAAAAAACATGTTTGTGAAATGGTGCTTCCCTTCCATCCTGTTTTCTCACCCCTTAAAATTGTCCTAAGAGTAACTAGACTACTAATAATTTTGTTTGATTTAATTACTGTCATGAGATTTTTGTACTCTGACATCTTTGAACAACCTGTCTTGAAGTCTGTCAGTCATCTAATGACCTTTGCTTTACTAAAAGGCCTGCTGTAAATCAACCCTGAATAGGATGATAAAGTTAAGCTCCCCGGCCACCAACATTTATACATACATGTATATATAGATATAATATTTAACAAAAAATAATACAAAGGTGCATACAAAACTCTAAATGTTGTAAGCATAACACTTGCATTTTCAATCAATGAAGCTCTCAAGGTTGCAGACAATAAAAAATTTAAGTTTGGACCAAGCAAGAAATGTGAGTCAAGCCAACTATATGTATTTCTAATGTCCGAGTTATCAGGCATGAAATAATTAAACATTAATCCCTCCAGTAATTTGTAAATTTTCGTCCAACAGAGTATTCATATATATTAGTATATATCTGCAAATCTATCAACATATAGGTAAGACAATGATGATGGAAAAAATGGACAAATTAAAAATTGTTTAATAAACAAACAAGAAAATGTTTCTTAGACTACAATTTCAATTACAAGAAAATCTTCATGCACAAAAATTGCCAAGGAAATAAAGCATATGGTATACTTTTGTAGTTGTTATTAAAATCTTCTATGCATAAGTAATTTAATTGGTTTTTTTTTTTTAAATCTTCAAGAATTTTACATGCTTAGAGTTAAAAGCAACAAAGGTCCATTTTACATATTTGCACACTGATCTTTCAACACCAGTTTATCTCAGTGTCCCAAACCGACAAAAATTTCACAACCAAAAAGCTGATAATAGTTGATATCCTCATTTTGTGCAAGAATCAGAATTGATAATAATTGATATCCTCATTTTGTGCCAGAATCAGAACTGAAAAATAATCACTTGCATGTCCAGGTGAGAGAACAAATCTACTGAAATTATTGCCTCAGCATAACTGTAATTTTAAAATTTGAGCTAATTAAAAGGAGCAACAGATGCGACATGATAAAAGGCATAATCCTGACAAAATCATGTTGTTGTTCTTGTAGGGTTTAATGCCATTTTTCAGCACAAGATAGGCTATAATTTGGCTGCCAGTATAAATGGTGGAGGAAGAACCAGGGAAAACCATGGAAAGAACCACCAACCCGAGAAAAGCTGCTGGCAAGCTTTCACACGTACCCACGTTGGGACAAAATTATGACTTACAAACATAAAGGCACACGTGTATAATGCATTCATGATAACAATAAAAATGGGAATAAATGTGAAAAGCATATATGTTTTTGACCATAAGGGTTAAAGTAGTGATGTATTACTGCTACTGTAAAGTTCACATACCTTAAAATAGTTTTTATCAGCAAGCACTTTAAACCTAAATTAAAATGGCACCTATCGTATTTTCAGTGTATTGTAATGGCCAAACTAGTTCGATCTAAGACTACATTGGAGTATGGCACCAGAGATGAGTATGCTTCTTACCAACTGACTAAGGAGGGGAGAAAGGAGGAAACTCAAACAAGGTCATGGTATTTATTAGCACGATAATTATCAATTAATCTCTACTTTAATATCACTTTTGACGAATGTAAATTATACAAGGTTTACAATGTTTGAATTCAATAACAATACAATTACTACAGAAGAGAGATTATGACTTGATTATGATTTGTGAAATGTAAAATCTGAATGAAGAATACTTGCTTTATCTTTAAACACTTCAACTATAACATGCTGTATATACTCAAGTAGAAGGTGAATAATTTAAGAAAAAATAAAAGCATGGAAGAAGGGAGGGGGGTCTGGATTATCCACTGGCCAAGGTCTAAACTTTAAAGTTGTTTTGTTGGCTGCCGTAATGGGTGTAAATCTTGGGACACCAACATCCCAATATTTATAAGCATGTAGAAAATAATTAAATATTTGGTATACTGACAATTAAGGATACAAACAATGTAAAGAAATAGATGGGCATGATTGACATAGGTCACACAGCTCTTTCAATAACCACATCACTAATCTGTTATAAACTACTATGATTGGTTCTGTTATTATTTTGCATGTGCATACGTTTTGATGTCTCCAACATGAAATTAAATAAAGATAAATAAAAACATCATAATTCATTGGCTGATTCAAGTTGACCTGGGAGACCTGGCTGTATTATAATGTATAATGTATTATAATGCAAACTGTACTTAACATCACATACATCCTTGATTATTCCCAAAAATATTTGATGCAGATTTTGCTTCATTTATTATTTCTGCCAAATTGCATTCTTCCATATCACATTTCACCTATAAAAGACATATTTTGCTGTTTTATTTACTCTGACCCACATGCTTACAAGCTCTCTTTCTTAATGATAAAAATGATCTTACAAACTGAGGTAATCTTTATCCAATGATATAAATATTTAATTGAACAAGACACAAAACCAGCATACATAATGACATAACTGTTACATGTTCATAATGATAATAATAAATGCAAAAATTCTGAATACAGACCAAATGAGATCACCATTTATCTAATTTAGTTTCTTGCTTTGGTGGAATAAAATCATAATTTTCCACACAGGGTTTAAGGATGTTTATCTAAAAGCAAACTACAATTCAGTTATTAAGGTATTTCATTAACTTTGGGAGCATTATTTCTGAAACTTCATTATTTTATTTCAGAGATATTACAGTGTATTTAAGTTTAGTGTTGTGGTATATATGATTTGAAGCCAAGGATTGTGCTTCATTCAGGCCAAAGTTAAATCCTTTGATGTACATGCAGTAGCGTTGTTATGTAAAAATACACGTCCAAATGTGAGTGGTCAACCAAACCATACTGTGTTTGTTCTTGTCATACTGGGATTACATTTTAATTTTTTTACAATTTCAATGCAAAATAAAAACATAATTAATGATGTACTGACACAAAAATCTAATGCAATAAACAAACAATAGTTAACTAGTCAAAAAGGAAAGGTACTGTTACAGCAAGACATGAATGCTCAATTCTTGTCATCTTCTGATCAAATTATATACAAATCTGAATTAGGCAAATATAATAAGAAACAAAAAATGAAATAAATTTATTGACTTATTATAACTAACCTTTAACTTTTCCATGTCATAATCAAACATGTCAACCCTAAGAGATATCAACACATAATTTTTGTTAATATCAGTTTGCCTAAATAAATGCATTTTGAACTTACTTTTTACATCTTGTTATTCTGTCTTGGACTTGCACGTCACATGTGCATGGGTCATGCAATTTGTAATGGTTTGACTTATTCAGTTTGGGAGCTGGGGTAGGCTTACAAACAAAGAGCTTATACATGAGTATATATGGTGATAGTTTTCTGAACTGATTTCAATGGCATTGGATTGCATGTCAGGTTAGTGAGGACAATTCTTACAATAACTTAGATAACTAGTAAATTTTAAAATCCTCAATATATTATGTTTTTAGAGTGCAAGATTAATCCAGTATTTAGTTAAATTTAGAATGCCAAGTTAGTGAGGACAATGTCCACAATGACTTGGACATTTGATCTTCTCATGAAAATGTTGGAATTATATTTTGAGGTGTTAGATTGGGTAATTTTATTATTTGGATTGAGAATGTTAAATCACATTGACATGGACCGTCTCGATTTCTATGAATATTCTGGATATTTAAGAAAATGAATTATATACATTTGCAGCACAATAAAAATTTTAAAATAAAAATGAATCAATTTCTGCATAGAATGATATCATTAGCCTCATGAAAATAATTAAATATATTTTAATCCATAAATTTAATAATAGATTATTAACCAGTGAGGACAACACTCATTTTTACCATAATTTTTATCATAACAGATATAACAATCGTTTCCTTATAAAAATTAAAGACAGAATTTTTTAAATTTGCAATAGAGAGAAGCATAGAACATTCCTTAAATAAATATTGCTTTGTTCTCAAAAAAACTTTAAACAAAAATTTACTGTTCAAAATATAGCTTAATGTTCCATAACTTCATATCAAAAACCACAAAAAACCCCAAAATAAATAAATAATTAAATAAACAAACAAATAAAAAGAACTTTTAAAAAATCACAAAATAACTGTGATTTGACTACTCTGAAAGCTGCTGAGCTGAGAGCTCACAACTGATGAAACCCAAAAAATTTGTTATAGTATTCACATATCATCCCAACTATTTGCACCTCCTTACTGATTTTGAAAACAAAAGGCTCCAAACATATACAAATGCACAAACCTTAGTTATTTCATTCACTCATTTATAAGTTACAACCTGACTGTCACCAGGGAGACCCATATACTGTCACCTGCTGGCATCTCATATCAAACAAGAGTTTCGTTGGCACGACAGTCCACCATATTTGCATGAGCAAATTTATTTTTTTAAAGCAACAGATGTAATGTGGTTCACCACCTTTAACAATTTCAATAATACTATAAATTTTGGAGTTACATCTGTTAGAGCACATTTACACAAGAGTTCCTCCTTTTTATTTGTTAAACTTGTATAAATATCAAAACTACACACTGAAAATATTGAATGCATATTGAATATTGAATGGTCAATTCTAGAAACTGGAAAAGGAAAGTGACAATGTTTGCTTGTTTACATCATGAGCTTCTGTTTACTTTGAAATGCCAATAAGTTGACAGTGTTAGGGTCCCCTTGTCAAAAGTCAGGTTAGAAATTATAAACCAATGAATGAAATAACTTTGTGCAGTTTTTATATCCTTGATTTTTTCCATTTTAAAATTGGTAGAGGGGGTATGAGAATACCAATCTTTTAAATGACATGATTATAGTAAAAGTCACACTTGTGTATGTTCAATTACTCATCTTAAATTCAATATAAACTCTAATTTTAAAATTTAATACTAACTTTGTTTAACTAAAGTTCATTCAATCCTGATTATTAAAATGCTTTGCACCTTAACTGTCATCAAGAAACTTCCAGACAAACATTATTGATCACTATGGACTTTTACAACAATGGCCAGGTAGTAAAATGGGCACATCAAATCTAATCATCACAATATAGGGTAGTACGAATTTGTTTATCAACATATATAACTTTCATTGTGACATCACAGTGTGCAACAGTCATTCTGGATTGTGTTTGATCACACCTTTAGGTTGATCACATCCAGAAATATCCATGTACTTTAACATTGATATTACCACATGTACTTCTCGGGGCATATAAATAATGATCTTCCATAGAAATATTGATGCTGTTGTTTTTTGTTGGGCTTAACGCCATTTTTCAGCACACAATAGGCTATTCATGGCGGCCAGTATTAATGGTGGAGGAAGAAACCGGAAAATCACCGGAAAGAACCACTGACCCACGAGAAGCTACTGGCAAGCTTTCTCACATATCCACATTCACCGAATCCTAGACTCCAACAGACAGAGGTGAGATGGCAGTGATCTGTAATGGACAGCGCTTTAGACCACTCAAGCCCCTAGAAATATTGATGTATGAGGATCCAAATAAAGTGAATAATTGCCATTTAAAGGTATGAAAAATCAAATTCTAAAAAAATGAAATCCATTACTGAAATACATACATGACTTGTAAAACTTTTATTATAGCCTGGCAACAAGACAGTACATTTGCACAAAGATTATATAAGGAAATTACCATCTTATTTTTACATACTATATTATAATTTTATTGTGAAGAAAAAAAATCAGTTTGTTTACAAAGCACATACCATGTTCATCACTGTCGCTCATTGTAATTATTTTGAAATTCTGTTAAGTCATGCATTCTTTCAACATTACCAAGGTAGACCCCATGACAACAGAAGTCAGCACTGTGTTTGTATCAAGTGAAATATAGAGAAAATCACAAATTAAACACAATGACATGTAAAAACAAAATGAGAACTACAAACACATTGAATATATCATAGTCTGAAGTGGTTAACTAAAAACAGTTATTAGTCAAATTATCAAGGATGCCAGTCAATGACTTTGATACCCTATTTTTCACCATTACAAAACCTGAAGACTAATGATGATATTAATTAGAAAGACAAATGTAACATCAGAGAAAATATTAATTTTATCACATTTGACAAATTTTCTAGTAATGCACTGATTAAAAGAATCAAGACTGAATTGTTTGGCTTGCATTCACAGCATATTCTCTATATATGCATGCATATGTCACTCCAAAAATGCAGGTTATTACAATATATACCATTGAAACTGAAGTGTATGTATATCTCTACTCGGAATAATTGGCTAGTTTAAGTAACATGAGGTTTTACATTTTATTTATGCATGCTTTCTATTTTGTGACATCAGAATGTCATGAAATGGCTTCCGAGCTAAATAAGGCATAAATAAACTCTGGACATAATTGTCAAGGGAAATTACTCTCATTCTTAGACACACCCAAAGGAAATCACATATGGTATATATATATATGGTCTATGCAAGGTCTAAAACCATAGCAGTTTTCAATGTCTGCTAAAAATAAAACTAAAGCAGTTCCCTAGATCTATGGTTAAAAACAATAGCAGTTTTCTAGATCTATGCTAGACTTAAAGCTATAGCAGTTTTAAACATCTGCTAAATTTAAAACCATATCAGTTCCCCAGATCAGTGCTAAATTTAAAACCATATCAGTTCCCCAGATCAGTGCTAGATTTAAAACCAGAGCAGTTTTCTATGTCTATGCTAGATTTAAAACCATAGCAGTTTCCTTGGTTTATGCTAGATTGAAACCATAGCAATTTTCTATGTCTATGATATTACAAAATAGATATAAAAAGAACATTTGCAAGATAATGGACCAAAGTTTTGTTATTAACTAAGGAAAAACAAAATAAAACCCACAAAAAGAGGGCATGAAAACTAATGAGATGTACATAGTTGGATTAAATTAAAATCCATAATTGTTCCCATTACCAGTAGATACAATTCTAAGAATGTGATAGCAAAATTCTGAATTTGATATGAACTGCTTCAAGAAAAGATCATTTTACAAAGTTTGGATGGAAAGAATGAAAGCTGTATTACAACAAGTTCAACACTATACTATATCATGTGATATTTAAAAAATACTGTTGTTAAAAATTTTAAAATAATTATGTACTTGATGCAGCAAGCATTACATCATTTTTTATGATTTGTAATGTTGCTTTACTTTGCTTTGAAAGATTGGGAGAATGCCTGCCATCATCTTCCAAACAACAATTTTGTTCCTGCTGTTTTAATAAAAATGTATTCAAGAATGTTGAGAAAGACAACATTAACAGAGCTTTAGGTTGACATTATCAAATATGTGACCATTGTAGACATGAAAGACATAATGCAAAGTCAGTTCTCATTGTGATTTAAATAGAACAGGAACCATCCATTTCCAATGCATTTAAGGGCATATTTTCAGGATCATTTCTACAAGGATTACATTTTATAAGCAGGTGATTCTTTTTATGCTTAATATTGCAAACTGTCATTATTTCAATGAAAAATTATCATACACACTCTGTGTGTGTGAATTGACTAAAAATGTACCCCAGCTGATTGTGAGTGTAACAAAGACTACGCATCCCAATTCTGTTTCAATCCAGTGTCTAATGTCATCACAGGAATTGACTAATTGCTAAACATATCATTCTTATAATATTTTATCACAGCCTGATTTCCTGTGACATACTTTACATCTATGAATATTCAAATGTGCAATGTTTGATAAAAATTACTCATTTCTTGTTTCCTTTGTATCCCCTTCCTTCCTTTCTTTTGAAGACTGAAATTTAGCTATCTAAGAATTTCTGGGCACTTTGATATCTTAGGTTCACTTTAAGACTTCTGTGTCATAAAAATATATTTATCTTGAAATATTATAATGTTCCAACACATAATCCGTATTAAGGTTGGTTGAGATCTGAAACTTTCCATACACAGGTTCTTTCTTTTCCCACTCATAGATGGGAATTTAAGCTTGATGTTTATCCGCATTCTAACATCATATGTCCTTCACCTTGCTGATGATTCTTGATTCAGAATATGAACTGCAAAGATTACTATCTTGATAACTCCCAGTGAACTTTGACATCCTGCTAAGATTACTATAGTGATAACTCCTGGTGAACTTTGACATCCTGCTAAGATTACAATAGTGATAACTCCTGGTGAACTTTGACATCCTGCAAAGATTACTATAGTGATAACTCCTGGTGAACTTTGACATCCTGCAAAGATTACTATAGTGATAACTCATGTTGAACTTTGACATCCTGCTAAGATTACTATAGAGATAACTCCTGGTGAACTTTGACATCCTGCAAAGATTACTATAGTGATAACTCATGTTGAACTTTGACATCCTGCTAAGATTACTATAGAGATAACTACCCAGTGAACTTTGACATCCTGCTAAGATTACTATAGGGATAACTCATGTTGAACTTTGACATCCTGCTAAGATTACTATAGAGATAACTACCCAGTGAACTTTGACATCCTGCTAAGATTACTATAGGGATAACTCATGTTGAACTTTGACATCCTGCTAAGATTACTACAGTAATAACTCCTGGTGAACTTTGACATCCTGCTAAGATTACTATAGTGATAACTCCTGGTGAACTTTGACATCCTGCTAAGATTACTATAGTGATAACTCCTGGTGAACTTTGACATCCTGCTAAGATTACTACAGTGATAACTCATGTTGAACTTTGACATCCTGCTAAGATTACTACAGTGATAACTCATGTTGAACTTTGACATCCTGCTAAGATTACTACAGTGATAACTCATGTCAAACTTTGACATCCTGCAAAGATTACTATAGTGATAACTCCTGGTGAACTTTGACATCCTGCTAAGATTACAATAGTGATACATTCTGTGACACCAAAGATTACATGATAACTTCTGTGACTTTGAATCCTGCTAAGATTCAACATCATACATGAACTCTTGAACTTTATGACTCTGCAAGATTTTAAGTGAACTCTGTAACTTACATCCTCAGTCTACATATAATCATGTCAAACTGACATCCTCAAAGATACAGATAACTCTGTGACTTTGTCATACCCTAAATATTGACATTTGCATCCCAAGATATACTATATTGATACTCATGTGATACATTTGACATCCTGCTAGATTACTATAGAATAACTACATGAACTTTGACATCCTGCTAAACTCCATAGAATAACTCATGTTGAACTTTAGACATCCGCAAGTTACTACAGTATGCCCTTAGGAACTATACATCCTGAGTAATAGAATCTGTACTTGACTCCATACATAGGATAGATTTACTCATTATGTATCTGAAACACCCCAATCTATAGATACTGTGACAAGATAACTTTTCTATGACCTTATATGTCTCTGACACAACTCCCAAACCATCATGACTCTTCAAGCATGAAAATACTTAAATTATTATGTACTATGCGACAAACCCCGAAGAAACAATTGTCAGCTAAGATTATCTTGATGGTTAAGATAGACATGATATAAATTAATGGTCAAAATTCTAAAAAACCTATCATAAGGTACCTCATATGCACCCAAAGATATCTTCAAACTACTTAACATGGGATGTCATCTGAACACAATAAACCAAATAAATTGAAATATTAGATTGTTTCACGAAGAATTGAAGTCGAAAACCAAGTAAACAAATTTGGTAGCAAGTATGATGTACCTGAAAAATTTTAAAAGTTTTGAACATCAAGTGCACAAATAAGGTAAAAATGCAAATCAGGTTATTGTGTGGAAACAATATTCCTTTTCCCAAGCATTGAAACCTTGATCTTGAACATTTGGAGTACCCAATATAAAATAAAAATTTCTTCATTGCTCATTTGCAAACTACTTAGCAAAGTTTGGTAATGGTGTCAGACTCAATTCATTGTGCATATACAAAGCTGAGAACTGATGGACTGCATTGTAACATGATATGCTCTGCACTAGGAACTGAATTTTTTTTTTATTTTAAAGCATTTAAAACCATTAATAAGTAAAAAAAACTGCACAATTCAGGTCTGTGGGACCCGATTCTTACCTGTAATATGGTCCATGGAATCTAGAGTGGGAGTGTTCAGGAAGACATATCCCAGGTACAGTGGATACATCAGCAAGAATACCACACAGCTGTAACAGGGCACAGCAATAGCCCAGTACCTGTATATAAGCACAGTCTATTATTCATATCTACAATGATATTCATGTGAATAAAAAACTTCATTGAAATTTTAAAGATTAAAACATTTCTGGAACAAAGATGCCCCACTAATTCACATAAAAAGCAATTTGATTAAAACCAAATGTCAGGCTGAGTATCCTATGTGAAGATCTGGCATCGACCACTTAGGGGTCATGTTCTGATGACCTATGTTACAATAATTATTAATTTTATCAGCCAATTAGATGAAGTCTTATATTTTCACATTTGGGAGACTAAGCAGAATGACTAAGAGCATCAATGCTGAGCAATTTGATTCACTTTCAGATTTCTGAAAGCTGCATTTGCATTGGCTAACAGAATGTAACTGCAAGCAGTTGCTGTCAAATCTTCATGCAGGACAGTGGAGACTTGATTTTAATCAGACTGCATGAAAAGTGACCTAAACAAAACCTTAACTTGAAGTAAATACAAGTGAAAGTCTAGATATGCAATAACACTCTAAGTATGGACAGATGATAACACTACAAATCTAAATAGGCAATAATACTATAAGCCTTTACACTTTCATAGAATGGCATCAAATTTAGGATTAGTTCTCTACAAATTATATAATTAATTAAAACCTGAACTAAACATCAGTCTAACTGCTCTGGAATCTATTATTACATAAACAAATCATTTGTTCATATTGATAAACCACCCTAACACTCATTACTATATCATAATCCACTTATGCTGATGTCTGGTTTAAGTACTCATGTATGCTGTAATAGAACCAAAATATTGGTGCTACCTGACTAGCTGTAATCTACCACTTATGTAGGTTTGAAATGGGAAAAACTACAATCAACAGGACAATGGCAATATTTTTCTAAAAATGTAACAGAAAAAAATTAGTTTTTCTTAAACTTCAAAGAAAACTGATTACCTTTTGAAGCACTGAATGTTCTGTATATATAGTAAGCAAATACAAAAAAATTCTATCTCATTCTACAATTATTTGATGTTACCGCAGCATAAACAATAGGGCATTTGTAACACATTTACCTTCATCAGTGCAAGCTGAAGATCTTTGATCAAAGAAAGTCAGCAACAAACTTAAATAAAGCATTTTTTTTTCATTTTTCATAGTGAATGGAATATATTTATTGTGCCATGAAAGTTTCCTGTCTGCAACAAAAATGTTCATGCATACAATCTCTACCAATGTAAAATTCAATTCAGAGTTCCAATATTTTGAAATATTAGATTAAATTAAATTAATTAAATTAAAATTTAAAATTAAAATTGTCAAATTAAATGAAGGTGGGACATCTCGAAAGGATGTTTCTTCTACTTTTAAATTTGTTCACGTTTTCACTTCTCTATGAATAGCCTCATCCCCTTAGTAGCCCCAGCATCATGGTAGCAGTCTCTGGCTGACCAAAATCAAGGCCAAATTAGGTACATGTTCATGTAGTATATAAACAGCTGTAAAGCCACCTGCTATACAGATAATGAATATAAGTTACTTGTTTCATGAAATATGTTTGTTGACAATGGGATACAGATCAAACTAGGACTGCCATGGGTTTTTTTTATACATCTGTTAGTTGCATTTTTGAAAGGCATTTGACCAATAAATGAATTTTCTAACATATGATCAGATACCTGAATTCATGAATTTTTCATATATATGTACATACATATACATGTACATACATATACATGTACATATACATGTTTATTTCATATTAGTTATCTTCAATTAATCAAGATTTCCATTTTTAGGATGGATGTGGTGGTGTATCTCTGTGCAAATCCTAGTCACTTATGATAGGTCATCTCAATAATTACACTTGTATGCAAAATTTCAATTATATTCAGCCCACCCACCCCCCTAACATCTGCTTAATATGTCAACAATATTACCTTGCTCATGCAGGTGTTGAGATAAACAGATAGTACTGTAATATGAAAATGGTGAGTTGTTGAAAATTGGTAACATAATATTGATGTCGATTTTTTTGGCAACAATAGTTTTTATTAAATTACTACAATTGCGAATTCTGACGGGGCTATATTTGTAAATGGTCATTATAAATATTCTGAGGCTTTTAAAAAAACATTTTAAACAAACTTTATTCTAGAATAGTTTATTATTTTAACCTGTGAAATATGAATGAAATCTTTATTGGATTAATAATCCAACATAAAATTTCTAATAATAAACAGTTTCTGGCAGTAATTCAACACACAATTTCTAATAGCATTTCAACTCACAATTTCTAATAATAATTCAACACATAATTTCTAATAATAATTCAATACACTATTTCTAATAGTAACTCAACACAATTTTCAATAATAATTCAACACAATTTCTAATAATAATTCATCACAATTTCTAATAATAATTCATAACACAATTTCTAATAATAATTCAATACACTTTTTCCAATAGTAACTCAACACACAATTTCTAATAATAATTCAATACACTTTTTCCAATAGTAACTCAACACACAATTTCTAATAATAATTCAATACACTTTTTCCAATAGTAACTCAACACACAATTTCTAATAATAATTCATAACACAATTCCTAATAATAATTCAATACACTTTTTCCAATAGTAACTCAACACACAATTTCTAATAATAATTCAGATACATAATTTCTAATAGTAATTCAATACACAATTTCTAGAAGTAATTCAGCACACAATTTGTAAACGTTGCGATGAGAAGGAGAGCTGTTTATGCCTTGTAATGATTCTCCAAAAAATGTTTTGTACCCTTAAGAAAGATCAACTATGCCCCTAATATGGCCAACTGATTGGACATTGTGACTGAGCACCATGTGATAATCAACCTTTCAAAACACTGCTTCATGCCATCTTTGTTATGATGATGTGATGTTTTATGCATGATCTAATCATATGTAATTTAATGGATCCCATTTTAAATGACACTATATATTAACTTATTCCAAATGACGCAAGTGTTGGGTGTGGTTTAGGGACTGTCTGCAAAAATGTCAAAATGTGCAAAATTGATTTATCTTATTAGCAATGCATGTGTACATTGTATTAAGATTCAACCTTGTTTATGGTCATCCTAAACAATCTTTCCTGCCAGAAAACAAATGAAAAATACTGCTACAAAAATCGTGCAGTACATGGCCAGAATTTAACAAGACTTTTCAAGAACTGGAGGTGCAACAGTGTGATATAAGAATCCAATAATTTTTTCTTTCTAGTGCAAAATATCATTTTACTGTCCAAAATATCATTCTATTGTCCAAATATCTTTCTACTGTCCAAAACTGTGCTTTGAAAACACATCACACTCCATAAATAATCAGTTTTATAAATCATAAAGAAACATTCCTTTTACCATGCGGCACTTAACCACCAGATTTACAGCGTTGGTAAAGTGACATTATTTGCCCTCATGGGGAGGTGACAGTATGCAAAAAGCATGATTCTAGGGTTACTCAATGTTAATGACTTTCTTGAAAGCTGCTTAGAGAGAATTCTAAGATTTGTATGACTTGATTAATTGACTGGCTTACACACTCTCCCAAAGGGATAAATTCATTACTTAAAATTTGTAAGAAGCTAGCCATAGCATGCATGTCAAGTCCATAGTGAGCTTTATTCCACATCAAAGGCTAATCTAGAATGTGGATGGATCTAGTTATGACTTTGGGTCTTAAAATATGTTAAGACAAAGAAGTGAAACAATTTAAGCAAAATCATCAAGCAATTTGTTTCCCTAAGATACAAAATTAAAATTGAAGAGAAATTTACAGTTTTTGTAAATCAAATTTCATATAATCTTAAATGTTCTACCACAAGTCCAAAATAATAGAATGATCTGAATGAATAACAATAGTCTTGAATGTCCTGATGTACCAAGTTTTGAAAGTAATAGACCTCTCTCAAATTATATGCATGCCTGAGATTCCATTGCCATGATGAGGCTAACTGAGCAAGCTGTAATAGAAGCTGCTGAAGTTATGGATGCAACTAGCAATACTAGCAGAAAATCAGTACAGCATTGCACATCAGATCCAACTCTTCATTCTCATTCAATTCCAAAGAATCCTACATTGAAAAAGCAATGGATAGCTAAGATATAGATAAAGGCCCACTCATTGAAGTGAGTATTCTAAATTATATCTTTTTTAACTCAAGTTTAAATGAAGTTTTGCACTTTAATATGTTTTCGAAATATGAAGAAATATTTTATATTTCATTTTATTTCAAAATTTCCAGCTGTATTTTACTTTTTTTAGTATATAAAAGTTCTTCATTCCAAAGACTTGCTCTCTTTTACCATATACATATTAAACAATTTTAGTTACTACTCTGTAGTAATATTTTAGTAA
Organism: Potamilus streckersoni; assembly: GCA_016746295.1. Lineage (NCBI taxonomy): Eukaryota > Metazoa > Mollusca > Bivalvia > Unionida > Unionidae > Potamilus > Potamilus streckersoni. The sequence continues at coordinate 1,915,963 of JAEAOA010000748.1, read as the reverse complement.
AGTCTGAAATATTTCTTCTTAGTATTGTGCATTATTCCTTGTATGCAACATATATTGTTTATTTGCATTGAATAGGTTACAAAGTCAACAATTGTGTGTTCAAAACAAACGATGACTACAAGTCATGGACACCAGTACAAAAAAGACTATGCCCTGAAGCAGTGCCATCAATCTTTGACTGGAGCAGTGAAAAAATACTTTTTCTGTATTAAAAAGAAAAGTACTTGCTTCTGAAGAACCACTTAGTTTCAAAAAGTTAATTTAGATTATAATTTGTTAAATGAGTGGGAAATATCAACAATAAATATTTTTTCAGCAGTTAAACCATGAATTTATTACAAGTCATTGATACAATAATACACAAAAACTGATTGCAACATTTTAATGAAATAGTTCTTTAAAAATCAGATTGTAATCAGGCAATTTAAAAGAGGCATTATTACATCATAAAGAATTGTAGAAACAGCAGATTCCTAAAAAACGGGTGAAATATGTTAGTGTTTGGCTAACATTACAATGACATAAACTCGTTGGATTGTAAAACGATGCTTCTTTTCATTTAACAGAATGGATAATGATGTAATTGTGACACAGAAGATAATGATGATCAAGGACAATCCTTATATCAGCAAAGGATAGAAGAGTTGGAGGTAAAACTTGGGTGTAAATCAAAAGAATGCGAAAGACTGAAAAACCAGTTGCAAATAGAACATTTTGGCTTAAATAGGTTTAATAGTGACAACTCTCATATATTATTTTATACAGGTTTTTCCTCCTATGACACCTTTACAGCTTTCTTTACTTGTATTCAGCCATCAGCTCATACCTTGCAGAGTGCCTACTGTAAAAGTAGTGAAACCGTTAGTTTGGCAGGTAGAAAACGTAGTATGCTCCTTATAGATGAATTGTTCAGGTTTCTTTGTTGTTTATTATTATTATTATTATTATTATTATTATTATTATTATTATTATTATTATTATTATTATTATTATTATTATATTTAATTTATTTATTATCGTTCATCCTTTTAAAGCTTTTAAAGCATTGTCCTTGATCTTTGTACTGACAGAGTCCAAGTCATCATCCAATTCATAACTGCAAAGGGAGATAACCCTTACGGTATTCTGTCTTGACTAAAAGTGGAATTCACCTAGTTGGAGAATTTCCAATACATTTTGCCAAATTTACATGCAATACATATATTTATCCCATTGTGCTAATAAACTGCTAACTCAATTAAATATAAAGGTTCTATATTAAGCGTTGGCTAATTACTCTTTAAGTGTTGGCTAATTACTTACAGTAAACAGTATGAAAAGACAACTGTAATATATGTTATTATTATTATGGTTTTATTTAAAGAGGGTAACTCAATCAGCTAGGAACTAATCTACCTTGAGGCCCTCATTCAAAGGAATTTACTTTTTTTATGCATCTCTGAAGCCACTGTATATACTGGGTATGAAAAAAAAAAAATAGAGTGGGCATTTCTAATCTCAACTGGAATACTATTCCAGAGCCAAGTTCCAGAGTATTGGAAACTTTTTTTTAAATAATTCCTTATTTGGTTTGGGAATTTTGTAATGTTTGGTTGACATTGATCACAGGTGGGGAGTATTTCCAGGTAGCCTATACTTGAATAGTGATTGTAAATATTCAGGAGCACTATTATTGGCTATCCTGTACATTAATTTGACTTTTCTCAAACAGAGTCAGTCTTTAATAGGTAATATTTTTAACTTACCAGCTAAATCTTCTTTGCTTTATTTCTGGATTGATATTAACTCAAAAGCTCTTTATTGGAGATGTGCCAGCTTTGCTAAGTTTTTATCATTTGAATTGCCCCATACTGTATTACAGTAGTCTAAATAGGGTCATATTAACTGTTATAAAATAGTTTTCTGTTTTTTTCCAGGAGAAAGTGTCTTATCCTACTGAGATGCCATAAACTTGAATTGACTTTTTTTACTGATATGTTTGATATGTTCAGTCCATGATGGGTTATTATCTACCAAAACACCAAGTAGACTATCGTGACAGACCATTTGCAACCTTTTATCCTTCCATGTCAGACATAGTTCATCACTATCAAGTTTTGTTCTTTTTTTGCGTGTTGAGATAAGTAATATTTTAGTTTTGCCAGTATTAACCATCATGCCAATGCATGTGCTCCAGTTGTCCAGTTTGTTTAGGGCATTCTGTAGAGAAATTTTAAGTTAATGCTTTGTGTTTTGGATGTTTGACAATGTTGTGTCATCTGCATAGAGATCTGTAGATGATACTGATTCCTTTAGTAAAAGTGGTAGGTCATTAATAAATAAAATAAACAGTAACAGACCCAGAATTGAACCTTCTGGTACTCCACATCTAATTGTTCCAGGTTCAGACAGAACATTATTTATATAAACATGTTATGTTCTCTCACTTAAGTATGAAGTAAACCATCTAACTGTGCTTTCATCACATTGGTAGATTTTCAGTTTCTTCAAAAGGATTTTATGATCCACCTTGTCAAAAGCTTTCCTGAAATCTACAAATACAGAACCTATTATTGTACCTTGGTCAAGTGCTTGAAGCCATTTATCAGTTAGGGAGATCAAGGCAGTCTCACACAAATGTTTCTGTCTAAAGTTTGATAGATTAGGGTATAACAGAAAGTGTTTGGTTAAATATGATATGAATGAATCATGGACATGCTTTTCAATCAATTTTGACAAGTTTGGTAGTATTGAGATTGGCCGGTAGTTATCAGCATCATTCTTCTGACCAGATTTGTGAATAGGAGTTAGTTTTGCAGTTTTCCATATTTTGGGGACAGATGAGGTTGCAATACTTAAATTGATTATAAATGTTATGCTATCTACAATAGCAGAGGCAGAAGATTTAATGAGGCGTGGACCAATCTGATCAAGTCCTGTAGCTTTCTTAGTATCAAGTTCACTGAGACATTTCTTAACAAAGTTTTTTGATATTGGTGGGATAGAGAAACATACCTCCATGCAGAACTTTTTCAGTTCATTAAAGTTGTTTTCAATCACTGGTTCTTTTAACTTTGTGGTAATGTTGGTGAAAAAAATCACTGAAAACATTTGCAATATCATTGTCATCAGTGACTATGGTGTCATTCACCAGAAGTGAGTGAATTTTATTTTATTTATCTGATCTTTGTGTGTTCCTCCAGTGAGTTCATTGAAGACTTTCCAAATGCAGTTTTTGTCGCTCTTTTTGTTTTCAAGCAATGACTGATAATAATTTTATTTAGCTTTTTTAATCATACTTGTTATTTTATTTCTCCATATTTTATAATCTGTATGGTTTCTCATAGCCTTGAATTGGTCACTTGTTTTCATAGCACAAGGATTTCAGTTGTAAGCCAATTAGACTGGATTTCATTCTTTACTCTATGTACTTTCAGTGGTGCATGCTCAGAGACTACATCCATAAATAAGTCAGTCCACACCCTCAGAACTTCATCTATGTCATCCAAATTTTGGATCATACTCCACGGGACTTTATATAGGTCATTGAGAAATTGTTCTTCATTAAAATTTATAAATGATCTGTAAGTGATAGTTTTGCGTGCATTTGTCTTATTTCTCTTGCATTTAATCTTTCTTGTCAAAAAAGTAGGATAGTGGTCACTAAGACTAACTTTTGGGATGTTAACACAAGCTACATTGTCTGGTAGGTTGGTATAAATGTGATCAATAAGAGTGCTTGATTTTTCTGTGGGGTCATTTACCATCTGGACAAGGCCTAATGATTCAATAAATACCATCCAGTTCTTCCTTATTTGAGTATTGAGAAGGTCCTTATTTATATCACAGAGTATATATGTTTCTTTCTCCTGTGCAAGAACATTTTCCATTTGTTTAAAAAAGTTATCATTCCAAATTGTTTTCGAGGAAGGTGGCGTATAAATGAAACCAACTAGAAATGATTTTGCATTATTTTGATAAATTTTTATCCAGATACTATCAATTTCTTGTGACTCCAAGTCAAGTCACCTTTCTGCATTTACCTCTCCCCTAATGTATACAAGACCTCCCCCTGCTGTCTCTCTGTCCCTGCGTAATGGTTTATTGTAGCCTTGGCAATGAAATAGATCATCATTCATCATTGTGGTTAGCATTTAGTTTCGTTTCATCGAGTCTTAAAACAGCTATATTATTTTCCTTGGAAGACAACATTAACTTACTTTTGTCTATTTTTCACACTATACCTTGTACATTTAAGTGACCTATGTTAAAACCTTTTGCACTTAGTTTCATATCAATTATATGTATGTCATGCAATGGGTTACTGCTGGAGATTGTCTCTATACTACTTTTATCATTCTTATATTATATTTCCATACTTAAATGTTCATATATATTAGCATCTTCAAAGTCACATACAGACCCTGATAATCCTTTAACATTTGCATTTACAACAGTGTCCATTGAATATTTAGAGTCAAGAGTCTCTCTATGTAAGTTTTGATTTGTTATGTATGAAGCATTGGCATTCTCCTCTTTGCCAGCTTCCAAGTATATATAATACATTGATTGACAGAGATTTGTTTGTGTCCAAATTTATGGCATCTGAAGCACTCAATCTGTTTGCCATGATGGCATACCTGTGTCATATGGCCAGTTTCCCACTGTAGGAACAGTACTCTTCATTATAGTGTCTGAAAATGGGGGCATACATGTTGATATTTCTCAGTAGTTGAGAGGTTCCTTTTCTGCTTAAATGAATTTTGTCTCTGTGGTCTTTTGGGTATTGCACCTCATGGAGCAAATACTTTCATATCTTCATTTTTTACTGGTTGCATTTCGGATGTGGAAATTACAAAATTATTTGATTTACTTGATCTTCTAGAGCCAGGGGATGATGTCATAGCAGACAAAGGTTTCACTCTTTGTAAGAATTTGGCTGAAAAGGGTACTACACTGAATATACATGATTTTTTAAGCAGTAAAAGGCTGTTCCACATTGATGAAATTTAAAAAAAAGAGCAAATTGCAAAACTTGGGATTCACATTGAATTTATGAACAGATGCATAAAAGAAAATCATTTATTTGATAATCCTATTCCCCTTTTGCTAACTGGTTCAATAAATCAACTTTGGTATGTTGCTTGTTTGCTTGCAAATTTTACAGGTCCCATTGTGCAAATGTTGGATCTTAAAGATCCTGGTTATATCTACTTTGTCTTTTACTTGCTTGGTTGAAATATATGGTCTCTAAATGTTGATTATTTTGACATCAGTGGCTGAAGGTAATTGAAACACAAGTAAGATTAACATGGAACTGTCAGCCTTTTGTAAAATGGACATATTGTGTTCCCAGTCCACATTATCCCCATGAACAGGGTTATAGAGTGTAGATTTTATCCCATGCGGTGACGTATCACCACTGACCAAGTCTGTTGTATTAGCATATCCTCTAATATTTTGTACTGCTTTTCCTCTCTTGGAGCATGCCAGGTTTGAAGCTGGGATGTTTTTGCTACATCTTCTGGAAGAGCCCTTTTGTCCCAGCATTTTGTATTTGGCAAACCGATAGAGCAGACCAACATTTCATGTGTGAACCCCTTTTCCTGCAATTTCACATTTAGCTCATTCAATTTCTCAAATACATCAGCTGCAAACATCATCTCATATCTCCACTCCTCATATCCCATTTTGGTCACAAAATCACAAAAAATCCCCTTCATATCCAGAAATAAGAAGACTTCAGTCTGCAATATCCAGACTTTTTTTTATCACTTTGCGCAAGCTCAACCACCTCACACTGTTGTGGTAAATTAGGTCTTCATAATCGGCCTCCATATCCTCAAGCATTGAGTTGAACTGTCGATGGTTGAGTGCCCTTGCTCTGATTATGTTCACCACACTTACAACAGGTTTTATCACATGCTTAAAGTCCAGTGCAGAATGATACAAGGAAAAATCCTCATCCCTTGGGAGGAGTCATAAAACAGAATGATACATGGAAAAATCCTCATCCCATGGGATGAGTCATAAAACAGAATGATACATGGAAAAATCCTCATCCCATGGGATGAGTCATAAAACAGAATGATACATGGAAAAATCCTCATCCCATGGGATGAGTCATAAAACAGAATGATACATGGAAAAATCCTCATCCCATGGGATGACCCATGAAATAGGATAATACAATATAAATGTATTAAATGTATGCTGAAGCTTAATTCCAAATCTGGGATAAAATGTTTATAAAACAAAAGAAAAGTAAATAACTTTGTAAGTGAGCTTAATCTATAGTGTGTATTCATGCATGGATGAACAGACATGCTCAAAGATGCCAACTTGATTGTTATAATAAACATTTACCATGATGGGGCTGACAATAAAACCAAGTTATTCTTAGGCTTTTGTATTTATCAAGTTTATAGATGAGCCAAAAGAATCTATGCATAGCAATCTTGAAGTCCTAAAAACCTAGCAGCAATAGGCTTCAAGATGAATGATTTTTGGCAAACTTGTTTGCTGCTATTTCAGGGACTTACTTTTGTGGCCAATAGGAGAGTCCAATTGCATCAAGCCATTGATCTGGTACATAGGCCCACACCAAATACACGGCTGAAAATGATGAATATTTAATAATTTAAAAGAAAAGTTGAATGGAAATATCCATATAAGAATAAAGATGAAAGTAATATAGAAATTACAAATATACAGCATTTTCTTAGTACATGTAATTAAATTCAATTATATAAAACTGAAAATATTTCATATCACATTAGCCGGAAGTTTCAGTTCTGATTTTTTCTTTTATCTATACAGTTACATTAAGTAGATATAGTTTGTAAAATTGCATGTTAGAATGTTGCCATAAACCAGAGTATAATCACAAATGTTAATGTTACTCAGCTGAACTGCATGTATTCAAAGTCTTTTAGGGTTGTTTTTTTTTTGTTGTTGTTGTTGTAGGGTTTAACGCCATTTTTCAGCACAAGATAGGCTTTACATGGCAGCTAGTAATAATGGTGGAGGAAGAACCCTGGAAAACCCAGGGAAGAACCACCGACCTTTGAGAAGCTACTGGCAGGCTTTCTCACTTACCCATGTTAGCCAAGTCTGGACTTGAACTCACGCAGACAGAGGTGAGATGGCAGTGATCTGTAATGGTCAGTGCTTTAAACCACTCAGGGCCCCTTAGGGTTGTTTTAAATTTGGACAAACAACCTTTAAAATTATCAACCTTTTGATAAAAAAAGGACTAATTCTTTTTGTTTTAAATTGCACTTATGTCTGGTTAGTGCCGTAACATCACCTTAAAAGTTTTGGTAGATTCCTCAGTACAGAGATGATTCTGCTACATAAATTGGGTTTGCCTGGCAGCCCAAAACTTTTGAAATGTGAAATATTCCACTTGAATATTATCAAAGAGATTGACAGTAAATTATAAAATATATGCCATAATGATCTACATTGAAATGAGAAGGTAGTACTCATTTAGATACACTATTTAAAAATGATAGTATGCATGTAGCATGCCAAAAGGCAATAAAAAAAATTATTAAGTATAAAAATGTGGAAAATTATCTGTTCATGAAAGAGTGCAAAGACTTAATTTAAGCAAGTAAAATTAGCAATACAGGTTACATTATTAATAAAGATGCATATAATAATGGTTTTTTTTGATGATTCTAGCATGAACAGAACTGGCAAAATATACTTACAACTTTAAATTTAAATAAGTTAGTAAGCATGAAACATTGGAACACAGTGACCACTTTCATACTGAGGGTGTTAACACACATCATGATGCATTCCCTCACCAAGTTTCATGAATTTCCTTACAACAGTATATACACAGGGTGCAAAAAATATATTTGGTCAAAAGCTACATGTGAAAACTTTACCTAAAACAGTAAAGTATAAAATGTAGGTTACAGTGACAGTCTCTGTTGATAAGGGTTTGGTACTAATTTATATACAATCATTTAGCTTAATGATTATGCAATGAAAAGAACCTCTGAACTAAACATAAAATGAACCAAAATTGGTGAAGGATGAAATATAAGTAACAGTAACCTACTTTTGTGAAACTGGAGATTCATCAAGATGCATTAGAGAACAAAGTTTCATATTTTAGTAATAACTGGATACATACAATGTACAAAAACCTATCTGATTATGAGCCAAATGCAAAATTTAAAATGGGAAAAACAGTCACTATGGCCTGGTTTTGGGTAAGAGTGTGGCACTAATAGAAATGCATACAATAATCTTCAATGATCAGCTATTTAAGGTAGTTTCTAATGTTAAAAATACAGTGTGACCCACTACAGAACTCTCCGTTATAACACAAATTAGGATATAACATGATCATGGCTTGGCTCCCAAAATTGTAGAGACCCGTACATGTATTTGTCTCATACATGGAGAGAAAAAAAAATTCTTAAAAGTACAACACCCCCTCCATAAAACATTTAACAGCATTTTAGAGAAGAGATCACATATGAATAATACAAGACGGTCATTGCATAAGTCCTTAAATTTTATATATATTTTTCTCATACACAAAAAAATAGTTTTATCTTCTTAAAAGAACAAAAAATAGCATGCAAACATTTGTTCAGAGATTGTGCAGGGCTTTGCCAATGTTACAAATCGCTATTTTTTTCCTTATTTGAAGCAAAATATACCATCTAGCAAATTCTTTTTTATTGGCAACATTGTCAGCTGTTTAAACTTGTTTATTAACCATTGGCTTGGAATGGAGATTTTCAGAGGCCCCATGAAAAGAAGATGCAAACTTGATATAAAATTCACCGAAATTTAAATAACCAAATTTTTTGTCCATACTGACAAACTATTGTAACAGTGCATATAATCCACTTATGTTACATCTAGCATGAGTACCGTTTTTTAAAAGAAATTTTTGGTTGACATTTCTTTTAGTGGAGATCAACTGGATGAGGCATTATCTCATAATCTATCTTTCTCTGGATTTTCGGCCAACCGCTAGTAATCAATATTTTTAGAGACTGACAATTGTATGTGGATGGTAAGTAAAATTCTTTTCACTCAGAATTAAATCCTTCAGAACATTTTCTGTAATAATCTCTGTCATCAGACTAGAACACTTGCATCTCTATCATCTGCTGACCCTTTTTAAAGCTCTGATGCATGCGTGGAAGGCAGCAATCACTCCATTACCACAAACATAAAAAAAGAAAACCAGATCTTACTTGTTGATCTATTCAATTGGCAGTATACTGACTACAATCGACCAAAGGATGGCCAATTCCATTTTTTTTAAAAAATGTACTAATGAAGATAAAATAGTTTCCTGAAATTTCAAAGAAAACAGATTACCTTTGAAGCAATGGTTGTTATGAAAACATACTAAGATAATGGAAAAAAAAAATCAGTCTCAAGCATGCAATATAATTATTTGATATTGCTGCCACAAGAAACAGGCATTTGTTTGGTTCTCCAAAGCTGTCCTTTAGCGTTAATACACATGCACCCTTCATCAAAGAAAGCAGACTATAATCTTCAATAAAAACAAAGAACCTTTTTTCTTCCAAGGAAGTCAGTACCGAACTTAAATAAAAGCAATGGAATCTGATGGACTGTTTCATTTTCCAACGTAAAGTTTCCTTTTTGCAGGAAAAACGTTTCTGCTTATGAACACTACCAATGGCAGCTTAAAATGCAAACTAACTTTTACCAACCTGAGACATACTTAAAAGTAAATGTGCTTCATCATTTGTTACTGGATTGTGCTATTTTTTCCCACTGAATGCAGACCTAAATGACCTATGATAAAATTATTGAATATTTTAAATATGTGTGTGCACATTTTTGATGGAATTACTTGTGGATTCAGTGCATGTGATGAGATTCACAGGTGAGTACACGCTGGTGATACTCTATTCACGTTTTTCATCAGTCATATATATATATATATATATATATATATATATATATATATATATATATATATATATAATATATATAAACAGAATACAGTACATGTACCAATGTGTGGTTCTCTGAATAATGTAAAATATTATATATGCCTTCTCTGTTTTGACTACAGGTGTATTTCTCATTTAATATGCATCAATTTAAGATGGTGACTGTGCTGAAGCAGGTATTTTTATGCCAGCATTTGTTACTTCCTCACCCCACCCACTCCTGTACAAATATTTTGGGGTACATACATTATTTTCTTCAGCTAACTGACCTGGTTGCTTATAACACGGTTTGGTATATAACATGGTTGGATTCTATGGCTCCCAACTAACGTGTCATAGTCCAGTCACACTGTGTTCAGATATATTGGTAGAAAGAGACAAGCTGACATATTATTTACCAAAGCCCACATATGCTGCTAGATACAGTACAAATCCATAAATGGCTCTCTCTGGTGTTGGAGATGGTGAGTGCTCAGCCATGCTTATTCCACAGATCACTCCTGAAAGAAGAATTATTTTAATGAATTTTATTTTAAATTGAAAATCAACACTAGTCTTTTGCTGCATAAAACCATAAAAATTTAAAATAACATTTCCTGTTTCAGTGTGATGATTCTGAACAAATTCTCTTCAGGTTCTGTCTCCAAGCAACTTCTGTTTCCAATTTATGTTTAATGAACTTGCCCATTTTGTCAACATCAGCTTCCAATTTATGTTTAATGAATTTGCCCATTTTGTCAACATCAGCTTCCAATTTATGTCTAATGAACTTGCCCATTTTGTCAACATCAGCTTCCAATTTATGTCTAATGAACTTGCCCATTTTGTCAACATCAGCTTCCAATTTATGTCTAATGAACTTGCCCATTTTGTCAACATCAGCTTCCAATTTATGTCTAATGAACTTGCCCATTTTGTCAACATCAGCTTCCAATTTATGTCTAATGAACTTGCCAATTTTGTCAACATCAGCTTCCAATTTTTGTCTAATGAACATCCCCATTTTGTCAACATCAACTCTCTGAACAAGACAATTACCGTAGCCATATCACTTTTTACTAAATCCAAAACAAACATCATAATAAAATGTGTGTAGTGATTTTTCTCTAACATTTTTCTCTTTGAATATATAACATTAGACAAGTGTGTGTAAAATTGCTAACAATTTAAGGAAAGACACTTGCCACTTATAAAGAAAATGTCACAATGGCCTACCAAAACAAAGATAAAGGGTAAAGTCACCATTAGTTAAAGAGGAATTATTACATAACTGCAGTCGGACCAATCATATTTTCAACAAAAAATGAATGCTGGATCAAATTTTCCAGTCTGTAACTCAACTGCACAGCTAATGTATTTCCATTTATTGTTAATGATAAATCTGAGCTAATTATTGCATAAGGATATAAATTCTGTATCGTTTTCTAAATTATTTTCATATTCTTCAATTAAAACAAATCAAAATGTATAACAGGCTCCCTGTAAATATACAAGTCTATCCCGGAATGAACGTAAAATAAATTCTGACAAAAGAACATGCAAACCCTTACCCCAATATATATCTTCATCAAACTTCTGTCTCAAATTTGTTGTCCATGTCTGATGACAAACAGAAAAAGGTCAAAAATGCTTTGGCCATATACCTGTCCAAGTTTACATTATCTCAATGTTAACAAATGGAATTTTCTTTTCGAAAATTATATTTATCTCCAGATATGTACAAAATGAAATTAACAACATAATTAAATTAACATTAGAATAGTAAACTACTTTTTGAATCTTGAAACTTATATATACATCACATACCCGAAATGAATTAACACTTACAAATTACCACTCCCTGCTAGACCATTGGAATACTGGATAATTACATGGTTATGCTTAAGTAAGGTCAATAATGGGAAGCTCACATTTGCAAGGAAGGGTGGGAGGGTTTGACAGCAATGTGAAAATTAAGTGTTCTCCAAGAAACATGATTTACTAAACAATTTCCTTTCTCCTTTGTATGCATTGCTCAATCACATTAAAATAAGGCAAAGAAGGAAATGCAAGAGCATCCAATCTCTATCCCTGTCAAAACTTAGGGACAATATGACAAAAGGCAAAAGTCATCCAAATGAAGGTAGACACCATCCAAATGACTCCATGATGTCTTCAATGGAAACATTATATTCAAATGTAAAACTTGTCAAAGTTATTTTTACAAATTTTGTTGCTGATATTTTTATTAGTCAGATTAATCAGTCTCTGTGTCAATAATGATGGATGATATGTGTGTCTGATGTCACCTGTTCATTAAAGTGTGCAATTTTTTTGCTGCATGAAAATCTTTCTGGGCCACACCTAGTACTGTTTAGACCCTTACAAGCATTTGGTAACAGCCATATCCAGTGCAAAATTCAAAATGGTCGTAGGACAGAGGGTTGTGTTATTTCATGTCAATTTACAAAAACCACCAGTTGTAATTAATAGATATCAGCCTCTAAACCACCAGTCAATATTATTATAGAGCATGTACCTTATCATGAGACAGCTCAGAATAAGATAACAGAATGCTGAGACCAGAGCCTGAGAGGTTATATTTTGCTATGCTAACTAAACAGCCATAATGAGCTGTTTGATGGTGCAGCATGTTCTCAGGGTCGAGCACCCATGTGCAAACATAATCTCTCTCAATGGGTCAACAATTGGTGAATGATCCAAAAGATGGCTTTAATTAAGAAGCAAAGTTTTTAATTCTAGCCTAATACAGTCAACTCTAATCCTGATACATGTATATAAAAAGGTACCATATCAATGTACCTGTATCCATCCATATATTTATTAAATAAAACTAAAAATAAATATAAAGATAAAATTGGATGAATAATCAGTTATTTTGAAAATGAGTTCCAAAAGCCATCCAGAACATAAATTTATTACGTTGTAATAATTAAATAATTTTCATTGTTAATTGCGTATAAAAATCCGGGTCAAAGTTTATTGTGTACGTTCCACTTTTTTATTTTTCTTTTCTTGTTGTTATTGTACTGTTTTTCTCCTTTGGCTGGTTGTATGCGGGTGTGAGTACGTCTTTACATTAGCAAATCAACCTATATTGCGAATTCGTTTTCGTTTACTTACTAATCTGCAGTGAGATTCTATGTAAATAACGTACTGTATGTGCCGCTGACTTAAAAGAAATATTACGTTATGATGACGATGAAGTTTGAATAGTTCACTCAACTACTGAAACTGTTCGGTCAGTTATAGGATACTTTTGCCTGTTATTGTTTAAAGTTAATAATCTCTCATCCTCAAAATTTCAATATAAATTGTTTTACCAAGCTTGAATGCTTTGAATTGTGTCCTTTAATGCATAATTTCATGCGAATATCTCTCGGGATTGTCTCGTTTCTATCCGGTACATTTTGAGTTATCGTTCTTGATCGAAAACCAAGCCGATTAACACACCAGTTCCGGAAGGTGAATGAACTCGCCATATACGATACATGTCTAGGTAGACCACAAATGTAGGTCTCTGCAGTGGTTTTTTTTTTTTGTTGTTCTTTTCTGCTGTCAGAAAAAAGCAGAGACCAACTTTTTGGTCTAATGTCTAGGATAATGTTTGTTTTTAAAGTGGCTGGTTTTGTTTATAGCCTTTTTCACCATTTGACTGCTGCTTGAGCTGTAATTATTTTTAGAAATGTTGAATTACATTGAATTTTACTCAAAATATTCAATTTTCTTATACATAAAATGGAATAAATGAACTTTGATAAGAAAAGTTGCAAAACGTTTCATGTTAATTTTTAGATTTTGAGTGAAAAAAAATGTGTTTGATGATTTCCATTAATTTTTACATAAATTTATTTTTACATTCTTTTTTTCAGTTAATTCAAGAAGAAATAAAAAAGTGGCATAGCAAGACTTCACTATAGAATAAACAAGGAACCATGGATGATGAAGGTATTCAAACCATTTTTTTCTTCAGTTAACTCATTAACCCCTGGCACCACGTTTGTGGAGAAGGCGGTGGTAGCCTACTTCTTAGCACAATAAGTGGATGGTATTATAGAAAGGTAGACAAATGTAGCTTTATGATAATACCTAATAATATGGTTGTTCTAATTGCACTAAAAAATACAGTGGGAAAAATGTAACTTTTTGGACCAAAGTTTTTTCCAGCCAAAATTCGCCCTAGTTCAGAATCGGTTATGTGTCCCAATTTAATTTTAGAATTTTTGGCCTCAGATCTAAGACAGATCAGTCTGAATTGCACACAGACATGTGAACCTTTACAAAAGGTAGGATAAAATGGGCATTTAGAATGAAGAGTCTTCTGGACATTAATATGATGGGTCTGTTAAGCAACAAAAAAAAAAACAAGTCCAACTTTTACCCTTCTGCTAATGCTCAGAAGAAAGAGCCAAAGTAAAACAATGTTTCTAACACAAATAGGCATTAGGTTAACCAAAAATTCTTGGAGGTCGATGTATTAGGATGCATTCAGAAATATCTCCCAAAATGGATTTCCTACTGGCATTTCAGGCAAAAATGACATTAACCTCCAGGGGTTGAAACATATTGTTTGGTTTTCATGATATAAATATTGAGTTTCTTAATATTGTGTGTGATTGTGTGTGTGTATGTGTGTGAAAGACAGATTGAGCAGAAACATTGACCCCTACTATGATATAAAATTATAACATTTAAAATTATCACTTTCTTGTACAAAAATACAATCTTTCCTCAATTTAGCAGTATTTCAATGCAACAGGTCTGCTTGTGTAAGCAACGTATCTCATTGCAACATCTCTGCTTGTGTAAGCAATGTATCACAATTTATAACGCAGTACTATGTATAATGTGCTTCATTATGAGATTGCCTGAATGGTTGCCTTGGTAATGAGGGACTCCTGTAGTGAATTGCACATAAGAGCAAGTTGTTTATCATGAGTCCAAACTAAGAGAGATTTGACAAGAATTCTACATGTCACCAATACCAAATTTTGCAACCATCTGGGGTTTGAGGGCACTTTTTTATCTGCACTTTAGTGCATTCATGTTTGTCAGCCTTGTCTGTGTCTGTGATTTCATGTGTTTGTCCATCCATACATGCATCTATTAATGACTTTCCCTTGCAAAACCTCACACCATCTTTACCGAGAAAAAGGGATCATATTACAGTGAAATAGCTGGCAATTTTCTGACAATACATTTTTGGGGAAGAGGGAAGGATGTTATTGTCTTGTATCTCTCAGAGAAATAAAAAAATAAAATAGGTTATTTATATATATATATATATATATATATATATATATATATATATATATATATATATATATATATATATATAAAACCTATTTTATTTTTTTATATATATTTATATATATATAGTTGATTAGTCTGTATTACACTCTGGGTAGTCAGCCATATCACCCACCCCTAATGATGGTCTTGGTCCTTGTATATAGTATAGTATTTATCAAGGATGGGTAAATGATAACAAAGGTTTATGTAACACATAGGATTTGGGATGAATGGAAGTTGTAAACAAAAATTTGATAGGATGTTCACAGTGGGTATAATGTTTCATGAGGATGCCTTCATAACAATGAACATTTCAGAACTGGATGCAACTACAGGGTAAATGCAAGGAAGGAGGGTGAGGCTTAAAAATCACATTTCCACTAGAAATAAAATAGGCTGATATTTATAATGGCTTCCCATTTCCACTAGAAATAAAATAGGCTGATATTTCTAATGGCTTCACATTTCCACTAGAAATAAAATAGGCTGATATTTATAATGGTTCACATTTTCCCCTAGAAATAAAATAGGCTGATATTTATAATGTCTTCACATTTTCCATTAGAAATAAAATAGGCTGATATTTATAATGGCTTCCCATTTCCACTAGAAATAAAATAGGCTGATATTTATAATGGCTTCCCATTTCCACTAGAAATAAAATAGGCTGATATTTATAATGGCTTCACATTTCCACTAGAAATAAAATAGGCTGATATTTATAATGGCTTCACATTTCCACTAGAAATAAAATAGACTGATATTTATAATGGCTTCCCATTTCCATTAGTAATAAAATATGCTGATATTTATAATGGCTTCAGTAACTAGTTATCACATATATGACATTTCACAAATGATGTGTATGCTCATTTATAAGTCAAATCCATCTGCACACAACTTGGTCTCTGATCTACCATTAATATTGCACTGTCAGATCAGGATCTGTTTAGTTTGTGCTACTGATCAGTCCAAACAAAATGCATAAACCCAAATCATCCAGAGCATTATGCCACACAGATCTGGGTCTGTGCAGGTTTGTGGTTGGACTTGTGAATACAGATGGTAAATGTTCATGGCTTCTGAATGTATATCATTTTGCTACATTAGGCATTATTAATTAATTTTAGTCCCACAATATATATAATTTTTAATTTGTGCCAATTGTTTTAAAAATGAAATTCTGCATTTAACAGTATTTTTAAGAATTTTAATGTTTTTGCTTGTTAATGCTAATAGATAATAAGCCAAAAGAATTAAACTTGTTAAAAAAAATTATGAAACTCAATTAAAAACTTTCATATAAAAATAGCACATGTGCAAGGAGAAATTATATAATCAGCATATTGTAAATAAATCTAACAACTATATTTTTTATATAGCATCCTTGTTAGATCTGATGAAAACACTGGCTGATAAACTGGATAAACAGACAAAGAAAACTGACCCCCAGGATGGGCTGACATGTAATTCAGAGCAGACCATTAATTTCAGTACTTCATCTGCTGAAGCCAGTTGTAAAAATCAGGAGTCTGGTATGTAGAATACAATTCATGATTAATTTTAACCAGTGTCTTTTATTTTTCACCAGAGTCTTATGCAGGTCAAAGTCTGATATCACTGCAGAATGCAAACACTCCTGATCCAAGATCACTGTAAAGTGCATGCACTCAAGGTTTGAGATCACTGCAGAATGCTAGCACTCCTGATCAAAGATCATTCTAAAGTGCATGCACTCAAGGTCTGAAATCACTGCAAAATGCAAGCACTCCTAATCCAAGATCACTATAAATTGCATGCACTCAAGGTTTGAGATCAATGCAGAATGCAAGCACTCCTAATCCAGGATCACGCTAAAGTGCATGCACTCAAGGTTTGAGATCACTGCAGAATGCAAGCACTCCTAATCCAGGATCACTCTAAAGTGCATGCACTCAAGGTCTGAGATCACTGCAGAATGCAAGCATTCCTAATCCAGGATCATTCTAAAGTGCATGCACTCAAGGTATGAGATCACTGCAGAATACAAACACTCCTGATCCAAGATCACTCTAAAGTGCATGCACTCAAGGTTTGAGATCACTGCAGAATACAAGCACTCCTGATCCAAGATCACTCTAAAGTGCATGCACTCAAGGTCTGAGATCACTGCAGAATACAAGCACTCCTGATCCAAGATCACTCTAAATTGCATGCATTCAAGGTTTGAGATTACTGCAGAATGCTAGCACTCTGATCTAAGATCGCTCTAGAGTGCTAGAACTCTGATTATGATTCATTAAATATTCCTGTGAATACTGATACAAAAAAATCATTTTAAAAGTGTAAGGTTAAAACATGATTGCAATGTATATTACCATGTTTAGCACAAATTCTGAAGATTGGTATGATAACAAAAGTTACCCAGGTACTCAGTAGAGACTTTAAAAAGGTACTTGAGAATATTCCATCACCACTATGTAACTACCCCTCTACAACTCAATGACGAAATCACCCCAGCAGTTTTTTATCACTGAATGTCATCAGTGCATGTTAAATAATCCTATGCATACCATTTATAACCAACAAGTTCTACCTATGTGTAGTCAATGATGAAAACATTACAGTATTATTAACCTAACTAGACCGTGAGTGAATTTTTAGAAATCCTATAAATGTCACCATCCTAATGGGAAGAGCTCTCATTGCCAAGCAGACTCATGTGATTATTATATGAACACAATATGGCACAAGTGGATATTCATGGAGATTGCTGGAAGACAGTCCTTGAGTCCCACATGCTGACCTTATCAACGTAAGGTTCATGCAGCTAAAAGTAGAGATGTTCAAGGCATAAATTCTTTTGAAGAATTTATGGTAAAAGTAGAGGTTGGAATAAAATGAGGAATGGTCAAATTAACGGGTGACAAGCCATTGTACAAAACGAGTCTAAGATTCGGCTAATGTAGATATGTGAGAAAGCTTGCCAGTTGCTTCTTGTGGGTCGGTGATTCTCTCCGGTGATTTCCCAGTTTCTTCCTCCACCATTAATACTGGCGCCATGTATAGCCTATCATGTGCTGAAACATGGCATTAAGCCCCAGAACAATAACTTAATAAAACTCAAGCGTAAAATAATGTCCTGTTGGAACAAATGGACCTGATTAAGTAAGTATATGGTTGAGTTGCACATTCATTCTGCTGATTCCTCAGACAATTACAGGTGCATTGCTGTGATTCTCTCATGCAAAATGCTGCAGTTTGGGGTGCATAGGTGTCCATATCAGGGTTATTGATGCACAAACAAGTTAAGTTTTCTTACACTTGTAATTGAACCTGTTTTCAAATAATATTGTCATAAAGCAGCTTTTAAAAAAACTGCAGTATCAAACGATTGCAGAGTCATACTGAAGCTTCTTCTGGCAAAGTTAACTGGAATTATCATGGTGGTTGACCAAAAACAACAAGGTAATGCTAATCAAAACCCAATGGAATATTTCCATTCTTTACAGCATTGTAAACTGGTGCCATCAACTTGAATTTGTCAATGGGACCCGAAACTCACTGGTTACCATTTGTGTCGATACCTTTTGTATTTAAGCTGCTTGACCCTGTTGCAAAAAAACCTGGACAAAATTAACAAAATTGTTTGAATCAGGAACTTTGGTGTGTTGGTTGCTTGTATCACATACCATGGGAAGGTCAAGGCCACTCATGACTGCTATCACATCTATCCACTGCAGTAACTTCATTTATAGCAAGACTGCTGACCAGTGAAGGAGAGGAAAATAATGACCATATAATAACAAATGGTAATTTGGTATTTACTTATGTGGATGGTTTTGATAAACCTAACCCTCACAGATAGGCAAGTCAGGATTGTTATTATTCATTGTCTGTAGTTATTATAATGGCTAGAGTGATTTCTTCTTACACCTATCCAAGGCTCTATCAAATTACTTATGAGTGAACATGGTACTAGGTCCTCAGAACACACAAAATAGTGAAATATTCCTCAATGTCATATATTCTATGATTTTTTTGTCGGTTGTAAATGTAAAAGAGGGTCGCTGGTTAGAAGTGCATGTAGGAGTTACATCTGAAGAAGGCCAACCTGTTGAGCAATTATACTTCACATTCACATTATTAATAAAAGAACAATTATAAATAATTAAAGTTACTAATGAGGGAAAATAATTGAAGTGGAACAATGATTTCTGAGATGAAGTCTGCAAAAGAACTGATTTACTCATGAAATACACAAGTGTATATGTGGTTGTATATGCTATTTGTGGAATTTCCATTGCCACTACCGTTGGCCTTAGTGTTGCTGGAAAATTTACCACAGCAACTATTATAGGTATGCTAATTAGTTTATTATCATTCATTGGTGTATCGATAGCAATCATTGACACTTGCAGCACTGGTAAAGTAATTTAACTGTTTTTCATTTATGAATATGTATCTATTCAGAATTTCTCACTGTGGCTCAAAGCAGTCCTAGTGTGATTAGTTAACACTGCTGTCTAAGATAAAATGATTAGTGAGTTTGAAATGGTGGAAATGGATAAGGACCAATGTTTACATGCATAGATATTGAACTGGGACATGAGTGACTCAAAACAGGTAGCTGATTTACAGGCAGTGAAAAATCCAGTCAGTGTTTGCTAGTGTATTAGCCTGACTTAGGCACCTTATGATAATTTGGATTGGGGGCATTGATGTGGGAGGCTGACTATTTACGCTAGCTGATTTTGCTTCATTTCCAAAGGGAAGAATCATTTATGTTAGCAGATTTTGCAGCAAAATCTCATTCATATTTGCAAGAGTTTCCACAATGACACAACTGCTAAAAGCAATTATACAGTGTAAAGACAGAATTATCTGGATTGCATAATTGTTTTTTTCCTGTTGGTGGTGTCATTTTAAAAAATTTTTTGCACTTTGTAATATCGTTTACACTAACTGATTGTGATATGCAAAATTGTTCATGCTGGTGTTAGATTTATATTTTATAGCCCAGATTATAACCACACCGCACACTTGCATGTGATTTGAGGGAAGAAATTAGTAAAGTCATCGGGTATATAAGGCATTGAATTATATCAGTAACCAAAATCTAAAATGCTCCTTGTCCTAATGCTTCATGCCCTTTGTTGCAAATGTATTGCCAATACATATGTATGCACTGTCTGTCCAAATTTAATGTCTACTGTCTACAAAAATTGTCTATAGCCCATTGACTTTTGTGTTCTTTTGTAGTGGTATACATATGTACGGTCATTGACTTTTGTGTTCTTTTGTAGTGGTATACATATGTACGGTCATTGACTTTTGTGTTCTTTTGTAGTGGTATACATATGTACAGTCATTGACTTTTGTATTACTTTTGTAGTGGTATACATATGTACGGTCATTGACTTTTGTATTACTTTTGTAGAGGTATACATATGTATGGTCATTGACTTTTGTGTTCTTTTGTAGAAATATACATATGTACGGTCATTGATTTTTGTGTTCTTTTGTAGAAGTATACATATGTACGGTCATTGACTTTTGTGTTCCTTTTGTAGAGGTATACATATGTATGGTCATTGACTTTTGTGTTCTTTTGTAGAAGTATACATATGTACGACCATTGACTTTTGTGTTCTTTTGTAGTGGTATACATATGTACGACCATTGACTTTTGTGTTCTTTTGTAGAAGTATACATATGTACGGTCATTGACTTTTGTGTTCTTTTGTAGAGGTATACCTAAATACAACCATTGACTCTTTTGTTCTTTTGTAGTGGTATACATATGTACGATCATTGACTTTTTTGTTCTTTGTAGAGGTACACATGTACAGCCATTGACTTGTGTTCTTTTGTAGAGGTATACATATGTACGGCCATTGACTTTTGTGTTCCTTTTGTAGAGGTATACATATGTACGATCATTGACTTTTTTGTTCTTTGTAGAGGTACACATGTACAGCCATGTACAGCCATTGACTTGTGTTCTTTTGTAGAGGTATACTAATAATAATAATAATAATAATAATAGCTACAATAATACATATAATACAGTTTTTTTATTAAAATGGCTGACAGAACACACAAGAAAAAATCTGAAGCTTATATTGCACCCACAAGTTCAACTCTCCCTTAGAAAACATGAAGAAAAAAAATTTAGAAAAATGTACATGATCATACATTACCTGGTAAAATATTCCCCCATTTATATAATTGATATAATTGAGTATAAAAAAAAAACATTCTGGCTCTTATAGCTCTCTGAAAATGATTTAATGAAAAAATGATTAATAAAACTAATAACATTAAAAATAAACTTTTTTCCTGTAGATTCCCTGGAAGGTCTAGTGATGCAGGTAAAGCATCAGATTAGTTCCAGTGACTGGCTTGAAAAGAACACAGCTGAGAAGTGGGCTAAAGAAAACCCGGAACTGGCAAATGACTTTATGGCTGCTGCCCACGGAAAACCTGGAAACATGGAGAAAGAATTTAAGATTTATCCAGACAACAAGGATAGACATTCTGAGGGACTTTAGATGTGCAAATTTTGAGGACTAAAGTTTAAGTAGTCCATAATATGAACTGAAATGACCATACCATTCGACCTGCAACAGTTTAGATGGTTTGTATTGTCTGGGAAGTGTATAGCACGTCATAAAAAATACTGATTTGATGAACTGACATAACACTTATAGATAAGACAGTTCAAACTGATTTGATGAATTGACAGAGCACTTATAGATAAGACAGTTCAAACTGATTTGATGAACTGACAGGGCACTTATAGATAAGACAGTTCAAACTGATTTGATGAACTGACAGGGCACTTATAGATAAGACAGTTCAAAATGATTTGATGAACTGACAGAGCACTTATAGATAAGACATTTCAAACTGATTTGATGAACTGACAGGGCACTTATAGATAAGACAGTTCAAACTGATTTGATGAACTGACAGGGCACTTATAGATAAGATAGTTCAAACTGATTTGATGAACTGACAGAGCACTTATAGATAAGACAGTTCAAAATGATTTGATGAACTGACAGGGCACTTATAGATAAGACAGTTCAAACTGATTTGATGAACTTACAGAGCACTTATAGATATTTCGAGCAACAGCCTCAGTATGGTTCATTTTTCTCCAAATTGTCCTCACTTTAACACACCAAGAACCAAATTGTTCTCACTTTAACACACTAAGCACCAAATTGTCCTCATTTTTACACACTAAGCACTAAGGCATCCATTTGAAATATACACCTCTCCCTGGATAACTTGTGCACAATGGGGTCCAAAAACACAGACCATGCTATGCATGAGGGCACGAGTTGCCAAGGGATCTCTAAAAATGCAGAAGTGGGTGCCATTCTGCTGGACAACAAGAATGCTGTTTATTGGCTGAATTCTCATTTTATAATTGCATCGGGAATAGCTGTCAGTAAACAACATTTTCTGATGAAACTGTTCGATCTTCAGTATAAATTATCTTTATTTTCAAAATAACCCATCTTTGAATGATTGTGAAAAACTTCTCCAAGAGGTTTCAATGCATTATGTATATGTGTGCCTCGTAGAGTACCTGCAAAACATTGCATTGTCAATCATTGCATTTTGCAAAACAAAACAAGATTCCTTTTGTTTAAAAAGTAGATATTTGTTTCATGCAAAAGGTCAACACTGAAACTCCATTTTTTAAAATTTATTTATTAGTGAAATGTGTGTGTGTGTTTGTGAGTTGGATTTTTATAACATAGATCTAGCAATTTTTCAGTCAAATTTACTACAATGTTTGTAGTGTGGCAGTTTATAGTGATGACTTGCACTGGGGAATAATGTCACAGACATGAAGTATGATGTTCCACCCAGTCACATTATTCTGACACCAGGCCGACCAGTCCTAATACTAACCTCTTAATGCTGGGCACCTAGTGAGGCAGCTGTAAATACCATTTTTCTGTCTTTGGTCTTTGATATGACTTGGCCAGGGTTCAAACCCATGACCTTCTATGTCCGAGGTGGATGTTCTAACCACTAGGTCACTGAAGTGGTCCTATTAGTGAAATATTAATGCCTTGATTTCTGTGCAGTAATAGTGAAACTTCTACTCATCCTTGAGCGAATCTCCGAGTAATTCAGGAATTTTATGTTCAGTAAAAAAAATTTAAAACTCACTTCTCCATAATGAACTGAATTTCTCAAACAAAACTTTAAATTCTCTGGCTCTTCTTTCACTTGGTTGCCTTGCTATCTTTGATCACATTATTTTGTGATTGAAAAGGATAATTTAAGGTAGTTTATTTGTTACTACACATGTATGTCTGTGTTCAAATGGTCAATTGAAATGGGTTTACCTGACCTGTTACCGTGACAACTTCCTCTTACACAGGTAGGATTTGCATGCCTTTTATATTGTTATTTATTCCATGCCTTTTATTTGATACTATAATAATACAAAGCAGGTCTGCTTTTATGTGTAACAACAAAACAACTACAACTGCAAATTGGAGACCAAAACACAGCCACCAGTTAAGATTCGGACAGAAATGCCTGCTGATTTTTTTCACATTTGAAAACAAAAGGGCATATTACATTTACAGTAGCGCCGAATTAAAATATACAACTAAAATACAAATTTCATTTGGCAAAACTTGTTTCACAGCTAGTTTTTTCTTAAAGAGTGGCCACTCGAAAGCATCAGTGACATTTTGACCAATAGACATTTTATCAAAGACTGTCATTTACAGTGTACTTATATTTTCTGTAAAGAAAATATATCAAAATAAAGGGTATATTATTATAAGCTGAAAATTTCATGATGTAGATTAAAATTTCTGGGCACTGCCATTTTAGACAATAAAACGAGCGATATATTAGGATTTTGTTTACAGATTTTGATGAGATTTTATTTTTGTTTAACAAAAAAAATGTAAATTCTTTTGATTTTTTCTATTTTAAAAAAATGTGATCCATACCTGTTGCCACATTATAAGTGGGGTTACACATTATCAAGGGAGTGGTGTAAAGGTGCATGTGATGAGAGGAAAAACTGGCCTTCAAAACTTTTGTACCAATTTTCAAGATGTGGCGATTCAGATGTTCAAGATATAGGTCAGAAATTTAATGATCACATGGTCGTGTCATATTTGCTTTATCCAGGTACTCTGAGATGACTTGATTTAACTCCCTTTTGCTTCTGGTGACATCACTTTGGCACATATTGCTGGTGATAATACTTGGGATGTACACATTTTTATTAGAGTCCACATTCCTCAGATTTCAAATATATTTTTGAATATACTAAATGTTTGCTTATAGTATTAATTAGGATGTATATTTGTTAAAATATGTATGCATAAGAATGAAACATTTTTAAAAGTGATAAATCAATTCATCTTTGCACACAGTTGATACGAAATCTGTACAATCCACTTTCTTCAACTGAAAACCTATGACAGACACGAATTTAAAAAAAGAAATTCAAGAACAGAAATGTTTATTTATACATGAAAACATACAAATACTAATAAAGCAATTTTTCTTTATTTGTTTTATAATTGTGAGTTAGTTTTCATTCCAAGATGCTCAATTACACTTAACAATCCCAGTCAACAGATCGATCAAAAACAGAAGTGTCACTTCACATGGTGGTACAAGACAAACTTTTTTTGTATGATTGTGCTACAACTCTTAGATAAAATGTATGGCTACTTGCTGCTCAATCTGTTTATTTTACAAAACCAATTAGCTAATAATTTGTAAATGAAAATGTAGTGTGCTCACTTACTTGCACTTGCATTCCTAGAATACACACATGCTTTCTTTCTCTCGTACATATATGATGAACACAACAAGTTTAATATACCCAACCATACTTAATATATGGCATTAATTGAATTTGCCATATCACAAATGTAGCACCCTCTATGAGAAAATGGCAAGTGTCCTATTTTGGAAACGTGTAGAAATTAAGACTGAAATATGTAGAACTTGTGGGTCAAAAGTGTTTAAATATTTTTTTGATGTGATAAATAAAGTGAACACTATTGAGTAGATATAATATCTAGATTTTCCTTTCAAAGCAGTTTACAGATGTGCATAAGGCATTAGAGATCTCCATATAAGAATGGTTCACTTAGTTTTTTCTGTTTGTTTATTAGAATTCTGTCTGGAAGTGCAGCATTAAAACTGGTGTGTGTGTGTGTGTAGTGGTATTCTCCTACTGCTGTAAATAGACAGCACTACTTTGGCATATCTGGCAAATAAATAACTGTAACTGATCAGTTTATTTGAAATTTGGGTTTCATGTTTTACAGTCTACATTACAGCAACAATTTTGTTTTAAATGGCAAAGACTCAAAAATGTATTAGAAAAATGACAAGGGAGTTTGTAATATTTTTTGTGCTAAGTTGTATTGAAAAATGATTCTGATGATAACTTGTAATTAAACACTGAACCTTCAGCTTCTTCACCTAGACCAACCTGTCTACTATCCATGTTGACACTGTTCATCTAGACCAACCTGTCTACTATCCATGTTGACACTTCACCTAGGTCATCCTGTTTACTATCCATGCTGACACTGTTCATCAAGACCAGCCTGTCTACTATCCATGTTGACACTGTTCACCTAGACCAACCTGTTTACTATCCATGTTGACACTGTTCACATAGACCAATGTCTACTATCTATGTTGACACTGTTCACCTAGACCAACCTACTATCCATGTTGACACTGTTCATCTAGACCAACCTGTTTACTATCCATGTTGACACAGTTCACACATACAAACCTGTCTACTATCCATGTTGACACTGTTCACATAGACCAATGTCTACTGTCCATGTTGAGATGGTTCACCTAGAACAACCTGTTTACTATCTATGTTGACTTTGTTCACCTAGACCAACCTGTTTACTATCCATGTTGACACTGTTCACCTAGACCAACCTGTTTACTATCCATGTTGACACTGTTCACATAGACCAATGTCTACTATCCATGTTGAGATGGTTCACCTAGAACAACCTGTTTACTATCTATGTTGACTTTGTTCACCTAGACAAACCTGTTTACTATCCATGTTGACACTGTTCACCTAGACCAACCTGTCTACTATCCATGTTGACACTGTTCATCTAGACCAACCTGTCTACTATCCATGTTGACACAGTTCACATAGACCAACCTGTCTACTATCCATGTTGACATTGTTCACCTAGACCAATGTCTACTATCCATGTTGACACTGTTCACATAGACCAATGTCTACTATCCATGTTGACATGGTTCACCTAGACCAACCTGTTTACTATCTATGTTGACTTTGTTCACCTAGACAAACCTGTTTACTATCCATGTTGACACTGTTCACCTAGGTCATCCTATGTCTACTATTCATGTTGACAATGTTCAACTAGAAAAATCTGTCTAATATCCATGTTGACACTGTTCATCTAGACCAACCAGTCTAATATCCATGTTGACACTGTTCACATAGACCAACCTGTCTACTATCCATGTTGACACTGTTCACCTAGACCATCCTGTCTATTATCCATGTTGACACTGTTCTCATAGACCAACCTGTCTACTATCCATGTTGACATTGTTCAACTAGACCATCATATGTCTACTATCCATGTTGGGGGCCCCAAGTGGCCCAGTGGTCAAAAGCAATGTCCGTTACGGATCACTGCCATCTCACCTCTGTCTGCGTGGGTTCGAGTCTATGATTCGGTGAATGTGGATATGTGAGAAAGCTTGCCAGTAGCTTCTTGTGGGTCGGTGGTTCTTTCCGGTGATTTCCCGGTTTCTTCCTCCACCATTAATACTGGTCGCCATGAATAGCCTATCATGTGCTGAAAAATGGCGTTAAGCACAACAACAACAACTATCCATGTGGACATTGTTCACCTAGATTATCATATGTCTACTATCCATGTTGACACTGTTCACCTAGACCAACCTGTCTACTATCCATTCTGACATAAACTCAACTGTGCTTGTAAACCTGTGTCATAATGACTCTTTTGAACTTAAATAAATAAACAAAATTTTAAAAAAGACCAGAAAAATGTCTCCATTTCTTTAATTCAATGCATGGTGTAACATGTTTGAGGCTTACAATAAATAAAGTATCACAACAATACAGTGGCAACAAGAGCAATGTAGCGACTTCTCTTAGCTAGGCATCTGGACACTATAGCAGTTCTGACCAAAACACAGATGGTTTGAGTGAACACTATATCTAAACAGTTCACATAACACACTGGTTGAATTGTAAACATTAATATAGATTTACAGATAACATCTCATGTGTGATTTAAATTAACTATGTAGATTGACATGTCCTCCACGCTTTCATCAATTGACTCAGAATCATTTTAAAGCACATATACTATAGTTGACATTATTAAAAGTGTTGATCAGTGTTTATGGAAAGCATAAAACTAAACATGATTCAAAGTATATCGAATATAAACATTTCATGGATATGAGAAATATAAAGTCTCAATCTCATTAAAATCAGATCTCCTATGTCCTGCATGAAGATCCGACGATGACTGCTTAAGGGTCATCTTCTGGTGACCTTTGAATTAACCAATGCAGATGCAGCTTTCAAAAATCTGAAAGTGAATCAAATCGCTGTTACATATTCATGCTCTTCATCCAGTGCTCTGTCTCTGAACACAAAGATATTAGACTTCATCTGATTAGTTGACAAAAATAGCAATTATGGTAACAACATAGGTTACCAGAACATAAACCCTAATTGGTTGCTGTCAGATCTCTATGTATAACAGCAGATTGAATAAAGTCTTTACAAATCTTTGCAAAAATTAATTGAATCAATACTGGTTGCTTGCTATTGGTGGGTTTTGTAATAATGAAACTTTACTTACCATATATACTTGCATACAAGAAATCTCCAACTGCAAAGACCCAGATCTGCAGCTGCAATAATGCACTATCAGACCTGGATCTATTTAGTTGTGAGGAGTAATCTGTAGAACAAAACACAGACCCTAATCTGCTGGTGCTTTACATGATGGTTTACTTTGTAGCTGAACTTGACATATAAATGAATATATATGGTATGTGTAATTGATGCTAACTTTAGTTGTGGTGATTCAGTCTAATAATAATCACGGTATATAATGACTACTAACCATGATATTTTGACCATGTAGATCTAAAATGTACTATAATTTTGACTTGGAGATACTAACAGCAAGCAATCTCCTGATCTTAATAATTCTGTAATCTTAAAATTTCGCTGATCTGCTGTAGATAGATTCCCCTTGCAAACTCCATGAAAATAAATAGCATATGAAAACTAGTCGCTTACTACAGTATTACTAAACTTGAAGTATAAGAACTGGAATATTGTAGTTCAACTACAGTTCACCTGACAGAACTTTCCAATTACCAATTAGATCTCAGTTCCTGATTATTTTATAATCTCAGTGTGTTCTTTTAAAAATATAATCATTCCCTGTAATTAATGTAATTGTTAACACTAAAAGATTCTGTTTTCACATAAATACTGTTAGAATGATACTAATCTGAAAAAATGAGAAATTACATTGTCAGAACTAACAAAACTGAACTAATTTTGAATTCAGTTTATTTCTGTCACAGTAAGTGTATCTTGTAAATGTTAACAGAAAACTCTAAGAAAAAATGAAGAACATAATGGTGCCCATGTCTTAATTAACCCTTGTTCTATCACCGTGTTATATAAATTACATAGCATTCTTGGCAAATACAAGAAGATTTCTTACAAATAAATGACACCTTGGGACTAAATTGGCTGAACCCAATTGGTTAAAACCACATTCAGTTATTAAACCAGTATCTGAAAGCTTAACCGCTGAGCAAATTCTTTTAATCGATTGGATTTGAAGCTGACAATTTTTATCATAATTTTCTTTACCTGTATATGTTCGAGTACTACAATCATAGGTATTTATGCAAGATATTTTGTAAAGATCCCTTTGTAGGTTACTACTCACTTCAATAAGAAACTTACATAAAAACTGATTGTTCAGATGATAACAGTAAATTTCAGACAACTGTTTAGTTCACAAAACATTCAAGTATGGATATAGTAATTACAATGTTTGTATTAGTCCATCTGTTTCCATTTTCTTTAGACCATCTGAAGACCAGTTAAGAAATATATTTAAATTGTGATTAAAACCCCAGTTTGTTTTATACAGGGTAAAAGCTAACATACAATCTTACCTCAGAGCACTGTTGATTGAGGTTATTTGTACCACATGTATTTCCTGAATTTCACTCCAAAAATATAAAAATTGTAGCTTCTTGACCTCAATTGCACTGTTATGTTGAGGTTTTCTTCATGAAACACAGCCTAACATTTCAATGGCATGGCTTTTCAGGATATCTAACTAGATGGCTTAGTTATCAAGACATTAAGTATTCACAATAATGTATTTGACACCAAAATATAACTCAAGCTTATTATCTAATACTGAAAGATCTACACTGAAACTTTAGGTCCTAATTGCATCAATCCCTTTTTCACTACCATGAAATTCAAGTAAAACAAACTTGTATAAATTGATATGCATCTCATTACAGCATAATACAAAGATTTGAGGCTTGGAAATTTATACATGTATGTATATCAAAATCTACATACAGTAGATCTTGTCTTGAAAGACAAATGCTATCAAAATGTCAAAGTGACTGGTCATAACACTATACAATTAATCAAGATGTGCACTGAGAAAGGTTAGATGCTCTCACAGTTGTAGATTTTCAAGACATGTTTTACTGTACATCCATTGCTTTAATGTTTTGTTGTAAACACATTGCAGAGAATTCTAATTTATAAACTTTGCAAACATGACAATTTTTCAACTTTGCAAATTTAAAAATAATGCAGTGGTCTAAGTTTTTCATGGATATTTTTGTTTTCCTCATTCAAGATGGTAAAATGTCTTCATCTTAGTGGTGACTAACAACCAACACATATATTCTAGATTAACATGTATCTGGCAGGTAGAAAGCAGGTAAAGAACTTTAGAAACTTATTTCATACCTACAAGGATTGCCTCTTAACAATGGCACTCAAGAAAAGAAAACACAATTTTGTTACAATTAAAACTGATTTAGCAAGAATAAAAAAAATATTCCTGGAAAATGGCCAATCAGCTTTTATTAAGCCTGTAAATAGGTACTTTTTTTTTAAAAAAAAAAGGCAAACAAAATGTAATTGTATTTTCTGCGCCAAGATTGAATGAACTCAGAAAAAAATATACCAAAATGAGGGTTGGCGCTTTGTACTGTCAATGGAACTTGGGCACAAATTTATAATTCAAACTATATTTACTGTGAATAACACTTACCTAGATATACCTGCAGAATGGGCTTTGTACAGAATAATGCATTGTGGGTAATTTCAATAATGCACAAATATTTTAGCATTAGACAACACAGTCATCTTTGAACACTGAAAACTTTATTAACTGGAATTGTCAATTATGTTTTCAGCCTCTTATGTCACTAATCAAAGACTGTTGCAATACATAAAGTCATTTCCTGAATCGTTTACATCACATACTTTTAAATCACAGATAAATGAACAGTACTGACTGTCAACTGCCAGCATATTATGAGCTAATCATTCACGATTTATGCTGTTTGCAGTTGGGCACATGTTATGCAAAACAAATATAGAATATCAATGAGGTAAAGACAAAAACAGAATTAAATAATGCACCTGCAAATTGTGAAGAATCCACAATACAGACGAAGGATATCTTTCTTTTTAATTCAAGATAAAAGGTTTTCTTTGACATTTAATGATGCCATTAGTTAGATTAGAGACAGCCTTTCATTGGTCAAGAGATATTTGACAATGCCATTCTATAGCCCAGAGACAGCCTTTTATAGCCCAGAGATATCTGACAATGCCATTCATTAGCAGAGAGAGAGAGCTGTTAATAACCCAGAGATCTCTGACTATGCCATTCATCAACCCAGAAGTATCTGGCAATGCCATTCATTAGCACAGAGACAGTCTTTTATTATCCCAGAGAAATCTGGCAATGCTATTCATAAGCACAGAGACAGTATTTTATTATCCCAGATATCTGACAATGCCATTCATTAGCAGAGAGAGAGCTATTAATAGCCCAGAGATCTCTGACTATGCCATTCATCAGCCCAGAAGTATCTGGCAATTTCATTCATTATCACAGAGACAGTATTTTATTATCCCAGAGAAATCTGACAATGCCATTCATTAGCCAGAGATAACCTTTTGTTAGTAAGAAATTATTAGTTTAAATACTTATCCTTTGTTCTTGCCTTGACTGAATTATTGTCATTATTCATGAAAAATTATTTTGGTCCAACAAATGGTTATTATCAGGGCTGCCTGAAATTAACCTATGCAGAAGTCACTAGGCTTCATGCAAAAGACATTATAAACCATGTGAATGTACTTGATTTGGATCAGAGGCAAAACTATATTTTCCTATTAAACAGAAGTAGGTATATTATTACTTCTGCTTAACCATATCGTTGGACTGAGAGTGGAGTTTACCTAACTCATTTGCATACAATTAGTTTTTAATAAAAAAGTAGCATATGATTCTAGCTTGATACAAAAATGAAAAATACAAACATAACAAATATTGCACAAACTTTATATTTGTAAAGCTTCTAAAGTAGGTAAAATAACAAACAAATAAATAATCTCGAACCCAAATTAGGCAAGCATCTTCAAATATATTACAACATTCTAACAAGCCCTATTGTTAAATAATTGAAAATTGATATATTTGCAAACATTTTCAGATCATTTTTACTGCAATACAGCTTTGAAGCAACCTAAATTTTTCAGACAAAACTGTTTTATGTAACAAAAGAATCTATAAAAAAAATACTTCATACCATCTGTGAAGACTACAAGAGTTTTCTATTGCCAAAATGTCTTTATATTTAATAAAATTAGTCACATAGCTACAAAATCATCACATCAACTTAGGATATAATAACCTGATTACAGTATTTATGATGCAAAATATTGCATCATAAACCATTTGCACAATTCCAGTTTTGCTGACTGAGCATATCTGATCTTTAATAACTATAATTATACTGCATTTCATTTTAAATTTTACAATGAAGCAGATTTTTAAAATATATAACTAGCTGGCTTCCATTATTAAAACTGGCCAAAATAATTTAATACCCTGACTACTTAATTCTTAATTAGTTCACACTTTTGTAAAATAATCATTTCATTCAAAAAGAGGCCAAAGTGGTCCAAATACTTCTCCATGCTTACATAACAGTTGATAATTTGACCAAGCAAGATAATGTAGTATTTTGAAAAAAACTATCTATAAAAAATCCTCCTTAAATTTTATATCATGGCAGTTTTGCCTTCTTAAAAATGATAATTATTTTCAATGAAAAGGACATAATTAATGTATATTTTCTCATAACCTGAATCCTCTATGATGTTGGCAAAATATACCTATTTACCAAATTTTATGAAATTCCAAAAAGAAGTACAGTCTCTAGAACTCAGCCAATCAATTGCAAGATCCCCTCATTAATATTCCATGATCTGATTTATTACAGGACCTTTTGTAGACCGTGATAATATAAGCTTATTTATGATGTTTGAGCAAAATTAAAACAAAATTCTATCTCCGTATAGCAAGAAGTTCAACCAACCTGTTACAAAGATAACCACATATATTGAATTTGTTCCTAATCAAACACAACCAATATTGTGACGATAACATGTTAACAACAGTCATCCAATCAGATCAAAAATCAAAAATACTTTTAGATTGGTAGCATGTCAATGCAATCTGATGCAAATCACCTAGTTAAAATTCTTGTTCATAATAAAGAGGAGCTCACTGGCAGAGATATAGATCACTTTATTAATGTTGACACATCATGCTCATCAGTGGATATATGTTAACAATATAGGCCTATTTACCAAGTTTGATCAAAACTAATCCAGAAATATCTCTAGACCTGAAGCCAATCAAATGCAAGATAATTTGAACAATATGATGGATCTCTTTTGAAAACTTTATTAATGTTGACACATCATGCTCATCATATGTTGACAATATAGGCCTATTTACCAAGTTTGATCAAAACTGGACCAGAAATATCATCTCTAGACAGGAAGCCAATCAAATGCAAGATAATTTGAACAATATGATGGATCTCTTTTGAAACCTTCAGGGTATAAACCTATACTTCAAAATTTTATCACAGTCAAATCAAGGATATGACTAAGAGTGGCAATAATTTCAGCAATCAGATGCAGCACCATCTCAATAAGTATGCATGGATTTCACCTCAATTTCTTGATGATATCAGCCTATTTACCCAGTCTTATTAAAATCTGTTACAAAAAATATGGGTGTCTGTAGAGTGTTAACATGCTTAGGTTTAAAATAAAACTCATTCAGAATCTTGGTGATATTTAGCCTATCTTCTATGTATCATCACACTGAGTCAGAAAAACCTTCTCACATGGTAAGAGACTAACCAAATCTGATGCAAGATCACCTTATTTACATGTACACTCAACACTCATCATAAAATTCCTAGGACATATTGATGACATAAGCATGTTAACCAAATCTGATATAAAAATGGACCAAAAATACAATTTTGAGAGTGCTAACAAGTTTGGTTCACACATTCCAAGTGAGCTTTTTCAATAACTTTTCAAGAAACTGTCAAGGCCTTTTGAAAGAATATTTCGTCTTATGGAAATTAAACTTTCTCCATATCTTATAAGTTGTTAAACTACTGGTGTTGTGTGTCATTTGATCCACCAAATTTTAATTATTTCTTATTAAATTTTGGATAATACATCAAATACAATTTAAAAAGTTACATTTTATTCTACATGAATGTTTTGTATTCTCTCAGATAAATTCAAGTTGTTTTCAAAA
Source organism: Potamilus streckersoni (assembly GCA_016746295.1). Taxonomy (NCBI): domain Eukaryota; kingdom Metazoa; phylum Mollusca; class Bivalvia; order Unionida; family Unionidae; genus Potamilus; species Potamilus streckersoni. Next base: position 1,881,747 of record JAEAOA010000748.1, on the reverse strand, counting down.
CACAAGTAGTTTTTTTATTAATTCAAGGCCTTTTCAGGGGTAAAACCACACTTTTTAAAATATTTATTGAGCTTGCAAAGCAACTCCATAAATTAAAAAAAAAATGTTTAATGTACAAACCATATGCCAATCTGACAATATAACCTTATTAATATGTATTAATTGTATCATCAAACTAACTTCAGCTCTTCATGATAAAAGACTATATTCCAAAATCTGATTAATATTGATACAGAAATATGTCCTAAAAGTGGTAACAAATTCAACGAATCAGATGCAAAGAACCTCATTAAAATGCAAAGATCTTCCATGCAATTAAACTCATGCAAATTTACCCAAGATCTTGATCACATATGCTCTAGTGGCAACCTACAATTGTTGATAGACAGTATAGACACAATGCATGCAGGGCTATATCATCGACTCACCTGGCCTTGCATCCTGGTGTGATAAAAGTTCACACACGTCCCAGAAATTGAATTAAAATTTTCAAATCCAAGTTTTCCCTACATTTTTCTACTTCATTTTGTTTTACAAAACAGCCAGCTTGCAATTTTGTTTGTTTTAAGAAAACAAAGTAATAATTTTACCTATTGCCTGCTGTAAAGGGAGGTAGTAAAAAGGAACTATCAATTCAGATTACAATACACAGAAAAAATGCAAAATCAATAAATACATTTGTAAAGCATATGCAACTAATATTTCATTTCAGAAAAGCAAATTAATACCTCTCTTTCAGTGTACAAGTCAGCAAAGGTAAATTAAACCTGCCAAGCACAACGATCTAAGTCTTACCAAAATGATCTTTAAATTATGCACTTAATAGAACAATAGTAAACATTTAGAAAAAAATATGACCATTACTGCAAAATTTGGATACTGTCTTGTTCAAATTTGATCCACATCTATGTTTTATATTATATACAGTGATGTTGGTCATGGTACCAGACTCTCTTTATAGGAGTGCTTCAAACCCTTCAAAATGACCACATTCTGATGCAACAAAATGCATGCAAGATGAAACTGTTGCTTACAGTATTTTCTAGAAATGGTGTCCAAAATCAAAAACAAACAGAAGACAACAGGGACAATAAACTTCTTAAGTTTCTTCACAATCAGCACAGAAACATAACAAGGAATATTCACATTCTTGGAAAAAAATGTACAAGGCAACAATTACGTTTATCAACCATCATGTCATGTAAAACTGAAGATGTCATGACATGAGAGATGATTGTTGTAACCATGTCAAATTGACCCCTGCCCACCAGATTATACCAAGCTGAGAGATCTAGCAAGAAGTCTTTTGAGCCTCCATGGTGTTTGGAACTGCAGTTTCGGAAACTGTACTGAATTAATTGAAATACAAGTTTACTTCACAACTTTTCAGTTGAACATAATGTCTGCTTTTGCTGCATCAGTCTTGGATCACACTTCTGAACATTTTAAATGCATGCTTTTTAAGTCAACAATAGCAACATGCTGCAACTCTCCATCATTGTAAAAAGCCTAGTTATTACATGGCTGGATGTAACATGGTATCTCCATGGACCCCATCACCAAAATCATATCAATATATAATAACATGGGTTGCGGGAACCACCTTGGTTCAGTAATTAATGCTTTTCTCAATATATTACATTTCAGAAAATACAGGAGTTCTCAATAAAATACAGTTCTGTACATAATGCAATCGGTGGCTACAGACTGCATTATAATGAAGAAAGCTGTAGTTCTGTACATCTTACTGGAAATTGGTCAAACTGATGGAAAATATTACCAGCCTTACTGCAGTCTTGTTAGAGTTGGCAGATTTGGGTGAAGATCGACAAGGTTTAAACATCAGCATAGCTCAGCAAGGATCAGTGCTTTTTATAATCACTGCCAAACCAAACAACTGTGCAGACTGATCACATGTTGTGAATCAAAGCACAGTCTTGCCAATCATTCAATATTTAAACTAATGGTAAATTTTTGCTCTAAAATTTCAATAACTGAATTTTCAAATTTAAAACTGAGTAGAACTGAAATTTAAGCAATAGTGATGTCTACATAACTACCTGCAGCTTTATTACACCAAACACAAAATCAACATCTTTTTAAAGACTATTTTGAGATTACAATTCAGTTTTAAATTTGACAACCTCACCAGATGAAAACTGAGTCTAACATAATGATAGTTATAAGATAAATATGACTGATCTAAAATTTGTTGGAAACAAACAACCTTCATCTGATGTCCATTTTCTGTAACTTTTGTAAATCTAAAATAGTGTACTTCTTCAGAAATAGGTCATCATGAGGTTTGCCCAAAGTTAGACAACTCAGTGACAATCTGCAATGCCTTGATAAGTTATACAACTCTGTGACAATCTGTAATGCCTTGATAAGTTATACAACTCTGTGACAATCTGTAATGCTTTGATAAGTTAGATAACTCAGTGACAATCTGCAATGCCGTGATAAGTTAGACAACTCAGTGACAATCTGCAATGCCTTGATAAGTTAGATAACTCAGTGACAATCTGCAATGCTTTGATAAGTTAGACAACTCAGTGACAATCTGCAATGCTTTGATAAGTTAGACAACTCAGTGACAATCTGCAATGCTTTGATAAGTTAGACAACTCAGTGACAATGCCTTGATAAGTTAGACAACTCAGTGACAATCTGCAATGCCTTGATTCACAATAAATTAAAGATAGATCCAGCATGACTTGCAGAGTCAGCACACTACTAGTTGCTCTATTGTGACTCATAATTATGTCTGACACATATTACACATTGAAAGAGCAAGGTATGGACTAAAAACAAATATTAACATAATAATGAATGAAAATGACAAGATAACAGTAATTTGTATTTAAGGCAATGGTCAATCATGACTGGCTTCATAATTAAAATAAACGCAACACTGAAACTTTTTCCTTTAGCGGGTTTAGAGCTTCAATTTATTGTCCACTAATGAAAATATACTTGGCAAAAAATTAAAATTTGTGCACTGGATCAAACAAAAAATGGATTTCAGAAATAATTGTTAGCTCATGATTAGGCAAATCAATTTGTCTTTTTAATAAAAGTTGTCTTCTGTGGGTTATTTGTCAAGTCCAACTCAGTTAACACAGTAAACTTTTATCGAACAACAAAATTAATGCACTGTCAGAGAATAAATCTGGAAAACCTGTATAGAAAGACCACTCTGGTCAAGCTGATATGGTCTCTCAAGACAGGTGTTCTCTCATGACAAGTCATAACACTATATAATCAATCAACCTGTACAGTGAGTCATGGTATCCAAATATCAAAAAGAAAAATTTCCAAGTAATATTCTAGCCAGGAGCCTGCCCTCCAGTTATTTAATACTGTTATCAATCGCTGACACATCTAATGACTGCTACCGTGTTTAAAGATTAAATATTTGTTTCAGATTTGTTTTTACTTCAGTAAATCCTCATTTATGACAGTTTCTATGGCTATCTAATGGTCCAGAGTATCATCTTTACATGGAATTTATAAAGATTTTAAAAATATCACTTTGATATAAGTGTGCAATTATCAACATTTACAGAACATAAAAAATTCCTTGGTTTACAGCAACAAAATAAGATATAGCAAACACAGCACCTTAATCTTCAAATTACTTTTCTTTTGCTGTAAAAACTAGTAACTGAAGTTATGTTTTCTATATAATCTACTTTATATTATAGGTACCCACATCAGGATTTCACATGTTATGGAAAGATTTCTTGAAATACACTGAATTACTTACTAAAGTTTGTCTCAAAGGAGTTTCTTTGTATTCAGGCTTATGGCATTATATTCAATATGATCTATCATTAAGTTTTATGTAATAAATATTCAGTTTTAATAATTATACACATGAAAAGTTATGATTATCATGCATGTTCAGACAAATTATTTTGTTAATTATTTTACACTCTGGTAATAATTCACATGTGGCTGCTTCAATGTGGGTATTTAACAACAATGTTGTAAAAGCTGGATATTAAGTCCAATTCACATGATAACAGACCATTGGGACAGGTGAATCATCAGGCTATAAATCATCCAATATAAAAATGAATGATGCATGGCAATCCTATTAAGCATTATTATGCACAACCAAATATCAACCACATAGGCTAACATGTTAATTTACTTTCAAGTACAAGTATGTCGGAATGGTAATGAGTGTAAAGATAGTATTGAAAAGCATGTTTCACAATCTCAAACAGCAATGCCTTACAGCAATTACAATACAGGACTCTACATATTGCATGATATACAAATATAATATGACAAGTAGATAACACAGCAGAAACAGTTGTCATAAGAGGTGACACATACAGGCAACTCCCCAGGGCACCAATTCGCTGAGTTTGTGGATTTTTTTTAGAGGGGGATGGGTGTTGAAAAAATATGCCGTTTCATCCAGGATACTTGTGACAGCTCTGGACATAATAAAACCCCAAAATATACAATTCTTCAGACTCAGATGTCTCAATATAATTAACAAGAATTAATTATAAATGTCATGGTTAATAACTTTATTCATGCTTATTACAATGTTATTACATGACTTGAACAGATGCAATTATTTTTTGCAAATGTTTTACAGTTCTTATTAGTTATTAAGAAGTTATTTCCTTTATGAGTTATCAATAAAGCCACATTTGTTTCCCTTTTTTTGTATGGCTACATCAAGGTTACAGTTTTTTTAAAGCTATACATGCTACTTCATGAAACGTGTCTTCTAATATAACATTACATAATAAATGGAAATTAGATATTTTAAGGTATACTGATACAGCAACAACACTTTATAACAAACTTAAAAAATAAATTCATTCTGCAGCAAATCTATTTTACTGAATGCCCATTTTCAATGGATTAGGAGAGGTTGGTTACAAATATCCATCTCATTTGGGTTCGCCTAAAATGTAATTATTCTGATTTCCAAATAATTATATTTACAACCAAAGTTCTATATCATGTGTTACATACTGAATTGTCTAACAGATTTAACTTGGACAAAGAATCAGTTACAATGAAAACTATTAAATCTACCTTGCCTATTTGTATGTTCAAGGTTTAATGGTCATAAGGAAAAAAAATCCCCAGAGACCTAGAAATATTGCAAACAATCCATGCTGGAGATATCATTTCTGGACTTTCATTGATCATTCCATATACACTTAAAATTTACATACAGATATAAATAAAATATGACTTCAGTCAGAAATAGGATACAAAGCTTGTCTCAAAATATACATATTTTAAAGAAATGTACACACCTAAGCTTCCAAACAAAACCCTACAAAATCATTCACACCAGTATATTTACATAACAAAGCAATACTGCAATTAACAGAACATTTGGGTGCAGAATGTTTGTAATAGAACTTCTGCATCCAAAATAAAAACATTTTACAAATCTGAATACAAATTTGGTTTTTCTAAATATGCTTAAACAAGTCAATTTTTCTTAATCTTTAGATCTTAAGATGGTATCAAGTCAAAACTGCTTGACTTTAGTAAAAATAATAATAATTCTTTGACCTAAGATAAGAAATTATAACTGCAGAACAGTTAAGCATTTTCTTGACTGTAAATGCTTAACAAATGCAAAATTAATCTTCATAACTTTATTTACTGCAGTGCAGCTTAAGAATTCAGGCCAATTCCAAAAGAAGAGAAAATTTGTGACTTACATGTTAATCTTAAACCTTTTGTTGATATGGATTGTTGACCTACATGTAAACCTTAAGCTTTTTGTAGATATGGACTGGTCACCTACATGTTAAACTCAAGCCTTTTGTAGATATGGACTGGTCTCCTACATGTTAACTTTAAGCCTTCAGTTGATATGGATTGGTGACCTACATGTTAACCTTAAGCCTTTTTGTAGATATTGATTGGTCACCTACATGTTAAACTCAAGCCTTTTGTAGATATGGACTGGTCTCTTACTTGTCATCCTTAAGCCTTACTTAATACTTACATGTCAATACATTTGAAACAAAACAATCACAAAGCTACAAAAAGTTGCTTTTTTTGTCACATTAACACATCATTTCAACAAAATAGTGGTTTGTAAGTCAAATACAAACTTGATGTACTTTATTCCAAAAATTGTTGGAAATAACTCCTTAATGTCCATTTTCTCTATAATAACAATTATAGGTCATTTAAAATACTTTCAAATTCTCTGTTTCAAGGCCTTTTTCTTTCAAGATACAAGCTTGATAAGCCTTAGGTGATATTTTCATACTGTCAAATATTTGATATTTTATAAAGATAAATTTTCCATCAAGACTAACTTTGAAAAAAAGCTTATTCAAACATCGAATAAATGACAGTTCAAGCACATGAACAAGGAAATACACACTTTCCATTTCAATCATACAAATGATGAATTTATATATAATTATTTAAATGAAAATATAACTCTCACTTGTTCTTACTATAATCAACTAATGGGCATGCAAAGTTGAATAATTGGTTCTTTGGTGTACACCTCTGGAATTATGAATCTTTTCCCTTGGTTTTTCACATTGATGAATTAATGCAAATTGTGTAAATTTCCAATCCAGAATGTGCATTAGATATTGACTTGTTTTATTCTTGATAGTTTTGACCTGGAATGTAAAGCAAACAACATTAAAATAGGAACAATGACAATGAATTACCAAAGATGTACAGTCTTGAAAATATAGTGCACATGTAACAATGTCTGATCAGAGGAAAATTGTAAAGTGTTAACATTCTATGCTGCTTGCCATATCTTAAAGATGTATGACAGCTTGCTGAAATGGAAAATTATGACACCTAGATTCCAAAAAAAAACATTTCACAGTAAACATCAGTCTCACAAAGAAATCAAGGACAATGTGTGCAACTGCATTTTCTCTCATTACAAGCCCCGTCTCATACTATATTTTTATCTAAGGAACCATGTATTAGAACGTAATATTTTCATGGTTTTTATTCATTTTGGTGTCAAGCTTACATCAGGTACCATTGGTTGTTTAGTAAAAGCATAATCAATGTAGTGGAGATGTGTATTGTACTGAGTATAATGAAGGCAGGGATGAATAACTCTTGTACTGTATTGAGTATAATGAAGGCAGGGATGAATAACTCTTGTACTGTATTGAGTATAATGAAGGCAGGGATGAATAACTCTTGTACTGTGTTGAGTATAATGAAGGCAGGGATGAATAACTCTTGTACTGTATTGAGTATAATGAAGGCAGGGATGAATAACTCTTGTACTGTATTGAGTATAATGAAGGCAGGGATGAATAACTCTTGTACTGTATTGAGTATAATGAAGGCAGGGATGAATAACTCTTGTACTGTGTTGAGTATAATGAAGGCAGGGATGAATAACTCTTGTACTGTATTGAGTATAATAATGGCAGGGATGAATAACTCTTGTACTGTATTGAGTATAATAATGGCAGGGATGAACAACTCTTGTACTGTATTGAGTATAATGAAGGCAGGGATGAATAATTCTTGTACTGTATTGAGTATAATGAAGGCAGGGATGAATAACTTTCGTACTGTGTTGAGTATAATGAAGGCAGATATGAATAACTCTTGTACTGTATTGAGTATAATGAAGGCAGGGATGAATAATTCTTGTACTGTGTTGAGCATAATGAAGGCAGGGATGAATAACTCTTGTACTGTGTTGAGTATACTGAAGGCAGGGATGAATAACTCTTGTACTGTATTGAGTATAATGAAGGCAGGGATGAATAATTCTTGTACTGTGTTGAGTATAATGAAGGCAGGGATGAATAACTCTTGTACTGTGTTGAGTATACTGAAGGCAGGGATGAATAACTCTTGTACTGTATTGAGTATAATGAATGCAGGGATGAATAACTCTTGTACTGTATTGAGTATAATGAAGGCAGGGATGAATAACTCTTGTACTGTATTGAGTATAATGAAGGCAGGGATGAATAATTCTTGCAATTTGTGTGTCCAACGGAAATTGTTTTTCTCTTACTCTCTCAAAACCATTACTCTCTCTCTCTCTCTCTCTCTCAAGTAAACAAAACCATTACACACTCTCTCTCTCATGCATACACAAACACACACACACACACACTTTTAAAAGTAACAAGGCTTTTAAAGTGTTTGTATACAGCAATTTGATATACCAATACTATTGTATATCAAATTGTGATCCACCATTGGTGCAATAATCCACATATATACACATTCTTGCAATGGAACATCTGCAACTGTGTGCTGTCCACTCATTATTCATTAGTGATGTATGAAAATAAGAATAAAAAATATTACTAATCCCTGTTTTTATAAGTAAATTTAATATGGTACACAATTTTATTGCAATCCTTTCTATTCTCCATTCCCCCTCCCCTCTCATGCATAAGGGACAAAATACACAGAAATCTGGAGTGAGAGAGAAAAAAGAATTTGGGCAGGATCAAAATCTTCCAACTGAACTTACAACAAGTAACCTACAAAAATATGTTTTGCCATAATGGTATTTGTTCACTTTTCTTGGGATTTATCTGCAGTGTTCATATAATCAATGACACAAAGTTACAAACCCTGCTGGCATTATATATGTCCCAGCAATGTGGTACACATAATGTGATATATTTGATGTTTGATTCTTATTGTTTCTTAAAGCTATTATAATGTTATAAAATCAGTAATTATTAATTAAATATAAAAATGTAAAATCTCTCTCTCTCTCTCTCTCTCTCTCTCTCTCTCTCTCTCTCTCTCTCTCTCTCTCTCTCTCTCTCTCTCTCTCTCTCTCTCTCTCTCTCTCTCTCTCTCTCTCTCTCTCTCTCTCTCTCTCTCTCTCTCTCTCTCTCTCTCTCTCTCTCTCTCTCTATCTCTCTCTCTCTCTCTCTCTCTCTCTCTCTCTCTCTCTCTCTCTCTCTCTCTCTCTCTCTCTCTCTCTCTCTCTCTCTCTCTCTCTCTCTCTCAAAAACAAGCAATGAGGTTTTTGCTTGTCTCACACAATGTCTCTGAACTTATAAATGATGGTAAAAGGTTAAACTGACCAAACAATGAAAGAGCGAGTTTTAAATTCAAACCAACCAAGAGAGAGAGAGAGAAAGAGTTTTGTGTTTGGTAGTATTGTTATTAAAGCAGAATGATTTAGATCAACTGTGTGTATATATATATATATATATATATATATATATATATATATATATATATATATATATATATATATATATATATATATATATATATATATATATATATATTCTGTACAACATGTGACTGTACTTTTGACTGAATATACATATGAAATGCCAGTGCTGCTATATATAATTACATGGGTCTGTAATAAATTGTAAGAATTTGCTGCATAACCAATGTAAAAAAAAACAAACATAAAGTTCAATAGAAAAATGGTCAATTTTCTTACCTGATCTGTCCAGCAAGTAATGGGTTAATAGCATACAGCCACTCATGGAAGTCCTTGTCATCCAAGGTCTGTAAGAGGAAACCTCTATGCTTGGTTATTATAGAGAATGCGTTGGGGGTCTGAAATTAAGGGGGAAAAAGTATGTTATCATCAGAATTCTTACTCAATCTGAATAATCTCTTTAATGAAAGACACATGCATAGTACATGGTCCACATTATGAATTTAGGCCAGCAAGGCAGTGTTGTCACACTCATGCAGACCCAGTGGTGTCACACTCTGGCAGACACAGTGAGGTCACACTCAGGCAGACACAGTGGTGTCACACACAGGCAGGCACAGTGGTGTCACACTCACTTTGCATATCTACATTCTGATATTTGATCTTCATATCTGGAATTGTTTGTAACTAACTATCCAAGACTGGTGATTTCCTCTAATTAATGCAACCATCAATGTCCTGGAAAATGCTTGAAAGAAAATGCTTAAAATTCACTTCACCATTAATTATTTTTCTCCACTTCCACATGGACCACAGACATGGAAATCTAAGAGTACTGTTACTACCAACTAAAGTTTCTGTATTTCTAATTTTCCGCAGATCTCTACCATTCACTGATGTTGACTACAAGGGTCGTGTATAAGACTGCCCACTTATAGGCTCTTAGTCAGTCTAGTCATTTAATGTATGTACCAACAGTCTCACAATCAAACTGGGATTACTGAGCAAGCTAAATTACATCTGCCAAATGACTGTACCATAAAATGTGGTATATACTTGTAAAAGGAATAAACTGATGTCATTTTCTGGTTGCTGCCTTATGATTCTGAAGGCTGCCAGTTGACAATTTTCACTTGCCAATTATACATTTCTCTCACAAATGCAACCATTTTAGCTAAAACTTTGAGTGCTGAATAATGCTTCAAAAACAAAATCAATTTCAATTTTCTCTTTTGGATATATTGTATATACTGCTGCTGAATGCGATAAAACCTTTTCCTTTGATCAGGAAGAAATTTAACCAGTTACATGAGGCAGTTCCATAAAGTGTAATGTGCTCTAAATTGTATTGTGTACTCTGAATCCATTAATACATGGATTATGTCACCTGAACCACTTTATCGTATTTTTCATATGGAAAATAATTCTCCAATAGTATGACAAATTATGTGTAAAAAAAACTTATAGAATCCCACATTAAATATTTTAAACAATTACATGACTGTTATTATAAAAAACATCCATCAGATGTAATTGCGCTAAAGCAGCATGCACATTTAATTTACATTGTTTGTAATATATTTTTTTTTTGGCCATTTCCATTATTAAAAGAATTACAAGACTTTATGGTGGTCTTTACATGCAAATTATATGTTACAGCTGTATTCAGTCATTTCAAGTTAACACCTGTTTGAGGTAAAGATTTGGCAGACCAGATCAGATTATCCAGTCTAGAGAAATGAGGCTATCCATGGGTATTATTAATACTGTACCATATAATGAAAGAAATGCCAGGTGTGAATTTTTCAGCCAGTGACATCTTTTGAACTTGCTAAATGAACTGACAGCAATGAATAGCATGAGCAAAGATAAAAAATCAGTTGTTGCCTAAGTACAGGAAGTGCGTATGCACTTTAAAAAATACCCTCTTGATAGGAATGGAAAGGACGTTATACATGTACTTGCAAAGAATAGCATAAACAGCATGCTGCAATTTCCTTATTACTGGCTAGTAATCTGAAATAACATATAAAGTGATACTTTTAATATTTATGAAACTGGAAGTAATTATAGTTTAATTCCAAACAGCATTATGAGTGTTTTTCAATCTTATCTGTAACTCATCAAATATTCAGGTGAGCTTCATTATATGTAACTAAAGGTACATAATACATTTAAAATACTTTGTGTAGAACAAATTAGGTACTTTTAGTTACATTTAATGATCCTGAATGGAAATGTCTGAATTACGGATAAGATAAAATTCGCAAGGCTGTGTTGAATGATATTGTTGTAATAGAGTTAACGCCATTTTTTTAGCACAAGATGGGCTATACATGGAGGCCAGTATTAATGGTGGAGGAAAAACCCTGGAAAATCCCAGGAAGAACCACCGAGCCACTAAAAGCTACTGGCAGGCTTTTTCATTTACCCTTGTTAGCCGAGTCTGGACTTAAACTCACACAGAGGTGAAATGGCAGTGATCTGTAACGGTCATCGCTTTAGTGAAAAAGACAATCTGAGGGGTTACTATAAACACTGAAATGCACTGAAAAACCAAAAACCTCATAAAAATACATGTTTACATCTTCTTGGTGTATATACCGGAATTATGATTTGCTTTTGTTTGAATAATATAAAGCAAAGTAAAATAAAATATGATGTGATTATGATATAAATTTACTTTTTTCCTATTTATAGCTAAATGCATGTAATGGCATCATGGGCCATACTTGATTTCACAGATAACATAAACTGAGAATCATAGTAATAAGTACACAGAATGAGAGTAAAAGTATTTGCCGCAATTATATATTTACTTTAACTTTTGATTAAGATGAATTAAACCTAATTACACTGTCCGTTCCGGAGATTACCTTCATTATGGAATGATCAATCTTTATCATACCATCTCCATTCCTGAACGAACAAAAATCAGCCACTTAATGATACCTGTCCAATAAAGTATGACTGATTGATGAGTGCTATAACTAGGAAAAAAGTAAATAATTCATATCTAAAGCCTCCAATCATATTTTTTTTGCTCTTTATTACAATTAAGAAAAAACAAATCATAGTTCCTGTGTTTACACCAATATATACACAGAAAATATGTAAATACATGTGTATTTCAGGTTTTCAGTGTATTTTGGTCGTTAGAGTAACCACAGTCTTATGTATTGATCTGGCCTCGTTTTACACTCAGCATCACCTTATATATGGATAAATGATGAAAAATTAGCTGTTTGCTGATTCGACTTACACTCCACATCAACTTATAGGCTGGCAAATATTTTACAAGAAATTTGCCTAGAGATAAAAATTATGAGAAATCAAATTTTTAAGTAAATTATGTTTCTCCAAGAATACCTACCCAATCACATTACAGTAGGAATATTAGCCTGTTACATTGTGAATCCAATCCTACTAACAGACAAAAATTGTCTTTTCCTGTCTATTTCAATAGACAAAGGTAATAACTCTTGCTCATTAACTTCCTTGGCACCATCAGATGTTGCCAGTTTTTATCTGAGTGAGATACTAATGAGGATGATTGCATGGTAGTGTGGTTGGGAGGGTTTTTAAGTAATGTAATTGGGTAAGTAATCTCAAAGAAATGTTTGCTTTCATCTTCAATTGTTTTCTAGTCACAGAACAATAGCAGGAGATACTGAGTATCCAACCTCTACCTCAGGTAACCTTATAGGGAAGAACAGCTGGATTCCCCATGTGACCTCTGACCCTAATGTATGGATTCCCCATGTGACCTCTGACCCTAATGTGTCGTAAAGAAGATGAATATTGAAATCTTCATACCTACAAAATTCACAAATCTAGTGAAGATAACAGGCCATATTGATTTATCTAGTTGGGTCTGGTGGCAGTCTGTACAGCTGCAAATGTACGAACAAAATGTAAAGTTTTTCCCTGCAACACAAAATCGTTTGAGAGAAATACTCAAGAATGTCGACTCTGCATGTCAGCCAACAGCTTCTATTATAGTCTGGATCAAAATATTATGTTCGAACATGAGGTTTGCTGAGATCATTTGAAGCTTTTGAGCTGAAGACTTCACAAGGCAACTCTGATCTGGTTGTTGTTGTTTTAGGGTTTAACACCATTTTTCAGCACAAGATAGGCTATACAAAGGCGGCCAGTATTAATCTGATCTGGTGAGACATCATTGTCCATTTCAGTCATGAAGCAAAGGCTGGAGGGGTGATGTCCTATGTCCCAGTTCTCACCAGAAGGAAAAGGCATTTGCTGTGTCTGGACTCTTCTCCGTGTTTTAAGTAGAAAGCACAAACAGGATTTTGCATGATTGCCAAACTGACTAGTGAAGAAAGCAAGTGAGTTGACTGACAGATGATAGCTAATTTTGGTTTGAAAGGCTGTTTGTCCAGAGAACCAATGAAACCTTAGTATTGAACTGAAGAGAGTTTGGGTTTACAGAAAGGGCATGCAACTTGCTTTTCCACATGTGGAGGCTGAATTTAAACAAATCAAGCCATGTTAAAACCCAGGATTGGTTCCATTTGGAAACAGAGTGAGGTATTTTGGCCAAAAGATATGATAGGTTTTTATATGCCCAAAAGTATGTCTGCCATAATGCCAGAATGTGTCCAATATCATGAAGCAGTAACCTTTGATAGAGACTGGGCCAACTGTATCTCCTCAAAGAGCCATAGAAAAAAATCCAGTTGAGGGACCAAGACACTCAGAGGAACAGTGTTACTGGTATGGTACCAGTCCCTGAAAACATGCCACTTTACCTCAAAAACCTTCATAATGGATGATCTTTTTGCTCTTGAGATTCTCTTCACAATTGAAGGTATAAACTGTCTCGCAAGGCTGTCCTGATTAGAGCCAAGTGGTTCCAAATGCCTTTGACGGTTGGGACGCGAAGTGGAGGAGCAGTTTCTGGGCTGCCTGCCTCCAAATTTCCTCTATTCTTTCTCCAAAAGCAATGGGTACCCAGATAGTGTTGCCCAAAGGTTATGATGAGGTGGAGCAATGTGGATTTCAGTCATGAGACATGTTGTATCAGGTATAAATTGGCTGAAGCTTTTAAAGTATTGGCCTTGGTATGGTGAGCAGCCCTGGTCAATGACCCTAGCAATTCCATCACCTCCCAAGCATGGCTACAGGGTGTCTGTGTCAAGTCTGAAACATATCAATGGGGCCAAATCTAATACAGAAGAATCAACAACATTTCAAACAAAGCTCTGACATGGAATGGAGCACATTTTGTCGCCTTACAAAACAGACTTGTGGATACATGAACAACAGCTATATTCTTGTAAAGTGCTGGGAGATCAGTATTGAAGGCATCTATTTCCTAAATTGTAGCCATATTCGGAAGGAACCAGAAGGACAGCGGTGCCAAGGGGAGGTAATGGGCAAGATTTATTGCCCTTTGTCTACTGAAATAGGAAAAGTTTTTTTTCACCTTTTAGTAGTGCTGGATTCATAAGGTAGCAGGCTATTATTCCTAACGTAATGTGATTGGGGAATGTATTCAATGGAGAATGGCATACCTTGAGTAGAGCCTGTTGATCTTCACTGTATTCTATTTGGGCATTAGCCAGGTTGATTATGGTTCTCTCCAGTGGATCCTTCTCACCATTGTAGATATACACATAAGGTCGCCGTACGACCTGGGAAAATACAATTTTTTAGTAAACAAATCAAGACCTTTTTCTGAAACATATTACTGAAGCATATCACAAAATGATGTTCTGTAAGACTGATACTATTTCCTATGATTCTTTGATATTCTGGACATGGTCCAACTTGCCTACTCTGAGAAATGTACACTTTCACTGTTAAGTATATTTTAAAAAAAACATCAGGCATCCACATTCTCTGAATTCTCTTTTACTTGTGAGGTACCAACCAGAAAGTGAAGGATTCAATAGAACATTATTAGCCTACAATACATTTATAGGTTACTGCATTTGTATGGAAAAATATGAATGAGTTTTTTGGATGGAAATACTGCACCACCTTGGGAGTTCATATTTTCCCATATAAATGCAGTAACCTTCTTATTATATGCTCATTTTCTTATTCTACCTAATGCTAATAATTATATAAACAAAAATACACTACAAAATGCAAAGTAATTGAATGTATGCCATATTCCAAACTAAATACACAAACACAGATTCATCATTACACAACAACATTATTGAAGCGCACATAACTCTGCCCAGATAAATTTGAACTTAATCATGCACTAGACATAACTTTTGAAAGAAAATGGCATTTTGGCCTACTTAAAATTGAAATCTGGAGTCATATTGTGAATGAATGTTAATTGCAACGACTTTTCCATTTGATATGGAATGAATATATTTTGGTATTTTTGTCGATTCTCTGAAATTTTGTGATTATGGAGTGGATTTATCTGTGCCAATCCTAAATGAAGTAAATCAGATTGCAGCAGTGAAAAGCACTATGTTGACATCTGCATGTGTGTTTCTGTTCTGTCATTGAATGTTTGAAATCATAATGTGGGAAAAATATGAAGTCTTTTAATATCAATTATTAAATAGACACTATGAAATATAATGTTTATTTCATTTTTAGTGTAGTAAGGAGGATGTAATTGCACTTAGAATGTAGTCGAAATTACATTATAATTTAAAAATGTGTAATCATGCTTAAAAACCCATTACATAGCTCATGTAATTCAGATTTGCAGAACTAAGAAAGTACATTTTGAGAAAATTTAGGACACCTGGTATATGGCATCTGCTTTAGTTCATTCAGAAACAAATTTCATCAACTAAAACGTAAAGGATGTACTACATAAGTGTACATGATTTGTTTACAAAGTAGTCCCACAATACACTACTGGGCACACGTGTCATGTACGTGAGTGCAATATGAAGAATGTGTGATTCTGACAATGTAAACTTAATGGAGTCAAAATTGAGCATATAATAAACACGCTTATACATCGAGTCCATTTGCAAAAACATAAAGCCCAATATGCCATCCCACAATGCACCAGCAATGGCAAATCTGGGTCTGTGCAGTTTGCATTTGGATTCTATTTATAAGCGAATACATATGATATGAAGCAATACAGCCCTTTTAAAGAAATTAATACAAAATTAAGAATCAATGTAAATCTCATATTTGAAAAATCAACAACAAAAGATGACATCATTGAAAAAAATGAACCCACAATATTTTGGTTCTAACTAATATTTTTATATTAACTTTATTCCATATTGAGGTTTTTTGACAAACTTTGGAATAGTATGTTGAATGCTGTGAAAATTTCCTTAAAAGATTCTTGGCTAATAATTCTTGGACGAAACTTTTTGTAAATCAGTGAAAACATTTGATGCTTTATAAGTGTGGCACAAGCTGTAAATATATTTATTGCAGAATAACCTATTAAAATCATATATTTATACTTGATTTCAACAGTAAAATTTGCAAGACAAAGTTAATAAAATGCATGTTGTACAGAACAAAAGACAACTGGAGTCATTGGAGTAATCAACTAATTGAGTGAATGACAGTAACAGAGCATTCTATTGAAATCTCATTTCAAATTTTGTTTAGAGTGAGCACAAATGTAAAATTTCTCTTAATATCACATGATTAAAAAATCTAGATAATTTTTTATTGGACAAAACCACAAAATACTAAAACTGAAATATATTTAGATGACTATGTCACTTTATATTTTAAAAAACATTAGATGACTGTGACTTTAAACTCGGAAATACATTCGGGTGACTATGTCACTTTTAATTATGAAATACATTTGGATGACTATATCACATTCAACTTTGAAATACTTTTGGATGACTGTCAATTTTAACTTTGAATTACATTTGGATGACTAAATCACATTCAACTCTGAAATACATTCAGATGACTGGCATTTTTAACTCTGAAATATATTCAGATGACTATGTCACTTTTAACTTGAAATACATTTAGACGAATATGTTACTTTTAACTTTGAAATACATTCAGATGACTATGTCACTTTTAACTTTGAAACACAATTAGATGACTATGTTACTTTACACATTTAGATGACTGTTACTTTTAACTTTGAAATATTCAGATATCTCAACTTTGAAATAAATTCAGATGACTATGTCACTTTAAACTATGAAATACATTAGGATGACCTTGTCACTTTTAATTTTGAAATAAATTCAGATGACTATGTCACTTTTAACTTTGAAATACATTCAGATGACTATGTCATTTTTTAACTTTGAAATACATTCAGATGACTAAGTCACTTTTAACTTTGAAATACATTCAGATGACTAAGTCACTTTTTAACTTTGAAATACATTCAGATGACTATGTCACTTTTAACTTTGAAATACATTCAGATGACTATGTCACTTTTAACTTTGAAATACATTCAGATGACTATGTCACTTTTAACTTTGAAATACATTCAGATGACTATGTCACTTTTTAACTTTGAAATAAATTCAGATGACTATGTCACTTTCAACTTTGAAATGCATTCAGATGACTAAGTCACTTTTAACTTGGAAATACATTCAGATGACTATGTCACTTTTAACTTTGAAATACATTCAGATGACTATGTCACTTTTAACTTGGAAATGCATTCAGATGACTATGTCACTTTTAACTTTGAAATGCATTCAGATGACTATGTCACTTTTAACATTAAAATACATTCAGATGACTATGTCACTTTTAACACTAAAATACATTCAGATGACTATGTCACTTTTAACAATGAAATACATTTAGATGACTATGTCACTTTCAACTTTGAAATACATTTAGATGATTATGTCACTTTTAACTCTGAAATACATTCCGATGACTATATTACCTTCTGCCTTCTAATGTACAAGTCATGCACATGTTAGCTGTCATGTGATCAAAAAAATGTCATATCCCTGTATCAATAAAATTTTTAAGCTATAGTGTACCCTGAAAGATTTGTCAAATAATAAACCAACCATATTTAACGACATTATTCATCAGAATAAATTTTAAAAATCAAATCTTATGTACCAAAATCAGTCTAGTTTTACCAATGAACAAGACATTTTGTGAATTTAGGACCAAGTTGATGTAAAGAAAACAGAATATCAGTCCATAGGGTGAAATTTATTTTATCATTACCATTTCAGTTACAAGTTGATACATTCTAGGTTAAACCTGGAAGATCAGCATAAATAAGAATTCAATAAAGTCTTTGCTGAACAATCAAACATACCACCCATTTCTTTATCCATCCTTTGGTACTGTCATCAAAAAAGTTCAGATAGCCTTTCCTGGCAACTACTGGACTGACCCTGACTTCCTCCACATCTGGGGCAAAGAGTAGTTTGTCTAAATCCAGTCGTATTCCCTTAATTGGAAGTGTCATCTTCCTGTCTGCTCCAGTGGAATCTTGGGAAGTGTTAGACAAGCTCTCATATGACCTGGATGATTTTACAGACTCTTGGTTGACAGATCTGTACAAACACAAGTTGAAGAATCATTGAGATTTGCAGAGATTGTTTTTTAACACTGGCCATTACATTTTTTTGAATTAACAAGTCAAATTTTTATTGTAATAAATCTAAGGCACCCATGATCAAAACATTTCTCACAAAATGTTATCTGAACAAATGAAGCTGGCATGTGTAAACATTATTTGAATGAGACAGACTTTACACATTTTTTAATAATTGCATGATGTAAGGAATACACATATACAAGATTTTTTAAGAAAATTAATTAAGATATTTCTGATTCAACCTTGCTACAATATAAAAAGGAAAAATTAAACAAATGACTTCAAGGCAGAAACAAACAGATTACTGTTTGTACAACAAATGCTACACTGCAAACCAAAATTTGAACAAAATAATAAAAAGAAAAATAGATGGAATGACCTGAAAATCTAATCTTGATTCTCGACATGAATACAACTAGACCTGTTTAATATCATTTGTCTACATTTAGTGATATTTGCACAATCTAACTAACAAACTTCACTGGACTGACAGACATATGGACAAACATGAAAAGTCAAAGTTGCACATCATGCAATCAGTGGGGGCATAAAATAAACCTTTACACAGCAAGCATACTTAAAACTTGTAAAAAAGACACAGCTAAAAATTTCTATAGCCATGTTCTTGAATATATTTTTGAAAAAAATATATGAACATTTTTTGGCAGAAAGATGCACATAAAGGTTATTTTTAAAAAAATAAAAATACAATTTCCAACATTTTTTTTGCTAATTTATTTTAACAATTTTGTGCTTTTAGTACCAATTTTTGATGATGAACATTAATGTTTCCAACTAGTAAAAATGGATCTAACAGTATTGAGATAGATAGTTTGAATCTGGTCAGACATACCTGAACATTTCTGAGGTTGATGAACTAGTCATACTGGTCAGGATGCTTGTTGTCATTGAATCATTCCCTATCTCACTTTCAGAAGAGGTGGACACTGAACTGATCATAGACTGGTCCAGAGGTGTCTATTCAACAGAGAAAATTAGAATTTGAACTTGTTTACAAATATTAAAGTATAGTTTCATTAAAGTGAAAAGAACTAATTTGTACTTTTCTCTGAGACAAAGTCTACCTGAGAAATAGGCACTGAGGTGTGCATATAGATTGTTTTCTGTGACATAGTCTACCTAGGAAACAGGTATTAAGGTATACAATACATGCAGACCTTTCTTTGGGATACAGTCTACCTGGGCAACAGGTTTTAAAAAAAGGTATACATGCTTACCTTTCTCTGGGATATAGTCTATTTGACTCATACAGATCTTTTTCTAAGGCAGACAGAAGTTTACACAACTCTCCATAAATAAATACATTGAATTTTTTGTCTTTATCCCACTATGTGTAAATCAACTTAAGATGTAAACACTTTTGATCTACTGTCTTTACCCATACAGTGTAAATCAACACAAGATGTAAACACTTATGACCTACTGTCTTTACCCATACACTGTGTAAATCAACACAAGATGTAAACACTTATGATTTACTGTCTTTACCCATACACTGTATAAATCAACACAAGATGTAAACACTTATGATCTACTGTCTTAACCCATACACTGTATAAATCAACACAAGATGTAAACACTTATGATCTACTGTCTTAATCCATACACTGTATAAATCAACACAAGATGTAAACACTTATGATCTACTGTCTTAACCCATACACTGTATAAATCAACACAAGATGTAAACACTTATGATCTACTGTCTTAATCCATACACTGTATAAATCAACACAAGATGTAAACACTTATGATCTACTGTCTTAACCCATACACTGTATAAATCAACACAAGATGTAAACACTTATGACCTACTGTCTTTACCCATACAGTGTAAATCAATACAAGATGTAAACACTTATGATCTACTGTCTTTACCCATACACTGTATAAATCAACACAGTTTACCCATCCAGTTCAGAGTTGCTCTGAGTTACTATGACTGTAATTACACTAAATAAATTAAAAAAATGTTTGAAATGAATGTAACTTTATGGGGACATCATGTTACCTTTACAGGAGGAGGACTGAGAGGTTGCCTCCCTTTAAGTAGTAGTTTCAAACACTTGGCTGCAAGTTCTTTGTCCTTATCTCCACTGGTAATAAATCTTATGTTCTTCCCAACCATGATTTTCTCCTTCTCTGATGTGTCATCATCTTTTTCTTCCAGCTCCACCAATTTCTCTTTTAATTCATCCATCTTGTCTCTTTCTCTTCTTGCCTTCTTGGATAGGTTTTGGGCTTCCTTGTCCATCTTGCTTAACTCATGAGTCTTGTTTTGTTCAGCCAATTTTTCTCGGAGAAGGAGAATGTGTCTGGCTTTCTCAATCTGAAAACAACAAAGAGTATTATCACAAATCAATGCAAATCAAAATTAGCTGGAAGTCCAAGTATATCTGAGATCACTTGACTGGTTGATATTGCCTAACAGACAAACTATTGTTTTTTTTTCCTGGCACTTTTAACATAACATTGGCTATATCATGCCCCAGAAATGAAAGCTAAGTGCCTTTCTCAAGGGCATACTGAGGTGGTCAATCCTGGCTGGTCTGGGCAGGTGATTACCCTGCAACCATGGGATTATGAGTTTGACACTCTACCAAATGGGCTTCTGTTAAATGCTCTTTTTAAAGGTTTCTCTTTGCATCACCATCCATGGCATATGAGCATCATTGTCTAGTAATGAAAGGTATTTATCATTGTCCACTACTAAATGGTCTTTATCACTGTCCAGTACAGAAAGGTATTTATCATTATCCTGTATTAAATGGTCTTTATCACTGTCCAGTACAGAAAGGTATTTATCATTATCCAGTATTAAATGGTCTTTATCACTGTCCAGTACAGAAAGGTATTTATCATTATCCTGTATTAAATGGTCTTTATCACTGTCCAGTACAGAAAGGTATTTATAATTGTCCAGTATTAAATGGTCTTTATCACTGTCCAGTACAGAAAGGTATTTATCATTATCCAGTATTAAATGGTCTTTATCACTGTCCAGTACAGAAAGGTATTTATCATTGTCCAGTATTAAATGGTCTTTATCACTGTCCAGTACTGAAAGGTATTTACTACTGTCCAGAAAAGAAAGGTATTTATCATTGTCCAGTACCAAAATGGTCTTTATCTCTGTCTAATACTGAAATGTATTTACTACTGTCCAGTACAGAAAGGTATTTATCATTGTCCAGTACTAAACGGTTTTTATCTCTGTCTAGTACTGAAAGGTATTTACTACTGTCAAATAGTGAAAAGCTTATATCAACATCCAATAGTGAAAGGCTTTTATCAACATCCAATAGTGACAGGCTTATATCAACATCCAATAGTGACAGGCCTTTGTCACTGTCCAGCACTGAAAGACTTTTATCAAAGTCCAATAGTGGAATGCCTTCATCACTGTCTAGTACTGAAAGACCTTTATAACTGTTCAGAACTAAAGGACCTTTAATCATTGTCCAATAGTGGAATGCCCATATAACTGTTCAGTACTGAAGGATCTTTATCACTGTCCAATAGTGAGATGCTTTTATCAACATCCAGTAGTGACAGGCCTTTGTCACTGTCCAGCACTGAAAGACTTTTATCAAAGTCCAATAGTGGAATGCCTTCATCACTGTCTAGTACTGAAAGACCTTTATAACTGTTCAGAACTAAAGGACCTTTAATCATTGTCCAATAGTGGAATGCCCATATAACTGTTCAGTACTGAAGGATCTTTATCACTGTCCAGCACTGAAAGACTTTTATCAAAGTCCAATAGTGGAAGGCCTTTATCACTGTCCAGTACTCAAAACCTGGACATGACGCTTCAGACATTGATGATTGATAGAGCAAGTCTGATGACAATTCTTACAAAGTTTAAACTGGAGAATAAATTAAATACCAATGTTATGGAAACCATTTTGAAAAGGATCCACCACCAACACAAATCTGATGCAGCCTAGCATGGAAAACATTCCTACAACATCTGATTAAAATTAGGTAAGCTGTCTAAAAAAGCTGAAAAAAGGTTTTCCATATGGATGCTATGAAGTTACTCCACTGCAAGGAGAGCGATTCCCAACACAATTCTTATAAAGCATGTCCAATAAAACATTTGTACTAAGTTTTATTAAAGCTGGCACTGCCGTTTTAGAAAAGTCGACAAGAGGTTTTACTGATTGCTAAAGAAGCTATCATCGTTTGGAGTATTACAGCACTGGATCACAAGCAGGTTAAATGGTGAAATGGCAACTGGAGCAAAGTGCCATACCAATCAACACATCATGGTATCTGAACCATGCTGATCCATTGACAGGATCTGAACCCACACCCTTTTGGTTGCTAGTTCAACAACCACTGTTCTACCACATTAGTCAAATCTTATGATAATATGAGAGGTAACATAAATACACCAGTGTTATTCAATATATTTGAGCCTATGGGGATGAAACCACTCTGACACAAACCTGGTATAGCTTGTCACAAGAATCATTTCTAATAAGTTTGATTAAAATTGGGTCAGCAGTTCTAGTGAAATGGTTCAAAATGGTTTTTCCATATCATTGCTAGGGAAGGCTTGATATTGGTAAGAGAGTTACATAAAATACAATTTTGACAGAAGCCCTAAGAAAATTTTCCATCAAGCTGGACTAATATGGGACTGATGTTTTTCAGAAGTTTATAACAGCTACACAGGATCATATGATAAGCTTCCTTTGCCTTATGGCTTAGTGTGCTAACAAGAATCCCTTGAAGGGAGTGATAACCTACTGTCTAAAGTTTATAATAGTATTACAGTAACATATGATAATCTCACCTGGCCTTATTGCTTAGTGTTCTAACAAGAATCCCTTGAAGGGAGTGATAATCTAATATCCGAAGTTTATAATAGCATGACAGGGCCATATGATAAGCTCACTTGGCCTTATGGCTTAGCAAACTAACAAGAGTCCTTTAAAAGGAGTGATTATCTAATGTTGGAAAAAAATTTCTTAGAATTCAAGACTATTTTTTCATTTGAATTATAAGGTTTTCAAATTTGCCAGTGGCAGTCATAGAGGGTGCAAGACTGGCACCATTTTCATATAGGACAAATTAGACAGTATTATAATAATTTGGATTTTAAAAAAAAAACATGTTGATATGACCTTCCTTTCTGGGGACTTTGTGACAAGATGTTCAATATATTACTTGTAGAGGCCATTTTCAATGTCAAATTAACACCATTTTCATTCAAAACCAACCAGACATCATAATTAGTCTTCTGGAAAATCCTTGAGCCCATATGGCTTTCCAATTAAGAGGAGTAGCAATAACAAAATGTATAAAATGACTTACAGTGAAAACACCCTGCTTATAAGACTTTCTGTTAAGAAAGAGTAACCATGCTTATAAGACTTTGTTAAGAAAGAGTAGCCATGCTTATAAGACTTTGTTAAGAAAGAATAGCCATGCTTATAAGACTTTCTGTTAAGAAAGAGTAGCAATAAAAGATTTATGGTTATGTACATGTAATTTAATTCAAAGCATATTACTTTATTGATTGTGAGATTGCTGGTTCCTACATTCAGTTGCCATCTTCATATTACTGTGATAAATCTGGCTCACAGGTTGTAAATGACCAGTCTAATAAATCACTTGAAAGTAACCAGTCTAAAACATGAGTCTGTACAATTAACCTCAGCTGATGCTTTGCATGAAGACATGAAAACAAATATGGAAAATCAGAACCTTTTTGACATTGTCATGCAATTATTGGACACTACCAAGTACTTACTGGACATTGTTAAGCTTTTTGGACATTGTTATGCAACTACTGGACACTACTAATTACTTACTGGACATTGTTAAGCTTTTTGGACATTGTTATGCAATTATTGGATATTACTAAGTACTTACTGGACATTGTCAAGCATTTTGGACATTGTTATGCAATTATTGGACATTACCAAGTACTTACTGGATAGTTAAGCTTTTGTGACATTGTTATGCAATTATTGGATAGTACTAAGTACTTAATGGACATTGTTAAGTTTTTTGGACATTGTTATGCAATTATTGGACATTACTAAGTACTTACTGGACATTGTCAAGATTTTTGGACATTGTTATGCAATTATTGGACATTACTAAGTATTTACTGGACATTGTTAAGCTTTTTTGACATTGTTATGCAATTATTGGATAGTACTAAGTACTTAATGGACATTGTTAAGCTTTTTGGACATTGTTATGCAATTACTGGACACTACTAAGTACTTACTGGATATTGTTAAGCACTTGTTGAACATAGTTAAGCTGTCATAAGACATTGTTAAAATTGTTAGACATTATTGAGCACAAACTATATGTTGCTAAGCACTTATCAGACACTGTCAAGCATTTACTGGGTGCTGTTAAGTGTATATAGGACCCGTTAAATTTGTTGCTGTGTAATATGAAGCTACAGTATGTCTATCATAAAACAAAAGCTTGTCTAACAGGGAACCAGTTTGTCTATCATTATACTACAGTATGTCTGACATGACACAACAATGACTCACATCATGCCACAATGTCTATCATGATACAACAAAATGTCTAACATGAAGCTACAATATGTCTATTGTGACACAGTTATGTCTAACATGACATCGACAGGACTCACATGAAGCCATGATGTCTATCATGACACTATACTATGTCTAACATTAAGCCACATTATCTATATTATGTCTAACATGAACCCACATTATGTCTATCATGATAATAATCTAACATAATGACACAGAATGTTTATCATGACACAACAGTATGTCTAACATAAAGCCACATTATGTCTATCATGGCACTATTCTGTTTGACTTAAAACCACAGCATGTCCATCATGACACTACAGTCTGTCTAACATGAAGCCATAGCATGTCTATCAGACTCAAGTCTGTCTAACAAAGCCACAGTATGTCTATCATGACACAACAATATGACTCAAATAAAGCCACATGATGTATATCATGACACTAGTCTGTCTAACATAAAGCCAGTTTGTCTATCATGACACAAATGTATGTAAACACAAGTTCCATCAAATAATGTTTTAATTTGTGATCTAATTGTAGCAGTAACTAAATTCGGTTTTAATCGGATCAGAGAAATTAATGAAGTATTTGTTATTAGACCAATATTATTATGTAATAACTAAATTGTAGTGTTAGTTATTAGATGTTGCAGTTTCATCTGAAGTATGTAGGGTTTTACTAGTTCACCCAGATGTACTTTGGTCTTGCCCACAATGTCCAATGGTATAAAAATTATAATCTTTAATACTGGATTAGCAAAATTTAGGGAACTTTTCCAGATGAACACTAAGGATGATTTATGAAAAGTTGCATAGTTTTATGCTAAAGTACTTATCTCAAACAAAAATTAAATTTCTGAAAGCAGAATTTTTGGCCAGTTGTCTTATGTTAAATTTTTAAACACTTTCAATCCTTTGCTTTATTTAACTAAAAGAGTTGCAGCCCCAATTAATTATTTTTAAGAACAAATGTTATGCAAAACAACAGCATGATATGCACAATAATAAATTTATAAACTAGAAATATGAACACTGTAAATGATACTGCTCCACTACAAAACACAATGCCTATTTGACTGGTTCAATACAACTCTAAAGTACAAGTCTTATTTCAACTAGCATCACTGAGTTAAATGCATTAAAAATTACATGTTCACAAAAGTCCTGTAATTAAATGATTTCACTGAGCACTGGTCACTTTTACCGTAATGATCAATTAACTGATTACAACTTCCATGATTAATTTTGGCTTCACTTCAGTTCCAATGTGTAACGTCAGTTCATTCTGAATATCTTGGAACAGTTTGCTTACATATACTTTTTTGTATCTTCTTTTTTCTCCAAGAAACTAGGGATTTAAGTCATAAAAAAGCATTAATTTTCAAAACTTCTCATTAATTTTTTACCAAGTTCTTTATAATTAAAAAAAATCAATTAACATTTTCCACAATACTGCTGAGTACAAGTATCTCAGATTTCTAAAAGACATCATGCAGAATAAATAAACCTGTTAATAACCAATCACTGACTGGTTAAGTGTAAATGATAATCAATCATGCATAGAAACTGATTCCAACATTACACAAGCAGCAACCACTTGGCACAGTCTTATACCATTTCAAGTCTAGTGAGTTTCTCCAGCTCCCACTGATGATCAACGATAAGAGAGTCTCCACGTGGGCGCCATCCATTTAGATTTTCCTCGCCTCTTACATATGTGGAAGATGTGTCCAATACTCGACGCTGTCTTCTTTGAACACCTATATTGATACAAGAACAAAAGTGATTTACTTCATTTTTTCATGAAAGCCTATTTAAAAATGTCATATAAGACATAAATATTGACTTTTTTAAGTTACTGTAAATAAATATTAGCAAGTAAAACAATTGTTACAAATTTTGAGACAACTAAAGTAATGTAAGTAGTATAAAGGAAACTGTATCTGAAACTATATTCATCATTAACTGCAAAAAGTCAATTACTACCTGCAAAATCATAGGATTTACAATGCATGAATGAAATCAATGATCCATGAACAATGAATGAAGTCAATGATACATGAACAATGAATGAAATCAATGATACATGAACAATGAATGAAATC
Organism: Potamilus streckersoni; assembly: GCA_016746295.1. NCBI lineage: Eukaryota > Metazoa > Mollusca > Bivalvia > Unionida > Unionidae > Potamilus > Potamilus streckersoni. The sequence goes on along the minus strand of JAEAOA010000748.1, from coordinate 1,854,391 downwards.
AATGATCCATGAACAATGAATGAAATCAATGATCCATGAACAATGAATGAAATCAATGATCCATGAACAATGAATGAAATCAATGATCCATGAACAATGAATGAAATCAATGATCCATGAACAATGAATGAAATCAATGATCCATGAACAATGCATTTACCATTTTTGTAATTAATAATAACCTGAAAGACCAACAAAGAAATATTGCATAGAACACCATGTCTTGACTGAATATTATGACCTTGTAGCTTTTTGCTTATGTTTCTAATACAGGAACTTCCAGAATACTGGTACAAAATTTCAGTTGAAAACAAACTGATGTGGAGCATGGGTGACTTACCAAAACTTTAACCATGTATCTTACATACACTGTCACATCCATTCAAAAGGCAAGACAATAAATATATTCATTAATTAAAAACTTTTATCTAACCATTGTTATAAGCTTTATCACTGATAAAAAAGAAAATATGTGACACTGAAATTTAAAAGTTATTACTTCATAACACCAGAAAAAAAAACTACATATGTATTTAGAAGGGCATTATCTACCTAAAGTTGAAACTTTTGCATTTTTATTACATTTTTGTGTTAGCAATGACTGTATGGTTTAAACAGCAAATGTTTTTAAAGCATACATCAAACTATAAACAGCTTTTTTTAATGACAAGTACCTACTGGGGTATAAAAACAGATATTTAATGCTGACATGTACAATTGAAAGACATAAACCAGTCAAGGATTCTATACAATAATGTGTTGCATTTGCTCTCCCAAAGCCAGAAGGAAAATAAGGAAATAGTAGTCAATGTATATATAAAAAGTAGTGACTGTGTCCTAATTCAGATAGACAGGTGAAGTTATAGAAAAGAACACAAAGGACTTATTCTAAACCTGATAAGTTGGGGGAATCAAAATAAGGTAGGAATTTTCTAAATATGAGATGGCGTTCATGAAAATAAAATGGTAGTCAAGAAACATATTGCATGATTTTCATGCATTTCATTGATTTGAACGACTTGAACCACAATCATGTCTTAGAACATGTCTTAGAACAGATCCTGAATACATTTTAGAATATTCATACCTTTTTTATATAATATTGTCTGTTCAATGAAGCGCACTCAAAAACTTGATGTTCATGCTTTCACACACAGTCACAATGCCACTCTCTTTAGGGAAGTGATACTTCTGCATTACTTATGTTTTGTATACTAGACAAACACTCAAACAAAAGTGCATCATGGGGTACACAGTTTTAATACATTATCTGATGGCAGAAGTGCATCATGGGATACAGAGTTCTACACACTACCTTACAGCAGAAGTGCATTATGGGATACACAGTTCTAACACACTATCTAACAGAAGTGAATCATGGGGTACACAATTCTAACACACTATCTGACAGAAGTGCATCATGGGATACACAGTTCTAACACATTGACAGCAGAAGTGCATCATGGGGTACACAGTTCTAACACATTAACTGATGGCAGAAGTGCATCATGGGATACACAGTTCTAACACATTGACAGCAGAAGTGCATCATGGGGTACACAGTTCTAACACATCAACTGATGGCAGAAGTGCATCATGGGATACACAGTTCTAACACATTAACTGATGGCAGAAGTGCATCATGGGGTACACAGTTCTAACACATTAACTGATGGCAGAAGTGCATCATGGGATACACAGTTCTAACACATAAACTGATGGCAGAAGTGCATCATGGGGTACACAGTTCTAACACATTAACTGATGGCAGAAGTGCATCATGGGATACACAGTTCTAACACATTAACTGATGGCAGAAGTGCATCATGGGATACACAGTTGTAACACACTATCTGATGACAGAAGTGCATCATGGGGTACACAGTTCTAACACATTAACTGATGGCAGAAGTGCATCATGGGATACACAGTTCTAACACATTAACTGATGGCAGAAGTGCATCATGGGATACACAGTTCTAACACACTATCTGATGACAGAAGTGCATCATGGGGTACACAGTTCTAACACATTAACTGATGGCAGAAGTGCATCATGGGGTACACAGTTCTAACATACTATCTGATGGCAGAAGTGCATCATGGGATACAGAGTTCTACACATTACCTTACAGCAGAAGTGCATTATGGGATACACAGTTCTAACACACTATCTGACAGGAAAAGTGCATCATGTAGTATACAGTTCTTTCACACTATTTGACAAAGATACATGTAAAATGTGAATTTTTTAATGTCTGCAGAGGAAACAAAACAGTTAAGAAGCTGAACTTTGTTAAATTACCAGAGCATAACACAGCATGGGCATTATTTTCAAAATTACTATTAAAATTTGACTCTGCATGCATTAGGTAGTATATATTACATACATAAAAAACAGCAGGCTGAAAACATATACTGAATAACAGAAGACAAACTTTTTATAAAATCCTGTGCTAAAAGCAAAAGTGCTTTGAGATGATGGAGATAATTTGAGCTGTCAGCCATATTTAAACACTGGAACTACATATGCTGTTTGAGTAGAGTTTCCTTTTTTGCATATAATTTATGAACTTAGTAACTGATCATGTAGAAATAAGGATTGTGCATGGTTTGTTTTGTGCAAACATTTTACTGAACTTGGGAAGACATTTGACCCTCAGTCTCAAACTCTTCCGTTAAAATTTCTGACAGTTGGCATATTTCTGACATTGGCATATTTCTGACAGTTGGCATATTTTTGCATACAGTGAATCATATATACTCCCTAAAAGGTTTTTAGAATGAAATTTTTTTTTCTCATATCCAATCAATACTCAAAGTGCATTAGTGAAAATTAAAAATTATATCTCTAACTTCATTAGCCATTTGTGTACTGAAATGAAATTACAATGAAGTATCTGAGTGAAGGCTTCAAATTCATGACTGAATTTTACTTTGGACAGCTCTTCCTCACTAAAACCCTGTAGCTGTGATCCATAACCACCAACCACTTTATGTCCTGAACAGCTGTATAGTGAGAACAGTGTTATAAATCTGACCATGAAAACAGCATGAACCAAATATGTGTTATAAACCTGACCATGAAAACAGCATGAAACAAATGTTATAAACCAGACCATGAAAACAGCATGAACCAAATATGTGGCAAACTGCAGTATAGCAAGAATGTGAAGTTATATTTAAAATAATAATGTTTGTGAACAAAAAAAAGAATCTAGTTTCATGTTGTTTTCTTTCAGCCCAATTATCATAAATTAGATAAACCAATCAAAGTGCAAGGGTTTAATTTTGGTTAAAGGTTCCTTTCTAGCACTGTTATAAATAGAATCATGTTATAACAATATGCTTTTGAATATATTTTTCTGCTCAAGTTTCATTTTTCACACCATAAAATTCTTTCTGCATTGGAAAATGACTGACTCTGCATTAAAATATATACAACATAACTAAATGTATATGAAGATAAAGGCTGCTAATTATATCTATATATCAGAGCCACACACAACCAACCAACAAACTCAAATGACCATTGGCATGCTTAAAAAGCTTGACATGGGACATCAGATGCCCATAGTTTTCCTGTACAACTGTTTGGTCCTTATGTTTTTCCAATTGTTTTAGACATAGCCACAACAAACAGGACACTGGGTTTATCAAAACCTTATAACTGAAAAATTTCCCCAGGGTTGGTGGTATTATAATATAGACATTACATCATGGGGACTTGAGGATTATGTCTTTGTTTGTTTATCTGAGTATAATATTCAATGTGAAAAAAAATCACAACTTCATGTTCCTGCTCATTATGTCATGTCAGCCATGTACATTGTAACTATATTGTGTGGCAATGTTTGGAATAAATCAGACCTTTAGACTAGACCCCAATTAAAATACAGAAAGATACTCCCAACAACAACTAAACTTTATTATCAACATCCAAAACTTGTTTGAGGATGTGACCAAATAAAAATAAAACTTTACTTTCTGACTTGACAAAAATTAATCTTACTTAGATGTTATCATAATGTATCTCTGAGTTAGAAAATGTCGGGTGTCTACTAATACTCGATTTTTACACGAAATAAAATGTCAAAAAATACTGCTGTTGCATGAAATTCTCTACATCTTTCTGACAGAAAAAAATAATTTTTTTTATAAATAAATAGCTTCAGTGACAACTAGTGAAGCATGGAAGGATAATACTGAAAATGAAGCAACAAAATATCCAGAACCAAAAATGACACATTTTCCGGCACATTATAATGAAATATAGCAATGTTTTTATATTTGTTATAATGTTTTAAACCTCCTCTGAATGTTGTCTTAATTGCATAAATATCTTGCCACCACATTAATTTTGGGGGAAAATGTCCGGAAAAAGCCATTAAAGTACTGGGATTTCTATAAATACACATACAGTTGAGACAAATCTGCACTTCACTTCCTCAATGCCAATTAAAAAGCTACTATCCAAAGCAATGAAAGGAGTTTCTTTTGAACTTCAATATTTAGGGCACACAAAATTGTATTCCGTTAAGACAAAAGTTTAGCAGAAACATTTTTTATATACATATGCAGAATCTGTCATTATCTGCAGGTGTATACTGATGAGAAAAAAGCAATTATATACATATGCAGAATCTGTCATTATCTGCAGGTGTATACTGATGAGAAAAAAGCAAAAGTTATCCACAAACCTGGACTACCTGAATCGGAAACTCGCCTCAGGTACATTTCATATACTCCACTCACACGATTACAATTCTGGGTCTTAGAGCTGCCACTGCCAAACAAGCTCCTCAGTGACCTGAAAGGACCACTATGCCAGAGAAATGCATGGTTAGTTTAATTTAAGCATGCAACACGTATACAACATCCAGCTTGTTCCAGTGAAAAACCACCCAGCATTGGTTTTTCAGTTGCTTAACTAAGCATGCAACAAACCATTAGGAAAAATCACTTTCATTTTTTATCTGATTTCCTTCGATTTTCTTAGCCCAGAAATATAAATAAAAAAACATAGACTCTACAATAAAAATAGATTTAACATGATGGAATTACTTTAAGTAAAAAAAGACCTATCAGTAATAATAATACCAAGTTTGGACTCTATATTTATCTTAAACTGGTTTAGTGCATTCTGCTGCATATTGCAGTATCCTTTACCTAAAATGAAACAGAAACTTACAGAAAGTGCTAATGAATCTTCTATTTTGAGTACATTTAGCAAAGTTAATTTTATTTATACAATTACAATATTCTTTGGACAAGGATACATTTTCCATGGCAATGACCTTGATCTTAATGCAGGGATGCAGGCCATGGCATGTGACACACTGTCTAGTCACATAATTAATTTGTTGATAGGGTTCAAGATACATAGGGTCAAGGACAGAACTAAAGTAATGAAAAAGTTCTAAGACGACTTAACATCTGCTGTCATGGTACTTACACTTTTACATAAACAACCAATGTACGGATAATAGCTGTAGTTGAAAGCTTATTGTAGCATTATTCTTCCATAGCTGACCAAGTGTTTTTTTCAAACAATTACAGTTCCTTATATCTGAGACTATACTTATACTTATATCTTTGATAACCTGTATACAACAGATTACAAAAACACAGACTGTAGCATAAGGGAGCGTGTGAGTTACTATCATGGTACCTTTTCAAAATTAAGAAAGACATCAATGGGATGGGTAATAGTCAAAATATTTTATAACCAAGTTGGATAAATCGTCTATAAACAGCCTTTTGCTAATGAGCTTGTTCTCTTTTCCGTATAAATCACCTTTCAGTTCAAGATAACCAAATTCAGAAGATTGTTAAAATAATTTTCTCCATGTTTGAAGCCATACTGCATATGTACCTGTTACAACATTGTATACATTGAAGCCATACTGCATATGTACCTGTTACAACATTGTATACATTGAAGCCATACTGCATATGTACCTGTTACAACATTGTATACATTGAAGCCATACTGCATATGTACCTGTTACAACATTGTATACATTGAAGCCATACTGCATATGAACCTGTTACAACATTGTATACATTGAAGCCATACTGCATATGTACCTGTTACAACATTGTATACATTGAAGCCATACTGCATATGTACCTGTTACAACATTGTATACATTGAAGCCATACTGCATATGAACCTGTTACAACATTGTATACATTGAAGCCATACTGCATATGAACCTGTTACAACATTGTATACATTGAAGCCATACTGCATATGAACCTGTTACAACATTGTATACATTGAAGCCATACTGCATATGTACCTGTTACAACATTGTATACATTGAAGCCATACTGCATATGAACCTGTTACAACATTGTATACATTGAAGCCATACTGCATATGTACCTGTTACAACATTGTATACATTGAAGCCATACTGCATATGTACCTGTTACAACATTGTATACATTGAAGCCATACTGCATATGTACCTGTTACAACATTGTATACATTGAAGCCATACTGCATATGTACCTGTTACAACATTGTATACATTGAAGCCATACTGCATATGTACCTGTTACAACATTGTATACATTGAAGCCATACTGCATATGTACCTGTTACAACATTGTATACATTGAAGCCATACTGCATATGAACCTGTTACAACATTGTATACATTGAAGCCATACTGCATATGAACCTGTTACAACATTGTATACATTGAAGCCATACTGCATATGAACCTGTTACAACATTGTATACATTGAAGCCATACTGCATATGAACCTGTTACAACATTGTATACATTGAAGCCATACTGCATATGAACCTGTTACAACATTGTATACATTGAAGCCATACTGCATATGTACCTGTTACAACATTGTATACATTGAAGCCATACTGCATATGTACCTGTTACAACATTGTATACATGTATTTTGTTATCGCTTGTGAATGGAAACACATTTTTATGTTGACTCAGAATTGGATTTTCTATTTTCCCCCAAATATGGACAGACTTTTTAGAAAGTATCCATATTGAAAAATTTTATTTTGTATTGTTTTATTTGTGATAATATTTAGGCTGTGATTTCAGTGAAAGTAATTACAAAAATTTCTGCTCATTCTTGGACAAACCCTTGGAGTTCCAATGTACAGCTTTTGACAATAAAACAAGCAATATATCAAAGTTTCATGTACAAATTCTGATGGTGATTTTATTCATGTCTTGCAACAAGGTTTTTATTATTAAGAAAAAATCTGATCTATACCTACCCCAACATTACAAGTGGGTTACTGAATTATCTGGGTGAATTAAAACTATGGAGAAGTGTAATAACAATCGTAAAATAATGAGGTCAACACTAAGTGAAGAGTTCTCTCTTTGTAGTAATCCTTTTGCTGCTTAATGTGTGTGATCGGCTACACCTTATAAAACTAGATGTTTAAATGAAAATTGTTTTTGATAACAAAATTAATACTGTCCCACTGACTGAAATTTTTGTAAAGTTTGATGTATTGCATAGCAAATTACTTTTATTCTGTCAAACCAAAAATAAATTCTTTTGCTTTTAGTTTTAAGTCAAAGCATAAAAGAACATTAGGTGAAACTAAACGTTTAAATTGGATTAATATAAATTTTGTTATAGCATCCCTGACAACAGTTTGTCTCATTATTATCAACTATCTGAATAAAACCCCAGAAATATTCCATATCTCTGAAGAATTTCACTCATCTTGAAGCATTTTGCAGGTAATGGCTCTACTTTAATTCTACATAGGATGTACTGGCCAGCGGTAAACAGATGTAGTGGGCGACAGTGAAGGGATACACAAAACAGACAGGAGTAAACTAAAAAACACAAATAAATGACAGTGAATTATCCAACAATACCATGGTTGGCTGAGAGAACCCCTCCTGCCTAATAGGTCCAATTCTAACAGTGGCCCACATATATCAAACTTGTAATCAATTATGCTGGTCCCCCTTTTGCAAGAGCACCTTCAAGAGAGGCCACCCCTTTATCCAACACTAAGACAGCATATTTTCGACAGTATATATTTTAAATTTTGTCCTCCTCTAGAGAGGACACCCATTTAATAAGACCAACATTTAAGTAGAGACAAGGTGGGAGCCAATGTGAAACCTAACAGCCTTTCATTACAAGTTCTTGATGGAATATTATCATTTATATAGGCCCTTCTTCTATTATAATTGTAAACTCTCTGTGCTCTATGGACAATATTCTGTTTTTAACAGTCAAGTTTTAAAAATGCCAGTTCAAATGGTCCATCATACATGTCATTCCTAAACACAATAAAAAGCATTTTAAAATATTTTTGGCCAAATATTCACAAGATTCACACTGAAGTATACCATATTTTGACAGCATGTTTCCAATGGCTAGTATTAAATGCAGTCAATCCTTGACTATAGATACCTTCCGAAGCATATACAGTAGTACCAATAATTACATGGCAAAAAGTGAACAAAATTCTCCATAAACTTTATCAACATCTGCCATTTCTATTTAGCATGGACAACGAATAAATATTGGAGAAAATACCGACAGAAAACTTTCACCATTATGATAAATCATAATACTGTAAATTTATTGTTGAAAAGACATTGCTGGAAAACAAAATTCACCAAAACAAGCCAAGCAACATAAAAACAACATAAATGATGATAACTGGTGAATGATGAAACTGGATAAGAACCTGTGGACAAATATTTGTCTCTTCTAAAAATAATGTTTTCACAGATGCCATGACCCTCCCTCTACAGCAACAGAAATTGTTACAGACGAGTGTTATTACACCATGCAGCCAACTAATAGTTCATGAGAAACTGACTTCAATATAAAACCAAATTCTCTGAATCATAAAATATAGCTCATAATCTCCTCTTTTGGTGGAACTTGCCAAGAAACATCGACACACAAAGACAACACAAAATTCCCCTTCCACATTTGTCACAGGAGCATATATACAGGCTGCATTGCCAAATATACTCACTTATTGACCAATGTGCAAACTGCACCGACCCAAATCTGCCACTGCATAATGCAGCACATTTTGTAAGGAGTATTCAGTAGAACAAATGAGAAAGACCCTGCACATTATACTATGGAAAATCAAGATATATGTTGTTTGCAGTTTTCTCAACTTATAACTGAGTGTATATAGTATTATATATTGTTTTGGTATTCTAAGTGAAATACAATAAGGATAGGGAAGAATCTCAATGTTCTTGTCCAGTTCCATCAAAAATGTCAATAAAATGTATATAGGTATTTTGTAGCATGCATACTAGACATAGGGATATTTCAAAATATGCAGTCATCAATGTCTTAATAGAAGATACAATTAGCACAACTCGGCTAGCTAATCCTAAATCCCCACGCTTTTTTTGTGAAACACTGCACCTTTGTCCCTCCCCTCCTTAACAGTGATCCATGTCATGAGAGAGAGAAAGAGAGAGAGAGAGAGATTATGTCTGTATCTTAGTAATATAAAGGCAAAGAAATGAGTTGCTTCATATTCAGTCATCAATAATGAGCTACACTCTTTGTTTACATTATCCTAACACCAGGCTGACCAGTCTTAAAACTAATCTGTTAATGCTGAGCACCTAGCGAGGCAGCTGTTAATTCAATTTTTATAAGTCTTTTGGTACGATTTGCATGGGGTTCAAACCTGTGACCTTCCACATCCAAGGCAGATTCTATAACCACTAGGCCACCGGAGCGTGCTGTTAAGTAGTATTTGCATATCTGTCATGGATACATCAACATATATATTTCTCAATTTCTGTTTTATAATCTGTTGTCAACATTAAACTGGATCTTGATGGAGAAAAGTGAATAATTTTTTTCTCAATTCTGCTTCCATTATATGAGAAGTTGAACCAATTTACCATAAAAAAACTATTGAATCCTTTTAGAATATATCTTTATCAACCTAAATAATTATACATGTAAAAGATTTGTAAATACAAAAAGATATTGTAATCTAAGACACTGAGACTTGTATGAAAATGTACACATTGCAATTATTATAAGCAGTAGGATCTTCCAGGGAAAGGAAGTTTGTTTTTGCTTTGTTTTGTTTTTCTGGATTTCAAGAAAGCTAGAAAGAAAATTTAATTTAATTTTGCCTCAAAGTACCTGACAGAGCAGACATGGATTGCACCTATGACAATTAAAAACTGGTCCTTTTTTTTACTTTCTGATCAGGAAAACTTTTGATAATTTGCATAGTGACAACAAGTTTGAAGGTCAAATGTTTCATTTAAGGAGAAGGCATCATAACAGACAGTTGGCTGGATTGCTGGACAAGTCAACAGATGTATGGATGGATGGAAAGACTAAGACAAATGGTGGATATTAAAATATTTCTAAACCTGATGCTAATGCATGAAGAATAAAAAGTTAAGAAGAACCTGTCTTGAAAGACTACAACACCTGTCTTGGGACACCATATTCTTAGTGCACACAATTGGTTATTATGAAGTTTTTGAGAAACCATAATTTCATCGCCGATGGGGTAGTCTTTCAAGAAAAGGTCTATAGTATTCAAACAAAGATTCTCTTCAACCATTTTTCCTGAAGATGTAGTCTAATTACTATAGAATACTTTCACAGGAGCACAACGTTTTGTCTAAAATTGTTTCTTTCTTTACAATTACAGGTACAGGGCACTTTTATATTATAAAATGGTTCAATTCATAAATAATATTGACAGTTGAGAAAAAGTAAGTTTAGAGGCATTGACCACTATTCATTAAATTTTACATAATTTACACTGGACAACAAATTATATTGAATCTGAAGTAAAGAGAGTAAACCAATAATGTATACTTGATAAACATATTGTTATGCAAGCCGTATCTGATATTTGTTAATGAAAATGTGACTCTTTCTGAATGGTTGACAAGTATTTCTTTCAGAACATACACGACTGATTACAAAGTAAAATCTGCCTTTAGTGATAACTTTTTGTGGAGCATTTACAACTTTCTAATCATCATGTTATATACCAGATATATATATATATATATATATATATATATATATATATATATATATATATATATATATATATATATATATATATATATATAATATATATTATCTTGTTAAATAGCAGATATATATGTTATATACCAAATATATATCATCATGTTATATATCATATATATCATCTTGTTATATACCAGATATATATCATGTTATATACCAGATATATATCATGTTATATACCAGATATATATCATGTTATATACCAGATATATATCATGTTATATACCTGATATACCTCATCTCAATATCTTACCACAATAAAGGAAGAATAGAAGCAATGCATGACAATGTTGTACAGAAAACAAACTTTCTAAGTCTGTTTTCAAAATCGCTCATTTTGGTTTATGACATTACATACTTGGATGCTGAGATTCTAGTATCTCGGGAATGGATCACCATACAAAGATCTCTGGTTATACAGGCAGGCTGGGCACAGTTTTCAACCTAATAAATACATGTAAACAGATTTTATCACATAATATTTACCTTTATTGGCATCATGATGTCATATGATAAAAATCATATAAAATAAATTACACCTAGCTTGTTGAAAACCAGAGTATGAGTCTTGACTGCATGTTGAAAACTACATTATGAAATGACATGTTGAAAACCATTGTATGAAAATAACCCATATTAAAAACTACAGTATGAAATTGACTTCATGTTGAAAACTACAGTATGAAACTGACTTCATGTTGAAAACTACAGGAGGAAATTGACTTCATGTTGAAAATTACAGGATGATATTGACTTCATGTTAAAAACTACATGATGAAATTGACTTCATGTTGAAAACTACAGGATGAAATTGACTTCATGTTGAAAACTACAGGATGAAATTGATTTCATGTTGAAAACTACAGTATGAAACTGACTTCATGTTGAAAACTACAGGATGAAATTGACTTCATGTTGAAAACTACAGGATGAAACTGACTTCATGTTGAAAACTACAGGATGAAATTGACTTCATGTTGAAAACTACAGGATGAAATTGACTTCATGTTGAAAACTACAGGATGAAATTGACTTCATTATGAAAACTACAGGATGAAACTGCATGCAGCTCATGATATAAATTATTATGCAACTCATTTTAATACATATCAAATCTAATATATACAAAAAAAAAGAAAAACATCAAAATCAAGGTGATATTTCTTTTGTTACTGTACAAGTTTTCATTTCTTTGGACCCAATGTAACACAAGAATTCTGTTGGACAGTACTGTTTACTCTTGAAGAAATTTTGACTCTTACAGTAACTGAAGGTTACAGCCACACACTAGCATATAGTGTAATTGATGGTTATAGCTACATGTTTATGTGAACCTGAGATTTCATTACATTAGAATATTTGAAGGTAACAGTTACATACTAATGAGTCACAATGTAATACCAATGAATGGTTATAGCTACATGCTAATATGAGCCTGAGATTTCGTAACATTAGAATAAATGAAGGTAACAACTACATACTAATGGGTCACTTCTGTAATACCAATGAATGGCTATAGCTACATGCTAATATGAGCCTGAGGATTTTTTAACATTAAAATAAATGATGGCAACAATGTTAGAGCAATTGATGCTTATAGCTCCATACTAACAGCAGTCACAATGTTAGAGCAACTGATGGTCATAGCTACATTCTAAGATGAGTCACAATGTTAGTGCAATAGATGGTTATAACTACATCATAAATAAATATAGAGAAACACTTCTTTGAAATGTACCTCCAGATAAGCTGACAGGGTCATGTAGATTCTCTCCCCTGATGTGGTCACTCGGTTCAATAAAGGGGAGTTGTGAAGAGAACTATCCCATGCAGCTTCAAAGCGGAAATATACCCTGAAAAATAACAGATGATGTTAATAGAACAATAAACCACTGTTTCCAATTTATAACATGTCTTTTTTATACTATGTGATACATCTGTTCAAAGATTTGGGATCTATCATCCCACATTTTCATGCTCTGAAAACTGAATATTTCTTATATGTTTGAGGAATATTGGGACTATAAATTCCTTCCACTCTCTCTCTTTCTATCTGGAGAAATTCCATCTTTGCATCTTTGCTAAAAAAAATTTATTTAAAAGAACTCAGTTTTGTCTTTACTGAACTCACATTTCTGTTTATTTAGTGTCAATTCTTTTACCATGATGCAAGTGACAGTAGGTTCCAGATTTTTGTGATGTTCTCCTATGTATGACTGAAGAACAGAAAAACATCACTAATATTTACTGAGCCTTATAGTTCCTCCATTGATGTGCTCTGTTTGCTTTGAAATATCTTTGTTGATGATATTATGAGAATGAGGCATTTATTTGTTTGTTGTCTTGTACAAGTCAAGAATGATATACGGTAATGTTTCCTTGAATTTCTGTCTAATTCTATTTAATGGGAATTTGAAATCAGATCAAGCTTGGCGAACATGGTTGTACCACTGAGATCTACTATAAGATTATCTATTGTTTGTGTGATGTGTCCCTCATGTAATACTGCTTCATTGGGCAAATGCATTCTCAACACAGATCCTGATTTTATCAGAGTTCTTGGGATTGTTGCTACCATAATTTGAGATACTCTGGAAGTTGGTCCATCTACTTTGTCCATAATGTCTAGGTTTTCAAGTCTTTCCAGTTCTATTTTAACTTTCTTCAAATGTGAATGGTATACATCAAAGAGGCTGAGTTACTGGGACTGCAGTATCATCAGTGTGAAGGCATATCAGTACAACTTTAAATTTTCTGATTCTTTGAAAATATTGTTAACTTCTCAAATAGTTCTTAAGACTTGTTTGTCTTGAGTTTGCAGGCCAAATGTGTATTGCCTGAACAATCATATATACTACTGTTATCTTGCTGGCTTTCTACCTAATTAACTTTCTTTTCTGTCTCAAGTCTTGATCTACAAACTTGCGAACAAATGGTTTTTCTTCTTGCTTGTCAGAGAGTTCCAGGCAAGGGCAAATGTATGAAGAAGGTGTGTCAGGTCTAAGATGTTTGACAAATAACCCTGAATTACTTGTGACCTTATTTTTTTTATCAACATCAGCAAATTCACTTAAAGCTGCCAAAGCTTTGTGTGCCCATTTTGTTGTTTACATGATGAAATTTGTACATTTCAAATTGGTGGTTCTTCTCTGGTGCAAAGAAGCATGTTGGTCTTTTTATAGCAAATTGGGTAATCATCACTACTATAACTGAAGATTTCAAAAACTGAATTTACAGACCTGCCAATCAGAAGGAGGCATTGTCAGTATGCCAAATATTTTTCTGCTGGTTAGACCAGTTCCCAGCAAAGTGCAACAAAATATCATTGAATGATATTGCCAAAGTTTGAAAACATTAGGTTTAAGAGTGTGATTTGAGACCAAGGCAGCAATGGTAAATATTATGTTCAACTAAAAGGTTTGTTAAGTACACTCAGACCTTAATGACCTTCAGCACAGTTTCACAAACTGAAGTTCCAAACCCTATGGAGACTGTAATTTACAGCATGTTTTTTAATTTCATGTGGTGATGGCATTCATCTCTCCTGCTATGAGACATGCACAAATCAACACATGATATAAGTGTAATTGTTGCCAGTCCTGTTATTTTAAAACCCAAGAATAGGAATATATTATATTATTTTTCTGTACTTTAACAGACTTCTTGTCACTTTTGTCTTGAACATGTATAACATGTTTAATGCTACTTTAGAAAAATCTATAAGCAATAATTTGATCATGCAGATGTTTTGCATGGAACAAATGCATGCAGTTTAAAGCCTCTGAGGCAAATCTCTAAAGTTTGTCTGGTTCCCTGACCAACTCCACTGAATCTAATATGAAGCCCAGATCTGAATCAAGTACAGACAAGTCTGTTTCCACATTTTATTCTAAGTACCTAATGATTGCTTTTATCTGATATAAACTGTGAATACACAGGCACCTGCATTAGCTAGTTGTTAAGGCACTGGACATATGATTTTTATTTCAGCTACCATCTCATTATTTCCATTACAGTCTGAAATGCAGTACGATTTTTGTGTTATGCAAATTTTAGATTCCACATACCAAAGCTGGGGTTTTTCATTTCTGACAGTATTAAATGGAGAATTGATATTGTTTCTGATAGTACTAAATACAAAGCTTGAACTTTCATTTCTGACAGTAATATTGGAAGAGGTTGGATTTTCATTTCTGACAGTACTAATGGGAGAGGTGGAAATTTCATTTCTGACAGCATTAATGGGAGAGGTGGGATTTTCATTTCTGACAGCATTAATGGGAGAGGTGGGATTTTCATTTCTGACAGTACTAATGGGAGAGGTGGGATTTTCATTTCTGACAGCATTAATGGGAGAGGTGGGATTTTCATTTCTGACAGCATTAATAGGAGAGGTGGGATTTTCATTTCTGACATATTGAAAGAGACAGAACTTCTGCTGTGGGATTTTCATTTCTGACAGTATTAAATGGAGAATTGGTATTGTTTCTGACAGTACTAAATACAAAGCTTGAACTTTCATTTCTGACAGTAATAATGGAAGAGGTTGGATTTTCATTTCTGACAGTACTAATGGGAGAGGTGGAAATTTCATTTCTGACAGCATTAATGGGAGAGGTAGGATTTTCATTTCTGACAGCAATAATGGGAGAGGTGGGATTTTCATTTCTGACAGCATTAATAGGAGAGGTGGGATTTTCATTTCTGACAGTATGAAAGGGACAGAACTACTGATGTGGGATTTTCATTTCTGACAGTATTAAATGGAGAATTGGGATTGTTTCTGACAGTACTAAATACAAAGCTTGAACTTTCATTTCTGACAGTAATAATGGAAGAGGTTGGATTTTCATTTCTGACAGTACTAATGGGAGAGGTGGAAATTTCATTTCTGACAGCATTAATGGGAGAGGTAGGATTTTCCTTTCTGACAGCATTAATGGGAGTGGTGGGATTTTCATTTCTGACAGCAATAATGGGAGAGGTGGGATTTTCATTTCTGACAGTATGAAAGGGACAGAACTACTGCTGTGGGATTTTCATTTCTGACAGTATTAAATGGAGAATTGGGATTGTTTCTGACAGTACTAAATAGAAAGCTTGAACTTTCATTGCTGACAGTAATAATGGAAGAGGTTGGATTTTCATTTCTAACAGTACTAATGGGAGAGGTGGAAATTTCATTTCTGACAGCATTAATGAGAGAGGTGGGATTTTCATTTCTGACAGTACTAATGGGGGAGATGGGATTTTCATTTCTGACAGCATTAAAGGTAGAGGTGGGATTTTCATTTCTGACAGCATGAAGGGGAGAAATGGGATTTTCATTTCTGACAGTACTAATGGGAGAGATGGGATTTTCATTTCTGACAGTATGAAAGGGAGAGGTGGGATTTTCATTTCTGACAGTACTAATGGGAGAGATGGGATTTTCATTTCTGACAGCATTAAAGGTAGAGGTGGGATTTTCATTTCTGACAGCATGAAAGGGAGAAATGGGATTTTCATTTCTGACAGTACTAATGGGAGAGATGGGATTTTCATTTATGACAGTATGAAAGGGAGAGGTGGGATTTTCATTTCTGACAGTATGAAAGGGACAGAACTACTGCTTTTGGATCTTGTCATATTAAAAGTATACTTTAAGAAAAATAGAAACTGCATACTATTCAAAACAACACTGAATTCATGATAATAAAAATAATTTAAAAAATATGACCAAACATAAATGCAAAAATAAGGTTGAGGAGTAGTCAGCAATTTATTTTCTTATTTTGTTTTCATTCAAAAAAATTTGTATAGACACAATACCAAAGCTTTGATGATGTTATCTCATCAATGATGTTGCTAGAACAATTTCACAGCTTGTAAGTAGTGAGTACTTATCAGTGTACAGAATATGATCACAGATCATCATGTATAAGGCTTTCAGCTGCTAAAACTTAATGCAAGCCTGAAACATGGGTAAATAGATTTTCCAAATACTTTCATGAAATACACTTAAGTTTGATTTTCATCTCTCATTGATCACCTCATTTTCTATTACTCTTCATCTGTTTGCATTTTGTTTGTTACTTACTAGTAAAATTACCCATAAAATACCCCCAAACTGTATCCCATAATGTTGGTATGCCTACCTGTCAATTGTGCATTATTGTATGTATCTGCACCCAATGTTTTTTTTGTATGTCTACCTGTCTTTATTGGGTTGGTGTATGTAACTGTGCCCCATAACTTTTGTGTACCTACCTAGCATAAAATGCCCCCAAAACTCCAAACTATACCCCATAATGTTTGTATGTGTACCTGTCAAAAAATGCCCCCAAACTCCAAACTGTAACCAATATGTTTGCATGCCTACCTGTCAAAAAATGCCTAAAAACTCAAAACTGTACCCCATGTTTGTATGCGTACCTGTCGTCAGTGGGTTGTTGTATGTAGCAGGCAGGAAACAATCCCAGAGACAAGACTGTGTGTTCTGTGTCATATTCACGGAAATCAGGAGTTGTTCTGATCCGACCTGCAAACATAACAATAGGGTATGTCTGTATACACAAGAGTATTTTAATGAAAATTCTTTGCACATCAAAGTTGCATTCATCCAACTATTGCTTCAAGAACAGTAAATAAAATGGATTATTGAAAGTCTAATCAAAATTACACCATTCTGTCTGAAATACTGACCTGTCTATATTTGCAACAACCTGATTAACAAGATCTGACTTTACATGTAACTGACACTAAGCCTGTTTCATAATACCTTTGCCATAAAGTAAACACTATAATTCAAACAAGAAAATAACAAGCAAAACAATGGCACAGAGTGCAAACTATGTAACTTTAATTCCAATTTTTACAATATCTGCATCATCGTTATAAAATATTTATCCATCCATCTATCCATTTGGTCTAAATCTGCATATATGCAACCAACTGAAGTAAAATATTTTTCTTCGATAATACCCACCTGAACATAATGCAAGTCCTTTCACCACCTTGTGAATTCATGTCACCCCCTCTCCCACATGAAAAAAGACATTAACAGCATTTTTAGGCTTGTTTTAGTTTTAAAGGTGCAATCATATCTGCTTACCAAAACAGAAGTCATAAGAGAGTGGTGTCCCCTTGGATTGAGGCACTGGTACCCAATCTTATCAATTGTCAATTACAACTAGAGTGGAAATGCACTCTTCCAAGGATGTCAATCTAAGGAGGACTTCAAGGATGGTGCCTGTATCATGATCAGGTAAGTATTGTGACAGTCATAGAAACGTTTTACTTCGAAAGCTGGTTTCTTCTTCAAAGACGTAACTCAATTATAATACTTCAGGGGAATAAGTATATTTACATCCTCTTACCCCATAGATGGCCCTGGTTCTAGCCTTCGGTGTGAGCAGAAGCTTAATCATGCTTGAGACATGGACAAAAGATAGCACAGATCAATGAGATTTGGACAAAGGACAGAACAAGACAATGAAATATGGACAAAGGATGCACAGGTCAATCAGATATGGACAAAGGATCGCACATATCTATGAGATATGGACAAAAGATAGCACAAATCAATGAGATATGGACAAAGGATGCACAAGTCAATGATATGGACGAAGAATAACAAAGGTCAATGAAATATGGGCAAATAATGGCAATGGTCAATGAGATATGAGTAAAGTATAACAATGGTCAATGAGATATGGGCAAAGGATAAAAATGGTCAAGAAAATATGAAAAAAGGTCAATAACACAGGTCAATGTTCCCTCCCAGAGTTGCAGCTGTGTCATTATAAAGCTGCTGATGGACCTGGCAAGGCAGCCTGTTGGACTGCTGATGGACCTGGCAAGGCAACCTGTTGGACTGCTGATGGACCTGGCAAGGCAGCCTGTTGGACTGCTGATGGACCTGGCAAGGCAGCCTGTTGGACTGCTGATGGACTTGGCATGGCAACCTGTTGGACTGCTGATTGATTTGGCAAGGCAACCTGTTGGACTGCTGATGGACCTGGCATGGCAGCCTGTTTGGCTGCTGATGCCATTTCTAACAGGTCAAAATGAGCCTGTGAAATGAAAGGTGTCTCAAACAGAAGCTGAAGTATATTGTATCAAATCTTCATTTCATGGCCTGAAAAATGTCAAGATTAAATGAAAATGAAAGTGTACTGTAGAATGTCAAGTGACATTGACCTTGACCTTGAAGTTAGGATCCTAAATATGGTATGTAACAAACCTGATAATGTCATGCAAGCAGACTAGTTTTATCCTTTAATCTCAGCCAGCTCTGAAATAACAAGGTGGAAAAGAATGCGATGAAAAAAGTTGAAATGTGACCTTGACCTTGAAGATAGGACACATGTCAAATTAGTATTGATACAAGTGTACATTAAATATACAGTAATGATAAGAAAACAGCAAAACATTAATCTCATATGGTAATAAAATTATTTAATTGGAAAATAAAGTGTGATGGATAAATAGGATACTGATCCAAGAGCCTGAACAGTATGACAGAACTCCTAATGTGCTTAAACTTCAAATATTGAGCTGTGATCTTGACCTTCAAAACAGAGCCAATCATTTGGTAGGTGACATCTTCCATTGATGATGTATAAAGTTCTATCTCTTCATCTCAAATGGACTTTACATGACAGAACAATCAAAAAAGGATGGAGTATGGAAACTACTGATATGTAACCTTGACCTTGAAGACAAGACTCCAATTAATTGATACTGTACAAGCATATAGTTTCAACTCTTAATCTTTAATGTCTTAACACTATTGAGCAGATAGGAATGCATGGTGGAAGACTTATAAAACTGAGTCATGACCATGACTTTTTAGGATAGGAAGCTCCTTCTAGTAATAATGTACTGGACCAGTATACCAAGTTTCATCCCTTAATCTTAAAAATAGTTTGAAAGTTACTGAGCATCAACAAAAGTAAGAACAAATGAATGCTGAGATGAACAGATGTGTGAATACTTTATAAATGGACAGAAAAACAGAAATGTGAATAGCACTTTATTGCCTGCTTTATGCAAAAGCAAGGCAAATTAAGTTAAAAGACATTTTTTTTCTTCGCTTAAGAATGCTGGATTTGTTAGGCAGTGGAAGAAATCCAAACAGATTATTCCTGTGTAATGTATCTGAAGATGAAATAAGTGAAAACAAACATTTCAACTTGTTCATTATCATTATACAAAAAGAAACAAGTTTATTTCAATTAAAAACAAGACACTATCTCTTGCCTCTTGTTTCCTTTCTCTTTTTACTTCTAATCTTAAATATCAGGAGAGATGTGTACAAAGCAACTTACCAACAACTAGTTCCTTCACATCTTTCCAGAAGAAGTCTGGTCCCTGTTCATGAGTAATGGTAATAGCAATCCTCCGCTGAATACCTTGGTGCAGCATGAATGTACCAGAACATGCCATCTCTTCACTGTGGTCTACCACTGCTGGAACATATCTAAAAGGAAAATATGTTTCATTTAGCATCAACAGTTTACTGTGAGATCTAACTACAAATTTGTTAATAGAATATAGATGCCATCAAACATGTGCCTGCATCCTGACAAAAATAAAGAATTTAACCAAGGTTGTTGATATAGTAATAGAAGGTTATATGGAAAGGGAAAATACAATTTTTACCAGAAAGTTATTTTTATACAAATACATTAAGTGTTTTAGCAAAAAGATATACACTGCAATGAAACACCAATCATTAATGCAAAATGTGCTAGCCTTCACAGCTGTTTGTCATGTACATTACTGCTTGTCAGTTTGAATTATCTCCCTGTATCATAATAACCCATCAATACTGCATTTCCATTATAAAGTCAGATTCATATTGTGTGCTTTCTTTCCTTGACTGCTTTGATTATAGTGAAATCTACCAGATTTCAGCATTAAAATGTTAACAAGCACACTTTGTTACATAAACTGACAAACGATATAACAAATATGACTCCATTTCTATTTATTAAGCAACAGAGAAATAGACTTTAACATTAAGCTTGATCTAAAATTTAACATTAGGCATAATCTAAAATCTTTAACATTAAACTGAATCTTGGGTATGGATGGACATACAGATCTATGGACATGCAAAAAGAGGACACTGTCTTGAAATTCTGCCTTGGTGGTCTCGAAAGAAAACCAAGAAACGCGTATACATTATAACACATCACTATGAATGTAACCAAAGATAACGACACAATGATCATGTGATACTACTCATATTGCCAGTTGTTATGTATTGTAAATTTTAATGCTAACAATGTTGTAGTTGTTGACAGTAAGAAAATATTCCACCAAACGTTTCTGAATGAACTTGATTAATATATATGGAGTGAAATTGCAACATCTAATGTGAAAGTTGACTGAGTGGAGGTGCAACTGTTGTCTCCCCCTGCTCTTTTCAGAATGGTATATATTTGACAATACACAATATAATCAACAACTGTAGCCTCCCACTGCCATTTTCAGAATGGCATATACCTATACTGAAATCATTTTCTGTCATTTCTCTGGATAAAATATCCAGTTAATTAATATTTGTACATATGATGAGTTTATTTGTACAAAAAAAATCCTAAAATATTGTTTAAGTCAAGATATGGAACATGTATGAATGTTTGTGCTTTAATATCACTGAGTTCTTAAGCTTATATCAATGTCATAGTTCCACACTTTATGTGATAAACTGAATCAAAAGTCTTTTCATTTGGCTCAAAATTTATGAAACTAATTGAATAATAGATTATACCACTTCACTTATTACAAGCAGCTTACATCATTTAATTTTCATTTAACTGACTTTACACATTTTATATTAAATGGGCATCTATGTATGGCAGTACACTAGTCTTTATCAAATGGGCATGTATTTATAGCAGTACACTAGTCTCTATCAAATGGTCATGTATTTATGGCTATACACTAGTCTCTATCAAATGGGCATGTATTTATGGCAGTAGACTAGTCTCTATCAAATGGGCATGTATTTATGGCAGTACACTAGTCTCTATCAAATGGGCATGTATTTATGGCAGTACACTAGTCTATATCAAATGGGCATGTATTTATGCAGAACACTAGTCTATATCAAATGGGCATGTATTTATGGCAGTATACTACTCTATATCAAATAGGCATGTATTTATGGCAGTACACTAGTCTATATCAAATGGGCATGTATTTATGGCAGTACACTAGTCTATATCAATTGGGCATGTATTTATGGCAGTACACTAATCTCTATCAAATGGGCATGAATTTATGGCAGTACACTAGTGTCTATCAAATGGGTATGTATTTATGGCAGTATACTAGTCTCTATCAAATGGTCATGTATTTATGGCAGTACACTAGTCTCTATCAAATGGGCATGTATTTATGGCAGTACACTAGTCTCTATCAAATGGGCATGTATTTATGGCAGTACACTAGTCTCTATCAAATGGGCATGAATTTATGGCAGTACACTAGTGTATAAGTCTATATCAAATTGGCATATATTTATGGCAGTACACTAGTCTCTACCAAATGGGCATGTATTTATGGCAGTACACTAGTCTCTATCAAATGGGCATGTATTTATGGCAGTACACTAGTCTATAAGTCTATATCAAATGGGCATGTATTTATGGCAGAACACTAGTCTATATCAAATGGGTCTGTATTTATGGCAGTACACTAGTCTCTACCAAATGGGCATGTATTTATAGCAGTATACTAGTCTCTATCAAATGGGCATGTATTTATGGCAGTACACTAGTCTCTATCAAATGGGCATGTATTTATGGCAGTACACTAGTCTCTATCAAATGGGCATGTATTTATGGCAGTACATTATTCTATAAGTTTATATCAAATGGGCATGTATTTATGGCAGTACACTAGTCTCTACCAAATGGGCATGTATTTATGGCAGTACACTAGTCTCTATCAAATGGGCATATATTTATGGCAGTACACTAGTCTAAGTCTATATCAAATGGGCATGTATTTATGGCAGTACACTAGTCTATATCAAATGGGCATGCATTTATGGCAGTACACTAGTCTCTATCAAGTGGGCATGTATTTATGGCAGTAAGTACACTAGTCTCTATCAAATGGGCATGTATTTATGGCAGTACACTAGTCTATATCAAATGGGCATGTATTTATGGCAGTACACTAGTCTCTATCAAATGGGCATGTATTTATGGCAGTACACTAGTCTCTATCAAATGGGCATGAATTTATGGTAGTACACTAGTGTATAAGTCTATATCAAATTGGCATGTATTTATGGCAGTACAATAGTCTCTACCAAATGGGCATGTATTTATGGCAGTACACTAGTCTCTATCAAATGGACATGTATTTATGGCAGTACTCTAGTCTATATCAAATGGGCATGTATTTATGGCAGTACACTAGTCTATATCAAATTGGCATATATTTATGGCAGTACACTAGTCTAAGTCTATATCTAATGGGCATGTATTTATGGCAGCACACTAGTCTATATCAAATGGGCATGCATTTATGGCAGTACACTAGTCTCTATCAAGTGGGCATGTATTTATGGCAGTAAGTACACTAGTCTCTATCAAATAAGCATGTATTTATGGCAGTACACTAGTCTCTATCAAATGGGCATGTATGTATGGCAGTACACTAGTCTCTATCAAATGGGCATGTATTTATGGCAGTACACTAGTTTCTATCCAATGGGCATGTATTTATGGCAGTACACTAGTCTATATCAAATGGACATGTATTTATGGCAGTACACAAGTCTATATCAAATGGGCATGTATTTATGGCAGTACACTAGTCTATATCAAATGGGCATGTATTTATGGCAGTACACTTAGTCTAGTCTATATCAAATGGGCATGTATTTATGGCAGTACACTTAGTCTAGTCTCTATCAAATGGGCATATATTTATTCACAGAACCAATATGTTTGTTATGATGAAACCTCTCTTGCCTATATGGAGAAATTGTGTGATGGAACAATTGTGTTAAATAAAAATTAAAAAAATTTCCTTTGGTGAATGACTTTTAAAAAGTGGGCAATCAGAAAACAATGAAAATGGCAGAAGCAAAACTTTTCTGGACCAATGTGTTGTGTACTTTGGGATCCAACCAAGATTTTCCTAACACAAAGAAGGCTGTACAACAAAGTCTATCAAGTCTACTTTCTTAAATAATATAAATATTATAACATATACTGATTGATATACACAAATGAATTACTTACTCTCCTGTGGGTGCAAGTTCACAGATCTCAAACCAGACCAGAAGGTCGTATCGAGCATATATCTGACTGGAGCTGAAATTGGTAAAAACACTGTTAATGAAATACAAGAAGGAGAATTCCCCATTTAATCTTACATTTAACAATAAGACCTCAGTGCTCACTCAGACTTTTGCTAAAAATATTTATGACAAAATTAAAGCATGCCTTTCTAATGCTATCTAGAATGCGAAACATTTTCAGACATCATATCCATATGCATTTAATTCCAAAATCATAATAGAAGAGTAGACAATGCAGTTTCGTCCACCAAAATAATGAGATAGGCACCGTCCACATAAACAACCAGTAAGCATTGTAATGAGGCATTATTTATTATGACTCATCAACCTGGTGACATGTATGGACATACACCTTCATAATGAATTATCTACCTGATGACATATATAGACTTACACCTGTGACTTTATAATTGTACAAGTCATTTCAGTAACAGGTCACTGAATTATCATTTGTTGAAGCTGCTGAAATGTTGCAAAAGAAAAAAAATATTCAAACTCAAAATTCTTTACCAATATCAATCATACAGATTTTTAGATATTAATATGAACTTGAGCTTTCTGTTGATTTTCTTAATTTGGGATTTCAAAACAAAACAATTTTGAAAACAAACTTCTGGCATACAAGTAATTTAGTATTACTATTGATGTTTGCAATGTTGACTAGACAATGGATAGCCAACCAGGATACAAGAGTGTGTTTAAACACCTCTGAAAATCACAATCAACCATACAATTACAATTTTAGGTCAAATGATGTTTATTTTATCATCATTACAAAAAGAAGCATGTGATCTTGCAGTGGCTATTATTTGTGACACAAAAAAATCTACAAAGCTCAAGGGAAAAATGTAAGATGGATGAATTTATTTTAGTACCAAAGTGATAATAAGGAACATTGAGCATATTATCGAAAGGTTTTCTGACAGAAAACAACTTGATGAGTATAGTTTATGGTACCATATATATTTGCTTGTATGTGCAACTGCACAGACCCACATCTGCCATCATATAATGTGCTGGCAATCTTGGCCTTTGTAGTTTGTTAGGAGTCATCAGTATCACAAACAACACAGACCCTGAACTAATGGCACATTATGTAATGGCAGATCATGGGCTATGTTGTTT
Organism: Potamilus streckersoni; assembly: GCA_016746295.1. Lineage (NCBI taxonomy): Eukaryota > Metazoa > Mollusca > Bivalvia > Unionida > Unionidae > Potamilus > Potamilus streckersoni. Next base: position 1,828,875 of record JAEAOA010000748.1, on the reverse strand, counting down.
GCAGTCAGAAATGACTTGTTAGCATGTATATACGGTATGATCCAGCAATTTATAAAACTAATTACATTCTTAAAGCTGTGTTCCTTCCCAAAACTAAATTTTTTAAAACTAATATTATTAGTATGTCCTTTGCAGTACTTAATAATATAAATGTGCTCTTACCACCAAATAATAATATAAAACAGTGGCCTTGCCACCAAAAATAAAATAGTGGTCTTACCACCAAATAATATAAAACAGTGGTATACCAACAAATAATATAAAGATGTGGTCTTACCACCAAAAGATAATAACAATGGTATTATCACCAAATAATAATATAAAAAAGTGGTCATAACAACAATAATATAAAATTGTGGTCTTACCACCAAATAAAAATATAAAACTGGTCTTACCACCATATAGTAACATAAAATAATGGTCTTACCACAAAATAATAACATAAAACAGTAGTTTTACCACCAAATAATAATATAAAATAGTGGTCTTACCACTAAATAATATAAACCTGTAGTCTTACAAGGAAAATCCACAAAGATTTTTCTGTGTAATCAGTTTCAGGAAAAACCTGTGTTGCAGTCTAGATTTAGTATTTTTTACAAACAGATGTGTGAGGATTCTATTAGTAATACTTACTTTTCCTAAATTATAAACATGTGCTGAGTTTGAATAATGTTTTTAGACTGGGTCTAATACACTTTAACATGAAGACCAGGTTTTCAGTTGAACATGAATGATTTTATTACAATGACTTCCAGAAAGTGACAGCATGTGCTCGCTACAAATTGCTTTGCCAATCATCAAGTTTATTGTGGATTGGTATGTGTCACAGTGACCTCATTGCAGGTTTGTTGACAGTCATCTGAGCGCATGTCAAACAACAAACTGGGAAACACCCCCAAAAATAGTCATATGCCAAACTATCTGCCTTTCTTTTAGACCCTTATTTGATTCAAGTTTTTTTCACAATTCCTGAGTACCTTTTTAACATTTGCACCTCTATTCATCAGGAGAACCACAAAATCATGAAATACATCAACTCAGTTTTCTTGGGATTTTCTTTCAAGAGAAGGCAGCTTTAAGCTTCTAAACTTCTGATACAATACTGGAACTTGCAGTTCTGATACAACTACTGTAGATGTGCATTTACCTGGAGTTAATTCTGCATGGTTGCAACATCCAAAGTACCTCCTGTAATGACAAGTGGTCTGCAGAACACAGTATCTTGCAATAAATTGTTTAATTATGATATAGCTTCTGGTTTGTGCAGGAAAGACAGGAACACTAACACAAAATTTAAACACATATTTTAATATCTTAGCTGAACACAGAGCAACTGGTTTAATGATATGTGAGTTTTAAAAAAAAGACAATTAAACTGCCTTTATCATTGCTTATGATGATAATAATAATATGACATCTATAAGTAATAACTATGTCTCGTTATTCTCATGTGAGACAAGAATCCTGCATTTATTTAACATGAAATCAAACAGAGAATGCATATATATCACACAAAAGAGGTTATGGTTAAAATGCAATTCATTTTTTGGCATAAGTGATGGAGAATAACAAAGCTAATTCAGCTCTTGAGTAAATCATGGTGCATATTAGCAAGGGATTATATAAAATTCAAGGCAATTTAAGAAGCAGAAAAGAAAAGAAAGGTTTATGTTAGTAACATTTTAAGAACATACATTTGTTATTTCTCACCAATTTTCCTTCTAATTAGCAGACCAAAACATTTTCATTAATTTCTAAACAAACAAGACTACAAAAATGAAGCAGTTATATTAGTATTGATGCAACTAGAGTTAAAACAAACCATTCCTAATGTTTCCAGTTCAAGTTTTTCATTTTGTTCACTCTGTATTTTTAACGAGCTCAATCCATTTCAACATTTGCAATCAGATTTTATGCAATATTCTTACTTTAAAGAAAACATTTTCTAGTCACAATATGTGCAGTCTAACACTGTGATATAGAAAGCATGATAGTTTTATCTTTAGTTTTTGGTAGACAACATGATTGAAGACAGAAGTGTATTATTTATCTGATGATGGGATTTCATCTTTTGCATGGAGTCAATATGTAAATAGAGGTTGTGAATGAAGAGTGGTTGTCATCTTGAGCTTAAAGTTAATATGGAAATGGAGGTTGGGAATGAAGAGTGGTTGTCATCTTGAGCTTAAAGTTAATATGGAAATGGAGGTTGGGAATGAAGAGGGGTTGTAATATTGAGCTTAAAGTTAATATGGAAATGGAGGTTGGGAATGAAGAGTGGTTGTCATCTTGAGCTTAAAGTTAATATGGAAATGGAGGTTGGGAATGAAGAGGGGTTGTAATATTGAGCTTAAAGTTAATATGGAAATGGAGGTTGGGAATGAAGAGGGGTTGTCATCTTGAGCTTAAAGTTAATATGGAAATGGAGGTTGGGAATGAAGAGGGGTTGTCATCTTGAGCTTAAAGTTAATATGGAAATGGAGGTTGGGAATGAAGAGTGGTTGTCATCTTGAGCTTAAAGTTAATATGGAAATGGAGGTTGGAAATGAAGAGGGGTTGTCATCATGAGCTTAAAGTTAATATGGAAATGGAGGTTGGGAATGAAGAGGGGTTGTCATCTTGAGCTTAAAGTTAATATGGAAATGGAGGTTGGGAATGAAGAGGGGTTGTCATCTTGAGCTTAAAGTTAATATGGAAATGGAGGTTGGGAATGAAGAGTGGTTGTTGTCTTGAGCTTAAAGTTAATATGGAAATGGAGGTTGGGAATTAAGAGGGGTTGTCATCTTGAGCTTAAAGTTAATATGGAAATGGAGGTTGGGAATGAAGAGGGTTTGTCATCTTGAGCTTAAAGTTAATATGAAAATGGAGGTTGTGAATGAAGAGGGGTTGTCATCCTGAACTTAGTGTCAATATGGAAATAGAGTTTGGGAAAGAGTGACAAGCATCATGGTAGACTTCTTCTTTCAACTACTTCATACATCATACTCTAAGTGTTTCTGCTACCAAAAGGGATAATCCTGGCCGCTCAGTGCATGGGAAAAAGTGGTGAATTGTTAAATCTCTCACCTTTTAGCCAAACACCGTAATGGGATCAAAAGAGACTCTGAAACCTTTTCTTTTGTTTTACTTTTACTTTCACAATTTTCTTCCTGTAAACATGTAACTGACTGGCTGAAAATAGTGATATCACTGTCATGACTAGTAAATGACTGTCCAGAACTTGTGATAACACTTTCCTCTTGAGGGTCAGATTCTGATTTATTAGAAGCATCAGGTTTACCCTCATCAGAGTTTCCCAGTGATTCACTAAAATTTCTGCTAAACTCAAGAACTGGTTCCAGAGTCTCTTCTGATGTAACCCACTTATTTTTAGATCTGCTGAAAAAAGTAAAATTATAGTTGACTCTTTAATGAAAATTTTATTATTTCTCTACCCACAAATGGTACAATACAAGAGTCAAAGTCAAAGATGTCCTTCTCTATGGCACAAAATCACAAGTAAGTGATAATAGTCCCTGTTCTACTAGTCAGAAAGGTGATTACATTTGTGTCAAAATTTCTTATTTACTGTTATTCAATTTGATCTTATCTTTTACTTCAACTGACTCTAATCAATTATAAATATGCAATTTTGATGAAAGAAAATATGGCAAAGAGGCATATTAATTCAATAATGCTAAATTAATGAAAAAAATAATGTGAAAAACTAATGTACAATATATGTTACAAAATGTCATGAGGGAAAAGTTTGATCAATAGCATTGTTGTTGTTTGGGGTTCAATGTCATTTTCAATGCACAATAGGCTATACATGGCAGCATGATGGAAAAGCATTAAAAGTCTCTGTTGATTTTGCTGATGATGTGGGTTTAATATCCTTTTCCAGCACACACTAGGCTATACATGACAGCATGAAGGAAAAGTTTTATCCCTAGCATTAATGTTGTTTGGGGTTCAATGCCATTTTTGAATGCACACTAGACAATAAATGGCAGCAAACACTAGACTATATATGGCGGCCCATATAGATGGTGGAGGTAGAATCCAGGAAAACCCTGGTAAGAACCACCGACCAACAGAAAATAATTTGGAATAAAAGCCTTGAGTGATCCAGTAAATGTATGCACACAGCACACAGTGTATGATTGTTATTTTTATGTGATCATTTGTATTACTAAGTACATAATACCAAATATCCACAAAAAATTATTCCTTAAGAATGAATAACATCTGTACCAGCATGTGCTACTGCAATATTTTAGTATGGCTGACATCACAATGTCACACACATCAAACCAGTAAAAACCAGTCAGATCATGAATTTACTACATATACTTGCTTATAAGACAGACCCAATTCCCAATAACACAGACCCTGATCTGTCATCACATAATGTGCCAGCATATCAGGGTCTATGTTGTTTGTTAAGGGCTGATCACATCTCTTAGCCTGATGTCCCAGACTATTATTCATTTTCAAAGTTAGACAAATAATATTTGCCAAGTGCTAGCCTGGGACAAGCGATATTTTTCCTATTTCAAAACAAGTTGGGCAAGTGCTAATTTTCATACTTTTATCACTTTATCTACTTTTATCTGACCATTAATGCCCTCTGGGCATTCTGAATAATCTAACTTCTCTTTATATATTCATTCACATCCTGTGATACTATGATACTACAATTTGATGACTAACCCATGAGTTCTATTACTACTCAACTGCATATTGGCTAGGCAACTAAATTATCAGACAATCAAAGCACTTTAAGAAAAACAAATCTGGTATGATATAAATGAATGAGCAGTGTTTTAAACAATCCAGCTACATTTGAGCAAATCACCCTTTGATTTTGATCAATCAAGGCAATGCAATAAAATCACTGAAAGGCACTGTACACATAAGTGTTCATTTCATTTATGACAGCAATGAGTCTTCAATTTTTAAACTGATTATACAGTAGATCAACTTAATGTGTGATACTGCATTTCAAGTGATGACGTTATTTAAGGTGCAACCAGTATTTGCATTTAAACAAAAAATTAGTATGATCAATCTATTAAAAGTTGTTATCAAATGAGCTAAAATGAGATATAATGACTTTACTTAATTATTTTCACAGAGATGGTCAAATGGAAAATTATGAGAAGGAATGATCACATAAAAGCAGAGGGATAAAATGTATGGCCGCCATTCAGTCTTGAGGTAACTATATCTTCAAAGGGACATAAGCCAGACTCTGTGACAGCAAATAATACAAATTAGGGCACAACTAAAAGACAAAAAAAAACTTTCAGCCACATTGGGTTGATAAATATTCATGGTTTGTATTCATCGACAGAAGGAAAGATGTATAGCAGCTATTGTAAACAATATCACAAATTGGCATCAGTTGATATTTAACCAGTATATTTGTCAAAGGAACTGACAAATTCAGGATTGAATCAATGATGACTCATGACAGTTTTGAACCTAATAAAGCCTGTGTGTATATGCTTGACACTAGCCAGCATGTACAGCACAGTATATGCATGACACTAGCCAGCAAGTGCAAAAAAATCGCTTAACTTATTAAACCCTAGCGCCGCGTTTACGGGTAGTAGCCTACTTCTGAGCTCTGTAGCATTAAGGCTATGTGCGACACAATAACGACACAATAGAAAAGTAGACAGATGTAACTTTACGATGATACCAAATAATATGGATGTTCTTGTTGCACTACAAAATACAGAGGAAAAAATGTCACTTTTTCGACCCGATTTTTTTCCAGCCGAAATTCTCTTGAGCTCGTGATCCGGTTTTGTGTCCGGATTTTAGACATTTCAGCTTCAGATCAAAGACAGACCAGTCTGAATTGCTCACAGACTTGTGAACCTTTGCAAAAATTAGGATAAGATGGTCATTTACAATGTAGAGTGGTCTCAACACGAAAATGATGGGTCCATTTAGCAAAAAAAAAAAAAAAAGAAGTCTGGTTTTTACCCTTCTGCTCATGCTCAGGCAAAAGAGCCAATGAAAATTGACGTTTCTAACACAAATAGGCATCAAGTAAGCTGGAAATGGCTTCCAATTTGATGTATTTTAAAGTATCTAAAAATATCTCCCAAAATCGATTTCCTACTCGCATTTCAGGCAAAAACGACAAAAACCTCCAGGGGTTAATGGGTTAAGTGGCAGTTACTAACACTCCAATAGAAAGGACATTTAAAAATTAAAAAGGAATGAAATGTAAGATAAAATAAAATGAGATATCTCCTTAGTATAGACTACAACTAAAACCAAATTGTGACATGTAAATGCTGTACATGCCTCAGGAAAAGAACAGCCATAATCTTGGTGCAGATTATAAGAACAGACTCTGCTCTGTTAATTGATGAAGTCATGAGAGACAAAGTTACAGAGTGGTGGTGGTGGTGGTGCTTAACGCCATTTTTCAGCACACGATAGGCTATACATGGCGGCCAGTATTAATGGTGGAGGAAGAAACCGTGAAATCACCAGAAAGAACCACCAACCCACGAGAAGCTACTGGCAAGCTTTCTCACATATCCACATTCGACGAATCTTAGACTCGAACACACGCAGACAGCGGTGAGATGGCAGTGATCCATAACAGACATCGCTTTAGACCACTTGGCCACTCGGGGCCCCAGTTACAGAGTGTCAAAATTTCATTACAGCATATTAATATATGCTGATGGAAGTCTGGATGCTACCATAGTATATTTATTAAACAGTAAAGCTCTTGGAAGAAATAAATTTATTCAACATCTTTTCTTTTGTTTATTCTATGGGTTATAGTGCATACATATTATCAAATCTAGGCATGAAAGATTATAAGTGGGACAAGTGAATTTTCTCAAACACTTGTCCTGGACAAGTGAATGGAAATTTTTTTTATATCAGCCATGTTGTTTACTAATTTTTCCTAACAAACTGCATAAAGCCAGATCTGCCTGTGTATTATGTAATGACAGGTCTGAGTCTATGAAGTTTACACTTGGATCCAACTTGTATGCAAGTAAATACAGTAGCTTGATGAATCTTGCTCCAACTTTATCAATCTCTTACTCATTTTTATCCTCACTGAACTACATAAATGTCTACTCTTTTCTCATTAATATCAATGGTTCAGTGAGATATCAGAATAAAAGATTATAATAATAATGTAGAACTATACATCAGAATGTCATGGCATACATTCCATGTATGACTGCCACAGCAAAGAAACTAGCAGACTGGTTAGTACAAGGCAACCATTACCAAAGTTTAACACAGTATAAAATACATTAACATAGTATCCAGTCTTACCTTTTTCCCAATGCTTTACTGATATCTATTAACAGACTGGTATGCCTTTTCTGTTTCTCTTCCCTAATAAGCACAACAGTAAATTGTAGGCATTTAATTTCATTTGGCAGAATGGCCTTGACCTCAATCATAAAGATGCAATTATAGGATATTTTTTTATCACACACCTGCTCAGTGTAATACATAAACTACAACAAAAATTTTCAGATATTTACATATGAATCAAAGATAAGAACTTAACCAAGCAAATTGAGATAAAATATTTATGTACATAAATAAAGAAAAATATTTTGACACCAACACACAAACTGCAAAATAAATCAGAGCTTTGCAAGCAAATTAAAATACATAGAAATCATATTTCTCTGTGATACACATCCAGATTAAACTAAATGTTCATCATTAACTTGCACCAGAATCATAAAAAATTATATAATCAAGTTTAGATTTATAAGAAATTAGCTTTTATAATATAATGTAGACATTACTGAGATAGTGAAATGGTGATAATAAACTGGAAGCAAATTATCTTTTACACTTTTATTTGTACATTAAAGAGGTTTCATTTGTTAAAAGATGTCAATACTCATCGAATAAAAGCAATTCAAGTTTATTATTTCTTCTTAATTCTCAAAATTCTCTTTGTCTAGTGTATATTATTTCTTTGCAGTCAAAAACTGTAGGAATATGTTTCAAGCTAAATCTGAAGAGGAAAACTGGAGATATTTCATGAAATTAGGTCAGATCTAAACTGAAAAAATGACAAAGTGAATAACTGCAATCTTACAAAAATCTTTGGGTTGAAGATCAAAACAAAACAAGCAAAATCTGAGTACAGTTTTAATAACCAAATAGATAAAGAAACAGACAATAGATAGAGAAACAGACAATCACAAAACCCTAGATGCCGATATCAATACAAGAAAAACAAATGGAAGAATAACCGAATTATACATGTAGCACTTTTTGTTATGTGTCAAGTTACATCACTCTGTAGTAACAAATGTTTTTGAAACTTTTAAATGTAAATATTAATGCAGATTACCAGAGTTTGAAATATGGGTCACAGTTACTAAAGTTTTAACGAATAGTGTGGTGCTTTTCATGAAGCATATATATACCAAGTTACACACCTCTGCAGGCAATATTATCTCAAAAACTGAGCAAAACAGCAGGTCAGTGGAGTGTGAAGTATAAGCAAAAGTGAGCTATTTTTTATTTCGGGCTGTAATATGACTATTCATTATACATCTACATACCAAGTCACATGTACATTACTCTGTAGGCAATGGATTCCAAATTAAGCCAAAATAAGTTGGTCAAATGTGGTGGTAAATATAGGTCACTATGACTGAGTTTTGACTTTTGACTGAAGGGTGCAGCACTTCTCATGATAAATCTTTATCCATGAAGTACATGACCCTGCAAACAACATTATCAAAAACATTGATAAATGAAAACTGTAACCTGAAACTATGTTTAATGTAAAGGCAAGCAATAACCACTGAGCAATGAAATAAAGATCACAGTGATCCAGTTTTTATTAAACAGCTTTACATATCAAGCCATAATACTATCAAAGCAATAGTGCCTATGTAAATGACCTAACTTCTGTGGCTTGTTCCATGAGAACCTTTCAAGAGGTTTCAAAAACAAGATCAAAACCTTTAATCAAAATCTTAGCTCAAGTTTTCTACATCCTGGACCCTGAGGTCATAGGGGCAAGCAGTCATGTCTTAGAATGAACTCTCTTAACTTTATTTTGATTTACATCAAGTATGCTTAAAATCTATCAAGTGGTTGAGGAAATAGAAGCAAACTGTTGACTCCAAAAGTGACTGCTATGCCTTACTTCATACTAATAAGGACTTGACAATAAAAGCATATAGAAGGAAACAAAAAAGGAACATACAACACTGAAACTTATTTTTATAAACAAAGTGGACCACATTTAATAACCACGAAACTCAAGGACTGATGCTACAACATGTGTCACAAATTAATGCAGGTATAAATTGTGCAATCAATTCAATACTATATGCCAGACATGACAGAGCCAGAAAACTCATGAAAATTTTAATCTTCATATTTCTGTAATCGATGCCAATGTTCTTTGCAAGTTCTTGTGTACAAATTTCCTCAGAACTTTTATCATCAAATTATACTTATACATTTAAATTGCCAAATTTCTGCACATAAAGTTTTGTTCACTGAAAAAGACCAGGTTCTGCACAGACTGCAGATGAAATATTTTTGAGAAGTATCTCTTATTCATAGACATTAAATATTTATCAGTTTCTCTACTGTTTTATTCTGTCTATCCTGCTTATTAGTGGGGTAATAATGAAAGTAACCTGTGCAACATGTGTACATGTATACTCTACCTTGGTGGTGTGATAACACCATATTTGGGGGATGGCACCGGCTTGGACACTGGTAACATGGGTGGAAAACTGCGTCGAGGGGCTGGTCTTACACTGAAAGTACAATCAAATTACCATGCTTGACATAATAACTAGACTGTGCTCTTACAAAGTCATTATTTGTGTAAATTTAATGAGATTTAAGTTAATCAAAACACACACACCAATCATATTGAAAACAATGTTGAAAACACATGTATATACATATTAGAAGATTTCTGTGTATTCCAAGCAAATCTCATCATACTAGGCTGGTTATAACAGATGCTACATTTCCATGATGACAAAGAAGTCAGTGAAGCCAATTATTTAGGAAGGAGCTAAACAGCTGGCTCTGGAGGGAAACCCAAGCTGGGAAAGATGAGGACATTTTGGGGCCATGGTCCATCCAAATGATGATGGTGGAATGCTTGAAATTAACTCCTTCTCATATAAAGATATAAAATGTGATTAATCAAACTGCATCTCACATAAAGATATGTATTTAGGATGTTAAAAAGAGATGTCACTTTAAATAAAAGAAAATGGGAGCCATGCTGTAAATGTAATCACAATATAATGGGTTTTACCTGTATTGTATGTTGCTAATGTTAATGTGATCGTAGAGCATACCTGACAGAGACAAGAATTTCCTTGAGAAAGGGGCCTAGCTCTGTCAAAAATAATAATGATGAGACTAAACCATTAAGAGTTCATTTAAGACATTATTGTACCATATATGCTGAATGGTTCTTGAGCTATGCAAATTCTTTGATTGTTGAGAATAGATGAAATAATTTTAAAAAAGTTAAACCATCTTTGAACTTTAACTATTGAGTATACTCACAATTGTGCCTCTTTTGCCTGCTCATGAAGTGGGTGTTGCTGGTAATGACCAAACACCTCAAACACCAGAGGTTGAGTCTTGATGTAGTCAATGAATGACTTGGTCACTGTCACTGTAAACTAAATACAGAACAAAACAAGTCAGAAACTGACAACTTTGAAAACCACAGCTGTTTAGTTAAAAAGAAGCTATTTATGATATTTCTATTGTAACTTCTTTTTACACAGGAGCTCAATTTTTCAATTACAGTATCAGAAAAACACTGCATGAACATTGTATTATATCTCTTAAATAGCACTGCTTTGGAACTTCAAAACAATCTTGCAATCTTCAAATTTTATTTCTCCAGATGTGCAAAAAATTTGTGACAAAAAGGCAAGAACTTACAGGAGGAAAAGTTTCTGATTGCAATCAACATAAGTTGAAAAATGTAATCAATTCAAGATTCAGATAAAAGATGTGGAAGGAATTTAATGTCAAAGTAAAACTGCTTATTTACCACCAGACTGAAAAGACTAATACTTGGATATAAATGAGAAATGCTGATTCAATTATAAAATATATGCTAGAAGTGTATTTTTCTTGTAGATATACACATATTATAATAACAAATAGCCACCTCTGGCCATTAGTCATGACATCTTGACATGAAACTTTATAACACTGTATACTATTCTAAACTGTGTTACATTGTTAATTATCCAATATGAGTCACACAGTTATCACATGCTGTATAGCTGACTTAATTCCTATTATGGCAGGAAGTTGTTTTGCCATCAGAATTATAGGTTACTGCATTTGTATGGGAAAATATGAACGAGTTTTTCGGATGGATATAATGCACGACCTAAATATTAATAAAGTATTAAGATGCCCAGAATGTAAATTAATCATTTTCAAATGACGGAATCATTGAATCAATGGTTCTTTTGCTGGTACAATTTACTCTTACTATAACACATTTTGTTCAAACAATTCAGAATAAAATATGGTGCTGCCATGAATTTTGATTTATCAAAATTATGACATGCAGAAAAAACCGAATGAAGCTCTGTATTATGCATTATAACATCTGTAATGACATTTCATTGACATCTATATAGACATTTCATTGACATCTGTATTGACATTTCATTGACATCTGTATTGTGCATATCAAGAAACACTAATAACACCCTTCTGGCATGTTCGTTCCTTCTCATTCCCTTAACAGTCTGCCTCTCCTCCTTCAGCACTAATAATCTCCTTCATTATGGCCTAAATCCTGTACTTTTAAACTCAAGAAACATGTCTGACAAACAGACAATAGAAAATCAATCAGCAGCTCAGTAATTTGACATACTTACATTCTGTACATGGTAGAAGCCCAATGGAGGTCCCTTTCCTGTGTTTTTCAAGGGTTCTGTAGAGAATGCTTCATCATGTCTGTGTAAGAAGCTGAAGAAATAAATAATATTTTTCCTTAAACATACATGGTATAGTAAACAATATAGATGCTAATTGTTTTTAAAAAACATATGCCAGTGTATCTAGCAATTCTAAATATCTAGAGAAAACAAAGCTAAATACCTAAAGACCTTGGCAAGAAAGAGCTTCTATTGTTGGTCTTGTCTATCATGAAGGAACATTATCAATGCAAAATCTAAACTGATATAAGTCAGTATTAGTAAAGATTTATGAATGGCCAATTCAAAATAAACTTTCAACAAATAAAAAAATAATCTTTAACTGGTATTTTCCATTAGGCTGGCTCACATAGGTTGATTTTCAAATTGAAAAAAAAAATTTGTAATAGGCAAGCTTCCAACTTTCTAGGATATTTTGATTCTCTCACAGGTTAGATGCTCTCTAGTGTGTTTAAGTCATATTTTAATTAAAAAGTAATCTAGCTGTAAATAGCATGGAGAATATATTGGAACAAACAGTCTGAATGCGTAAATATGATACAGATACCCATGCCAAAAGGATTCACAGGAAAAAAAACTCTGTGCAAAGTCAGAAAATGCTGAAAATTAAATTTGATTTTGGTTTTGCTAATAAAAAGCCTCATTTCAAAATTTTTCCATTAATACCTTGAACTGAGAAGAAACAAAATTCTGCTACAACTTAAGGACTAAGGTCTATGTCAAACAAGGACCATAACTCTCATTAAATTTTGTGGATAAATTTTGAAAATCAAATGTTATCTAGGTCTTCTTCATCTAAGGTTCCATACCAAATTTGGTTTGAATTCCTGAAATTTTTAAAAATTACTGAGCAGGAAAAATTTTTTTTAAGCCAAATAGGGGCCATAACTCCAATAAATTTAGTTGGAAAATCATTCATATTAAAATTAACCTAGGTCTTTTTAATGTAAAACCTCATACTAAATTCAGTTTAAATCCATTAAGTCCTTCAAATATTATTACGTGGAAACAAAATTATAATGCAATAGAAGTGCAAAGTTCTAACTCAAACTGAGGCCAAACCTGTCATATTTTTTGGGAAATGGTGAAAATCAAAACTAACCTGGATCTTTTTCATGCAAAGCCTAGTACAATATTTTATCTGAATCCATCCTGTAAAAGTTACTGAGCAGAATGAATTCACAACAAATGGGGTAAGACTAACAGATACAGGTAACAGTATATCTCCCTATCTGTTGACAAGTTCAACTTTAATGAGAGGCTTGAAAGGACTTGACCTGACTGAATGTATAGTGATGTTCATGATCTAGAGAATGAGTAAGGCAACCCCTTACCTATTTCCGTTTGAACAACATGGTTTATAGTTTATGTACTTTTCTTGGATATATTACATATCCAGACCAGGTTAATGTGGGTATGTGAGAAAGCTTGCCAGTAGTTTCCCATCAGTTGGTGGTTCCTACCGCAGCTTCCTTATACTGGCTGTTACGTATAGCCTATCATGCACTGAAAATGGCATTAAACCTAAACAACAACAACATTAAATATACTGGCTCACAAACCAATGTATTCTAAATTTACACCCATGTATCAATAGGTTAATACAGAATGAAACTAAGAAAAGAACTTACTTGAATTGACAAAAGATGTCAGCATATTCTGGAGAGATTCCAGACGCCTGGAGAACAGTCACCCGGAACATGAACTGGGATCCTATCTTCAAATGCTCAGGAAGTTCTTGGACATCAATTTCTGGAAATATGTCCTTCTGACTGTCAAGTTTCTGATTCTCCTCTGACCTTTTGTTTTCTGACAAAGCAAATAAAGCCTATCAGATATGTTATTCTAGCAAATGACATATTCTATTTTACTTTGGAGACCTACCATATACAGTCACTTATAAATTGAGCCCAACTGCATAGACCCATGTCTGCCATCACAGAATGTGCCAGCAGATCTGGGTCTTTACAGTTTGTTAGGAGTAATCAGTTGAAACAAGACAGACCCTGACCTGCCAGTGCATTATGTGATAACAGATCAGGGTAGATAGTTGGACTCTTTATGCATGAATATATATATATATATATATATATATATATATATATATATATATATATATATATATATATATATATATATGGTATTCTATACTTGGGTCCATAAAAAAGTGCTACCTTTGGTATAGTCCGCCCTGGCAATTAATACTTTTAAAGTTATGCATCTTGTATCTGTGTCATGTTATGTAACACCTGTATTTTAATTTGGTTTAGATTAGACTCAAATTGTAATCTAGCCTAGGCCATTTTTAAAAATGGTCAAGGCGTGATTACAAACATGATCTGGCTATGTTCAACTGTCTGGAAAAGGCAAGTTTAAAACTGAACAAGATTTTAATAAAGAAGTCATTATATAAGAAAAACTTACTGAGGAAACAGACCTATGCAAACATCGAAACTCATTAAAAGCTTGCAAGAAACAAATTAAATTTCCTAGCCTGGATTTTATCAACATATGAGTCTGGACTTTACCCAAGTCTTGAATCCAGCAATATGATTGGATGAAAGTGAAGCCCCAATTAAATTTGACCAATTATATTGTCATATGACTATACTTAAAACTATAGGATGTTCTGCTGAAATTATGACCTGACCAAATGATCAGTAATTAAAATAACTGAGTTCTAGTCACATAGTAAATATATATCTAATTTTGTTTAGAAGAAACATGTGCTACAATGTAAGATCAGTAACTCTTACCATAATCTTTGTTGTCATTTTCTGGGGAAGTTCCTTCTCCTTCCACAATCCTTAACTCCTCCCTCGATGAAACTGGGGTTGTCTTGTCAGAAAGGGTAGAATGCTTCTGATGAGAGAAAGAAAATGAGACAGTTGACGAAAAGAAAAAAATTTGTCAAAAGTTAAATTACAGATGCTGCTGAGTGAGCATTTATAACAGCTGATAAATAGCAAAGTTTACATTGTCTATGTCAATCATATCAAGAGTCTCAAGTGAACCCAATATTGCTCACTTGTTTCACGCAACAAATGACCATTTCACTCAGCAGGCTTATGTAGTATTGTAAGGCAATCCAATGTAAACTATTTTTTCCAAAACTTCATATCATGACAATTTAGCCTATTAAGGTTGACAGGCTGCAAGATATCTTCATTATGTGCATGGATCTGAAAAAGACATCTTTATTTCAGATTTTGTAAGCCATATAAAAAAGAGATACATCTGCTGATACAAATTTTTTCCAAATATAAATGCATGTTAGTATATATGTATATGACGTTAGTATGTATATGTACATGTATATATATTTTGACAGGTAACAAGCTCAGCCATCTGAATTCAAGATAATCTCACTATTACAGACCTTCTCTAATACATTCTAGATAAAAAAAAAACATATTAATGAAGCTACAAGGTGAAAAATGCAAATGAAATTTGGTTTCTAAGTGTAAGAAAGCTCTGCTAAACAGATGCAAGATGACATCATTAGTATAAATAGATTTAAATCATAATCATCAACTGAGATCTTGATATGTACCAAATTTGATCAACATAAAAAAAAAACAGGAAAAAATTCAGATGCAAAAAAAAATTAAATAAATAAATAAATATATTTATAAATATACATTAATTTTACTCCTAATAAAACACATCCTCATAGTATGAGCCCATTCACCAAGATGGGATACGTTTAAGCAAGCAGAAACATACGTAATCCATCACACAAATGTTAATGTCATTCTGTGACACTTGTACTTGACAGAATGAAAGGAAACAAGGTTAATAAGATGGTGTGTGATATAGATAGTCCCAGATTTATAATGTCTGGATCTAATCTTTTTCTAACAATGTTAAACAGTTCCATCAATTTAAGTACCATACAGAAAGCTTCAGCTTTGTCAAAACCTGAAAAAAAATTAAATTTAAACAAAAAATGAGCCATAAGGATGAAATCCTTCGCCAAAAAGTGAGAAATAATCTAAAAATAAAAATTGGTCTTTGTAAATTAATGTAGACCCAAACAATCCCAGTCCCAAACTTCACAAATAAAGAACAATTGAAAAAAGTATCATAATCTCATGGAAATCTACACAGACCTATAAACAGGTAGTCAAACTTAATTTGTCTGCCTAAAGTGATTTTTGCTAATGATGCTAACAAGGTTTGTTAAGTCCAGAAAATTTATGACTGTGTAATAAATAGAAAATTGCTACAATAACCTGAAGATCTAATCATTTCATTTACGTATCAATACAAATATATCATCAATTTTAACTTGCCTATTTCAAGAAGTGATTGTTTAATTATGCTTACAAACTTTGACCAAAAGGATTTAAAATCTTCAATATTTTTTAAAAAACCCGATATACGGCTTAAAACTATATTGGAAAGAATAACAAAAATAATATACACCAAATTTCATTCAGACAGTTCTTTCTCATACATGTATACAAGTTTTATTTTCCAAAAGTCCCCCCTACCCAAAAATGGTTTTAAAGGTTGAAAAATGAGGCCAGAGAGACCAAAACATAATTAGGTGTTAAAGGTCCATTTCAGGTATCTAAATATTTAGTGCTGAAGCAACTGGAGTTAAGTGTTGTCCCCAAGGACAGTCCATGATAGCCAGTCTGGGCTGATCAGATAAAAGGATTTGAACTGGCATCCTTTCAGCATGTAACTGCTCAATCACCATGACTACCATCTCTATCAGTCACCTTTTAGATTATGCAAGATAACACATTAGGCTGAATCAGATCTGAAATAGTCTTTAAACTGTTGATCGACTCACCCAATCAAATGAAAGATAACCTCATTATATGCATAGATCTCACTAATAATTGTACTCATTAGAGGCCTTGAAGATACAAGTTTATTTATCAGAAATAGTTTCTAGGGTGGTAACAGGTTCAGCCAATCAGATGCAAGATAACCTCATCATATGAATGGACTAATAATCGTACTTTCTTGAGGTCTTGAAGATGCATGTCTATTTATTAGAAATAGTTTCTACAGTGGTGACAGGCTACAAGATGACCTCATTTAATTTATACCATGGATTTTGTACCTGTACGAGATCTTGTCAAAGTCTATTTACTAGACAGACTCACCCAATCAGGATAACCTCATGATATGCATGGATTTTACTAATAACTGAACTCATATGAGATCTTAACAATACAAGTGTATTTACTGGAAATAGTTTCTATAGTGGTGAGAGACTGAAAGATGACTATGACATGCATGGATTTCATTAATATTTGTACTCATTTGAGGTCTTGATGATACATGTCTATTTACTAGAATTAGTTTCTAGAGTGGTAACAGGCACAGCTGATCAGAAGATAACCTTATCATATGCATGGACTAATAATTGTATTCATTTGAGGTCTTGATGATACAAGTCTACTTACAAAAAAAAATTATGGATCTTACTAATAATGAAATCCTGCAAAATGATAATCATATAATCCTATTTCAAACTTTTATCAATTCTAAATGAGAAATATCACTTCAAACTCAGGAAATTTGAGGAAAAATAATGTTATTTATATGTGTGGATCTAGCTCATTACTGAACTCATCTGAAATCATGAAAAGCACATATTCCAAGACTGTTCAAAATCAAACAGAAACATGGATTTGAGACAGGTAAGAAGCTGATGCATATGCTTGTTATTGAACTTGTCCATGATCCAGGTATGTTTATGATTGAACTTGTCCATGACCCATGTTTGCTTTTATTGAACTTGTCCATGACCCATGTTTACTTATTATTGAACTTGTATGTGACCCATGTTTGCTTATTATTGAACTTGTCCATGACCCATGTTTGCTTATTATTGAACCTGTCCATGACCCATGTTTGCTTATTATTGAACTTGTCCATGACCCATGTTTGCTTATTATTGAACCTGTCCATGACCCTTGTTTGCTTATTATGAAGTTGTTTATGACCCATGTTTATTTATTATTGAACTTGTCCATGACCCATGTTTGTTTATTATTGAACCTGTCCATGACCCATGTTTGCTTTATTACTGAACTTGTCCATGACCATGTTTGCTTATTATTGAACTTGTCCATGATCCATGTTTGCTTATTATTGAACCTGTTCATGACCCATGTTTGCTTATTAATGAACCTGTCCATGACCCATGTTTGCTTATTATGGAACTAGTTCATGATTCATGTTTGCTAACTGAACTTGTCCATGATATAGGTCTGTTTATTATTGAACATGTCCAAGATCTGTCCTACCTGATGAGTAATGATTTGTTACTGAAATATTATGAAAATTTCAATCAGTGTATGAAATAAAAAAAATTACAGGCATATTTCTAATATTACACATTGTTGTTGTCTGAGTCTGTTACAAAGTTGACAACAAAGAATCTTGTGAAGTAATTTTCTTAGAAACCTGTCTCAGATTGTAACTGGTCTCAATTAACTATGTACCTATATTCAAGAAGAAAGTAAATTTAGTTGCCTGAAGAATGGTATTAATCATGGGATCAAATTAATTCAAAGTCTTGAAAAGGAAGGTGGATGAGATGCATTTGATTTCACCAAAACAGACCAAAAAAAAAACCCATCAAACAAAATAAAATCTGGTTTAGAGCAAAAATGGGAAGATGAAGCAACCGTGGGTCTATGTTTGATTACGAGTAAGCATTTCTGAATAAGCCATGGTAGATAGGGTGACTCTGCTTATTCACAAAAGATATTTTATGTTGATTTAAGGCAGTACAGCTTTCTTACATCTGCATACTTCTGAAGACCATTTCTCCAACAATACAATGAATTTTCCACCCTAGAGTCATTTCTAATATGCCTTATTGAGACAATTGTGGATTTTCAGTATATATTACATAAAACTCTTTTCAAGATATTTGCAGACTGTAGCCAGTTTCTTTTATACATGGTATTGTGACTCTAGAAGAATATTGTACTTTTGGGAAGCAACCTAAGTCACTTACCTTGTGGAAGTAATCGTCATCGCTGAAGTTGATTTTAGCATTGCTAGATTGTCTGATACCAGTTGCATACTCTGGAGTTTCTTCTTTGTCTGAAATAATTAGTGAACCAATCATCAGTTCCACCAATATATGTTACATAGAAATTCGATCTAAGGACTGAATCATCATGTAAACAAGACATGTATTTATTTCCATATCCTATCACTGATCATGTGATAAATACAGTCATGTGAAAATGGACAATTTTGTTGGTATGGATTGGTGAACAAGTCTTACATTTCTTTCCATCTAAATCATTGTTAATGGGTATTAAAATTTGGGACCTGTAGCAACTTCAAAACTGTTAAAAATGGTATGCATGAAAAAAGTAAATTCACAGTATGTACAGGGTCTCTCTGTCCAGCTATCAAAGGCAAAACAAAAACCAATCACAAAAGAGTCCAAACAATATACTGAAAAAAAAAGATTCACAGTAAGCCTTACATAATCAGTCTTAAGACCCATTCAAGGTATCCAAATACCAAATATAATCCAGTTTGACTTGACAGTTTATAAGCTATCGTGCTTACAAGAAAATGTGATGGACATATGGACAGCAAAAAAATCACTTGTTGGGGGTAGGATGGTGAATGTAGTTAGAACTGGGTTATCTCTAAAACATGTTAATCAAAACCCTAAAACATACTGTCACTTTATGAAAAGTGACCGCTATTTTCATCTATTTAAACTAAAATGGGCTTAATGATCAAAATATTTGAATGTGCCTTTCAAAGGTGAACAAAGCACATAAAAAAAATAATATGTTGGGGTTTATTCCTTCTGACAGAGCCTGATTACTGTACCTGTTATGGCCTGCACTGCAACCCTGAGATAACCTTTGACCTCTCCCTTGTCACTCACTATGTTTACCCGATGGACAAGTGGCACTGGGTAGTACAGGTTACTTAGATATACAAAGGATCTGAAATTAGTACAAGTTTTTAAAGTTACTGTATTAAGTTAAACTACATATCTCTAAAAGTTTTGCAAGACTAATGACAAATACTTTATATCAAGGAATTTTAATTTGTATTAATGATATGCTAAATAAAATATCCTACACAATGACTATTTTGCTATACAGAGCATGACACCATATTCCATCAGTACAATATAAAAATGCAAGTATGCTTTTAGAATATTTATTTTATATGCTCCTTTTTATGTTGTGGTGGGAGGGGTGATGAATATTCTATATTTTTATTGGTGACTGTCAGAAAGATGAATATTTAATGGACTGGAAAATTAATGGTTATATGTAAGATAATCCCCAAAATAAAAACAACAACAGAGCATGTCCATCATTAAAACTCATGGGGGATATTAGGCATATACATCATTACAAATCAAGGGGAAAATGAATATAAATGACTCACCTGCCAGCAAGTCTAAACCAGGGGAACCTGTCATAAAAGGGGTCTCCCCCTGTCATGGTGTCAATGGCTGGTTCAGGTGAGGTGGGGGACATCTCTGCCTCATTGTGATACATCTCTCTCATCAACTCTAGTCTTTGTCTGAAAACAATCAATAATCAGGTATGAAGATGATGTCAATATAAATCTCCATGCCCTAGCATTTTCATTGACTTTAAAAATTTTCAGTTACAATGTCGAAAAATTTACTTGGATATGAACAGTTGTTTCTGGCAATGACAGCACTTGATAAAATTGTGCAGGAACTTAAATTAATGTTTCTTCTTCTATTTAACAGAAATACATATACAATTAAATAGATGTAGGAAATATAGTGGGGTGAATATAAAAGAGGAAAGGTATGATTACGTTCATATATATTTAATTAAAATACTGTTATATACATACTCCTTACAGAATTCTATAAAAGTTCTACAATTTGAAATTTTCATATGAAGAATAATTTGTAAAGCAAAAAAATTGAAATAACACTGTATATATAGAAACAAAATGAAAGACAACCTTTATGACAAAACAAAAAACAAATACAATAGCTGGCATTACATGACAAAAATGTTTTTTTCCTTCATTTTTTAATAAAATTAATATATATATATATATATATTATGTATAAAGACACAAAACTGAATTTGTGCTTGTTCTCAGTCAGAAAACAGAATGAGTTTGATATAGCAAAGCAGGTCAGGCCAAGACTTATTCATAAGCCATATCAAATGAGTTTTTCCATCAATTAAGAACAAAACAAGAAAGCGGGGTCGGATTTATTGCATACTCCCTTTTATGCTTTTGAAATTATTTTTAACTTTACTGCATGAATGAAATTCAAAAAGAATTACGAATCATGAAAGTTTGATTCAATGCATCTAAAAATATCAATCTGTGGACATCAAAGAAGACAACTATGTAGTACGAATTTGGGTGTGATAAAGAAACATGGACTGAACAGCTATATCAAATACCAGATCAAGCATGTATGATTAAATGGGTATGTAATAAATATTTTAAATAAATAAAGTTCTATTATGGCAAATTACCCAAAATTACCCAAAAGCAAACAAAAGTAAACTGTTTTCAATTAATTAACAATAAGTCCCCGAATGGCCGTGTGGTCTAAAGTGCTTACCGTTACAAATCACTGCCATCTCACCTCGGTCTATGTGGGTTCAAGTCAGGTTCGGCCAATGTGGGTATGTGAGAAAGCTTGCCAGTAGCTTCTCGTGGGTCGGTCATTCTTTCCAGGGTTTCCCTGGGTTCTTCCTCCATTTATACTGACCGTCATGTGTAGCCTATGTTGAAAAATGGCATTAAACCCTACAACAACATCGTTCAAATATACACAAAGTGCAAAGCTAACTGCACCTTTTCTTCCCTCCAACTCTGCTTATGTCATTTAATACTTTGATAATCTAATTGTAGTATCAATTTGTGTTCTTTTTCTGTCCCCCCAAAAAAGTTTTATCATTGTTATTTTCTTGCTGCAGATATTCATGTCAGCAATTATCTTTTTATTTTTGAGATTCTTGTCATAACACAGAAAACATGAAGTAGTAAGTAAAATGTCATGCACCTTTCACCTGTAACAGTAATAAGAATGTAAATGACCTCAATAATCACCACCTGTTTTTGACAGTAACTTTTTGGGGAAAGTTAAATAGTAATTTATTTTGATGACTCAAAATAAGAAAATTTACATAAAGTTTAATGAATATTTCCTACATTTTTATACTAACTAGCTCAAGGGTAAAATGGATTTCTACACTTTTATCATACTAGAATCAATTCTCCCTATTTTCCCACTACTTTACAGTATCCTGTCTCTGCCCAAAAATATGGGTCCTGCATATATCCATATACCTATACCACTCAAAATGTTTTCAGAACAGAGTGACATCAAGAATAGTTTAAACCAATTTAAACTGTTGGCATGAGGTCTGATTACAGCATATGACAACCATGTCAACAAAGGAAGGAATGCATGATCATAAAGTTTTAATTAATCCAAGCTTGCAGGTGAATCTGATTTTTATATATCAAATAATGTCATTCTTTTTTTTATAAAAAAAATCCTGACCAAAAACCTGTTTCTATAATATTGTGTGCCCCCATACAGAACTTCGATAAAACATATGTAACATACAGTAATACCATAAGAAGCCAGTTTTTATAAATCAATAGTACAATCACCATCTTCATGACAAATGATCTGAAACAAGACTTTTAGTGCAAGGAGTTGCAATTAACAAATATAAAAGCCACAACATTGAAGACCATGTGACAAATACTGTTGTACATAATCAATGTAAGCTAAGTTGACAATGAAATTATTATTGAAGAGTTATGCTTAATGGTCAAGAGATTACATGTGAGGTACCATTGTATTTATGCATCTGAAACTGACACAAATGCACACACACACTGCCAAGGTGCAATCCAAATAAGCCATCAATAAAATGTATTCACCTATGTAAAGTAAAGAATCAAATATGACAGTGTATAGCATATCTGTCACTGCACAGTGCATGTGACTCTCAGTCTACAGAGGCAGATCTGTCACTACATAGCACATTGGCTTAGCAGTCAATACTGGGACAGATCTGTCATCCCACAGTGCACTGGCCTATCAGTCTACACAGAGGAAGAACTGTCACTGCATAGTGCATGGGCCTCTTAGTCTACACTGTGGCAGATCTGTCACTGCATAGTGCATTGACCTAATGGTCAACATATGGATATATCTGTCATCCCACAGTGCACTGGCCTATCAGTCTACATAGAGGAAGAGCTGTCACTGCATGGGCTTAACAGTCTACATATGGATATATCTGTCATCACATAGTGCAATGGCCTAACAGTCTACACAGGGACAGCTCAGTCATTACATGATGCACTGACCTATCAGTCTATACTGGGGCAGATCTGTCACTGCATAGTGCATTGGCATATCAGTCTACACAGAAAATCTGCTACTGCATACTGTATTGGCCTAGCAGTTAACACAGAGGCAGATCTGTTATTACATTGTACAGAGCATTAGTCTACACTGTGACATATCTGTGGTTGCAGAATGCATTGGATTATCAATCTACAATGGTTACTTACAATCATTCGACAGAAAATTTAAAGTTATTCCCAATTAAAATTTCTGTTCATAAATTAGTTGAGACTATATTGAAATTTCTGTTGATAAATAAGCAAAGACTATACTGAAAGAAAATAAGTTCACTGAGGCAAACAAATTGCTGAAAATAAAAACTTATTCATGAAGAAGACACAATAAGTATTTACAAACGAAAAAAAACAAACTACAGCTTACGGAAACTCATGATTAAGCATTTACACTGCATGCAGTGAATATTCACACCAAGTTCAACAGTGAACACACCTAGATGGAATCAGGTTCTTGAAATTAAAGTAATTTTGGTTTCCACAGCCAGTGAGGCAGTGAAAGAAATCTTGTTTGGCCTCTGGTGTGTCCGGTGATAAATCTTCATTGTATATCGCTCGCATGAGTTCCAACCGTTGTCTAAAATAGGAAACCAGTCAAGCATGTGAAACATACCTCCAACACAAAAGAGCCAAACTATCTGAATTATAAAGTTTGATTGAAAAATACTTTAGGTGATATGTCAGTACCATATTACTTGCTTATATATCCAGTCTAACTGCAAACTGTGTAGACCCATATCTGCCAGCACTGGCAGATCTGGGTCAAAGACGTTTGTTATAAGTAATAAGTAGAAAATAGCAGACTCTGACCTGCCAGCACATTATGTGATGGCAGATTAGGGTCCATGCTGTATGCAGTTGAACTTGACCTGTATGTAAATATATATAGTTGTTAGATGTCAAGTATGCATGCATGATAGATGTTACAAGCTTGTTAGCAAATATTAGGTTGTTCATTTAACATGGTAAGTATTGGGCTAGAAAACACTAGGTAGACTTCAACATCTATAGAGTCTACACTGACCTGTGACTGAAAGCAAACTGACAAAAATGATTTGATAAAGAAACCATGGAATGTCAGAACAAAGAAGTTTACAGCTGACACATAATATGCACATCTGTTTACTTCATCTTAAAAATATTTACAGATTTTTATTAATTACGAATAACATATTACATCTTAACGACCGTCAGGGGATTCAATAGTGATCATGCATGTCTTACTTTCATCAAAGTTAAAATTTTGGTAGACAAAGTTGGAACTCATACGGGCTTGAGTATACAGAAGTTTTTCAATGTAGACATTTTTAAACTTTCAAAATGTCATTACTTTCTTGTTATGAAACCATGTTGAGGAAATGGTGATATATCACTTATTTCAAGTTATTTCAATTTTGCTTGTCCTTATTACTTTTCAGGAACTTGAAAAATACATGTAAATCCTGACCATTAAAACAACTATTATTACAAATATTTACGTATAATTCTTGATAATAACTATAATAAATAATAAAAATATGGTATTTCTGGCAAGTAAATCAACTTTCTTTTCAAGAAACACATATGATGTCCTACTGGACTTTGAACTAAGACAATAAAATAGACAAGTATAAACTAATTAAGGATTGTTGGTACACATCCTGGAATTGTATATAATTTTAGTATTTACTGAATCCTGCTAATTGTTCAATATCTACAACAGTGTTCCAGCTACCACAAAATAATTGGATACTATGTGCTCAATTCTGAAAAGTTAAATTGCATTCTTTCCCTTTTCCAGTGCACTGTGTTCTGTTCTTAGGGCACCCAGTCCCTTTTTATCTGCCCAAACAGAATAACTTTGTCAGAGATGTTACCAGGATTTTATCTAAAGGGGCAAGCCCCCCCCCCAACTGTTTTTCAGCTTAATGTTTTTTTATCTGTGTATGAATATTGTTCTCTGGTGAGAACCTCCCTTCACTCAGCCCTCTGAAGGGACACACACATAACTAACTTAGCTTGAAATGTTCTATATGGCTGTTATGTACAATTTTCCACAGACCACTGATATTGTCTCTTGCATAGATATCTCTACTCCAAAACAAGATTTTTTATTTACAAGACCTTCTAATAAAGTTTCACTTTCTTGAATCCGAGTTTACTATGATTTCTTCTTGGTTCGATACAAGTTCATCACTGTCATAGTCTGCTTATTCAGGTATTTGGATAAAATAAATATCCTTACTATTTTAATTCATGTTTAGGTTCTTATTCATTCTTTTCTTAACAGTTAAATAAAAATTGCATATTGAGTTAATTTTTATATGTCTGACCCTAAACTAAGTTGCTGGGAGTTTTCATGTATTACTGCTCTTCAAAAGTACTAATTCATACAAAATTTTTCTGGATTCTAATGTTTGTATGCCCTAGCACCTTATCTACATTGTATGCAGTGTGCAGCAATGACATTGTCCTGTTAAAAATTCACATATCATCAGAACATTGAAATTGTACATTCATTTAATAGTCTCACAGTTTTAACATCTTATATTTACAGTCAGTCCAAACACAGCTTTATCATCTTCTAATATTTACAGTTAGTCCAAACATTGCATTAACATTTTCTAATATTTACAATCAATCCAAACACAGCTTTGTCATCTTCTAATATTTACAGACAGTCCAAACACAGCTTTATTATCCTTTGATATATATATATATATATATATATATATATATATATATATATATATATATATATATATATATATATATATATATATATATATATATATATATATACAGTTAGTCCAAAAGCAGCATTTATCTTCCTCTTATATTTACAGTCAATCCAAACACAACTTTATCATCCTCTGATATTTACAGTCAGTCCAAACACAGCATTTATCTTCCTCTAATATTTACAGTAAGTCAAAACATAACTTTATCATCCTCAGATATTTACAGTAAGTCCAAACACAGCTTTCTCATCCTGTAATATTTACGTCTGATCAAACACTGCTTTTTAAAAGTTATGAAACATGAACTATACCAAATTAATGGTTTATTGGCTACACACAATATCACTTTATGTTTGACTATACCACATGGGTTTTTACAGATAACAGCACATGGCAATGTACTGATTTGACCAATGGTAAATCACCCAGCATATCAGCAATTTATTGATCAATGTGTTTTTGATTAGCTGTTGTTATTCAATGCAACATGTCAGATTTTACTATGAGAACCCAGAATGAATAAAACTGGTGATACAACATTTCATTACTTGCAAAACTAATTACCATTGATACCCTCCTGTAAGTTGGATCCAACTGCATCCTTTGCAAATGCACAAATGGCATTGAATAAAGTGTTGCCAGATCTGGGTCTACACATTTTCTTAGCAGTAATCAGTAGAACAAACAACCTTATGTGACAACAGATCAAGGTCTGCTGTTTACAGTTGAACACGGCTTACAAGCAAGTGCATACAGCAACTCATAAAACAGATGTTATACAATCATGTCCATGCATAGATCTGTGATATAAATTTGTACAGTTAACTGTGAAAAGACATACTACCATATAAATTAACCAATTTTTTTAATTGTTCAGTACAGTTTTATTATTAAAAAGAGAACACAACTTTTTAAAGAAGCCTTCATCCATTACCTTCGAGACATTTATCTTGATTAATTATAAGACTCCTTACATTTGTTTTTCAGAGATGAAATATTATTTAACAAAATTTATCTAATAACTGGGTTCTGTCATTATCGTGAATCCTTGTGTTTATTGTTAGCTTTGGTCAACATTTCGTGATGTAGAAAAAAATCATTTATGTTATTTATATTATGGGATTCCATGTGAATTAAAATGTAGGAAACTTATATAAGTTTTGTTTTGTATTTGAAGAAAAGTTATTTTAATTTTGCTAAATACAACATATCTTTATTTAAGAAAGAATAATTTTAAATGAGATTATTAAATACTTTATTACAGAAAACTTTGGCAAACTTACCTTGATGAGTAAGGAAGAATAGCGAAATATTAATATACATTTTAATGCCTCTTAAGGAATTAAGATCTCATTTCTAAGACCAAAACAAGATTGTGAATTTTTAAAATCTATGTACCATGCTATAACAGGAAATTAACAGAAAATAAATTATTCTGTGCTGGTTCATGCACTAAATTTACCCTCTTAAACAGAATCAGCATGCACAAAGTGTCTTTTTAATGCAGATGTGCCCTGCACTTTTTTCAATACTAGCTGGAACACTGTATAATATTGCATCTCTTCTTTAAAATTGCAATGTCATCAAATGCAGGCATTAAATATTATTATCATGTCCTTAACTTAATATTTATTTTGAAATTATTCGCTGGGTAGGCATTTGGCTCAAAAAAACCTATCAACCTGCAAAACAAAAATGTATTGCAATCAATGTATTTGTGCCACTCCATTTTATTCAAATTAGAGTTTTCAAACAAAATCCTATTTCCCTTCTTGCTGATCCAATAACTGAATCCCTCTACTGTGAAACTTAACCAAAGGAGAGAGTTCAACTCAAGTAATCAGATCAAATCAACAAGTCAAATTAATATGATCCCAACTTTGCCTATCAAAATAATGATCTTTCACCTTCTTTTATCAATTTTACTGAATATACAAACTAATATTTCATACTTTGATTTTGATATACAGTGAACCTGTTTATAATCAGCCTCTCAAAATGTTATGTAAAATTGTTTTTACTTTCTCACAAACAAAATTTGCCTAATTACGAAGAATATAGTATACTGAGAAGATAAATATACAAAGAACACAGATAGTGCTTTTAGGTTTAATTAAATATACTATTACAAAAGGAAAATTGAAAAATACCTTGTTGTAGTCAAGAGTTATCATAAACTGGGTTCACTGTATCTGCACTGAATGACTATTTGTTTCATGATTTCTAAATTCAGACCTGCCAACCCAAACGAGACTTATCTAGGCAGTTGATTTTTTCTGTAAGTTAGACCACATTTTGGTAAAGTGTAAAATATCATGTACTGCTGTTGTGAAGATGGCATCTAAAAGTCCAGAATTGTGACTCACAACTGATGCAACAGTGGTAAACATTATGTTCAACAAAAAGGTGTGTAAAGTGTATGTTGGCCTTAATTACCTTCAGTAGTTTCACAAAATCTAGTTCCAAATCCAATGCACCATTGATATTTCTTAAATTAATGTAATCCTTAAAAAATACTAAATTTCATGTGGGTGATTGCAGTCTTTTTCCAGCTATGAGACATACTCAACACATGATGTCCGCTACATTAAACTGTTAGCCTTCCTGTTTTTTCACCAAGAATCTGAAATATTTGCTTCTTTATTCTTCTGTACTATTAAAACTTTTAAGGGGTTTATTGTATCTTTCATCCTGAAAATATATCACTTAATGGATGCCATTTTTATAAAAATAAGCAGCAGCTTGGTCATGTGGATGTTCTGCACCACAAAATGCATGCAGTTTAAAGTGTCTAAGGTACTCCCGTATAGTTAGTCTGGTTCCCTGACCAACTCTACTGAATCTCAATTGAAATCCAGATCTGAATCAAACACGGACAAGCCAGAATCTTGATTTTACCACAAATAATCATATTTTCATAATTTGTGCTTTTTTCTCCATAAGTTTGTATTTTAAGGGTCATTTCCACAAGACTTAAGGCAAAATCATTAGGGTTGGCAGGTCTAAAAAGTTTGAAAAAAATCTCTTGCCTTACCTGAATCAGGAATAAATATGTGTAGCTGCATGGGCCAGAGCTTAGATCCAAACCATCTTGAAAACTAACAGGTCACTCTCTACCTGAATTATCTCAGTCAACACTCTCAGATGATTTGTGTTTCATACTGATAATTAATCAATATATAACAGTATACAAACATTAAAACGTAACACAAAAATCTTACTTAAGTTTTTCTAGACTCCAGTAATGAGTGGCACCATTTTTGGTATCCTGCACTTCAACAGCAACAATAGTTTTTGGAAAAGGTCGATTCTCATCCCTGTCCTCTGATGGAAAAAGCTCTGGGGGAAGCGGGGAGTACAAGGTATCTGTCAGCAATACAAACTGGAACTGAACCTAACAAAAAAATATCAATATTTTGCATTTAGTTTTAAAATAGTATTTCATCTGCCAGCATGCAACGAGGTAACAGGTCAAGACACAATAGCCTTTTATACTGCCTTATACTCACGTACCAGTTGGATCCATTTGCAAACTGCACAGACCCAGGCCTGTTGTTGCATAATAAGCCAGCAGATCTGGATCTATATAGTTTGTTAGGAGTCATTAGCAGAACAATATAAATCCCAAACTGCAAGAGCAGATCATGGCCTCTGCTGTACTCTACTTAAATCACTTTAAACATATGTATTCAAAATCAATATCAATAAAAAATGTTCAGATAAAGTGAAATTCAATAAAGAGGTTTTGCTGAATCTGCATGTTCACAGAATGCACATTTCAGATCAAATAAAGGGTTTTTGCTGAAGATGCATTTTCATAAAATGAATATTTTGAAACAAAACAACAAAATGAAGGAATGAGTACTGAAAAAATGCAGTGCATCTGTACATACAGATGACAAGCATCAATAAAACAACAAAATGAAGAAATGAGTACTGAATAAATGCAGTGCATCTGTACATACAGATGACAAGCATCAACAAAACAAAATGAAGGAATGAGTACTGAATAAATGCAGTGCATCTGTACATACAAATGACAAGCATCAACAAAACAACAAAATGAAGGAATGAGTACTGAAAAAATGCAGTGCATCTGTACATACAAATGACAAGCATCAACCAAACAACAAAATGAAGGAATGAGTACTGAATAAATGCAGTGCATCTGTACATACAAATGACAAGCATCAACCAAACAACAAAATGAAGGAATGAGTACTGAATAAATGCAGTGCATCTGTACATACAAATGACAAGCATCAACGAAACAACAAAATGAAGGAATGAGTACTGAATAAATGCAGTGCATCTGTACATACAGATGACAAGCATCAACAAATCAACAAAATGAAGGAATGAGTACTGAATAAATGCAGTGCATCTGTACATACAAATGACAAGCATCAACAAAAAAACAAAATGAAGGAATGAGTACTGAATAAATGCAGTGCATCTGTACATACAGATGACAAGCATCAACAAAACAACAAATTGAAGGAATGAGTACTGAATAAATGCAGTGCATCTGTACATACAAATGACAAGCATCAACAAAACAACAAAATGAAGGAATGAGTACTGAATAAATGCAGTGCATCTGTACATACAAATGACAAGCATCAACCAAACAACAAAATGAAGGAATGAGTACTGAATAAATGCAGTGCATCTGTACATACAGATGACAAGCATCAACCAAACAACAAAATGAAGGAATGAGTACTGAATAAATGCAGTGCATCTGTACATACAGATGACAAGCATCAACCAAACAACAAAATGAAGGAATGAGTACTGAATAAATGCAGTGCATCTGTACATACAAATGACAAGCATCAACAAAACAACAAAATGAAGAAATGAGTACTGAATAAATGCAGTGCATCTGTATATACAGATGACAAGCATCAACCAAACAACAAAATGAAGGAATGAGTACTGAATAAATGCAGTGCATCTGTACATACAGATGATAAGCATCAACAAAATAACAAAATGAAGGAATGAGTACTGAATAAATGCAATGCATCTGTACATACAGATGACAAGCATCAACAAAACAACAAAATGAAGGAATGAGTACTGAAAAAATGCAGTGCATCTGTACATACAGATGACAAGCATCAACAAAACAACAAAATGAAGGAATGAGTACTGAATAAATGCAGTGCATCTGTACATACAGATGACAAGCATCAATAAAACAACAAAATGAAGGAATGAGTACTGAATAAATGCAGTGCATCTGTACATACAGATGATAAGCATCAACAAAATAACAAAATGAAGGAATGAGTACTGAATAAATGCAATGCATCTGTACATACAGATGACAAGCATCAACAAAACAACAAAATGAAGGAATGAGTACTGAATAAATGCAGTGCATCTGTACATACAAATGACAAGCATCTTTAACAGACTGAGCTTTATAACAAATTTAGAGTGAGATGCAAAACCAGATGATCCCATAAATATGAAGTAAAATGGGAGCCAAATTGTTATCAAATTTTGATTGATATAAAATGATCCAGATTGGATTCAATATTATTTGTTTTCAAACTCATTAAATCCTTCTAATGAGTAAAATCAAAATTTACTATGGCTGTGATATGACAGGGCAGATGGAACGGGTAACAATGTAATACTGGGGAATAGAAACTAATACCAAATTTTTTTATTTCACTTAGAAATGATAAAGTACAGAACTTTAATTTTTTTTATACATAAGACTTCCTTACATAAAACTAAAACATTTTGAACTTTTTTTCAATTCATTGTTAAAAAGCATGTTACATAAATGAAAATAAATTTAGTTAAATTATGTGATCTTCCACTTAGAACATTCAAGCTCTGAACAGTATTTGGATGTATGCAGATCATGTCTGCAACTATGAACACTGCTCTACATTGATTTAAGGAGGTGTATAGTAGGCCTGTATTTGGATGTATGCAGATCATGTCTGCAACTATGAACACTGCTCTACATTGATTTAAGGAGGTGTATAGTAAGCCTGTATTACCTTCTTGTTCAATTCCACACTTATAGCATTGGCTTCTTTCAGGAATATGGCATTTCCCCAAAGATCATCCTGTCAATATAAAAAATATGTTAAAATGATTTCAATAATTTATTTATTACATTTTCCCCCTTAATTTGTCTACAATGACTATTAAATACCAATACTGCCTATGAAAAATACTCTAATGAATATTGTCCATGAAAACTTCATCTGACCAATGCCTATGAATAGCACCAAGATGAATATTGACCATTTACAGCTCTATAATACTGCTCATTAATAGTGCTAACTTAAAGGTGAATATTACTCATGAATAGTGCTAAGGTGAATATTACCCATGAATAGAGCCAAGATGAATATTGACCATTAAAAGCTCTATAATACTGCTCATTAATAGTGCTAACTTAAAGGTAAATATTACTCATGAATAGTGCTAAGGTGAATATTACCCATGAATAGAGCCAAGATGAATATTGACCATGAATAAGACTGTGATGAATACTGACCATGAATTGTGCCTCAATAAATAAATATTATCCATGGATAGTCATGATGAATATTGCACATGAACAGAGCCATGATGAATATTGACCGTGATGAGACTGTGATGAATAATGACCATGAATTGTGCCTCAATGAATAAAATTGCCCATGGATAAAGTCATGATGAATATTGCACATGAATAGTGTCATGATGAATACTGACTATGATCAGAGCCATTATGAATATTGTCAAGGAACATAACCATGATGAATGTTACTCATGAACAGAGCCATGATGAATACTGCCCATTAATAGTGCTATAATGAACACTGTCCACAATATTGCCCATGAACAAAACCATGATGAATATTGCCTGTAATGAACACTGCCCACAATATTACTATGAACAAAGCCATGATGAATATTGCCCATTAATAGTGCTATAATGAACACTGCCCACAATATTGCCCATGAATAGTGCCATGGTGAATATTCCCCACAATAATGCCCATGAACAAAGCCATGATAAATATTGTCAATGAACAGAGCCATGATGAATATTGCCCATGAATGGTACCATGATGAATATTGCCAATGAATAGTGCTACAATGAATTATGCCCTTGGATTCTGCTATGGTAAATAATGCCTATAAATAGTGATATGGTGAAATACTGCCCATGAATAGTGTTATGATGAACACTGCCCATGAATAGTGTTATGATGAACACTGCCCATGAATAGTGTTATGATGAACACTGCCCATGAAGAGTGTTATGATGAACACTGCCCATGAATAGTGTTATGATGAACACTGCCCATGAAGAGTGATATGATGAACACTGCCCATGAATAGTGTTATGATGAACACTGCCCATGAAGAGTGATATGATGAACACTGCCCATGAAGAGTGATATGATGAACACTGCCCATGAATAGTGTTCTGGTGACTACTGCTCATAAATAGTGCTATGGTGAATGCTGCACATAAATAGTACTATAGTGAATACTCTCCACAAACAGTGCTATATTGAATATTGCCCAAGAATACAAGAATAGTGTTATGGTGAATACTACACATAAATAGTATTACAATGAATACTGCCAATGTATAGTACTTTATTGAATACTACCCATGAATAGTGCATTAGTGAATACTGCCCCTGAATAGTACTAAGGTGAATACTGCCCAAGTATAGTGTTACAATGAACACTGCCCATGAATAGTGCTATGGTGAATACTACACATGAATAGTGCTATAGCAAATACTGACTATGTATAGTGCTAAAATGAACACTACCCATGAATAGTGCTATGGTGAATACTGCCAATGAATTGTGCTATAGTGAATACTGCCCATGATGAGGGCCATGGTAAATACTGATAATGATTAGGGCCATGATGTGTTGCCCATGAATAGTGCTATGATTATTTCTGCATTACTTTCAAAAACATTTAATAAAACAATCCACAGGATGTTTGCCTTTGCAAAATCAACACTTACTGAGCAGTTAATAAAAACATGACATGTTACATCAAGATATCATATATATATATATATATATATATATATATATATATATATATATATATATATATATATATTGTAGTGATTTAAATTGGTGTATTTGTAATTTCTGAGTTTTATAAAATCATAAAAATGAAAAATCCTTATATAATTTTAATGACTGCAAAGAAAATTCAGTGAAAGAAACTGATGAATTCAATGAAAAATATATTAGACCTTAGGAAATATTTTGAATTTTACAACATGCTGTAAATTGACTACACATGTAAAACCAATAATTTAAATGTGATCTCAGTAACTATGTCATAGTGAAAAAATTCACTCACCAATAAAAAGCACATGAAATTCCAGCCTATAAGTTAATTCATTTTGATCTGAAAATCTGGGCTACATGTTGTATTCTAAATCAACTAACCCATGGATTATGTCACTAAAATCATGTTAAACACCAGTAATACAGTGTTTATGAAATGCAATCGATAAAAGCAATAACAGGTCAAACAGCTTAAGTTTTGTTCAACTACCATATCAGTAAATTGTTACTAACTAATATCATTGCTTTTCTATAAAACATTTTATCATTATTTTGCATGCATTTGTATGTGCTTGTATTATCTGATTTCTCCAACATGAAATAAAAGAAACAAGTAAAGAGTTCACAATTCGAGGCTGCATAGTACTTCCTGTCTACAGTTTATAGCATACTGTACTTATGCAGAACATATTATGTGTTCCTAAAACACACACACACAAATTAATGTAGTTTGCTTTAATCATCCATATCGATTACATGTACAATTACCATATATACTTATTTACAAGTCTAATCAAACTATAAACTACAGATACCCTGATCTGCTATTGCATAATGCTCCAGCTGATCTGAGTTTATGTAGTTTGTTATGAGCAATCAGCAGAACAAATAAAACTGACTTTGATCTGCTGGTGTATTACATGTCAACAAATCAGGGTCTATGATTTTTTTAAGCTGGACTCTACCTATATATGAGTATATACAGTAAATATCACCATACTTAATATCTCCTTCCAACATTTGAACCCACAAAAGGATTCATCATATTCTTGAAAGATGATCAATTTCAGATCAAATTATGAGAAAAAACTGGCACTATTGCCATGAGAAAAAGGAATAAATGGATATGGTGTTATTACACTATTGCCATGAGAAAAAGGAATAAATGGATATGGTGTTATACACTGTTGTCATGAGAAAGTTATACACTGTTGTCATGAGAAAAAGGAATAAATGGATATGGTGTTATTACACTATTGCCATGAGAAAAAGAAATAAATGGATATGGTGTTATACACTGTTGTCATGAGAAAAAGGAATAAATGGATATGGTGTTATACACTGTTGTCATGAGAAAAAGGAATAAATGGATATGGTGTTATTACACTATTGCCATGAGAAAAAGGAATAAATGGATATGGTGTTATACACTGTTGTCATGAGAAAGTTATACACTGTTGTCATGAGAAAAAGGAATAAATGGATATGGTGTTATTACACTATTGTCATGAGAAAAAGGAATAAATGGATATGGTGTTATTACACTGTTGTCATGAGAAAAAGGATTAAATGGATATGGTGTTATTACACTGTTGGCATGAGAAAAAGGAATAAATGGATATGGTGTTATTACACTGTTGGCATGAGAAAAGGGAATAAATGGATATGGTGTTATTACACTGTTGGCCATAAACAAATTGGGCAAATGTAAAGTCTCTTCATGTTGGACTGGTGCTCAGCAAGTTGATCAATTATTTGATATCATCCGCATGATAAAACAGCTGATAAGCAAAATCATCACTCACTGAATCCATATTGCAGACCATACAATAAAAACTCTGAACTGCCAAAGCATGGCTCCTGGACCCCTTGACTTTTTTCAAATACTACCAAAAGTTGTAAGAAGCATTTTATCTCTTGCTCAAGAAGATTGGGGACATTTCAAATTTCATTTTCAGATTTGATTAACATGCCACAACAGAACAATAACTAGTGCCTTGGATCATTAAATCCACTCAATTTTTTAAGTGACTGGTTCTATGCATTATTTAATCACCCTCATTTTTCTGTAAATGGTGTCATGCCTCATCTGATCTAACCAAATTTTTCCCCATTTATTTGTTCATTACATCTCAAGAATATGGAAGATGTACAGCAAGAATTCTAAATTTAAAAAGTGACACATTTTATACCATTATAATGTTTTATATTTACTCAGATAATTCAAGCAGTTTCTGTCAAATCCAAAGTGCTTTACAATAAATTCAAGGACCTCTAAAATATAAATTAAACTTTTTTTTGCAAAATCAAGTTGCCTTCAAGGCCATCACTCAAAAATTCAAGGATTTGTAAGGTTGTATGACGAAAGTGAAGCACATACAAAACAAATATTAAGCTGGTTTAAGATTCCAAAGAAACAGTAATACAACAACATATTTTTTAATGAAAATTTATATGTATTGTCAACTTTGCTACATAAACCACAGAGTTTAGAAATGATTAGACTTCTTACTTAAAAGAATAAATTATCCAATGGTTTTATACATAGTTACTGAGCTGTTACAATGAGCTTAGATTTGCTATGGTTTAAGAACCTCAATGATTTTAGATTGGCATTAAAGGAAAATGCACTACATGCTGATATTTTAGGGTTATAACTCTTGGTCTTAAACTATGTACCAGAAAGAAGCAAAAAAACCAATAAGGTTAGCAAAATAAACAATATTTCTCAAGTTACTTAATGAAAATGTAAGAGACACCGACAATATTGTAAATTAAATCCCAAATAATCCTAAATGTTCTATCACAAGTCCAAAAATATAGAATGTTCTAAATGAAATCCACATCTTGAATGTCCTGATGTACTACAAGGATACAATCCAGAAAGTCTGTCAATTAGTTCTCAATAATCCAAAAGTAGTGATTAGTCCAAAAAGTCAATGAGCACTTTGTAATTTCAATGAATAATTTAGATCAATAATCCCTCTCAAATTATATCTTAAAACAACTGCAAAGAATTCCACAAAATGATCATAAAAGAGGAATGAATAATTATCAGCTAAACCTCTAAATATACACAAATACCAACTTTATCAAATATTCTAACGGGAAACTCCATTTACTTCTGAACTCAAATCCAAGTAAACATATTTTTTTACTATTTAAAATCATGACAAAATTCACAACCCTAAATCATATTCATGAAAAAAGTCAGGTATGCTAAAAACTGTCCAAAGTCCTCAGTCAAGGACAAAAGTCAAAGCACACAATATAAATTAAATAAACATAAAACTTGCCATTATAAATAAAACAAAGATTTACACAATAAATATACAATAAAGAAGATTTGCATCATGCTCATTTTTAAAATACAAAAGTGGAATATCGAATAACTGACAGTTCATTACATTCAACCAATGACAGAGAAAGGTGGAGTTATGACTTATCCAAAGTAAGGTAAAGCTACAATTTTATAAAAGAAAACATAAGAATGTGCTGCAGCAAAGAAACATTTAAGCCAGTAAGATAAAGACGGTGAAGCAGCTGCTGCAGGGCTTAAAATGAAATACTGACCCGTAAAGATGTAAACTGATGATATTTCCACTTTCTAAAGGCCCATGATGCCAACTGGTACTCCCTCTCTGTCCATGCACACTCGGCTGAAATGAAAAAATACATAAAGGTTTCAACTTTAATTATCCTGCTGTTGAACATGTCTTGATAAAAAGATCATGGGATGAGGCAGCCTGCTTTAGGACAATACATAGTGACTTCTCTTTATGCTAACAAACATGCAAATAGAAGGGTATGTTTTCCAACTTGTATTATGATCCTTGTAAACATGTTTGTCAATCTGCCAATCAGTGTGAAAATTTGTCTGTATATATTTAAATATCAGAATCTTAGGTGAGATTATCTGTCATTGAATTGCATTTAAATAATATTTTTTAATGTTGCCCAGACTGGCACTAGGAATTGTGTGTGTGTGTGTGTGTGTGTGTGTGTGTGTGTGTGTGTGTGTGTGTGTGTGTGTGTGTGATAGCACATGCAGTTAGATTTTATGCACAAACTTAAACCCATGTTTAACTGCCTATAACAAGTGTTTTCCACTTACATGAATATTTAAAAACATATTCAAGGCAAAACAACAAAATTTTTAAAGAATATGAACAAGTGCACAATGAAATCATCTCTATTTGATATTTGTATGATTTTAATATGTATTAATTTTTTTATATGCAGTGAAAATATAATCATTTGTACAAAAAGATGCCATCTGTCCTCATTTGACAGGTATCCTCTATATACTGGACAACTATATAATATTTTCCTGGGGATTCCTGACTGTACCCTTTATGGACAAGACACATACATAAGTAATCCTGAATCTATTCTTATAGGCAGTTGTAGTTTATATACAGGACATGTTAGTATTTTCCCAGTAAACCCTGAATGTATCCTTATCGACAAGTGTAATTATTATACAGGACACCTATACAAAGTCTTTTCCTGGGGATTCCTGACTGTACCCTTTATGGACAAGTGTCTTTTATATATAGGTGTCGTTCAAGACTTGTTTAACTGTATTCAACTGAAAATACAGGGATTGCAATTTTAATGTGGGGTACTCACCCACATATGCAATTTAGAATTTGCTTATCATTTTAATGTGAATTCTTTTAAATCAAAGTACTCCGACATATAGCATAAAAGCATGTCTTCCCTAGGTACCATGTATGTTTAAATGGAACATCCCTCACTTATAACTCGGGTCCCACTTCAAAAACAGATCCTGATCTGCTTGTGTGTAATGTGATGGTAGATCAGAGTCTATGTTGTTTAATCTACTAATCAATATTAACAAACTGCACATGCAGAGCTCTACTGATACATATGTGAATGCAGATCTAAGTCTACACAGTTTGCAACTGGACTCAACTTATAACTGAGTATATACAGTAAGCCAACTGGACTCAACTTATAACTGAGTATATACAGTAAGCCAACTGGACCCAACTTATAACTGAGTATATACAGTAAGCCAACTGGACTCAACTTATAACTGAGTATATACAGTAAGCCAACTGTAAATATTATGTCAAGTTTAGCTTCTCATCAAGAGAAACTTTTTTCAAATAAAATTCAGCAAAACATGTTATAAAAATTGTATTTCCTCAAAAACAGATTTTGCCTGGTGCGTATATGTGTGTGTGTGTGTGTAATGGATTTTTATCATAGCTTTAAAAAACCATTTCAGTCATATTACAATGTCACCAGTGAGACAGTTTATAGTGATGTCAAGCAATTGGGTATCATGCTGCAGACATGTTGCATGATGTCCCCTCCCAGTCACATTATCCTGACACCAGGCCAACCAGTCCTAACACTAACCTCTTAATGCTGAGCACCTAGCAAGGCAGCTGTTAGTACCATTTTTATAAGTCTCTGGTATGACTCAGCAAGGGTTGGAACCTGCAACCTTCCTCATTTGAGGTGGACACTCTAACCACTAGGTCACCAGAGCGGTCATGTGTTTATTTATCTGTGTGCATCTGTATTTGTACTTGAGCATACATACCAATGTCTTCCTCTGAGATCAGATCTTCCGTCATAATACTAGAAGACATCATGGAATGTCTCTCAACCTGCTCCTGAAGACTCTGAATTCGGATCTCATAGTCCTAAGAAAAAGAGAACAGTATTTTCAATAAGATCCAGAAAAAAGGAGTTCCTAACTTAGCTATTTGATCAAGATAGCTTAATACTTACTGTCTTACAAGATACATTTTAGTTTCTGTTTCAAAATTTCAAAAGGCATGGATGCACAAATCAACTTTTAATGATATTAATAATACCAACAAAAATATCTGAATTGAACACATTCATATCATTTTAAATATCGTCACTTGCTGGCAAAACAAACTCAGTTTGCAATGTGAGTACATTTCTTCAATTACATGCCTTTATCCTTGTTAATGATATGTTTTTGACAGATTCAATTAAAGAAAACAGCTGTTACAGTACTTGATCAACAACCATGCATGGTGGCTATGAGATCCATTATTTTGCAAAAAGAATTAAAATGTAGCCATGGATTAAACTAACTTAGCAACAAAATATTACAAAATCTGTGGTATTATCATTTGCACAATGCCAAGTTTCACTAACTTTTCCAATAAATTATGTATTATTGCTTGTCATCTATCTTTCATGTCAGCAATAATCAATGTCCTCCTCAACATTACTCCTTTATTATACCCCTAATTAAAGGGCTCAGAATTAATTCTAATCTACTAACCCCCAGTCAGTGACTTTGCCAACATGTCATCAAAACTCCAACACTAATCTGTTGGAGCACTGAAAATTACTGTCAGTCATCATAACAGTGTTGATGTACCAAATAAAATGTTGAGTCAGCATTTACCTTTCATGGTAAATTGATCTGTTTATTGTATTAACTGATATACTACCAACATCCTGCATTTGACGAGGTACAATACATGCATACATGCTTGCTGTGCAAATGGACTGATGTTAAACCAATCAAGTAAATTAGTGTGATTATTGCTTCAGTTTGTTGTAATAACAGAAGTGGTCTGCAGATACATAAAATATATTTAAAATATTCAAATATTTATAAATGTGAAACTAGCCTGGTGTACAAGCCTCAAGCACTGATTTCGTTAGTATTGACCAATCAGAAATGGTTATCCACTCAACAAATAATCTAGAATTATAGCCAACAATTTGTTATATATTAAAATTGTTGTTGATAAATATTCAATGTACAAATGTAAATATGTGGAAGTATTTGCAAAGTACAAGGTCATAAATTGATAACAAGAGCATGCATGATTCAAAAGAGAAACAGAAAGTACCAGAAATGATGGACAATCAAATATGAATGGCCGAAGAAATAAACATCAATGACTGTGATGTTGTGCAATTTTTTGGAAAATTACAAATGTACATTGGGCATCAAATACAGAAAATGAACTTTAAACTTTCATGAGTCTTCTTAGTGAAATACAGTTGTTATTGTCAAAAGTTGATGCAAATGAATAATAATGGTTAAATTAAAAACTGAACTCGATTTGAGCATGATCAGTGAAATTTAGGCAGGATCAGGAAAAAAGTGTACCCTGGTGATCTTGTTGGTTAGTGAATAAACTTTCCTAATCCTGAGCCCTGCTAATTAACATATTTAACTTTCAATCACTAAATTAATTACTTAGTGAAAAGGCATAAACCTTTCCCTAAGTAATGCAAAACTGGTTTTGATTATCCAGTTTGAGACTGACTATGAGACTAACATCTATCAAATTATCATTATGTTTCATTCTTCATGAATATCCAAATGAGACTAACATCTACTAAAAAATCATTATGTTTCCTGATGCTGTAAAAAAAACATATATGGCAATGCTTTTAAAGTTTAGTTTACTAAATTCATCCCAACTGTACAAGTGTTAAAATTTACATTAAATTCTCTCTGAGGCTCAGTGTGCTTTATGAAATACAGAAATTCTAGCAACCTAGAAAAAAATCCTCCATTTTTGTACACCCTGCTTTTTTAGGCCAGAAAGCAAGCTCATTACTCTCTGATAGACAACTACTTGAATAGGCTGAAATGGGGGAACAAATACATTATCAGATATGAGTCACTCTGACCTTAGTGATGCAAAAATTATATCAAATAGTTTTTGAAATAAACATAGGACCAGAGGGGGTGGCCTTTCTGACCACAATGGTGCAAAAGTATGCCAAGGTGCTAGGTGAATAAACATAATAATAAAAGGGTGTTATTTCAGATCACAATGCTGTAAAAGTATGCCAAGGAGTTGTGGGAATTAACACAGGAAAAGATAGATGCTTTTCTGATCTCAATGCTGTAAAAGTATGTCAAGGAGTTGTGGGAATTCGTACAGGACCAGTTTGATGCCTTTCTGACCTCCATGCTGTAACAGTATGCCAAGGAGTTGTGGAAGTTAACACAGGTAAAGATAGATATTTTTCTGACCTCAATGCTGTAACAGTATGCCAAGGAGTTGAGTTAATTAACACAGGACAAGTTTGATGCCTTTCTGACTTCAGTACTGTACTAGTATGCCAAGGAGTTGTGGGAGTTAGCACAGGACAAGATAGATGCCTTTCTGACCTCAATGCTGTAATAGTATGCCATGGAGTTGTGGGAGTTAACACAGGACAAGATAGATGCCTTTCTGACCTCAATGCTGTAAACGTATGCCAAGGAGTTGTGGGAGTTAACACAGGACAAGATAGATGCCTTTCTGACCTCAATGCTGTAATAGTATGCCATGGAGTTGTGGGAGTTAACACAGGACAAGATAGATGCCTTTCTGACCTCAATGCTGTAATAGTATCCCATGGAGTTGTGGGAGTTAACACAGGACAAGTTTGAAGCCTTTCTGACCTTAATGCTGTAATAGTATGCCATGGAGTTGTGGGAATTAACACAGGACAAGATAGATGCCTTTCTGACCTCAATGCTGTAAACGTATGCCAAGGAGTTGTGGGAGTTAACACAGGACAAGATAGATGCCTTTCTGACCTCAATGCTGTAATAGTATGCCATGGAGTTGTGGGAGTTAACACAGGACAGGATAGATGCATTTCTGACCTCAATGCTGTAATAGTATGCCATGGAGTTGTGGGAGTTAACACAGGACAAGTTTGAAGCCTTTCTGACCTTAATGCTGTAATAGTATGCCATGGAGTTGTGGGAATTAACACAGGACA
This sequence comes from Potamilus streckersoni, assembly GCA_016746295.1. Lineage (NCBI taxonomy): Eukaryota > Metazoa > Mollusca > Bivalvia > Unionida > Unionidae > Potamilus > Potamilus streckersoni. The sequence continues at coordinate 1,785,947 of JAEAOA010000748.1, read as the reverse complement.
AGATAGATGCCTTTCTGACCTCAATGCTGTAATAGAGTGCCATGGAGTTGTGGGAGTTAACACAGGACAGGATAGATGCATTTCTGACCTCAATGCTGTAATAGTATGCCATGGAGTTGTGGAAATTAACACAGGACAAGTTAGATGATTTCTGATTTCAGCGCTGTAATAGTATGCCATGGAATTGTGGGAATTAACACAGGACAAGTTAAATGATTTCTGATTTCAGCGCTGTAATAGTATGACAAGGAGTTGGTTGAAGGCAACACAAAAATTATGAGTTGTGACAACAGACTCTAGAATGATTCTGCAATCAATGCATACCTTTCTCTGCTGCTCAAACAACAAGTCTGCCTCCTCTTTCTCCCTCCTGTACTGTTCCTCCAGCTGTACAAGTCTTGATTCCATCTCTTTACGCAAGTCTACACCCTGTTTCTCCAGCAATTCCAACTGTGCATACGTCCAGTCTATCGGTTCTACAGGTGAGAAAAGATGATGATTGTGTTCAGAGTTAGGTAATTTTTAAGAAGTCCATAAATTCATGTGTACAGTCAAGAAATGTTTAAAAAATCTATAAATTCATATGTACAATCAAGTAATATTTAAGAAGTCTATAGATTCATGTGTACTGTCAGGTAATTTATGAAATATAAATTCATGTGTATAGTCAATTTTATTTTAAAAAAGTCTATAAATTTACAGTCAGGTAAAGTTGAAAAGTCAACAAATACAGTCAGATAATATTAAGCTTATAAATTCATGTGCAGTGAATATTATTGCTACAGTTTGTTGTTGTAATAGAAGTCATCTGCAGATACATAAAATGCATATATATATATATATATATATATATATATATGAATAGTATGTATGTTGTATCAATGATATACCACATGATGTATATGTTTTTCATTAAAAGTAAATGAGGTTTGCTGAGCATATTGTTATAACCCTGCATGCCTATGGAACATTTTCTGATTGTTTGTATCATTGATAAGCTTCCTATAGTACTTGATAACCATAATCTGTTTCATCATATGTCAGGAAAATAAGAAGTAAAAAAAAAATTCCACTTGAAGTTTTTCAGTGTAAAATTTAAATTTGCAATTGAAATTTGTTACAGTATTTGGAATTTAGGGGTTTAATTTTTACTAGGAAAATATATTATTAAGAAAAGGAAAACTCTGGCACTCAAACAATTTTCAGTCTTATGGGGTTTCTGGTATAATGGGGTTTTGGATTAGAGGAGTTTCACTGAATCATGTGTGTGTGTATTTTTAAAAGTGTCATTTGATTATTTCTGTTAGAAACCCTACTGCCATCAAGTCAACAAACAATAATGTTATTAACCTGCATTAGGTGTTTATTAATACTTTCCTAAATGCACAGAGGTGCATGTATATTGAGTTCCTTACACCTATATTGCCTTGTCTGATGTTGCAACTTTACAATATATTCAAATAATACTGACAGGAATATACATTATTATTCATGTGTTCTTGATCACAATTATTATTACTGATGAGGTTAACATACAATTTACATAGCCAATTAACACATCATAATCATAGAGGAACACACCCTTTTAATAGTTCCTTGATCATCTTACCTCAAATATCAGGATGACATTTGTTGAAAATTAACTTGTATAAATTATGTTCCCAATGAAAGGTACTCTTTCTGAGCCATGCTTTATAATTCTTTTTTTACTCATTTTTAGCAAGTTTGGATAATCAAAGAAGAAAAAAATGCTATCTCATAACTGGACTTACCATACTTCAAGTTTACCTATGTTATGCATACCTGACTCAAGGAATTTTTAACTTCGTGACATACCTGTTATAATTTCTGCAGAGTCTAGCAGAATGGCTCTACTCTGTCTTGCTGAAAAGGAGAAAAGAAAAATATATATTTGATTTTTTTTAATTCATGCAAAAATATGATTATTAGTGCCTTTTGTAAATAAAAGTTAAGATAATATCTAGCAGTAAAATGATTTAATCACTAGTTAATGAACGAAGGATCAATGATTGGTTATCATAAAACCTCACCATAGCATCCATGGCTAATGATTTAATCACTAATTAATGACAGAAGGACCATTGATTGGTTATCATAGCATTTTATGAAAGCATCCATAGTTAATGATTTAATCACTAGTTAAAAATAGAAGGCTCATATACTGGTTATTATAACACCTGATCATCAAATCACCATTTTGATACATTTATAAAAAGTTCCATCAAAGTTATGGCATTATTTATTTTAACAATGTTTTTATTTAGATCTCTAGTTCTAAATGACATTTAACAGTGTTGTATTGAGACCACAAGTTCTAAATGACCTTTAAAAGTGCTGTATTTAGACCTCAATTTCTAAAAGACTTTCAACAGCATTGTACTTAGATATCTAGTTCTACATGACCTTAAACAATGTTGTATTTTGACCTCTAGTACTAAATGACTTTTTAAGTGTGAATTTAGACCTCTAGTTCTAAATGACCATTAACAGTGTGAATTTAGACCTCCAGTTCTAAATGACCATTAAGAGTGTGAATTTAGACCTCTAGTTCTAAATGACCATTATGAGTGTAAATTTAGACCTCTAGTTCTAAATGACCATCAAGAGTGTGAATTTAGACTTCCAGTTCTAAATGACCTTTAACAGTGTGAATTTAGACCTCCAGTTCTAAATGACCATTAACAGAGTGAATTTAGACCTCTAGTTTTTTATGACCATTTGTGCCAAGGTTTATAAAACAGTGAATGAAAAATAAAACCCTTGGACTACTCTGCTTAAAAGCCTTCACACTATGACTCAATTCATTATGATGAAGAAATAACTCAGTATGACAGCAATCAAAGAATAGATAAAAGTAAGCATGATAAACCACAGATACAAGATCATTATACATGATATATGGTTATGTTTGAGAAACCTGATATTGAATCTTTGCTCAAACACTTAAAGTATGCTATCAGATGTTGCCAAAATGTGAGGAATTCTCTAAAAGAAGTTATCTGCACGTTTTGTATGTTCTGCTTGTTTTGCTGACTTCATTCTAATTAACATCCAATTCAAACATGATGTGTGATTTGAGCCTGATGAAATGTTTGTATAACAAAATACCAAGACTATTGTTCGGGTGACAAAATACCAAGACTATTGTTTGCATTCAATATCACTTATGCCCAAAGATGCTTTATGACTAACCTTGAACAGGATGGTTAAACCTGAAGACATGGTTTTTTCCCAGGATAAGCCTGGCTCCAATCTTAATCTCTGTTGGTTCTGTAATCTGTTTCCCATTCATATAACAAAGGGCTCCTTGACATGGGTGCAATACAACTTTACCTAGAAGAAATATGAAAAGGATATTGACTTATGGCAACTGCATGCCGTTCAATAATTTAAGTCAAAGTGCTATAACTTTTGTCCGCATTTGATGACCACCTGTATATACAGTACAATCCAAACATTATGAATGGTATGGTAGGGGATGTATTCTAAACATTATAATTGAGTAACATATCTTCTTATGCATAATTAACCTATTACAAATTAATTAATATAATTAACACCACATTGGAACCCAACATTCAATGATATAACTAACTACAACATTGGACACCAAAAAACATTCAATAATATAATTAACACCACATTGGAACCCAACATCCAATGATATAACTAACAACAACATTGGACACCAAAAACATTCAATAATATAACTAACACCACATTGGAACCCAACATTCAATGATATAATTAAAAAACAACAGTGGACAACAAAAAAAATTCAATAATATAATTAACACCACATTGGAACCCAACATTCAATGATATAACTAACAACAACATTGGACACCAAAAAACATTCAATAATATAATTAACACCACATTGGAACCCAACATTCAATGATATAACTAACAACAACATTGGACACCAAAAACATTCAATAATATAATTAACACCACATTGGAACCCAACATTCAATGATATAACTAACAACAACATTGGACACCAAAACATTCAATAATATAACTAACAACACATTGGAACCCAACATTCAATGATATAACTAACAAAAACATTGGACACCAAAAAACATTCAATAATATAATTAACACCACATTGGAACCCAACATTCAATGATATAACTAACAACAACATTGGAACCCAACATTCAATGATATAACTAACACCACATTGGAACCCAACATTCAATGATATAATTAACACCACATTGGAACCCAACATTCAATGATATAACTAACAACAACATTGGACACCAAAAAACATTCAATAATATAATTAACACCACATTGGAACCCAACATTCAATGATATAACTAACAACATTGGACACCAAAAAACATTCAATAATATAATTAACACCTTCAGTGAACCCCAAACATTCATTGATATAATTTCACCACCATTTGACCCCATAACATTCTTTTATATAATTTAACACTTATATGGACACCTATATGGGACTCCAAAACAGTACAAATACTTTCCAAATGCTTGGCTATGTTGAATAATTTGAATAGTACCCGAAATGTTTGTGACAGATTAATTAAGAAATTGAATTAAGGTCACATAGACCTAAATAGTCTTAAAAAGTTCAAATGAAAAAAATTTTGAATTGATGCAGTAAATCCTGGAAACTTGAACTGTTGCTACACCTTGTACTTTGTTCCAGACTTCAGTTGTTATGGTCTCAAGGTGTCAGGCAAGATTAAATCAGCAAATCATTTGCCATGTTCTTCAATGTCACTGATTAAATGGAGTTACTCAGGTTTCTTGTTGTTGCTGTTGTTGTTGTTGGGTTTAACGCCATTTTTCAGCACTCGATAGGCTATTCATGGCGGCCAGTATTAATGGTGGAGGAAGAAACCGGAAAATCACCAAAAAGAACCACCGACCCACGAGAAGCTACTGGCAAGCTTTCTCACATATCCACATTCGCTGAATCCTAGACTCGAACCCACGCAGAGGTGAGATGGCAGTGATCTGTAACGGACAGCGCTTTAGACCACTCGGCCACTCGGGGCCCCTACTCAGGTTTCAAGGTATTTATTGATGAGTTCAATTCAATGAAAAAGGAGTTAAAAGACAAAGCTCACCATCATCATTCTCAAAGTAACAGTGTTCCTCCTTGATGTAAGTTCCAATCAACTGTATATCCTGCTGCTTACTTGCATCTGCTCGTCCAACCCTGCAGAAAGAAAAAGACATTTACTTCAAAGCTTTTAATCACTAATCACCTATGATTAAAATGGCTTGTTAATCAATCCAATCACCCAATTAGGTGTGAGTGCTTAGCAAAGCAGACTCCATGACTTTGGGTTTGTCTAGCTGCCATGACAGAGCTCAGACTGTGACTTACAAGGGTTTTACTTTAAAACATGTACAATTTTCAGATCATTACATCTCTTGTCCGATTTTCATGAAATATTCACCATCCTCTTTCAATTATGAAGACTTTTTTAAAGAAAAAAGATTTTAAAGAAAATTTATGCTACATATAATGAGTGAAGCACACATTTTTTTGGAGAAGTCAGTTCTTAAGACTGACCACTAATTCTTAAATGAACTGTCTACCAGTTGAATACCGAATACTTAATACTTTTAGATCAGGACACTGGTTGTAAGATCAATATTTACGATAATTTTCTAAGACTTGCATGAATTTCTTCTTCTGCAAGAGCAGGCCAAAATTAATAATATTAGTAATATGCAAGACTGCACATTTAGGCAGCGTTTATCAATATTCTGCTTTTGGAAATTTCTTTTTGGAAAAATGTCATCAAGCAAACCATTCTGATAGTTCAGAATGTTTTCACCAATTTAATCAAGAAGTACATGTGTTTTGCACAAAATACCGTTACATTTCTTTTACACGTTAACGCTGATGTCGACATAAAGTAAACCAGTGGTATGAGCTCTACTGGCTATGTTCCAGTCATATATTACATCTCAATCGCAACTGTAAATAAAAGATGAACACACCAATCCTCTTTTCAAATCATTTTATTATGCATACCTTTCTAGACTAGGTTTTAGAATTTTTTCATTGAAAATTCTATTTTGAAAATTTGCATTTTTAACTGTTTGTGGAAAATTTAATAGAGAGAATAATATGACAATGGTATGTAAAATAAAATTTCCAGCAATTCACTGTCCACAGGTCAATATTAATGTCACTGATTGCCTCCCTTTGTTGATGTCATACACTTACTTATCCTGTAACTCAACTAACACAAGACATTTCCAAAGTACTTAAGTTCGGTGCAAAATCCTTGGATTTATGTGTTTTAAGAAAAGGGAGGAGAGGAAAAGTTTTTGGGAATATATTTTTTAAATGTGCCATTTATTGCTAAAATGTACACAAAATCAACAATTCCATGAAAACTACAACTGTGAGATATATTAGTTTTTACAGTTTTATTAGCATAGCATTCATTTTAATATAACTTATTATTTTTAGCAGTTCTTTCTTGTTCTACATAGATTTTGTATCTGCATTTATAAGGTTTAAATTTTTTCCTGTCATACAAGTGCCTAGTGTGATTTAATGTTGATTCAGGAAGCTTTTATCTGTATCCAACTGTTGGGACATTTATCTTGAAAGTACCCCACTTTTGGGACTTTTTTCTTGAATGTATCCCACTTTGAGGACATTTATTGTGAATTTATTCTACTTTTGGGACATTTATTCTGAAAAATGTAGCAAAGCAACCAATATTGATTGATCAGAATGTTTGTGCCAACTTGAATCAAGTCATACATGTGTTGTGCAAAAAATTTTCATTTTCTCAAATGCTAATACTTAGGTATATGGAAAATGAATTCTGAAACCATATCATGCTTACTTGTGAATCAGAAAATTCTGTCATTAAAACCTCACAAACTGATTCAATCGGTATTACTTCATAATTTAATAGTTCTTTTTTCATGTCATTCACTTTGGAACAAAATTGAATGTTGGTTTTGTAGAATATGTTCAAGTAAATAAGTACTGCTGTAGAGGGTGTGCCCCGTTATATAAAAAAATCACCACTTATTCTTGACTTTCTGTGGCACATTTTAAACTGTCAAAGCAAACAATTAACATTTAACAATTATGCAGTAAATGGTTCTGTACGCAAACACATGCACAACCCCAAGTGATCAATGAATATATTCTTTGGTCATCTTGTATGTGTGCTTTGTAATCAAGAAATTTACCATATAGTGTTGACAGTCTATTGCAACTTTGCATGAAATTTCTGAAAATGCAGAAAAGCAGTCAAGGGGATTGGAAACTTAACTTACCTTGTGATTCCATCTTTAATATAGTAGATCAAACATTCTGACATCAGAGGGTCTTCATTTAGGTTGACAAGATGAGGAGTCTACATACACAAAAATATTGTTTTTTGTACAAAAAAAATAATCTACTTCAAGAGCAATTAATCAATAACTGTTCCATAATTTACTCCATTGATTTCCCAAATGTAACTTTCTAAATCTACTATCTCAATCCTATACAAGCCAGACACAAAGCTGGATAAAATAAAAACTTTCAATTTTGATAAAATTTTGTTTAAGTTATGCTTAACTATAGCCTCAAAAAAGAGCACAGTGATAAAGAATGTCATTTGATAATACAATGAGACAGAAATGTGAATAGAAAAAAAAGGAACAACATGCTGAAATGTATCACCCTGAATAATGTCAAGAATGCAAAAATTAAAAAAACTTGAAATGTAGGTAAGTATTGTCACGTTTAAATTTTATAATGCAGAAGAAAAAATGTTTTAAAGTGATCACTTAACTGTTCAAAGCCTCAAGGATAGCACATTCTGAGTTAAACAGCTCTTTTAACAAATTGTGATGAAAAGAATAATTTTTAAACCTTTTTGGGAGAAAAAACTCCTATTGTTCCTCCATCTTCCTTTAGTGCCACACCCATTTCTGCTAACACAGCCTCCCTATAACAGAAAATAGTAATACACTGAAATTGTATTTGAATTCAGTTCACCTATACTTTTGCCAAATAACTGCTATTTAAAAATCAGTAAACTAGTTAACAGGTTGATATGTCATTCAAAGTAAGTGACCTAATGTGCATGGTTACATAATAAGGCAGAGAAAATGGGCCTTTTCACTTCAGAAAACCTGAAGTATTACAAATTTAAAAAAGGTAACATGTATTAATAGCATGACCTTTAAGAACATCAAAAGAAAGATTCAGATTTTCTTTTCCTTTTATGAAGTTTCTATTGAGGTTATATAAAAAAATGTCAAAATTTTTTATCAAAGCTAAATAGAAATATCTATTGAAATGGTTCAGATATTGCAACTTTCACTTCTAAAAACAAAAAAAAAATTAACTTTTAACAACTTTTAAACAATAGTGGAATGAATTTGAGGTCATATGGATATATATTGGACTTAAGAATTCCATGCAACAATCACAAGTTATTGTATAAAACAATAGATATTGGATTGAAGATCTGCCTGCTTGTATTGCATGTTCCAATCTCAACTCAATACACCACCCCACTAATTACTAGTGGGTCATAAAATATATACTTGCATATATGCCAAAAAATTAAGGAAAAATTAAAGGCCTTGCAAAAGGATAATTGAGATATCAACAAGCCAAGGTTTTATGATTTTTTTTTGACTATCATATTGGCTGTAAATCTTGGGACATTAAAACATTTTTTTCCATATCCTAAAATGCATATCTATGCCCCAACACGTACCATACTGTTATACACTATTATGATTGCATTTGTTATTATTCTGCATGTGCATATTTTCTGATTTCTCAAACAAAAAATTAAATAAAGGCAAATAAGACTTCATAATTCACACGCCAGTTCAAGTTTACACAGGAGACCAGGATGTACAATAATGTACAGCACTTACACAGTGCATAGCATCACTTTAATCCTGGTCTATTCCCAAACATATCAGATGCAGACCTTGCTAAATTCGCTGTTTCGACCAAATCACATTCTTCCATATAATACTTCAGCTAGTCAGTAATACCTGTTTGATTTATGTCTATCCATGTGCTTAAGAGTCACTCTTTTTCAGTGACATAAGCAATTTTAAAGTTGCAGTAATCTTTATCAAAAGTTAAGGTACATAACCAGCATAACTTTTACATGTTCATGAAAGCATGGTAATAATAAAGGCTAAAATCTGAAATACAGATCAACTTAGATCATCGATCTATTTTCCTTTTGTGTTTCGGCTGAACAAAATCATAATTTTCCATACAATGGGAAGCTGGATGCTTCAGGATCTCCTTTGTTTTGATTGGAGGATTTGTCTTTTGTTTTCCCACAGTAAAACAAGGTTAATTAATCAAACAACCTGAAATTGGCTTAGGGTTAAGAGGGAATTTTGACCGGCAACTATACCAATACTTTGATGTGTAATGGCCTTCCACTCCATGATACTAGCATGATTACTGTAAAACGGGGTGTAAAGTCACTTACATCATAGCAAACTACAACTCAGACTTTATGATATTGGCATAATTTTTGAAAAAGTTTATTTTTGAATTTTTATTACGGTATTTTGGAGATATCATTAAAGTTAAATGCAGTGGTGCAACTGATTTGAATCCATGAGATATACTTCATTCAGCGGAATGTACTTATTTCAGTGAATGTTCAAACCTACACAGAACATGCAGTGACACCATTATGTAAATATGCTCAATGGTCTAATTGTGAGAGTAGAAATGTTGTCAAATTGGGATCACATTTTTACAAGTTAGGTATTTACAACATCAAAACATTAAAAAACATAATTACAGGTGCAATGATATAAAAAGTCTAATGCAATAACACATAAACAAACAATAGTCAAAAGGGAGAGGTAGTGTTACAGCAACCCACAAATGCTCAATTCTTGTCCTCGTCTGATCAAGTTATACGCAAATCTGGATTAGGCAAAAATAAAATAAGAAAACAAAAAAATTATATAAATTTCTTGACTTTTCAAACAAATTTATACCATTTCTATGCAATAATCATACATGCCAACCCTAAGAGAGATATACGTGTAATGTTTGAAAATGGAAGTTTGCCTAAATACATTTACAACTAACAGCATGCATCTTATGATGTCTCGGACTTGTGGGTCAGCTTTTACGTGGGTCATGCATCTTTTTGTGTTTATACCATTTAATTTTTGGGAATCAGCTTATACGAGAATGGGTTTATACGCAAGTATATATGGTAATGCAAAATTTGTCAAATATCATATTTATGCTACAACTGCATGTAGAACGCTTGGTAAGTGATGTGATGTGATTATGATTTTTAATGTAGCTTTAACAATTTTTCAGTCATATCGCTATGATGTCTACAGTGTGGCAGTTTATAGTGATGTCTAGCACCGAGGTATCATGCTGCAGACATGTAGCATGATGTCACACCCAGTCTCATTATCCTGACACCAGGCCACCCAGACCTAACACTAACCTCTTAATGCTGAGCGCCAAGTGAGGAAGCTGTTAGTACCATTTTTGTAAGTCTTTGGTATAACTCAACCAGGGATCGAACCCATGACCTCCTGCATCCAAGGCAGATGCTCTAACCACTAGGCCACCGGAGCAGTGAACGTTTGATCAGAAATTATTTTAAAATGTCATTCTAGATGAAACCTCTGTGCTTTCGATCTTTGACCTCTCCCAGTAGTGGAAACTACAGAGAATCTTTCTCATATAGCTGGCTACCCCAAGGTCAATATAACTATAATGTATTGTGAATTCCCCCAACAATTTAGGAGATGCAGCAATGGGCCAATAGAGGTTATCACAACAAATCCTGCTGTACAATGGTGATAATAATTACCTTTCTATTCTAATTTCTTCAGTCTTCCTCAGCTTCTCTTCCCAGGATTCATTCAGCTCTGCAATGAGTTTCTCTGACATTTTCAGCCTCTCAATAGCATCTTCCCCACCATCTATTGTGACAGAACTTTTTCTGGATCTAGTACCTTTGTTACTCTCTAATATACCATGTAAACCTGTTAAAATAAAACATGGGGTAATGGTTCAAACTGTTCCTTGTTGTATAATTATAATACTGTTATCAATAATAATGGTGTGAAACTTTATATTTTACATTACTGATTTATACTTAAAAATTGTAAAATTGCTAGCTATTTACAAGATGAGGCAATAACATAAGCTGCAAATGAATCAGAATTGATCCAATGCCAAAGTATTTTCTTCCTGGGTCCACAAACATGGGTCCCAAGTGGGCCTGAGATTGCTCATTTGATTATCATCTACCTAACAGCCAAAGGCTAGAACAGATAGCATAGAAATATGAGTCAGTAGGATGCTTTCTTAGAAAATTTCCAACAATACTATTGATTGCACATATTATGAAATTAAAGATTTTCTAATATTTTTATTTTTATACATATATGGCACATCAGCACCATTCATCTAATACTAAAAGACCACTATAACAGGATGCTTTAACCAAATACTGGAGTGAAATTTTTTTATAATTATTTATAAAGGTCAAGTTCGTGTAAAAGTAGTTTTACATGTTCATGAAAGCATGGTAATAATAAAGGCTAAAATCTGAAATACAGATCAACTTATATCATCTATCTATTTTCCTTTTGTGTTTTGGCAATTTTCTATACAATGGGAAGCTGGATGCTTCAGGGTCTCCTTTGATTTGATTGGCAGATTTGTCTCTTGTTTTCTCACAGCAAACCAGGTTGGTTAATCAATAAATCTATATTACTAACAGCACGCAAGTTTAAGGTTAATAATATAATTTTTTTATAAATTTGAAAGGCCTTCACGGCAGGGCACTTTATATGAAATTAGATAAAATTCTGTTCTGCAGTGATTTTAAAGAAATTAAATTTTTCTAGGTTCATTTTTAGTAACAGCAATCTTTTGATAAAGAATAAGAATAGTAAATAATAAAGAATAAGTAATTTGGAAGTCATTTAAAGGGATTTTCTCATTTTATTAATGTGAACTGGCATCATGTGTACAAATTTAAAAACACTTCATGCCAGAATGCTTTCATTTCCCCTATGCAATGGTGTCTGGTGATTAGATTTTTCCCTTTAACATTATTTAATACTCCACTTTGAATGAAACACACAATGCAAACTTGGGACCTTTGCAACTTGCCTGCAACAACTAGTGAAATTTTTATTTCTAAACATCGTTGAACTTCTTTGCTATATTTTTAATCAATACCATATTAGCATTGGGTGAATGTGCACATTTTGGCATACTGATTTGAACTGAACAAAGAAAGATAATTCTTCCAATAAAATTTCCTTTCAAAACTTCTTGAAAAGCACAAAAACAATTAAACAATTAAAAGATCAAAAAGCTTATGCAAGTATTTCAGCCAAAATAATTTTTAGTCAGTCTCCATTTTTTATCTCAACTACACCAAAGGTTGGATAATAATGAATGAAAGACTTGGAAGCCATTATGGACCATCTTTGATACCTTTATTACTTACAACACCTCAATAAATGCTACCCCCCACTTTAAACTCTCTACAACAATAAGGCAATCTTTACATATACACATTAGTCATTGGACAACAATTCTTATTAGATTAACTCAGCACACATCATTGTACTGGTTGCTGTATGGATAAATCACCCCCACTTGCCAGCTGACTGGTTGTGACAGGTTTTTGTGACATATGGACAGAACACGTAAATATGCTGTTTTTTCTTAAATAAAAAAGGTTCTTGCAATTTTCACAAGCTGCTGATTTCAGCTATAAAATGGTTTGTGTACCAGATTGCCTTTAAATTGTATTTTTGTTCAACCATAGGCAGAATTGCTTCTATCAAAATGAAATGGGATCCATGACAAATACAAGAACAAATGACCTTACAGTGTGGGATATTGACAACATTTGGACATTTTAGTTAAAAATGGCACCCCTTAGGGTATATCTAGGCCTGTTTTGAAGTTGATCCTCTATGTACCTTCTCCAATCTCTATTCCTTCCTGTGCAAGCAGTTCCCTGAGTTTCGACACTTCCTCCTTCAGTTCACGGATCAGCCGTGCATTTGGATCTTCATTAACCACAGCCTTGCACATAATCTGCTTGGCTCTGTCTGCATATCTACAAAAAACAAGTTACTTTATGCCATTAATTCTTTCAGTCACGATGTAGTCTACTGGTAATCAATGCTTCTTATAGTTAACTGCCCAATGACCATTTTCATAATCACTGTTTGAATTCCAAGTGCCAACAAGATTTGAAAATCCATCAAAAGGTTGCTTAATATTGAATTGTTTGTTTTTTTTTAAAGTCTATTTTATGTGCGTACAAATAATTGGACAATACTACCCACCGTAATCTTGTGGCTTGCCAATGGTTATACAATGAAACCTGCACTGAAAGACCACTGCTATGACAGACCACATGGTTCTCAACACACTCAATACACTGTTATGACTTGACTTTTGCGACCAAGATTTTTTTTGTCAGAAGGCATGTTCTCTAAACAGGTTCTACTCTATTGGAAAGGTTAAGCTGTATATGCCTCATGAAAATTGTGTTTTGGTCCCCAAATAGTGTGAAAACATAACTACTATCGTAAACTCCTGAGCAATACATTTAGGTAGAGAGATTGTCTTACCAATTTTCTTTTATTTGAGATGTGTTTTGTATGGAATACTGTAACAGAAGGATAATATGATAAAAAAATCAAGGAGCACAACAATAATAAAATTTAACAAAATGTTTAATGTTTTGAAAATATCACATTGACACCATTTTCATCTGGGACCAACAAGACCTCACAAATAATTGATGAAAATACCCATCTCAAAATGTCTTGTTCAGGATTGGCAGCATTAACAAGATTTTCATGATGAGTGCCAAGGTTGACATACTCAATGTCAGAAATGACACTATTTTCATGAGTGCCATGGTGGACATACTCAATGTCAGAAATGACACCATTTTCATGACGAGTGCCAAGGTGGACATACTCAATGTCAGAAATGACACCATTTTCATGACACGTGCCAAGGTGGACATACTCAATGTCAGAAATGTCACCATTTTCATGATATATTTAGTAGATATAGTAGCATTTTACAATATCTAAGCACAAAAGTGGATAAATATTGCCACCTAAAAGAAACAACTATAAAACGAAAAAAAGATTTTCATGATGGCCACTGTGGTGGCGATATTGTTTGCCCAAGTAGCACCAGTTTCAATCAGAATCAACTAGACAAAAAGAAAGTCTTTTCATGAAAACTCCATGTAGATATCACCATCCATTCAAGAGGAGCAGAAGTAATAACAATATTTTGAAACTCACCATTGTGGTGCCCTTATCTGATGTCCAAGTGGCATCATTTTCAATAAGCTTACCCTAAAATAAAGGTTATTCAGAAGAATCCATTTTTTAAAACCAATACTGACTTAGATATTTGACCCAAAACCAATAGGTTTCATCCATACTGTCTGCATAAGCCCTCCACAAACTTTCATCATTGTATGTGGTCTAGAACTTATACAAAAACCATTTTTTTTCTTCCAGTCACAGCAAGCTGGATCTTTCACTTTTTGAACCCAAAATAGACAGTTTTCTTCCTTACCCAAAGTGTAAGTCATTTGAAAGATCTGGTCCTGGTATGTGATGTGCAACAAGCAATTTTCTTCTTTCAGTCAGTCAGGCCTGGACCTCTCCTCTTTTGACTAATAGGATTCTTTCTTACACTAAGTGGTGGCTAATCACAAGGTCTGGAAACTATAGATAATAGAAAACCTAAGCCACTAGGCAGAAACCATAGTCCTTCTTTCAATCTTGGAGACCATGACATCTAACCTTTTTAACCTTTCATTTATTTAGCCCAAAACTGACAAAGATTTTTCATAGCCTAGTAAGTGGAAGTCATTCACAAGTATGGTAGTGGTAGATGAAGGACAACTTCAGTTATTGGATGGAAAACAACTTGGTAAAAGATGTACACATGGAAGGATAGTCAGACAATATCCTAACATAATATGGCAGGCATATAAAATACATTTGTGAAAATGCTTAATAATTATAGATAGGCCCATCTGTGATAAATACAGGCAAAGGATGGAAAAGTTAAACATTTTCTTCAGTTTCCAAGACAACAATACTATGAAAAAGTTGGGGGAGGGGCAGAAAATATCCTTGTTCAATACAGTCCTTTAAAAGGAGGACCCCCTTGACCCAGAAACATAAATCTGTGTATGTTTTCCTATTTAAAGAGCACATGCTCAGAAAAGACAAGCTTTGTGATCTTTAAACACAAGCTTGACTATATATTATTAACATGCACATGTCAACATTCTGAACAAGAATGTTTTTATATAGAAGGGACCAATCATAAGATGCACATTACCTGAGGGTGCTGAGTGTTTCATCGAAGTTGATATCAGCAGGACTTAATGCTGCAATCATGGCTGTCTTAGAGTTACCTCCTGAAATGGAAAATTAATTACTATTTACCAGTATTTATCTTGATTCATTGGAGAAAAAAAACCTTATTCCTTCCAAGGAATAACACTTATCATATGTTCCTTAAATTCATGGATTAGATAAAAAGACCTATTGTTTCATTGGGTTCCTAAATTCATGGATTGGAGAAAAAGTCCTTTTATTTCCAAGGAATATCACTATTCACCAGGTGCTTCAGTTTGTGGTTTGTGGCATTCATCAAATCCAAAACAAAATGATTACCAATTAAAAAATATTGACAGCACATTACACTTTGCTGTTTAACAAGTTCTCTTACAATTGTGACAGTAACTCATACATGTGTACCTATGTAATAAGATGAGAGGATATCAAAGTTTGATAAGAATTCTGCATAATGCTACATCTTGCCTACTTTGCTGTGGTATAATCCGAAATCTTAAAGAGTATGAAGAGAGGTTACTGTACCACTTTTTAAATTTACCAGTTTCTTGACTTTACATACAACAGTGTCTGAGAAACTGAACTAAATGCAAAAGCTTATGATAATCATTGGAACATGTAAATCAGGTTGTTGTTGTTTTGGGGCTTTATGCCATTTTTCAGCACACAATAGGCTATACATGGTGGCCAGTATTAATTGTGGAGGAAGAAACCGGGAAACCACTGACCCACGAGAAGCTACTGGCAAGCTTTCTCACATATCCATATTCGCCAAATCATAGACTCGAACCCACACAGACAGTGGTGAGATGGCAGTGATCCTTAATGAAGAGTGCTTTAGACCACTCAGGTCACTATGAACTACTCTGCCACGTAGTGAGTAGTAACCTCCAAGATGGATATACTCATTGAATTTCATTATTAAACAGATAACAGTGTCGTAAAAAAACAAGTTAATTGATAAAAACTGAAACCATTGCAGTGTAAAAAGTATGTAACTGTGAACTATTTTTGCCCACTGATTAGCACTCTCCAAAATGATTACATGAATAATGTTTTCATGACTGTACATGCAATGTCAATGTCAGAGATACAAAGTTTAATGCAAAATTCACATTCATGTTGCCATTAGAAAAGTGATTCCTATGTCTCACCTAAACTTTGCAGGTAAGACAAAATGACTAATTTATGGGGTGGGGGTCCACAAGTAACTGTTAAAATTAAGACATTATTCAAAACTGCACATGGGTTGTAATGAATCTTAAAGAGTACTTACATTTACCTTGTGCATTAAAAAATGCTGTTGTTTTTTATTTCAAAATATGATTTAAAAATAAAATTTTTATCTCTTTTTTACTACAGGTATTTTTCCAAGTAATATTCTTTGATGATAAATATGTACATGTGGATGAACTTACCCAGATTCTCTCGAAGTAACCATGTCAGTACAGAATCTCTGTAAGGGATAAAGTCACCACCCTTTTTCTTTTTTTTCTGTCAAAAGATATTTATTTTCATTTTAAAGTAATTTTTCATTACATCTTGAAAAACATTACATTAAAAATTTGATTAAAGTTGAAAAGTAAAACGTGTAAAATACAAACAAGTATAAAAGACCATCACATTCTATCTTTTAAAATGGATTTTAATTTCATGGATGTAGATCAAGTGCGTAACTTGTGAAATCATTTGGATGATTCTGGAAAACTTCAAAAACTAAAAATCATTCATTAAGTTTAAGGTCAATAGACATTTATCATATATATTCACTTATAAGTCAGGTATAAAAGAAACTGTTGTTAATCACAAAATCTGCCAGCAGATAGGGTATAAGCAGTTTGCTAGGAGTAACAAGTTAACAAGTTCAGTGTGAATTGGATATACAAGTTCTTACTCGAGGTATTATTAGCAATTACAACTAATGTAATATACTCATGATCTGTTCTAATTACTGAAACATTTAACAGCGGATGCAAATGACTGTGACTATACATGTAAAACATTTTCTCAAAAATTTGTTCCAGGCTGGTATCCATTAAATTTTGCTTTGTGCACCCATTCCTGTTTTTGTAATTCAAGAACATAACTGATTCTGACGTGTATTAAAACTGAAATATGTAATTCTAAGTTTAGCAACTGACTAACCGCCATAGTCCAATTATTTGTGATCAGTCAGCTGCTGCTTATACTTACATATAAATCTTAAGAATTTTCACAATCAACTTTTACTTAAATTTTCAAATTAAACTAAGGAGAAGCCACTGAAATTCTGTCAACTCATGGACTGAACAAGCATAATACAGATTCCCTTCATTCAAAGCCAAATCATGTGAAGAAAAACCAAAATTGGTTTCTTCCTAAAAAATATTTAAACAGTATGATCTCAAAATGAACATGTGCTTGAGACAAAAAGATTTTTAAAAGTTTATGAGAACAAATTTCATTAACTATAAACAATCTGAAAGTTTAATATGAGAAAGTTTAAATGATATAAAACTGATATGAAACTATTGGGGGTGGTGTTGTGTGGTGAAACAATTTTTTTTTCAGGTATGGGTCTCTAACACTTTTCAATGAACTTTACAGAGACAGCGTTTAACTTCACAACCAACAATCTCATAACATACCATATATTATAACATAATATACCATATTATTATAATATACCATATTTCTACAACATAATATACAATATTTTTATAATATACTATATTACTAAAACATAATAAACCATGATATTAGTATAATATAAAATTTTGTTATTGTAGGGTTTAATGCCATTTTTCAGCACACATTAGGCTATACATAGCAGCCAGTATTAAAGGTGGCAGAAGAACCTGGATAAACCCCGGAAAAAACCACCAACCCTTGAGTCTTGAACCCACACAGACAGGTGAGATGGCAGTGATCCGTAACGGAGAGTGCTTTAGACCACTCAGAAAAAATATAAAATAATATACCATTTAACATAACATCTTACAGTAACATAATACACCATATTATTATAACATCAAATACCACATAATATACCATATTATTATAAACCACCATAAAATACGATATTACTATGATTTACAAATGACATATACTGAATAAATTTACGACTCTAACATTCTTTGTACAATATTGAGGGCCTTGAGTGGCCAAGTGGTCTAAAGCATTGACTGTTACGGATCACTACCATCTCACCTTTGCCTGAGTTCGAGTCCAGACTCAGCTATTGTGGTTAAGTGAGAAAGCCTGCCAGTAGATTCTCTTGGGTTGATGGTTCTTCCCGGGGCTTTCCAGGGTTCTTCCTCCACCATTAATACTGGCTGCCATGCATAGCCTATCTTGTGCTGAAAAATGGCGTCAAACCCCATAATAACAACAACTTTGTACAATATTGCCAAATATGTTTCACCATCATCTCTAATATTTGTGTCACTGTGATAAAATAGGTAAATTTCATTCCTTACAACTATCTACAATGTTTATCAACCCTATGAAACTAAATAAACAGAAGTAACAAAGTTATACATTTTACCTATGTAAGCGTTTTGCAAATTCAGCATGTTTGTGATTGAACATTTTAATAATCAGCTTACTGGCATCATGCATACTTCTATTTTACAAATAAAATTTACATACTTTAATTTCAGGAATTCATATCCATGTGAAAACATGTGATTTATATATAGTACACCAACTAACCTTGATAATCCAAATCACTGACGGTAAATAAGTAATTAGGATAATCAGACTAATTTAACAAATTTCAATTAGCCTATGCTTAATCTTAAGGCAAAATTTAATTATCTGAAATAAGCAGGGCTGCATTTAGAAAGGCTAAAAGTAAAAATCTGACAGTATGGTAACTAAATGGCATCAGCTAAGAGATGAGAGAGATTGATTGCCTTGAGAATTGCATAAAACATTTTGAACACTGCCCAAGATTTGGATAACAAAAGCTGTTCTTTAAAAATCTGAAAATAAATTACATCATACATTTGGATGACAAAAAAAAGAGGCAGGGTGGGATGGCATAAGCAAAAAAGGCATACACTACTTTTTTCAAGAAGTCCATTCAAAAATATTTATGATTTATTGAAGAAGTAGTGTAATTTGATTATTATCTAGAGCAATGGTTCTTAACCTGTGGCCCCATCAGCACACTGCTGCAACCCACATGACATCTGGTTCAACATTTTTTAAATGGATTCAAGAAGATAAGTTGTATAGACATGGCCCACATAATAAATACATCAAGAGCTGCAAGTATGGTCATGGTAGAAAATAGGTTGAGAACCACAGATCTAGAGTGATACAAGAAGCTGTCAATGACCTGCATATCAAGTCCAACCCCAAGTTTTCAGTAAAATGGTGTTGTACTCCATAAAGATGGATCCAAATATGACCCTGTGGCCAATTTGATTTAAGAAACTGATCACAAAGAAACTAACAATGAGGTTAATCTGGGATTTGGGCAGACATAAAGGATTGGATTTGAATGCAGCATCAATCTCCTGCCAAGGCAGACTTGGTAAATTAATGAGTACAAGTTCACAGTGGGTTTCATAGAGTTCACAGTGAAGAGTTCACAACATTTTTCAGGAGTTCATAATGGACAGATGTTAAGAATGCCATGCAAGTACCAGCTTCTCAAGATTAAAGTACAATGCATTTTGTCATTATGACAGCAGAACAATGAAAATAAATGGATAGGAACATTTCATAAGGTATTAAAAGAAGGTGTTATAATGAAAATTAAAACAAGGTCTAAATTACATGCACATTTATCACAAATCTCTCTTAAACAACATCAAGCATGCCAGTTTACAAATTACACATGTATTACCAAATCATTTGCACTCTTTAAAAGAACAAAATAATATGGATAACTTATTTATGAGACATTACTTGGAAAGGATGAAACAACATTAACAATGATAATACTTATCTCACGTTATGTTAGCCAAGTTATTTATTTTTTATGCCTACATAATTTTGAAACAAGAAAATTGTACTGCAAGCTTTAAATTTATAGAAGTTGTGGCATAAAATAATTTATATTACATTAAATAACTAAACACTAAATAAAGTGATCACTTGTAAACATAAACCCCCTGGATAATAGCAGCACATATGTAGTAACTGATTTGCGTGTAACAAATAAATAAAGATTCAATAATTAATTCTGAAAACTGGATCAAATTGACTAAGTTTTTGTATGGCTGAGTTAGTTTCACCATGATCATGTAACCAATTTATTCAGTGATGACAATAAGGGCCCAAGATATTTAGGATGTACTGAAAGGACTTTAGCATGAAAACTGGGTGACATTAACCTAGTTTTGGTATGGAAGAGTTACCCTCCTTAAGATACCTCCACATACCAACTTATACCCAAATACCACTGTTTATGAATGCTGGTGAAAGATATTGAGAGTGTATTGAAGAAAAAGATGAGGGCTGTTCTATGGTAACCAGGGAAGGCAGCTTTTAAAAAATACAAGCCAGGGTACTTTTATTTCACAAAGTTCATATCAAAATAATAAAAAAATTATAAATTGCATCTATCAGTGAGTACCCTACATTTAAGTGCCTTCCCCGAGTCCCACTTATGTTTTACTGGAACAGTCCTGAAAACCAACAGCACTAGAGCAGGAAAATTAGGTTGGTGTTTCCCAATTTCGGTCTGGCTGAGTTACAGTCCCTACGATGCATCCACATACCTATTGTCAAGAAAATTCCTTAACTAAGGTCCATGATATTGAGGGCATAATGAAGGAACAAACCAAACAATTTATGAACAAATAATTGTGTATGAAGATAGAGACAAGTGGTCAGCTCCAAACATCATTGGAAAATGTCAAAATGTCACTATGGATTACTGTGACCTATATAACCTTGAGAAGACTCACAGTGATGATGTCAGCATCCTTAGCAAATAATGTCAGAATCTTCCAACAAAACTTAGCTATATTAAATTTTAATATTTTTATGAAAGTCAAACATTTCATGAGTAAAATCAAGCTCTCAATATTGAAAAAATGATAGTAGTAAAAATATTTTATAATAAAAACATACAGTAGCTAAAGAAACTACTGAA
Source organism: Potamilus streckersoni (assembly GCA_016746295.1). NCBI lineage: Eukaryota > Metazoa > Mollusca > Bivalvia > Unionida > Unionidae > Potamilus > Potamilus streckersoni. Next base: position 1,764,421 of record JAEAOA010000748.1, on the reverse strand, counting down.
AATCGCACAAGAATCTTATACTATGTTGATTTTCTGCCAGAATTTCAACTATTCTTCTCTAGTTTGAAATAGAACATAATTTCATCAGTAAATATCTCACTATATTAGAAGAAATATTGCTTTATTAAAAAATATAGTTATAGTAATTTACAAAGAACAAGAAAATATGTTAAACAACTGTAGGACATAAAGTCAAGTAAAATATTTTTTAGAACTGATATCAATTTAGAAAACATCAGAGCCAGAAGTTTTTATTTCAACAATTCTAATGCTTATAATAGGGTAGCATACACGCACCATTTCAGCAAGAGCTGATATAACTTTTCCCAGGGTTGTAAGGGACTTGTTGATGTTTGCTCCTTCTTTCAGTCTATCTCCTTTAGCACCAGTGGAATTAGCTCTTTCACTTCCTGCCAGATCTACCAAGCTTATCTTACTGACCTGGAAAGAAAACATTAGGATAATCATCATTTAAAGAGTAACTACTCTAACAGCAGATTTGATTGGTCCAATTTATAATATTAAGTAACTACTCTAACAGCAGATTTGATTGGTCCAATTTATAATATTATGTAACTACTCTTAACAGCAGATTTGATTGGTCCAATTAATAACATGGCACCATCTGAATTGTCCTTACTGTATGAAGAGTATGTAAATATGTCTAGTGTTGTTGACCTTCAGCATGTAGAGGTGAAAGCCAAAACATTTGCAGTTGACAGCCTAAATTACAGCTGAGAGGATGATGTCTGAGATCTCATCTGCTACTATGATTTTAGTCAAGAAATGGAAGCTACTTTATCACACTGATATTAAAGCTAAAAATTATCTTTCATATCTGAATCACTAATATAAAATAGAAAGATCCATATAAGATTCATTCATCATTTTTCATAATAATATCTGACTGAAAAATGATTCTGATGACTTGAGACAAGTGTTTCTCTTGCTGAGTAGAAAAACCAGTCTGTTAACTAATGTAAAGCAAAATTATATATATATATATATATATATATATATATATATATATATATATATATATATATATATATATATATATATATATATATATATATATATAATTTTGCTTTACATTAGTTAACAGACTGGTTTTTATACAGACACACACACAAGGCAGAAATATTTAATACTTTTTATTGCAGAGACATAAAGCTCTTCAATTTGCATTTCTTTCTCAACTTTAATTTACATACATTATGATTCATTAACCTAAAGTACATTGACATTGATATATTATCACACTAAGAATTTGTATGGGGATATTCCAGCAATATATATGCATTCTACAATGACATAAAATATCATGATGAAGATAAACACTGATGAATTGCTACTAGACGGGACTGCGGTATAAAGGGACTGTGAACTGTACAGTATTATTTTTCTCTGACTGTGGAAGCAAGCTGACTTCCAATAAGCAGGTCTTTGATTGGCTAAATGCACAACTGTTTTGAGAGACAGGAATGGCATCACCTTTAACAGGTAAAGAACCTGCCATTAATTGGCAAGAAAGCATCAAACAAGATGTGATACTAGCATGAAACATGTTAACGAATTCAATCTGCTTTATGAAATTGGAAAGCCAATTTAAAATAGATGAATGGTGAGCTATTTGCAAACATAAATATGCCCCAACCTCCTACCCCTAGCCATGATGGCGATGAATCTATAAAAAGCACATAACTCTTCTGAAAACAGTACGAATAAAATGATTGGTCAACCTGAATATCTGATGAATAATAAAAAATTTCACAAAATTCTATCAGTCATTGCATCGAATCATGAGTCAAAAAGGTGAAAACTTATCTCAGAAGAACAGATATTTGTTAATTTGTGGATAATTTTATGATAACCATAATATATACTGAGTTTCTTAGTGATCCATCAAGCACTGCAAGACAAGTTCCATTCACAAGATTCTAACTTAAATTGCATTTAGCTGTTGGACATCAAAGGAAAAAATTCTAATATAAATTATTGTGAGAACAAAATGGTTTGTCAAAATGCATTTCTACTGACGAAAACCATAAAATGTACCACATTTCCTGCTATCAATGCAAAACTGTAAGACTTGATACATTCTATCATATGTAATATCAGGTTCCAACTCCAAAAGAGCTATAAATCTGACACAAATTGCAGGAGTACAGTGATTTCTCCACATGCACATCTTCACATAAGGATGATAACATTTCCCTTTAAATATGCATCTTCAGGTGATGACGATATTATTTACCAAGCTTCATAGCAATCTGTCAATAACTGCAAAACTATGTATCCTAACAAGATACTCGACAAAAAGTCCAATAACTCTAACAATAATTGTGGGAGCAAAGTGGTTTGTTGATATGCACATCTTCATCTGACAGCCATAACATTTACCAGCTAGCAAAACAATCTATTTAAAACTGCATGGCCAGTTGTACAAACAAGACAGAATGGAGGTTGTGTCATACAAGATAAAAAGGGCAAGAACTCTAAAAAAACAAAATTTTGCAGAAGCAAAGTAATTTTTCAATGTGCACATTTTCAGGTGATGTCCATAATAATTACCAAGCTTCATGGCAAAGCATCAAAACTAAGGGTCTGGTTATGCTAACAAGATTAGGTCACACACTGCTGCAATACAAAACGTGGAATAACTAGAAACAAATTGCAGGAGCATAGTTAAGATGTTAATATGTGCATCTTGAGGTTATGCCTATAATATTTACCAAGTTACATGGCAAGCCACCAAAAACTGCAGGACTAGCTGCACTAATGAGAATGCTGGACAGAAGGCTGGCCAGCTGACTGGACTTGAGGATTATCATACTTCTATAGCTGTGGGGATATTTCAACATCTAAACATCTATAAGAATTTTGTAAAATAATGAAAATTTTCAAATTTATTAAGATTTTCACTAACAGTAATAATGAAAGGCCAGAGGCCGATGTTTCTCCAATGCATATGTCAAAGAGATTGATATTCATTTCTTCAGGGTAGTAATGTTTATTTTCAACTGGGAAAATTATTTTTGTTTCTTAATAACAATTGCCAGAATATACCTATTCTATTTTTAAAAATCAACTTTTAGAAAACGTCATATTACTAAGGTCAAACTGATTTGTTCTACAGAGATCTTACCACAAAAGACCAAGATCTAGATCAACTTATATGTCATGCATGGACCAAATCTAGATCAACCTGTGTGTTATGCATGGATCAAACCATGATCTAGATCAAACTGTTTGTTATTCATGGACCAAACCAAGAACAATCTCTTTTTATGCATGGACCAAGCCAAGATTTAAATCAACCTGTTTGTTATACATGGACCAAACCATGATCTAGATCAACCCATTTGTTATGCATGGACCAAACCTACATCAACCTATTTGTTATGTGTTGACTAAACAAAGATCTAAATCAACTTGTGTGTTATGCATGGACCAAACCAAGATCTAGATCAACTTGTACATCATGTATGGACCAAACCAAGATCTAGATCAACTTGTACATCATGTATGGACTAAACCAAGATCTAGATCAACTTGTATGTCATGCATGGACTAAACCAAGATCTAGATCAACTTGTACATCATGTATAGACCAAACCAAGATCTAGATCAACTTGTATGTCATGCATGGACTAAACCAAGATCTTGATCAACCTGTATGTCATGCATGGACCAAACTGGCTCTACAACACAGGCAACTGAAGGATGACCTCGTACTGCTAGCCAAGTTTAAAACATTCAGTACCTTTCTCCATCTATCAGGATCAGTGTCAACATCATACAGAACATTCAATACCTTTTCACCTGTCATGTCAATGTCAATATTAAAGAAAACATTTTTAAAAAATTCAATCTGTAATGTCAGTGTCAACATTGTATAAAATATTCAATACCTTTTCACCTGTCATGTCAGTGTCAACATTGTATAAAATATTCCATACCTTTTCACCTGTCATGTCAGTGTCAACATCATATCTTTTCTGGGATAGGATGATAGTAAACACTGCATGGGACCTACTGCTGGTTTCATTCATGTTGGTGGCTGCAACAGTCCTGAAAATATCAAGTGCAAAATAACATTAATATCCTGGAAAGATTAAATTTTTCATTTTGACAATATGACCCAAATGAAAAGATTTGACAATTTGACCTGACTGACTAGACTAGACTGACTAGATTTAACAGTATCACCTGACTAGTTTTGACAATATGACCAAACTGACAAGATTTAACAATATCACCTGACTGACAAGTTTTGACAATATGACCAAACTGACAAGATTTAACAATATCACCTGACTGTCTAGTCTTGACAATATGACCAAATTGACAAGATTTAACAATATCACCAAACTGACAAGATTTGATAATGCAACCAGATTTACTAGTTTTGGCAATGTACCATAATGACTAGATTTGACAATATGACCCAATTGACTAGATTTGACAATCTTTGACTAGATTTGCAACAGAAGTAATTTCCTAATATTAATTAATATTAGGTTGTAATCAAACATAGAGATGTGCTACCCATTCATAATGGATTTTCAAGTCTTGAATTACATCTGCAGATTTCAATTTTTAACACTGGTAAAACACTGTCACTACCTCTGAATCTCTGCACTTTAGATTAGATTCATAATTGATTTCTTTGGGTTACTTACTTTGAAGTTATAATCATACTCCAATTAAAACCAATATAAGACTGGAGTAATGCAATCTGTACCAATATGAATACATGTACGTCAGAATGAATACTTTTTGTCCAAACTAAACTGGGATCTAGTAAATAATAATAATAATAAAAATAATTATTATTATTATTATTATTATTATTATTATTATTATTATTATTTTAAAGTCTTGATTTTAAGATGGTACTCAATTAGTTGAACTAATCTCTCTCTGAGTTCTCTGTTTTAATTAGGTTTGTCAGTTTTAATAGAACTTTTTACTTGCTATATCATGCAAGTAGAGCCAGGATGTTTTGTCTTAAATGTGTTCAGCAGTTTTTAATAATTTGTTCAAAGTATTTTCTGTTGTAGTGAAATTGGTAATATCTGTTAATGGATTGGCATTATTTATACAAATTTAATTTAATTATATAATTCCACATCATGATGTTATGTTTTTAAAATTTGGACAATTTCTGTTCAGTGGTTTTTGAGCATTTGTCTTTTTTTAGTAACAGGCCATATTTGATAAAAATCAACATTAGTTTAAAAAAAAAATTGTTTAAATTTTGAATACAGGATTTTGAGACAGCCTTTCAAAGATCCATCCTTTTTAAGTAACAGCATCCATATATGTTTAAATTTTGAACACAGGCTTTTGAAACAGCCTTTCAAAGATCCATCTATTTTAAGTAACAGCATCCATATATGATGGAGATTGGCAGCATTTGAACAAAACTTAAGGGCTTTCATAAAAAAAATTGCTATCATCAACATTTGGATAAATTATGTCCTGCAGTGAATGAGAAATCACTTAAATATTTTCATTTTATTAACAGTAGCTATATTTGATGGCAGATTGACTTAATTTATATGAACTTGAAAGGACTAGGATGTTTTCTGTCAAGGCTGGCCAAATTCTGTAGACAAGTTTTCAACAAGTTGCTTCCAGGTTTTTCCACTTTTCATAACAGTGGCCATAATTGAGTGTGGATCAGCACCATTTGCATATACTTGAAAGGCTTTTATGCAAAAATGCTTAAACGGGTTCGAATGTTTCTCAGAAAAAGTTAAAAATTTCAAAAATGTCAATGAAAGACACAAGGACATACTAGTAATAACTGGCCACATGGCCAGGTAAGTTTTAAAAAATTAAGAATTGATGCTAACCTTGCTTTATTTCCCTCATCAATAAGGTTATTGATATCCTCAAAAGATTGAACTGCCAGCTTGGACAAATCCTCCACATAGGGGCCCAGCAGGGGATGCTCCCGAACTTTGAGGTTGGCTTTATTGCCAGGGTTTAAAAGGTCACGCACACGCTCACAGTAGATCTCCATGTAACTGACCTGGAAAATGTAAATATACATTGCCCTGCTGATAAAGTGGAATTTGAATATCATACAGGACCTAAACAAGTATCAGGTCTTGATAGAAAAAATATATCTCTGTTCATGCCCAGCAATAATTAAATACCCTGCAAACCAGGTTTACGATTGGGCTGGAAATTCTGAAATTTTAATTTTGACGAACTATAATCCCTGTAAAGACAAAACTAAGAGTTTAAAACATACTTCATATATCAAATAAACAAAGCTTCTGATAATTTATTAAATTGAGAGACTTTAAGAATGTTTTGGTACAAATGGAACATACTCTAACTTTCAAGTTGCCAACAACACTATAATGTATTGGACTGACAAGACCATATACCATGCTGTAATTGACTGTATCATCAGTCAGGTATTAACAATTATTATGTATTGATAATTAATATAGCATAGCTTAAGATGCTGAGTAAAAATATTTTAGATCTATGGATATCCCTGGGCAACCAACTGTGCAAATCCTGGTTGCCTGGCAACTGTTTCTGGTTACCTGGCAAAAATTACTGCAGTTGCCTTCCATAATAGAAAGTCTCATGTGTTACACTTATTTAATCTTTTTAAGAACAGCAAATGAAATATAAACAATTTTTTTTTACATCGTCCTGTTATCTATCAAATTTTTATCTAACCAGACCTACCCAGAAACTTTTCTGTACTTTTATGTTCATTGAAGTTTACACTAATATGGTTCATGTTATCTTTAAATACTATACTATTATTTCTGTCTAAACTGTCGGCTAAATGTAAGCTTTGCACAAAGAATTGTTGCTTACTGATAACATCTCAAGACAATGCTATATGCAACAATAATCATAATTGGTTTGATTCTTGTATACTTTTTATATTCTTTTAACTAAAGTTAGCCAAAAGAAATAACTGTCACATGGTTTAAAGCCCATTTCATCAACAGATTAATGAGAAGACATAATACAAGATCAAGCCAGAGATGAATTATACCACTACCGTATGTCTGTCTGTCTGCCATCGTATTATTTGTTTAAATGTTCAAGCTGTGAGGATGGTATTTACTCAGATAACAAGTAGCTGCACACGTGTATTCTTACCAATAAAAAGTACCCATCATTCAACTGCATAACTAAAGGATTATATGTAAATACATGTAATTTGGGCAACCTGCTCAAGATACACAGATGACCAATTTAATGATGATATATTTTGTCGCCAATGAAAAAATTCAAAGTTTATTTCTTAATAACATGTTTAGGCTTCACATTTAGAATAATAGTTGCCTGTCATTAATTTTCAGTTGCCCTGGGTGCCAGACAATAGATTTTACTACCCCTATGTCATCATCAGCTATTCGGTACCATTGTCAGTCAGAAGCAATATGGCTCTTACCTTCCCAGTTGAATGCAAAAATTGCCCATTTGTATTTACCCGGATTTACATCACAAGCAGGAAATGAAATTGTGTGCTTTCATCCTCTGCTTAGCAGACTGTGAGAGTACCAAAGTGACATTTAAAAGTTCACGTACTCGAGAGATTGATGCATTAAACAGTCAATGACTGAGATTTAAAAGTTCATGCACTCAAGAGAATGATGCATTATTCTTGGTCAATGAGATAGTGTTCACTTAATGACACTTTTTTATTTAAAACGTTATATTGAAAATTTGTCTGATGATAATTTTTTTTTTCATAAACTCTATTTCATCTTCAACTGAAGACAGATTATGAGAAGTTGAGGTGGGGTTTTTTGTCTGTTTTTTAAAACAAATTGTTACACACTTAAACGAGATATATGTTTATCTCTGCAAATCATGAAATTTAATGATCAAAATGCCAAGAGAAATGAAAAATGAAAATATATCTAGTATAATTGCAAAAATCTAAAATGTTGACATTGAAAGGGCACAGCATCTAACACTTGTAATTTTACAAAGAACAAGAAAATAATCTTACATCGATCACAGAGATCATTTACCTCATGCAAAACTTGAAAGGTAAGCCAGGCAATTAGCGCCTTGCATTTATATACTGGGGCCCTATAGAAATGTAATCACATTTACTGTCTATACATCTGTTTGTTCTTCCACACTTCCTTTTTCTAACAACATAACTCTGCAACCTTCCCATATGTATGTAATTTGATGCCATCTGGTAGTTGAAATGTTACAGCTGATTTAGCTTACAAAGATTTCTGTCTTTTATGGTCCAATTTTGATGGAGTTATTGCCCTTTTTCAATTAATTTTACATCTTCACTACATCAGATCCTTGTAACCAGTATTATAGCTCAAAAGCCATTGAACATTCTAATGCAGTTAAGTTATACACTATCTAAGTAAACCCAAATGTACATTCTATGGGTTTTGTCTTACAGAGTTATCCTCCCAAAATTTGTGACCATTTTCTATACAGCCATTGCCGATTGATGTTTTCATTTGTTTTAAAAACAGAACGAGGATTGGTAGAATTAGCAGGTTATTAGAATTTTGCTAAAATTTAATGAAGGCATGTCCTTATTAAAAAACATAAGCATACAGTGTTTCATTATTCATTATTGTTCTGTATAACAAAATGATACACAATATAGAAGATTATGCAGAAATGAATGGTTTCCACCTGTTAAAATACTGGAGATAATCTGAATACACAAAAAAAAATTTCTTCCAGCAAACAAGATAATGAATCCATGTAATTTAGTATAACTTATTTCAAAACAAATGTATACTGCCCTATATTTCAATTATTTTGTTAGATATTTTTAGTTCTTTATCTCAACTTGTAAGCAACTTTTTTCACTGAATTTTTAGAAATTGCCCTTTCTGGACAAGTTTGGTTTTCACATTTTTTAATTCATTTAAAATGACTGCAATGAGATTACAGATATATTTTACTAACCTAGAGATAATGTAAAAATATCAGTGTTTATTACATACATTTGAAATGAAATTATCACTCGATGAACCAGTTTCATTAGTCCTCAACCATCTTGTAAATGGGTGTAATAATAGTCTACTTTCAAAAATCCTACAATCAAGACTTGGTGGCTTACAAGTATTTTCTTCATTTTCAAATGATAATGATACAATGGTTTTTTATGTAAATAAAGTAGATTTTAAATAATATCCATTAGTTTTATTGGTAAACATTGTAGATTGTATAGGACTGCATATTCTCTTCAATTTGACTCTGTGAAATAACATTCAATGCATTTGTTCTATCATAAAGAATTTAAAATGTATTATATAAGATCACAGTTTTTAATTATCTGACAAAAAAAAAGAATATTTTAACAAATCTTTAAAAATTATATTTCAAGGAATCAGGGAAATTCAAATGTATACAAGAAAAATGCATCTTTTTTTAAGTAATTACCCACATTCAAGATTTTAACAGATTCAGATGTTTCCATGTTTTACTATACAAGGTCTTTCAAGCCAAAAACATGCCACACAAATATTTTGTCCTCTATAAATCTCAAATTTTCATCATTACTTCTTTCAATACTTCCTATTAACTATTATCAATTACTACAATTTGTTGTAGAAAAAAGTGCAACCAATTCAAAATGTGCCAGGAGACCATGGTCAATACAATTATTTCTACATATGATTTTCAGTGAACATTGCAGATGTTGGTACATTCTATTTAATAGCAGACTTATTACAGATTCAGGAAATATGAAATTTTGTTTTTTATTTTGTGTGCCAAGGCCCTTATCGTCATCATTTTTATCTGTCTTATAAAGAATTACAAAATTTTATTACAACCTTTTTTTTTACATCGACAATACTTGTCTTACTTGATATATATTACAAACTTCATGTTTGAGACAGCTCATAGGTTGCTTTCATAAAGAAAAATCTGGTTTGGTCTCCGTTTGATGAATAACAGTGCAGCAACACAAGTGGCTTATTTACTGTTGAGGCAATCTGAGTAAAGTTCCTTTCCCATGGAAACACTATGGCAGCCAGTCTGGACTGATCCTCATAATGTTACACTTAAAACTCACACTCTTTAAGTTACAAGTCCAGCATCCAGTCCACTGAGCGATCATGGCTACTTCATAATGTGTATACAAACAGTATTAAGACTGATGTACTGAATTAAAAAAAATGCTGTCTACTTAATGGGTGATTATGTTGATTGCCGTGTTTTATAAACTGATTATATCTATTCATCAAAGAAAGTGATCTGAATAAAAACTAAGGATCCAAAAACTTTGATGCAATCAAAGCAGATGATTAAAACAACCTTGTCAGCTCAGTTTAGAAAAAAACTAGTGTTGCTACAGCAACAACAGTCACCGAGTAGAAAATTAATTATGTAAAATGACTGATGGGTAAATATGACAATGCCAATATTCATATTTTTTGCAAACTCAATTCTGTTCTTCCAAGAAAAAATACATAATTTGTCCTTTGTAAGATTTCATAATGGAGCGGGTTAGAAAAAGGTTCCTTAAAATAAATTATTTTTATCCCAAAATAATGCAGAAATGGGGATGGGTTTGTAATTAAAAACTTTTCATAGAAAAATGACAGAAATCAAATATTGATTAATTCAGAGAAATACTTCTAATACTGTTGAAAATTAGCAGAGACATTATTATCATTTATCAATGAACAACCTTGTGGATAGAAACAAATTTCAATCAGTTAGGAAAATGAATAATTATCAAAAATATCTTGGTGAAAAATATTAAATAGAGTAACATAATTCTCTATACAGAATGAGAAATGTGTTGTATTAATTACAGTAAACTTTAAACCCACAAAATATGCTGGGTTCAGATAGAAAATTCAGTCTAAATCATACACATCTGTAGCAATCTGTCATTATCAAATTAATGTATTTAAATCTGTGTTCAATCTGTCATTATCAAGTTAATGTTTAAAAATCTCTGTTCAATGGGTCATTATCAAATTAGTGTCTAAATCTGTGTTCAATCTGTCATTATCAAATTAATGTTTATAAATCTGTTCAATGGGTCATTATCAAATTAATGTGTTTAAATCTGTGTTCAATCTGTCATTATCAAATTAATGTGTCTAAATCTGTGTTCAATCTGTCATTATCAAATTAATGTGTCTAAAACTGTGTTCAATGGGTCATTATCAAATTAATGTGTCTAAATCTGTGTTCAATCTGTCATTATCAAATTAATGTTTATAAATCTGTGTTCAATGGGCCATTAGCAAATTAATGTGTCTAAATTGGTGTTCAATCTGTCATTATCAAATTAATGTGTAAAATAATGTTCAATCTGTCATTATCAAATTAATGTGTCTAAATATGTGTTCAATCTGTCATCAAATTAATGTGTCTAAATCTCTGTTCAATAAGTCATTATCAAATTAATGTTTAAATCTGTGTTCAATCTGTTGTTATCAAATTAATGTCTCTAAAACTGTGTTCAATCTGTTGTTATCAGATTAATGTGTCTAAATCTGTGTTCAATCTGTCATTATCAAATTAATGTGTCTAAATCTGTGTTCAATGGGTCATTATCAAATTAATGTCTAAATCTGTGTTCAATCTGTCATTATCAAATTTATGTTTATAAATCTCTGTTCAATGGGTCATTATCAAAGTAATGTGTCTAAATTGGTGTTCAATCTGTCATTATCAAAGTAATGTGTCTAAATAATGTTCAATCTGTCATTATCAAATTAATGTGTCTAAATATGTGTTCAAGCTGTCATTATCAAATTAATGTGTTTAAATCTTTGTTCAATCTGTCATTATCAAATTAATGTGTCTAAATCTGTGTTCAATCTGTCATTATCAAAATAATGTGTCTAAATCTGTGTTCAATCTGTCATTAACAAATTAATGTGTCTAAATCTCTGTTCAATGGGTCATTATCAAATTAATGTGTCTAAATTGGTGTTTGAACCAGAAATGATGACATGGCAAACATGTCCCACCACTGTTCCTAAACTGACATGTATGCAAACTTAAACAAGGTGTGAAGGATGATGGGCTACACTATTTGCCCCAACAACTGCTGTGGTAGGGTATTTAAAAAATATGGATGGACATACACAAACATGATTTGGTTTGCTGCAGATACTTGCTTATAAGCCTCGGATGTGGGAGGTTGTGGGTTCTATCCCTAGCCGAGACTTACCAAAGACTTATAAAATCGGTACTAACAGCTGCCTCACTTGGCACTCAGCATTAAAAAGTTAGTTTTAGGATTGGTCGGCCTGGTGTCAGGATAACATGACTGGATGGGACATCATACTACATGTCTGTGGCATGATGCCCCAGTGCTAGACATCACTATAAACTGCCACATTGCAGACATCATAGCAATATGACTAAAAAATTGGGAGAGCTATGTTAAAATTCAAAATTACACACACACACGCACCATTCTCAATATATTAGTAAAAATGATGATAGAAAGCTCATTAGAGATTATGTTAGAGTAATGTTTTCAATCATGCCAACATGAAATAAATCTTATCTTATTGCAGTTCTGCACATGATGCATTCCTTATATAATGCAGCTTGGTACATAAGTTCTTTTTTGGAATTCTTTATCTGTACAGTTTTAATTAGCAACTTACAGCTAGCATTGTGCAGTCTTGCCATTAAACCATATACTATACATATATTGGCATTCAGCCAATCAGAGATCACTATTTGGATTTGCATACTCATTTGATGAGGTGATTTACTCAGTGTTTATCTATGTAGATTTTGCAACTATAATGATGAACAAAATCCTTATAGACAATAATTCTTTTCTTTAGGACCAATACAGCATGATAAATATTATACTTAACCTTATTCCAAGAATTTTTAAGAATAATATTTAGAATTCTGCCAAAAAACAAACTATCCAATAATTGCAAAATATACCTCTTCCTCAATAACTCACACCTAACAGGGTCCAAAAACACTGACTGCACGATAAGCGAGGGCGCGAGTTATCAGGGGACCTCCATAGCAATATGAAATGATGCCATCCTTGCTGGACAGAGAAAACTGTGGAGGGGGGGAGCGAACTGGTGTTTAATGGATGAATACTCATTTTAAAGTCATGTTGGGAATAATTTTCAATAAAGCGCTTTATCTAAGTTTTTTGGTTTTATGTATAAAAAAGACCATTATATTCAAGATGACCAGCCACTGAGAGATCATTATTGATATTCCAACTGGTTTCAACAACTGTCTGTGTACATGAAGACAGTGTGTATTACATAACTGCTTTATTTTGTTGTTGAGTAGTCTGGTTCCCTGATGGTATGATCCCTGCTTTGCTCTCTATGATTGTGGAATGCAATGTAAGAAGCATACTATTCAAGTAACCAGACTACTTATTTATTCAAATTCACAATCAAACAAGAATCTTTTTATTAAAACTAATATTAAAAAACCCCACTCACAACGGAACACTTAGTTCCTGAAACAGCTATCATCATCAAAATTTTGTAATTGTTCTGTTAGATAAATACCGATGCAATGATTTCATTGCAAGTATTAGTGAATCTCCTCATCTGTGAGGAAATCTCTTGAGTGCCAATTCAATAATTACAAATTAATTACAAACTCTGAAGCTAGCTTCAAAATAATAAAATGAATGTGAAACAGATATGTTATGTCATCAAATACTCATTTTGTTTAGTTGTCTTGCTGTCTTTGATCACAGTTGTGAATGAGTATGCTAATGTAAAATAGTTAAATTTTACTATGCTCACCCCTCAAAAACAATTTTTGACCAGGGGGGGGTAGCTCTTACAATGGTTAGAGTTACATGCTGTTTAACTTTTAATTTATTTCACCTCCTTTATGTGATAAAATACACTAATTAACAGGATAAGCTTTTAATTCAGTGCAACAATACAACAAATACCAATATGATTGCAACAAATACTTAAGCAAATTAGGTATCAAAACATCAGCAATTAGGTTCTCACAGAAACCCTCATAGTCAGAGCTGTTCTTGCAGACAGACATATTTCATGTTTGAATACAACAATGCAAATTGTATGTATGATCATTACACTTAACCCTAACTAAAAAGATATAAATAAAACACTTATTTCATTAGATAAAATTTTTTATTTAATTGGTATTTATTTATTACAGCCTCAAATAGGTGTTAGCACCATTTTCATTGATCGAAATTGAATTGCTTACTTTTATTTACAGTGTACCAAGAATGTAGTTTGGAAAGACATTTTAACAAAATACATGACTTCTTATTCAAAGTCAATAATTTCATATTGTTTATTCAAATTTCCAGGTCATATCAGCTGATTTAGTTGATAAAACGAGTCAATTATCAAGGTTTCATTCACCAATTTTGATTACAATTTACTTTATGTTTAACAAATAGGGGTGAAATTATTGGTAGTCTCTAGTAAAATAAAAATGAGATCCAAGACTGATTCCGCATTATAAGCAGGTTTGCATGTTATCTGGGCATGAGTTATCCAGGGAGTGGTGTATTTATAAAGTAGAGTTGCAGCTTCAATGCTTCCAGGGATTTTTTTCTATCCCAAAATGGCGGTGACCCTAAATTTAATAAATCCACATATCTTGATCCTTACAGGGCGACTCCGGTAAAATGTAACCAAGCTGCTACATTGATAACAAAAATCTCTCAAAAGGGGCTGATTCTCTACTGTCTGAAAAGTACTTTCTGGAATTATAGATAAGGCCATGTCTTTTTAACTGCTGAGTGTCAAACCATCTCTGATATTCTAGAACTACATGTATATGATTTTTCAAAATAGTCTCTGGCAGTCAGTCATACTGAATGAAAGATCAGCACCATTTCCATTTGGAACAAACTAGACACCATTTGAAGACTTTTGGTGCAATCCCTAGTAACCAGTAATATGATAATGATGATGATGATGATGATGATGATGATGATGATGATGATGATGATGATGATGATGATGATGATGATAATGTGGACTTGATGCAGCACCTAAGCACTTTACAATATTAGATAACACATAAAACATATTATACAATGACAAAAACAAATACCCTGTAATCACAAAACAAAAACATGCTGATAATAATTATGGAAGCAAATATTATTGTCTTCAAGTCCGTTCTTGTACTCAAAATAGGTGAGTTTCAAGAGCACTCTTGAATGAGATCACAGCGTCCTTGTGTCTAAGATCTATGGGCAATTCATTCCACACTAAGCTGGGCCCTGGTATATAAAAGAACATTGTCTATATGACTTTAACAATGGAAATGATGAGAATATGAGTGTCAGAAGAAGAGTGTATGTTTAGTTAGGGTGTACTTATGAGAGAGGCCAGATAAGTATATTAGACTGAAGCCAGTCAACAAAATCAGGCGTAATGATCGGATTTTGTGTTTGATTCTAAATCAAATGGGTAGTCAGTGAAATCACAGAGCAGGGGGTAGGTGTGTTGAGTTCTTCATATTCTAAGGATGATCTGAGTAGGTGTGTCTTGGACCTTTTTAAATTTCTGTAGAAGACACTGGGATAAACAAGATAACAGTGAGATAGTCCAGTATTGAAAATACTAAGGAACACACAAGTATTTTAGTGGCATTAGCCAACAAAACAAATTGAGCTGATGCATCTCAGAGCATTATAAGTCATGTGATCAACATTACTTGTTGATAAAGGCAGTGTGAAAATTTTGAATTCTTAATATAGTTATGTTCTGAATATGAGAAATTACTAATGACATTATAAGTTAGAAGAAACTTAAAATCTAAGAACTTAGAAAAACTCATCCAGATATGTTGTTGTTGTTATTATTGTTGTTGAGTTTATTACCATTTTTTAGCACACAATAGGCTATACATGGCAGCCAGTATTAATGGTGGAGAAAGAACCATAGAATACCCTGGGAAGAACCCCAACCCACAAGAAGCTACTAGTAGGCTTTCTCATGTACCCATCATCAAGTTATGAATGCATAGGCAAATTTTTTTTTAGTAAAGGTTCATCCTTGATCTATGAGGAACACTTGCACTTGAACTTTCAATTATCATATGAAAATTAAATGCATAGGCAAATATCAATATTAGCAAGTTACCTTGACCCTGGAGCTACTGACCCAAAGTCAATATGGTTTCTTTCTTAGGCTGGCAACCAATTATGATGTAATGAAATCTATTAATATGAACTTAAGTTATCAAGCGCTAAAATAAATTCATATTTTTAATAATACGATTTGAAATTAGGGTTTAATGACCCCAGGAAAAGTTCCATTTTGGACTAAAGAAAAGAGAGCTACAAATATTCAAATCTATTAACTAGAACTTAAGTAATAACCTGGAAATGAAACAGGTAAACATCAGTTTTGTAATAGACCTTGACCTTACAGCTACTGACACTAAAATCAATATTGTCCTTCATTGGGGTGACTAAGGGACCCATATACAAGTTGTACTGAAATCTATTTGCAATAATTTACATTATCATCCAGAAAGCAAATTGGATGCCCAGTCATTTGGATGGAAAATGGTGAACTACATGAACTCAGCGACACGTGGTATATAAAAAATTTAAAAGGTGAAACATTAGACCTAAGTGAAGCAAACTGCTTTCACCTGAGAACTCTTGCTTGTGTCCCAAAATTATGGATTATGACAGAAATGGCGAAAACCATACTGCAAAACCTTGCACAATAAAGTCTGCTATGGCTGAGCTGTCTTGTAAAACAGTTTCTTGCATGAAAGGACGGTATTTTAAATGTATTGTGCTAAATTATGATGCAAAGAAACATATTCTCTTCTTTTTTTTTCTGTCCTCAGACCTATTGACACCAAAAGTAACAATGTTCTTCCTAAACACAACATGCAAGCCATCCTCAAAGATTGGTAACTACAGATAGTGGAGAATTTGAGTTATTGTGCCAAACCCATTTCCTTTCTGAACAACAATGATCTTTAAATTTAAATTCAGATGCAAAATTTGATAGGGTTCTTTTTTACCCCAAGTGCAAACCATCCACAAATTTGACCTTTTATGTGGAAACAAGATTGGCAACAGAGACACAGATAGAAATAAAACATAATACACTCTCTTTATAAAAGGTATATCAAATTAAAACACTGACATTCTTATCAAATTACCATTAGAGTAGTTTCAACACATATAACAGTGAAAGATGTGACATCACACTCAAGGCATCGTTATATTGTTTTTCAGTCATCATTAATAAAGAACTGAAGATATGCTTCCAGCACCGATGAGAGAATATTACTCTAATACCTCAGACGATATTCAAATTAACAGTTTGAGACTCCCCAAGAATCAATGAACAAATAAAGAGACTGATCAATATCAATTGTGTTTGTAACTACTACCACCCACATAAACTTCATCTCACTTCAATAAAAAAAAAAAATTGCTAGCTGCAGGAAAGCTATTGTATGTCCATTGTGCCTTAAGTACAGATGGTGAAAAACAGTTTTAGAAAGGACTGAATCTACAATAAGTCTTAAAAATAAGATGCACTTGATGACTGGATGAAGACTGTTTTAAAGGAATGGGAAACCAAGCATAATTTAATCAAGTCACAAAAAAAATACCTTTATGCAGGATAGAAGTTTATTTCTGATTATGTGTGCATGTGTTTGTGTGTGTGCATGTGTGTGTTAGGATTTTTTAAACTAGCTTGGACAATTTTTCAGTCATATCGCTATGATGTCTGCAGTGTGACAGTTTATTGTGATGTCTAGCAATGGGACATCATACCGCAGACATATAGCATCATGTCCCACCCAGTCACATTATTCTGACACCAAGATGAACATTCTTAACACTAACCTCTTAATACTGAGCACTTAGTGTGGCAGCTGTTAGTACCATTTTTATAAGTCTTTGCTATGACTCGGCCAGGAATCGAACCCACAACCTCCTGCAACCGAGGCATACATTCTAACTACTAAGCCACTGGAGCGGTTTATTTCTGATTATGCTGTCATCCAATTAGCACATTGCATACATCAGTTCTATCTCAATGAGAACCAGAACATGTACTGCTCCATCACAGTAAATTGAAACTGACCTAAATGTAAAACTTGACTGGAAGAGTTATAAAATTGGTGGGGACAATGTAGCTTCACCACAGATGGGGCATATTAAACATAGGAGGCAATGCAGATTCACTGCAGATGGTGCAAAAAGAGTGGAAACGATATAGCTTTACTGCTGATGGGAGATACAAAAAAATGAAGACAATGTGGCTTCTTTGCCAATTCTAAATTTTTTGAAGTAAAATAAGAGCATAAAAAAGAAAATGCCTTAAATGAACAGACTTGTGGACTATTACATGCAATTTGTTTCACACTCAACCACTGGAAATGTACATGTACCACTTTGGTATATTTTTGTTTAGTTTGAAGACTACCTGTCTGAAGGTATTTGATGTTTTTTTTTTATTTCTTATTAACCAAATATGGAAGAATAACAATTAAACAAGGGGTTTACTGAGTGCAAATGTCTGTCTGAGCATTCTGACAAAAACTTTAAATTTCTCTGCCTCAAACTCTTCCCATGTATTCCATCAAACATTTCAAAAATATATATAATATGGTCTCTAAAGCCAAAAAAAGAAATTAAATTTCTGCAGTAATCAAAATCTGTTGGCACTGTAAAGACCAGTCCAATATTGACTCTAGCAACTGTACACTTTACTCATTTGAATATCAAAAGATTTCCACCTAATTCCTATACCTAAATTGTCAAAACATTCCCAAGATTGTTGCCATGGAGGTAATTGAGAATATGATCAATATATCGTAGAAACTTCCAAATAAGCTCTTCATTAATGCTGGAACATTCCTCAAATTGCTGAGTTTACTAAGAATTGTATCAATATTTCACAGCATCTTCAAACAACCCATTTTGAAATTATTCAATTATTCAGCATCTTCAAATAACCCATTCCTCAAATTGCTGGTTTTTGTCCATTGGCAGAAATGGAACTACTGTACATCAGTTTCAATCAATAATCAAATACATGTGTTCTTTACATGATCAGACTACTTGTTGCAGGTACATAAGCTGCCAATAATTTATTTACTTGATGACTGATAAGAAGTCTACTTATGAAAACCCAATTTCAATATGGCTTTCTATTTAGAAGCAGAAGCAACATGAATGTTATCAAAATGGCTACCATGACAGCAATATTCGAGTCAGGTCAGCACCACTTTCATTCAGTCATATGGTGAAAACTCCAAAATGACATGAATTTTCATTTAGGTGAATAACGATAACAAGATTTTCAAGATGGATGCCATGATGAACATAATGGATGTCAAATTTTTACCAACTTGACATCATAAGAAGAATTCTAGTGAAAACCCTATGTCAATATGACTTTCCATCCAGGAGGAGTAGTGATATGATATTCAAGATGGCTGCTGGGATATCAGATCAGCACAATTTTAATTTAAAACTAATTAGACTTCTTATGGTGTATAATTAATTCTAAATAAATAAATAAATTAAAATATTTGCTCATCGGATAGCTAAGTATGACATCGTAAAAATTACTACTACTCCTAGATGAAAAGTTGAGTTTTGCTTGAAGAATTTTATGACATCTAGTTGGTACTAAATGAAAGTGGGGCAAAACTTACATCCAGTATGGCCATCATGGCAGCCATCTTTAAAATCTTATTATTACTACTCCTCCTAAATGGAAATTTATATTGTCATGGTGGTCTTTACCAAAAGACTAATTAAAAAACTGAGTTGATCCTGAATGAAAATGGTGAGGATATGACCCTATATATGGCTGTGGCAGCCATCCTGAAAATGTGATTGTCACTACTCCTAAATCAAAAGTCATATCAACAATAAGATATATTATTCAACAGATGACTTATCTTGACATCAAGTAATGTAACAAGGGTAGCTAATAAATGGTCTCTACTGACCTCAAGTTATTGTAATGAAGAATATTTGAGAAAGGTAAATCAATGGCTTTCATTGACCCAAAACGACTGTGTACCAGAGGTTCCAGCCTGTTTATATGCCAGTAATTTGACCCTTTCTAATAGTTTCTATTTGTTGATGCTTGGAATGTATAATAATGCAGACCCTTATCAACCTGTAAAAAATGAATATATAAAAATTCATTTTCCCAATACAGTATGTGTATGCACTATTTACAGTCTACACTCATCATATTCAGTTGAAATTACCATAGCTCTGTGAGTCCCAATAGCAAATAGCACAGATCCAGAAATGTCATTGCATACTGTGCCAGCAGATGTGGGTCTGTGTTATTTGATAGTAGTTTTTAGTGGAATCAAAGAACACAAACCCTGATTTGCTGGCACAGTACATGATGGCAGATCAGTCTTCAGTATGCTCTTTGCAGCAGAACTCAGTCTAAAAGCGAGTATATCATTATTGGTACATACAGTTTTACTGTTGCTGATTTAGTTTACTGGCATCACATCTTCAGTGCCAGAAAAAAGAAGATTTTGCCACACTAAAACCACCATTTGCAATATATTAATATGCAAATATATCTTTTCTGACTTTATATCCCAAGGACTGCCATAGCATCATGATAGAATACAATTTCAATACAGCTTACTGTAAACAATATTTTGACATCTGACCAATCAGACAGCATATTACACATTAACAATTAGATAACATGTTACATTTGACCAATTAGACAGCATATTACATGTACAAACAATTTCAAACTGAGAATAATAAGCATATAGGCAAATGCTAACTGTAATGGATGTTAATTATAAACTTTAAAAAAATCATAATTCAAACATAAAACTTAGAATACTTTATTTAAAGTACGTCTAATCTGTATCTAAAAATTCATTTTTAAGACGTTTCAATGTGCTTTCTGGCTGAAACCTGCTTCTTACATTAGTCTTTACTACCATGTGATATACTGAAGATCACCAAGAAAAGTCTATATATATATATGGCATTCACAACAATTTGTGTAGCACATGTCATGCTTTCATCATGACATAATTGTCATGGTTGTTTGTTTTGACATCTATATCAAACTTTCTCAGCTGAGTCAGGGTGCTTAACCAGCAAGATTTTTGACTGGTCAATAGTCAACCACATTTGTGGTACAAGTACTTAGGTACTCTTTTATAAAAGAATTACAATCCAACATTACAAGTGTTTCAGGGACTGCTCCAGTGACCTAAGTGGTCAGAGCATCCACCTCAGATGTGGAAGGTTGCACGCTCAAACCCCAGCCAAGTCATAGCAAAGACTTACAAAAATGTCCTAGCAGATGCCTCGCTTGATGATCATCATTAAGAGGTTAGAATTAGGACTGATCAGCCTGGTGTCATGATAATGTAACTGGGTGAAACATAATGCTGCATGTCTGTGGCATGATGCCCCAGTGCTAAACATCACTGTAAACTCCCACACTGCCATCATCATAATGATATGACTGAAAAATTGCTAAAGCCATGTCCAAATCATGCACACACACACACACACACACACACACACACACAAGTGTTTCAGTGATCTATAAATACTGGTGTTCAAATTGTGATTTGCCTATATAAAAATTTTAACTGGCAGTAATACTGGAACTTAAAGAAGTGACAATAGTGGTTTGAGGTTAAAAACTGGAAAAGATTCCACCAAAATCAGAATAGTTTGCATTTCTGAATGTACAATTTAAAGAGAAGGACATTTCCTCTATGAGAAAAAGAAATGAAACAATTGACATACACAATGAAGTAAGAGTTGGTGCAAAACACCAAGGATCAATAAATTGAAATAGACTATTAAAGACATAGAGCAGACTGAATGTTCCTGAAGCAATTTATAATTAAATCTGATATTATGCAAGAATTTGATCTGTCTCATGTCTGCTGCCTTACTGTCTGGAGCTCCATGGTTACAATGATCAATAATTGAAAATACTGTCCTTGCAAATTATTCCCATAAATACCTCACTAATATTATCAATGACATCATCAAAGACATCAACCAATCAGATGCTATTTTATCAAAGGTATTGACCAACCACTTTATTTGTTTTCATTTATATAAAGAGCCAATTTACTTGATTTTTGTTCTTGTCTTTCCTTAGACTTCCAGTTTATGATTTTTGCTATTAGAACAACATGCAGCATCAAAGTGGGACAAGTGCTATTTGTCAATGCTTTACTTTAAAAACAGTATTTATCCCATGATAAACCCAGGAGGTTGGCCTCATAAATGTTATGAAAAGTGGGATATAGACTTATTATTAGACACCGATTTCTAAATTAAAATATTTCTGTAAAATAATACAAAGAATGGAAATGAGCTTATCACAATGCATGGGCTTATTACCTAAAAAAATGCAGTAACTTAAAAATTTATACAGTGAGCATTCCATATGAGAATCTGGAGCAGGAGCCAAACATCTTTTATTAAAATAATATAAACCTGATGACAATCTACAAATAGGGCTGTAATTTTCAAGTTTAATTAAAAGCTAAAATGTCTACATTATTTATACTGTATTTACTGTTACTGGCTTACATTTCAACAAGAAGTTAATAAAAAGTTCAGATTCATTTTATTTGCACATCCATCTGTCACTTGGTTGATTTTCAATCACATTTCAAAGTAGCATTATTTCAATACTGTCAAAGGGCAAGCCCTGTTAAATATTCCTAACCTTGATGTGAGATTCTGTTACTGGCTAATCTGACAAAATTTGGACATAAATCATTCCTGCTGCACTTAATTATTGCCCATTATTTGCTCAGATTAAAGCAATGTCAATACAAAAATCAATAATTTTCCACTGTTTCTAGACTGCTTTCATCATACTTTATTAAATAAACGTTGTGTGAGAGAATCTGTTGCTATTACTAAAACTGATAAATTATGTTTGTCACAATGCAGATGCTGGCAGTCTGGTGATTAGATGATAAAAATATACACAAGCATGCTGTGTCATATTTTTCTTACATAAATTCTACTTATCAAATGAGACTTCAATGTAAAATTGAAACTGACTACAAAGGTGATTCAAAGGACATGATACAGACAGATATCCTTTATGAAGGGTGACTTGAAGATGTGAATTTATACAAATACTATTTTGTTTTATGATACAGACATCTCAAGCAGTAAAAATGGACTTAATGATCAAAATTTATTATACAGACATCTCCAGTAATACCAAATGGACTTAATGATAATGATTTATCATACAGACATCTCCAGTAGTACCAATGGACTTAATGATCAAAATTTCTTATACAGACATCTCCAGTAATACCAAATGGACTTAATGATCAAAATTTATTATACAGACATCTCAAGTAATACAAAAATGGACTTAATGATCAAGTTTTATTATACAGACATCTCCAGTAATACCAATATGGACTTAATGATCATGATTCATTATACAGACATCTCCAGTAGTACCAATGGACTTAATGATCAAGTTTTATTATACAGACATCTCCAGTAGTACCAAATGGACTTAATGATCAAGTTTTATTATACAGACATCTCCAGTAATACCAATATGGACTTAATGATCATGATTCATTATACAGACATCTCCAGTAGGACCAAATGGACTTAATGATCAAGTTTTATTATACAGACATCTCCAGTAATACCAATATGGACTTAATGATCATGATTCATTATACAGACATCTCCAGTAGTACCAAATGGACTTAATGATCAAGTTTTATTATACAGACATCTCCAGTAATACCAAATGGACTTAATGATCAAGTTTTATTATACAGACATCTCCAGTAATACCAATATGGACTTAATGATCATGATTCATTTTACAGACATCTCCAGTAGTACCAAATGGACTTAATGATCAAGTTTTATTATACAGACATCTCCAGTAATACCAAATGGACTTAATGATCAAGTTTTATTATACAGACATCTCCAGTAATACCAATATGGACTTAATGATCATGATTCATTATACAGACATCTCCAGTAGGACCAAATGGACTTAATGATTAAAATTTATTATACAGACATTTCCAGTAATACCAAATGGACTTAATGATCAAGTTTTATTATACAGACATCTCAAATAATAACAAATGGACTTAATGACCAAATTTATAGACTTCACCAGTAGTACCAAATAGACTTAATGATAATAATTTGTTATACAGGTAGTAAGAATATGACTTACTGATCATGATTTGTTGTACATAAATCTCTGACTTGAACCTGATCAATTCAAGTAAAAATATTTTTAGTAATTATGAGTGTGAACACATGTTAAATAATATGTTCAGTGTTAAACTTCAGTTCTTATCAAATAAAACCCAAATTAAATGTGCTTGAAAACTTGAGCGAGACTTTACTTTAGGACAAACATTGCTCTTATACATGTAAAGTAAGTGTCCAAGTTATACATGTTTTGGGGATTGCTGAAAGTGTGTCATTTAAGACATTTTTTGTAAATTAAGACATTTTGTATAAAAATTATATATAAGTTATACATGTTTTGGGAATTGCTGAAAGTGTGTTCTTTGAAAACATTATTATTAAATTGTATATAAATTATACATGATTTGGCGACTGCTGAAAGTTTGTCCTTTAAGACATTTTTCATAAATTGTATGTATGTATGTATGTATGTATGTATGTATGTATGTATGTATGTATGTATGTATGTATGTATGTATGTATGTATGTATGTATGTATGTATGTATGTATGTATGTATGTATATATATTGAACGGCCCCCCCCTCACCAGCTGCCACCCGCTCTTTACGGCCAGAATCTGAAGGCACCGACGAATTTTTGTTCAAAATTACCCCTCACAAAAGGCCACCCGGCTAACGCGAATAGCGGCCAGCAAATTTTTGCAAAAACATAAAATTTACCCCTCACAAGCGGCCACATTTTATTTTGTAATATGTATCTAGAACAATTTTTTTTTCTAATTGTGTTAAGCAATCCAATTTCAGTTTCTCAATGTCAGATTTTCATTCTTCAAAAAAGTGTTCTACAGGTACCACTAAGGTTAATATTATATCCTTTGCACCTCACGCGAAGCCACATTTATTCCTTAAAGCCGAGAAAGACTCATATTTTATTCCTTACATAAAGGTAATCCGTATATCCTTACTGCGTGTTACTATAAGATGTCTGGTTTATCCACTGATAATTGTTAAGATTACACTTAGTAATAGTAGTAACATAGGAGAAGTAGCAATATCGATGGACAAGACCAAGGTCTGCGCCGAAAATTGTTTGATTTCCTTTATGGCTTCTCTTTTCAAGACGT
This sequence comes from Potamilus streckersoni, assembly GCA_016746295.1. Lineage (NCBI taxonomy): Eukaryota > Metazoa > Mollusca > Bivalvia > Unionida > Unionidae > Potamilus > Potamilus streckersoni. The sequence continues at coordinate 1,739,101 of JAEAOA010000748.1, read as the reverse complement.
TGAATGTACATAATTAATGGCTATTACTCAACAATTGTAAAGTTTAATGGCTGTGATGTATTGTTCCGATCAAATCGGTGTACTTATCCAAGCTGTTTTTCGCACTTAGAGTGAGTAAAAAAAAAAAAAATATAAAAACAATAGGGTACCAGACTGCGACTAATGAATCACATGACAATCGCTGCTTTTAAAAATATACGGAATCTGTTTAAATGCAGAAAAAAAATTGTTTTATCAGTCTTGTTGTTGCAATATTGATGATTATAACTGGACATAATGTCAAGATCACACGGTCAGCATTGGCTAAAAAGAGAAACAGGGTACTAGACAAAGACTGAAAAATCACGTGACAACACAACTTGTCGCTTCTTTAGGAGGAAAGAATTTCGTCCGCTCAACAAATGTGTCATCTGCATAATTAAATCGCATACAGTTAGCAACATTGGAATAACTCATTACCAAACATTAACATGTCATCACGTAAACGAAGATGATTATTTCAGAAAACATCGGCTATTATAGTCTATGATATTGGGAGAGGTGGGGAGGGGGACTGAACAAACAAATTTAGGTAGAAAAGAATCGAATAAAACAATTTTATGTTGAAAAGACTCGAATAAATAACATTGTAACCAATAAGTTATTTAGCAGCAGTGGGAAAATGGAGCAAATGGAAAGAGAATTGTGTATGTACCAAGATTCAAATGACGTTTTTGAATGGTTCTGCAATGTGCATGACAACACCCGCTCACATATAACGCTTACACCAAGAAAAAGAACTATTAATTCATATTCAGTTGAAAAAAGTCAACTATTGTAGCACAAAAACCGTTCAATATTTAATGTTGCTTTTAAACGAAGATATTAAATGCTTTGAAAAATGAAGCTTTCTTACTACGTACATATACTTCTCACAAAAAATTTAGTCCCCCTCTGGAAAGGCCACCCGCCTTATAAGGCCACATTCCCGGTGCAGAAGCGGTGGCCGTATAAGAGGGGGACTACTATATATATATATATATATATATATATATATATATATATATATATATATATATATATATATATATATATATATATATATATATAATTAGGGTGTTATTTCTAACATGCAGAAAAAAAAAAAGAAATGTGTTCAAGGAAACGACTGGTCCACCACTGTGATTAAGGAACTGACTTAAATCCAAAACTTAACCATGGTGTGACATAAAAATAAATATGAAGAATGGACATGGGTAACACCATATGGCTATACCACATTCATGATGAGGAATACAAATACCCATCACCTTGCAGGTTCTGATGAAACAAAGGTATTACTAATATGACCATATTGATGACACAAAGGTGTCTTAAGGTGGGCAAAGGTATTACTAATATGACCATATTGATGACACACAAAGGTGTATAGATGGGTAAAGGTATTACTAATATGACCATATTGATGACACACAAAGGTGTCTTAAGGTGGGCAAAGGTATTACTAATATGACCATATTGATGACACACAAAGGTGCTTAGATGGGCAAAGGTATTACTAATATGACCATATTGATGACACACAAAGGTGCTTAGATGGGTAAAGGTATTACTAATATGACCATATTGATGACACACAAAGGTGTCTAGATGGGAAAAGGTACTACTAATGACCATATTGATGACACACAAAGGTGTCTTAAGGTGGGCAAAGGTATTACTAATATGACCATATTGATGACACAAAGGTGTCTTAAGTTGGGCAAAGGTATTACTAATATGACCATATTGATGACACACAAAGGTGTCTAGATGAGCAAAGGTATTACTAATATGACCATATTGATGACACACAAAGGTGTCTTAAGGTGGGCAAAGGTATTACTAATATGACCATATTGATGACACAAAGGTGTCTTAAGGTGGGCAAAGGTATTACTAATATGACCATATTGATGACACACAAAGGTGTCTTAAGGTGGGCAAAGGTATTACTAATATGACCATACTGATAAAACACAAAGGTGTCTTAAGTTGGGCAAAGGTATTACTAATATGACCATATTGATGACACAAAGGTGTCTTAAGGTGGGCAAAGGTATTACTAATATGACCATATTGATGACACAAAGGTGTCTTAAGGTGGGCAAAGGTATTACTAATATGGCCATATTGATGACACACAAAGGTATCTAGATGGGCAAAGGTATTACTAATATGACCATATTGATGACACACGAAGGTGTCTTAAGTTGGGCAAAGGTATAAACGTATTATTAATATGACCATACTGATAAAACACAAAGGTGTCTTAAGGTGGGTAAAGGTATTACTAATATGACCATATTGATGACACATGAAGGTGTCTTAAGTTGGGCAAAGGTATAAAGGTATTACTAATATGACCATACTGATAAAACACAAAGGTGTCTTAAGGTGGGTAAAGGTATTACTAATATGACCATATTGATGACACAGGAAGGTGTCTTAAGTTGGGCAAAGGTATAAAGGTATTACTAATATGACCATACTGATAAAACACAAAGGTGTCTTAAGGTGGGTAAAGGTATTACTAATATGACCATATTGATAACACACGAAGGTGTCTTAAGTTGGGCAAAGGTATAAAGGTATTACTAATATGACCATACTGATAAAACACAAAGGTGTCTTAAGGTGGGTAAAGGTATTACTAATATGACCATACTGATGACACAAAGGTGTCTAGGTAGACAAGGGTAATACTATATGGCAATATCACATCCTCACCTTGCAGATCCAGATGAAACAAAAATGCTGGTACATTTTCAATTACATACAAGTTATGCCTTTCTCTTTTAAAACAGGAAAAATATTAGTTGATATAATTTTTATATCTGAGTACTTGATATATTATTTACAATATGAGTAGTAGATATATTATTTACCATATGAGTAGCTGATATATTATTTACCATCTGAGTTGTTGCTCTAGTTTTTACCATCTGAATAGTTGGTATAGTTTTTACCATCTGAGTAGTTGGTATAGTTTTTTATTATCTGAGCAGTTGGTATATTATTTACCATCTGAGCAGTTGGTATATTATTTACCATCTGAGTAGCTGGTATATTATTTACCATCTGAGTAGCTTGCATAGTTTTACCACCTGAGTAGTTGATATAGTTTTTACCATCTGAGTAGTTGGTATATTATTTACCATCTGAGCAGTTGGTACATTATTTACCATCTAAGTAGTTGGTACATTATTTACCATCTGAGTAGTTGGTATATTATTTACCATCTGAGTAGTTGGTATATTATTTACCATCTGAGTAGTTGGTATATTATTTTTAGCATCTAAGCAGTTGGTATATTTACCATCTGAGTAGTTGGTATATTATTTACCATCTGAGCAGTTGGTATATTGTTTACCTTTTAAGGAGCTGATATTTACCATCTAAGTAGCTGGTATATTATCATCTGGGAAGGTAATATGTACCATCAGAGTACATAATATATTATTTATTTACCATCTAAGCTCAACATAATCAACAAACTTGATGCTGCAAAAAAAGCAGTGAGAAACCTTTAATATTTGAAAAAAATGTGCCTAATACATCAAAACTGTTTTACTTGTTCTATTCATTTTCTAGTGAGGTCTTACTCTTTTGATGTTTCTTTGCAAAACACAACAATGTTTTGCAAATCACTTCTAACAATGATTCTATCATTACCAATGTTGTTTTAAAAAAATCAGATTTTAAATGAATGCTGTTAAACTACCACCCAGTCCCAAAAATTTAAAAGGTAACCAGTCACAGCTTAAAACAGTCCATGAATAAAAGACTTACCTCAACAGAGTACTTGACTTCCTCATCCTGTGCCTTGCTAGACTTAATTCTGTTGAAAAGGTCCTCACACAGCTGCAACAACAAATCAAGTATACAAGATCTTATGTAACTTTAATCTGTACAACTCAAGGGCCAAATGATGACAACCTTTTGAAGAACATGGCAAAAGTTTAAATTACTCAAAGGGTTAGATATATTTCATATATATGAAGACTACATCATAAAAAGAGAATTATGCTCAACTAATCATACTGCAACACTGGCAGCAAGGTAATCAGGCTGAAGTGTTATGTTTTTGACCATGTATCATCATGCTGGTTTGACACATGTGTATTATTATAAATATACAGATTTGATTACATAATGTGAGGAAAAAAATACAAAATTAAAATGGAAAAGGAAACAAATGACAAAAAAATGGCTTTAATCTAACTTAACAAACACCAGAGCACTGACATAAAAATCCAGGCTGACAGTGGTAAAACAAAAATGGACACATTTTGACAAGTATCATCATGGAATTATGGAATAAGGATAAGACACAAAATTACAAAAATGGCAAAAGAAGTGTATTATATTTATTCCAATTAAAAACAGACATTAATTCAAGTAAATGAAGCCATTCCAGTTTATATGAATAATGCAAAATTGTCACTGTCCATGCTCTTAAGCAAAAGATTTCCAATTACCCAAAGTAACTTCCAGCAAAAGCAGTGTAAAGTCTCTTTACCTATAACTAATGGGAAGGAAATATTTAGCTTCTTTATATTCCATCTTTATTTCCTCCTTTCAGAGATTAATAACAAAGATAATTGGTACAGAGATGAGTGTAATAAGGACAAAATGTACAATTACTTAAAAACAAAATCACAAACTCGTACATATAACCATATAATCACACACAGAAATTACATACTCTTACATACATAAATATGAATACATTTTGTATTTGGAACCCTGAGAGTGTTTTCTATCAATAAAATTGAACATTCCTATATTCTCTAACTCAACATAATAAATGAGGTACACAATACAATTATCATATCTGAGAACTAGCAGAGATGTTACATCAAAATGTTTGAGCAGTTATATAGTGACGTAATCAAAGCACAGCAATGCAAGTAGGCAATTGGATTAATTGCCATTCCTAATGACTCAGCACAATAGCCAACCTGGACTCATCTGAAAGTGGAATTTAAACCTACATGCTTTCTGTCACTAGTCTCACATGCTAACCACCATGGCTCATGCCTGCATTAGACTTGACTTACAACTAGGATGGTGACTTTTTTAAGAGGGAGAAAAAATTAAGTGGAAAATGTAATGAGGAAACATGAATATTGGATGGATACAAGTAACTATACCAAGGGAAGCTAATGGTTATGCATGGTTGGACTTTAGTTTGATCTATTCCTTGTACATCCAATATATAAATGTATACTGTCCATCATGATTACCATTCATATTCAATAAACACAAACCTCTTTCACCAGCCCACCCCCATTCCGAATTGCTAATTCTGTCACCTGAATAACCTCAACCATAATGTGTCTGAAAATACTATTTCCGTACCTGTGGAACAATTCCCTGCTGGCCTGGTTCATTTTTCCCCATCATGGTGTAACTTTTCCCTGACCCTGTCTGACCATATGCAAATATACAGACATTGTATCCCTCAAATGCATGGTCCAGCATTTCCAAACCAATTTCCTCATAAACCTGCTTCTGGGATGCAAAGTTTGGGTCTTCTGGCTATAAAATAAAAAAGTTTTTCTTACTCTGATTAAGAAAATATGAACTCCTTTATCTGACTTCAGCTTATTAAACCATGTTATCTATGTCTTAATAGTATGTAGTATTCTGGCAATTTGTGATATATTTGTATCTGTAATGCAATTGATGTTAACATTTCAAATTCTTTACTAATTACATATATATCTTTTGCAATTGCAGGAGTATAAAGTAAACTAGTTATATCATTCTGATTAAAAATGGATCCTTATCATTATCATTATCATTATTATTATTATTATTATTGTTATTATTATTATTATTATTATTATTATTATTATTATTATTATTATTAATAGTAGTAGTAGTAGTAGTAGTAGTAGTATATATTTCCTATATGAGAGCTTTAGATTGCAAGCATTTAAAAAATAATCTGATGTAATTAACAGCAACAGTTTATTTAGATTAATATGAACTTAGCCCTAGTTCTACAGCTAAAGCCACATAGCACAAATGGGATTTTTGTTTCTTTTTTTATAAGATTAAATGATAATGGCTGGATATTGATCAAAACAAACATTTTTAGAAAATCATACAAAATGTACAGTGTAATGACAGTGTTTTGAGTGATGATGTAAAATTTACACTTTAATTATCATTTAATCCTGATAATTCCAATTTTCCTTCTTTCTGTCATCAAATCAGTGATCCCATGTTTTGGTAGCTCTAGCTTCACATTTTTTGATCTTTGATTTTTTTTTCACTGTCTTCACATTAACATGCTGAATATACACATTTGCTAGGCATCAATCCACATCATTTACAGGGGTCATGCTACCAGGCAAAGTGGGCAACAAAATCGCGTACAAAAAATGTCAACTTTGCCTTTTTTTAAGAAAGCAAAAACAAATGTACACTGAATTACTGTAGTTTAATACTTTTGAGATGCTCCCTCAACCTAGCCAGGTAGTTCCAGTCATTGAGGTTTTCTACTTCAAGGTGAAATGAAAGCATGCATAAAGCCATGAAATAGCTGAGTATTACATAAATTGCACTGACAAACTCTTTCAAAAACTCACAGGGATGTGTTTTTTATGGATGATTTACCATTAACCCTTCTCATTTTAGTTATAACAACTATCACCAGTTATCACTTGATCATAAAAACATACAAACTTTCTATTTCAAATCTACAAAAAAATAATTTTTGTTTTAAGGATTTAATTGGTGATCTGAAGATTTAAATTCCCATGCATACAAAATTTTCCTCATGAAATCAGCTTGAAACCATAAGGGAACCTGAAATATGGAAATAATGGCAGGTATTGCTGAGTCTGTAAAGTACCATTTTATAAGATTGTCTGTTTTTGTATAAATCATTTGGCAAATATAAAGAAAGTACACAATTTATAGAAAGTAAAGTCTAAATAAATATTATGTTATTGAGAGTTTAGCCTAAAATGCAATTATGCTGGTCAGAAATGTAAGGGACAAAGCTATACTGTTGAAATTGAGAAGTGCTGTAAGGTCAAAGTTTTCCCACTTCAATATGAAGAAAACAGCAGTACAGCAAATACTATTTAACCAATACAAGTGCGAAGACAAATAACAGAACCATCAATTTACAATCAAATTAATGGGCTGTTGTAATGAAGCTAGAATTTAAGTGGTTACATTAAGAAATTCCTCTTTTGAAATATAGATGCAATCACGCATTGGTTCCAATATCAAAATAAATGTTGACTGTTGATTCAGTTGGAAAGACAGGTTTAGTTCATTCATATATTGACTGAGAGGGCCTCGAGTGGCCGAGTGGTCTAAAGCGATGTCCATTACGGATCACTGCCATCTCAACTCTGTCTGTGTGTGTTCGAGTCTAGGATTCGGTGAATGTGGATATGTAAGAAAGCTTGCCAGTAGCTTCTCGTGGGTCGGTGGTTCTTTCCGGTGATTTCCTGGTTTCTTCCTCCACCATTATTATTGACCGCCATGAATAGCCTATTGCGTGCTGAAAAATGGCGTTAAGCCCAACAACAACAACAACAACATATATTGACTTTTAATTCTTCAGTGTGTTGTTTATGAATAGTTATGGTAATGTTGAATCAGCAACAAAGAAATTAGGATGATATGAAAGCATGTGCATGATACATTATCTGCAATGTTGCAGCCTCGCCTCAACATAGTTGGGGTCCTAACATTAGTAATAATGGTAAAGGTAAACAAATTAGGAAATCTTAAGTTTAATCTTTAATTGATTAGTTAATTAATCATTTTTAAAAACCTGCAATTGCAATATTTGTAATCTAGTTATTATCATTTAAAATTCATTACAATGTAAAGTTTTGACTGCTCTTTTAAAGTCATATGGTCAAAATATACCAGATATGAATATGATGATTTTTATACATATACAAAATGTTTATTATATAAATACAACACAAATGTATGTATGTATGTATGTATGTATGTATGTATGTATGTATGTATGTATGTATGTATGTATGTATGTATGTATGTATGTATGTATGTATGTATGCATATGTATGCATGTGTATGCATGTATGTATGTATGTATGTATGTATGTATGTATGTATGTATGTATGCATATGTATGCATGTGTATGTATGTATGTATGTATGTATGTATGTATGTATGTATGTATGTATGTATGTATGTATGTATGTATGTATGTATGTATGTATGTATGTATGTATGTATGTATGCATGTATGTATGTATGCATGTATGCATGTATGTACATACAGACGCACATTTATTACATTTCTTACTTTGCTCCCATTTCTTCCCCTTAAGCTCTCACTTCTCCATTCTGTCCAAAAGGATAAGTCGCAGCTACCTATAATTTGAGTCTTGCTTGACCCCTACATTTATCATTGATGTGAAACTAAGTGTATCAACAAGATTTAGCAAGCAAAGATGGCCAACTAAGCCCGAACAACATCACAACACCGGAGTTAATGAAGTTCACTATCATTTTTTATTGAGCAAATATGCTTTATATACATTGTATTCATTGTTTGCTTCTATACAATTCAATCTTTTACAGAAATAAATGCTGCATCCATTTTTAGTGAGAACTAACACTGTATAACCTTGACCCTAAATAGCAAATGATCAAAACATTAATGTCAAAGCAAAAATGCAGTAATTTATAAAAGTATATTTGCTCTGACATATGTTTTGTTAGTGGTGAATGAAAGATCTATCACAAGAGATTTTGTCTGCTGTTACCAAATCTGATAATAAAGTTGCAGGAATGTAATTATGATGTATTATGGAGTTAAAAAGATCAAATCTTGACAGAAAAATAACTGAAAACTGATTGAGACCCAAAAGTATTTCCCAGAATTTACCAATGTGCAGAAAATTCCAGATCAACAGTATCACATGACACTTTACAGCCAATAACAAGTCTGCAAACAGTCAATTCATAATAACAGGACTCATTTCTGGTAGATAATTTTCTAATCATGCAGAGAAAATCCTGATTTTAGGCAGTGAAGATCAATGCTACTTTTTCTTTAAAATGGGATATTAAAAATGGGATACTGACTTGTAAGAAGGAACAGTCATATTAGGTTTTTCTTATTGGAAAATGTCATAGTAAGGCCACTCAAAATCAAGCAGCATTTTTAGACTTTATATAAACATTAATAAAGAATTCAAATTATTAGAATGATCTATTGCTGATTTCTGTGTGTTTTTGTCCTGGTGCCAGCTCTTGTTTTAGAATACTGCCCTCTGTCACAAAATCAATTAGTTTTTAATAGAAATATCTGAAAATGTCATGATAATGCTTTAATTTTTATTACTCAACACTATCAAATTACGCAGGCATGGTTTACGTCTGGTTGCAATTATTATTTAAATTTCTCATGTTAATTGATTTTTCTTAAAGATGATCACTGGTAAAATGTTAGTGTTCCAATCGATCCCAAAGTTTGGATGGTGTGCATTTTTTTCTGGTGACTTTGTTACACATATACAGTATCTCCTATTTACAGTTTTCAGGTGACTTAGTTACACATATACAGTATCCCCAATTTAGTCTTGTTTCTTAGTTACACATATACAGTATCCCCAATTTACAGTTTTCAGGTGACTTAGTTACACATATACAGTAAGTCCAATTTAGTCTTGTTTTCCTTAGTTACACATATACAGTATCCCCAATTTAGTTTTGTGATGACTTAGTTACACATATACAGTATCCCCAATTTACAGTCTTGTGATGACTTAGTTACACATATACAGTATCCCATATTTACAGTCTTGTGATGACTTAGTTACACATATACAGTATCCCAATTTACAGTCTTGTGACGACTTTATACAGTATCCCCAATTTAGTCTTATGATGACTTAGTTACACATATACAGTATCCCCACTTTACATGTCTTGTGGTGACTTATATATATATATATATATATATATATATATATATATATATATATATATATATATATATATATATATATATATATATATATATATATAGGATCCCCAATTTATACTCTTGAGGTACAAAAGTTAGAGGGAAAACTTTTTTTTAAAAGTCAAAACAGCACAAATATTATGAAATATACAAGTACCTCTAAGAAAAAAAACCAGGAAGGTAATTTTTTGTACTTTATGTAACAATTTAATTTATCCCATAATAGCATGAAAGCAGAAGAAAAGAAGTTAGTGGTGGACAGGAATGACTAGTCAGTTTGACTTCTCAATGGAATAATCACAAGCTGATTAGTCTATTTAATCAATACCATCTATATCTGCCTATAAATCGAGATCAACTGCAGGAATCAGTACACAATTAATAAAATCCGGTTCAGTACCCACGAATGTAGTCGCAGTCTATTTTTAGATCACTTTTTCCGGTCTAAATTTAGTGGTGATACTAGAGTCAGATTTTGGCATTCTTGGTAAGGATTTAAAGGCAATTGTTTATTCTTTAAAATGTGAGCTTATGGTGTGGTTGTCTGTGTGTATTTCGTCGACAGTGCACATTGAGTAATAAGGTCATGGTGATGATCCGGAAGTGAATTCTGTGTTCCGTTGCCTGGTGTTTTGTTTACAATTCAGCCTCTCAAAAAAATGCAGGTCAACCCTTGACAAGAACTAAACCGTAAAGTCATCTTTGAAGGTATTTTAGATTAACATATGATTTGTATTGATTGTCACACAGTGGAAAGTTCAGTACTGAGAAACAAATGTAGAGAATATATAGTGAAATTAATTGTGTACTATGTCCTGCAAACAACACTGACTCAACTCTGCCATCACTTTATGCACCAACAGATCTGGGTTGATGTTGTTTGTTCTACTGGTTACTCTTAACAAACTGCACAGATCCAGATCTGGTTGCATATTACATGACATGTATGGGTCTGTGAAGTTTCTGTTGGACATCTATTTACATGTGAGTTTTTACAGTAAATATTTCAGTGCAAGCATCACACATATATAGTAAGGCAGAATTATCTGGCTCATTCAAAACTTGCAAGGTGCATCTAATTCTGTGCACTATATATATATATATATATATATATATATATATATATATATATATATATATATATATATATATATATATATATCTACTGGGATGGTACAGGTTTAGAACTACTTCAAATCAACATTAAATGTAATGGCCATATTCAACTCTATGTAAGACCACAGTCGCTGGGGTTGTTTGTGTGATCTGGATTTTTAACAAAGCTTTAAAAATTTTCATTCATATCACTATGATGTCTGCAGTGTGGCAGTTTAAAGTGATGTCTAGTACTGGGGCATCATGCCACAGACATGTTGCATAATGTCCCACCCAATCACATTATCCTGACACCTGGCCAACCAGTGAGGATAAACAATACACCTGTATGTTGTTGATACACAATAGCATGCAGAATATGCTAAAATACACATGCAATACACCTCAATTAATTTTCCTTTTCGCTTTATAGTTTCTTGCCATGTTCTAAACAGTGACACATTAATTCAAAAGCTGGACCTGATTACAAAATGATTAAGTTAAGAAAATTAACATATAAGTACTTCTTACAAGTTGGATCTACAGGTACCTTTAATAGGTTACAGTTCTTTATGTATATTATGGAAATTATTTGATGAAAAAAGGAATTCCAGTTGAATCTTGCATAACGCAGGCAAAAACCTGTTTACTTCAGAGTACAAATCACAATGTATTTATTGAAAGTAAAGGATTTTATGCAGATAAGCATGTCTATAGCATTTCATGGGCAACACAACTTCATGACCAAATTTCACTCACTGTAACTGCCAATCTGATTTAAATCAGATCTCTGCTGTCCTACATGAAGATCTAATGATGACCACCCACCTTGTGGTCATGTTCTGGCAATCTTTGAATAAGCCAACAGAACTGCAGCTTTTAAACTGTGAAAATGAATCAAATTGCTCAGTATACATTGATGTTTTTCATCCACACTGCTTAGTCTACAAATGCGAAGATATAAGACCTCATCAGATTGGCTGATAAAATTAGTGATTATGTTAATAACATAAGTTGCCTGAGCATGACCCCAAAGCGCTTACTGTCAGATATGGGGAGATATGATTTAATCAGACTGTGTAATGTCAATATTATAATTATCAACTGTGATCTTGAGAAGCTACACTTACTTGCTATGAAATTTTTAACTGGTGAAGAAAACCAATAATAAAAATAAAAATCTGGATATTTTTACAGAATTTATAACAGAAAACTTTTCACCTTAAATGCTATTTAAACTGAGGGATTAGCGAAAGTAAGTGGTTATGCAAACTAAGTTAAGCTTAGTTTTTTATCATTGCACTATAAACATGTAGTTATGTGAATAAGTAAGCACTTATGTCAAGTAGTATCATCACAGTAAGCATGTGGTTAATATGTAAATAAATTAGCATATAGGTCAAGCTGTGCCATCACCACACAGTAAGCATGTGGTTAATATGTAAATAAATTAGCATATAGGTCAAGCTGTGCCATCACCACACAGTAAGCATGTGGTTATGTAAACAAGCACATGTCAATTTGTTCCATCACCACAAGTTAAGCATGTGGATAATATGTAAATAAATGAAGCACATATGTCAAGATATGCCATCACCACACAGTAAGCATGTGGTTAATATGTAAATAAGTTAGCACATAGGTCAAGTTTTACCATCAGCACACAATAAGCATGTGGTTAATATGTAAATATGTTGTTCTTGTTGCAGGGTTTAATGCTATTTTTCAGCACAAGATAGGCTATACACGAGTAACAGTATAAACTGGAGGAAGAATCCAGAAAACCACCAGAAAGAACCACTGACCCAAGAGAAGTCAATGGCTTACATACCCACATGTTGCTAAGGTCCCTCTAATGTTTTTGTGGTGTCAATATGTGCTGCTAAAGCCTCTTCCAAAGTGACCGCTCCAGTGGCCTAGTGGTTAGAGTGTCTGCCTCATATGCTGGAGGTCAGAGGTTCAAATCCTAGCTGAGACATATCAAAGACATAAACATGACACTAACAGCTGCCTCGCTAGGTGCTCAGCATTAAGAGGTCATTGTTAGGACTGGTCAAGCTGGTGTCAGCATAATGTGACTGGATGGGACATCAAGCCACATGTCTGTGGCATGATTCCCCAGTGCTAGACATCACTATAAACTGCAACACTTCAGACATTGTAGCAATATTATTGAAAAATTGTTCATGCTACATGAAAAATCCAAATCACACACACACATACACATTCCGCCAGTGATTTTGTGGTGCCAATATATGTTGCTAAAGCCTCTTGCAATATTTGTGTGGTACCAATGTGTTGCTAAAGCCTCTACTAAATTAAAATGTTTTGTGTGGTGCCAGTATGTGTTGCTAAGGCCTAATCCAATGTTTATTTTTCTGGTGCCAATATGGGTTTTTAAGGCCTCTTCTAATGATTTGTGCAGTGCCAATATCGGTTGCTAAGGCCTCTTCCAATGTTTATTTTTGTGGTGCCAATACATGCTTTTACAACCTCTTCAAATGTTTATGCCAGTATCACACTCAGGTATCAAATTCTTGCCTCATGTTTCATCAAATGCTTACCATTTGCAAACGATGTCGAATCTATGATGGAAATGTCAACATGGCAATACACAGATAGCAGCTGTGTACAGCAGCTGTGTACACACAGGTAATCTGTAAAAGCAGATCTGGGTTTAGGCTCTTTGAAGTTTGTTTTTATGTACACTGGTAATTAATCACTGATGGCAAAAAAAGAGTGCAGGCTGTATAGTTTGCAGTTATGTATATAAAGGTAATTTGTAATGGCAGATTTGGGTGTATGTTATTTGCAGTTTAATCTATAACTGCAGATCAGTATTTATGTTGTTTCAGGGCTTATGTTTTGTAAAATGCAGGAGAGCTGTAAACAGCATGGTGTTGATGAGATTTATTCCTGAAATATGCATGATATTATTGTCACATGACATAATATATCAAAATGGCAGAACCTGTAAACAGATCAGTATTTATTAAAGGCAACTGCCTTAAAATCTGAAACAAAAATTGAGAAGTTTGCTCTGAAAATATCTAGGAATCTTGGTTGTGAGCAATAAGATTGGTGAAGCAATTTAAAGAGTGCAATGGTGGATGAAAGATTGCGCTCCTCAAAACACGAGCCATGCTGTTTTCAGTTGTGCATACATAATCTGTAATGGCAGATCTGGGTGCATATTGTTTTCAGTTGTTTATTCATATGTAATATCTAATGGTAGATCTGAGTGTAAGCTCTTTGCAGTTGTGTATACACAGTAAGTACTGTAGCTAGAACTTACCGATGTGTGAGACCAATAAGAGTAATCAAAGTTGAAACTTTTTATTGCACCTTCTTTACTGTCTTTGGGTCCTACGGCTTTTGGATTTCGTATACCTGAAGAAAAAAAAATTATTGCTGCTGAAAATGGTGATAAAATTGTAGGTCAAAAAAATTTCAAGAGAAAACAGCTGCATACATGGAAACAACATGGAAACTGCATTCCCAACTACAGGACAGATGAGCAGATCCCACCTCTAGTCACAAGATGGAAATGAATCTATTACCTACGTTCTTAACTAAAGAAGGGGTGAAGAGAATCTACTAATACTCACATATTGTTGAAAAAAAGAATCTCTTCTGATTATTACCATAATTTGCATATTAATACACTGAAACTGAAAGTGTTGCATTCACAAAATTCTGGATCTAAGCCAAAAAGGTAAATAATTTGAAGTAGCACTATAAAAAAGATGTATGCCTACAGTACATATAGATACAAAGTTTCACAGTGATCCATACAAACTGGAAATTACTAGTAAACTCACAAGATGATGTCTTATACTGATGATGTCTTACTCACAACTCACAAGATGATGTCTTATATTGAATTCGGCAGCAGAACAATATGGGCATCAGCAGGGAAGAAACAATATGCCTGTGCCATGTATCCGTATGCATTACAATACACAATCAATGATAACATACAGTCATACACACATACCATATCAACAGGCCAGGATGAATAATCAGTGACAGCTTACTCTTCCAGATTCTCAATGCAAACAAACAACAAGGCACCTGACTAATAATTACATGTATCCATGGCTGCTGAAGATTAAAAGTAATTTTTTATAAGGTACTACAAAGTATAAATGTGTACAGATTCTCCACCTACTGCAGCAATGTATGTATCAGAAAAACTAAATTATCAAAGCACAAGTTAAAAACCCTAGCAATAATTCTAACAAAAACTGAGTCTGAGTACAGTGATTTCTCAATGTATGCATCATCACATGTTCACCATAACAAGGAATTTTTAACGTTAATATATTAAAAACTGTGACTAGTTGTATTCACAATATTATTGTAATATATTACAACCACCTCCAAATCAAAAAGAGCAATAACCATTTGAAATCACAAGAGAACAGCAGCAGGCTGACATGCACATCTACAGATGACAACTATAGTAAATATGAACAAAGTTTCACATTTATCCATCAAAAATTCTGAGACTAATTGTATTCCCAAGATTTTATTCAACTGTGAGACAAAGGCAATCACTAACAAAATACATTCGTTCATACACAAAATTTAAGTTATTTATCCATCAAAAATTCTTCAACCAGTTGTATTCATTCGCAAAATTCTACTCAGCTGCAAGACAAAAAGGGCAATCACTAACAAACAACATTTGTTCATAAATTCACATCTAAGATTTTGTAATACACCGCATTCAGTTGCATGTAAAAAAAGGATAATAACTTGAAAAACAACTTTGCATGAGAACAGAAATTTGTCTATATGAAGAGCTTCAAATGATAACCATAACAGGCATAAAATTTTATGTTGATCCACTGAACACTTTGAGAGCAGTAGTTTTCAATTTCTTGTATGCTTATAGGAAATATAGGCAATAAATTTCATAACAAGAGTCCCTTGAAGAGACCGAGACTCTTAAAGGCTGTCCTTGAAATCAAGATAAGACCATTTCTTTATTTTAACTACTGAGTGTTGAAACCAATTTTGATATTTTTCAGCAATAACACAAATTTTTAATTAGCTGCTGTGGTGGACATATTAGATGGCAGCTTGGCATTATTTTCATTTAGGACCAACATGGCATCAACGAAAGCCTTTTGGTAGAAATCCCATGTTGACGACTTTCCATTTTGGAGAAGTAATGATAAGATTTTCATGACGAATGACATGGTGACAATATCTGTTATCCGACTAGCACCATTTAGTAGCAACTATACATCATACTAAGTCTTTTGATGAAAGCACACTATAAGCCGCCATCTAGAGTATTAGTGATTACAATCTTTTCAAACTGACATTGTGGCAATCCTAGAAGTTGATCAGCACCATTTTCAGCTATGACCATCATGACATCATAAGAAGTCTTCTGGTGAAAACCCCATAACTTTCCATTCAAGATGAGCAATGATAACGATTTTTAAGATGGTCAATGTGGCAACCATTTTGGATGTGTACACAGCACCATTCTCATTTAGGACCAACTAGACCATGGGCTGAATGTGCGTCTGAAGTTTCAATGCAATCTGCCAAGTAATTTAGGAGGAGTAGCAATAACAAATATTGCCACTGCTTTGCAACTACCTTGCCATCAGCATCAGCCACGCTTGCTGCAAACAAAAGCAGTCCTATATAGTTTATGCACAAGTTAAACTACAATATGACCGCATCTACAATAAATAATAAATAGTTCCTTGAATGTGAAATGAATGGGGCTTGTTTTCAAGTATAGGATATATAATAAAGGTGCAAGTCATGCACTGTGAACTCCACTTATGCATGCATTGTGAACTCCACTTATAAGAAAACCACTTATAACGCTGCTTGTTACAATGTATACTCAATGGTCTCTACAGTGTCTATAATACATTTCATTATCTTTGTCTCTGCATTTAACAAATCTGATTGTCGAAAAGAACTTGATATTACATATTAGATGAAATGCATGAGTGGGATAACAGAAATACATTGGGGGGGGAGTTGGTATTCCCTACAACCTATGAAATTACTGGTATCACATAAAATTCTGTATAACAGATCTATTGTATGACTGCAACCTTCCTTATGCTTTTTATATGAATAACTCTCTTCTTCTTCACCCTGGACACATGCATTTCCTTGTGTCCATCTTTTTTTAAAAAAAACAATACATCTGTAGCCAATCAGTTTTGACTGCTCTTACAATTTACTCACATCTATTTCAAATTGACAACATTCATCAATTGGATATGTAAACTGAATAGTTCTCTGATATTTAGAAAAAATTTATACATTTTGTCACATGTTGGACCATTTTGAAAGTAGGGCTTGAAGTGTCTTCTTAAATGAAATACATATCATGCTGAACCAATATTTGTGGACAGTTGGATCTGCAATTTTTACTGCTTCCTGATAACTTTTTGCTGCTGAAGGAAACATCATTATTCGATTTTCAAAGAAAAACTGATTTTTCAAATGCAAAACTTACAAACAGTTCAACCTAAACTTAGCTGAAAATATTATACTGCTTTATTTTCAAGAGTTTTTTTCTTTTGTGGCACGATGAATTTTGTGGAATTTATATTGCAGAATATTGACACAATATACATTGACAATAATACAGTGTCTATCTCGACTTAATTCATGGAACAATAGTTATGAAGATAAATGGAATTTGTTCCTTATCTTCCATTACACTGAATCTAGTCATTTTACAATTTTATGTTTTCTTTCACTGTTCATGTACAGGCTGGCACAAAAATAATTAAAATCAATTTTTAGTATCTATTGTTTAATTTTAATATGTACAACAATTTTGAAAAACTATTTACTCTTTCTGTCTCTCTCTTGCACAGTTATTGCAATGTACATTTTTATTCACACTGATTCATTTCTTTTGTTTTTACAATTTAATGTATTCCTTCATTTTTCATGTGTACGATGGAAAGATAGCTGTTGTTAGTAATTAGCATACAAGTTACTTGCTAAATAAATATGACTAAGACACATACAAACACTCTCTCTCTCTCTCTCTCTCTCTCTCTCTCTCTCTCTCTCTCTCTCTCTCTCTCTCTCTCTCTCTCTCCCTCCCTCCCTCCCTCCCTCCCTTCCTCCCCATTAATATTTCTTAGAAGTTTGATCCAACTGCGGACTCTTAATTACAAAGACAACATTTAGTACAATGGCAAGTATTTTATTGACCACAAACACACTTACATGTTGTTTTTCCAGACATAGTGATTATGTTTTCAGAGCCCCTAGACAACTCCCTGTTGTTGAAGGGACGGACCCTCACAGCAACTTTTACTGATGACATGTTTCTGAAAAAAAAAATGAAAACTGAACAATCTATGGACAATGACATGCCCTTAAAATGAAATTCTTCTCCAGTAAATAAAATTACATTAAATACTTTCTGTGGAATGATGGTTGATAAACATTATAAATGTATTGCTATTTTTTATGAAATCATGTTCCTATGAAGAAGCATGGCTGTCAAACCAATAACAAGGAGCACATTAAAAAGTTCACTTGCATATCAATTGATTTTACTCTTTCTGGAAATATGTTATCTTATCTTTAAGTTCAAATATGTGCAAATCTTTATGTATACAGTAACTGAATTCTGGGCAAGTATTGCCAGCAGAAATTGTATTGCCACATACTGCAATAATGATTGTATTGCAATACGTATTTAACTGTACCAAGCAAACCATTTTTAAAAAAAACACAGTGACACTGACTGTTGACGTAATTAGTTGAGACTGCAAGTTTGTTGTTTTTACAATTAACATGTTCTGTTAGCTGTTTTTCTCATCATTTTTGGGAAAATATTTGAAGGATCATTTGTATGACCAAAATCTGTACCACCATTGTAACAGAGATGAGTCTACAGATTATGGATTTGATAGATGATTTTGACACATTTGGGGAATGCTAATGGTCCCTCCAGTACAGTTCAAGCTATTGCATTTGGGGAATACTAATGGTCCCTCCAGTACAGTTCAAGCTATTGCATTTGGGGAATACTAATTGTCCCTCCAGTACAGTTCAAGCTATTGCATTTGGGGAATGCTAATGGTCCCTCCAGCACAGTTCAAGCTATTGCATTTGGGGAATGCTAATGGTCCCTCCAGTACAATTCAAGCTATTGCATTTGGGGAATGCTAATGGTCCCTCCAGTACAATTCAAGCTATTATTGCATCTTCATCTTCTCTTTTCAAGGTTAAGATATGATAACCTTATCTACACCTTGGTGGATCGAACAGATATTTTGGTGCTTTGTCCTAGCGACATCTATTGAATTTCATGAGTCGCCTCCCTTATTATGTAAAGCAACTAACCAATAACGTGTAACAATGGTGCATTGTACAATGGCTGGAAATGGTGGAAGCAATTGACTCAAAAGGGATACCTTGTAAATTTAACATGAAAAGTATGACTATGTACCAAAGGGAAGCAATTTTAAGGTGTATTTAAGTGAAAGGTATTTGTACAAACATGGACAGAAGTCTAAAATTGCTTATTGATCAGTCCATTCAAGTTGTGTTCTCCCCTTGTCACAATCATGTAGGAACAGTGTTCAAATTTGAACAACTTAAATTTTGATTGAATGAGGTGGCTTGGTGCTGCATCCAACGAAATTCACAGACCTGAAGCACAGACATATCTGTGCATTACACCAAGATGTATATAGGGTCACTATATCAAAACCTTGGCTAGCAAAAATATTGCACCTTTGGCATATAATCTATTCATTCCACCATCTTCCTCATATTTAAAGGCAAAGTGAGCCCAGACTATTCTCTCTCTTTGCCTGCTTACTGAGTAATAGTTGCAAGCCATTATTAAACCACATGTTCGACCTGTGATGGTGTTCTTTTCATATCTATTAATTTCAGCAAACAAAAATAGTTCCTTAACTGTATGGAAAATATGAGAACCAATTAGCCTGATTTGTGCAGAATGGTAGTAATGCAACAAGAAATAAATGATTTGTGAGGAATTATATAGTGCATGAAAAAAAATGAGGACCAATTTGTATGGAATCAGTGTACAGAAAATATGAGGACACAAAAATATGATTTGTGATATCATAATGCAAGAAAAATATGAGGACACAAGTGCATGAAAAAATGAGAATTCAAAAAAAGTATGATATAAATATGAGGACATAAGTATCATTGGTATAGAATTATTGCATTTGAAAATATGAGGACACAAAGTATCATTTGTGTAGAATAAAAGCATTTGAAAAATGCAAGAACAAAAGAAGTTAAAGAAGTTGAATTTTGTATGGAATTTTACAGAATGAAAATTGAGACAAAAAAAAAATGGCAAAATATCAGGCTATCAGCACTGCATTAAGACATATCACACAACACTAACAGTGACATCATACTTTATGGATCCTTGCAATGCCAACATTAACCTGCTGAGCTCCAACAAATTATCGCCTCCACTCCCTGCCATGATTTATATTTCCTAATGTTAGTAGTTTCTGGAGAAGAACCACCCACATTCTAATTCAGGTTTGGGGACTGGTTTATTAGACTAATCTGCTGTCATGTTAATTACTGCATATTCAAAAATTCCAAGGGACTGATTAACACTGTCAGACCATAAAAAAGTACATGTTTTCCATTACATCATGTACAAAAATAGCACAATCCTCTAGGTACATCGAAACTGGGATCTTTTTCTTCTTCAACAGGTATATTTTAGCACAAGTTTTACAAAAAAGAAAAGAAATTTAAATTTTTGCACAATATGAAAAATTATCAAATTCTAAGAAACTCAAAAGGAGTGCTGTGCTTGTAAAAACACAACTTTTGCCCTCCAATCTACATGTCAAACATTTGGTCCAGCATATTTAATCTAAGTTACATAGCTGCTTCAGTTCTGAGACAGTAAACAGTGCACAGAAATAATGTTTATATATTTGAACAACTGCAGCTGTTACCTTAAGAGCTCGTAAATCCATGTAAACATTAAGATTATTGAAGATGGACAGTCCAAAAGAATAAATGTGTTTTGTGAAAAATCTGCCTATACATACAGGAATATTTTGATCAAAAAGATTGAGAAAGAAAGTATAAAAGATACAAGGAAGCTATATGCTCCCAACCTATAAGAACAATGGCTCAAACTAAGTTGATATGAGAGAATGAGGGTCATTTCAAACCGATTGTACAACTGTTGGATTATTATTGCCTTGGAATCTAGATGGTACCATAATTTCCAGTCAATGCTTGCAGCAAATTTCAATTGCTGATCATCCTTAGAGTATAAGCACACAACTCCTCTTCTTTGAGTGTGAAGAACTGAGCACACATCCCCTCTGCTTTGTAACCTTCACTGGCAACCCATTTCATCCAGAATCAAACACAAAATTGAATCTACATTTCATTGATTGGTTCCAGCCCAAGACATGTCTGGCCTATTCCATGTGTACAACCCTACCTAAAAACTTGTGCTCCTCTTCCAACACTCACATTCTCATTGTCCTGACTATTAAAATGAGATCAGACAGACAACCTTCTTTTGCATACTAGGGCCCATCTGTATGAAACAAACTGCCAATAGATCTTTATAACACAAGGACACTGTAATCTCTTAAATTCACCTATTTTTACTAAAAGAACAGATCTAATAACTTAATAATGCTTACTTCCTTAATTATTGTCAGCATGTCTTTGTTTTGTAATTTCATAGTGTCTGCTTTTGTAATCTTATCATTGTATATGTTTTTATATGTTATCTAATATTGTAGAGCACTTAGAGCTTCCAAATGTTAGGCACTGTTATTATTATTATCATTATTATCATTATTATCATTATTATGATTTTTATTATTATTATTATTATTATTATTATTATTATTATTATTACTTTCTTTGTCCATCTGTCTGCAGACCCATCTGTCTTACATATTCATTGTAAAACTCCTCAAAAGCTTCACCTGTAGACATTAAACTGCACTGTGTGTGTCAATCTGTGATGAATATGTAAATAAACTGAGGGTTCATCCTTTATTATTTTATATTACAAGAGAGGGAGAGAAATTACTACATACACTTTCAAGTCAGCATTTTGCGATGACCTAAATGATTTCATTACACAACAAACTATTTGCTTTGTCCACTTCTCCAAATTTGCATATTAAAACTGCTTTTCTTAGTGAAGAGCACTCTACTATGTATTATAACTATTTCATCCTACATGTGACACCAGTAGTCTTTTATTATCACATAAATTCAAGCAAAAGCATCAACATTTGCTCTTTTGCTCTAGACTACTATTTTGATTTGTCACATGATCATATTTGCGAAGTCAAGTTCTATTTTTAGATGAGGAAATCCCTACATACATCAAAGTTTGGCCATCTTTAAATGTGAATCTCGACCTTGATTGATTAAACATGAGCTTAATTTCAAACTTTTTCAACATTTTGAATCAGAAAATGAACGCAAAGTAATTATTTTGAAAATACATGTATATGCAGAAGAGCCCCTGTACATGCATAGTCAAACATTTTATAAAATTACCTCCACAAAACATTATTCTAAAAGTATTGTGCTCAACAATTAAATGACCACTGACATAATATGTAATCGCCAAAGCAAGAAGAAAAAGCTTAAAAATGCAAAAATTCTAAGTTTTCCATACAATTCTCAAATGGAACATAACATCTCATATACATTATCCTCAAATGAAACTCAATGTTTCTTATACATTAACCTCAAATGAAAGTCAATGCTTCTTACACACAATTCTCAAACTCAATGCTGCTCACACATGATCCTCAAATGAAACTCAATGCTGCTTACGTGTAATTTTCTTGATTGCTAACAATTAGTGGAGAACAATATATATCCATGATCTTACCTGTGTGGAATCATCTTACCTGTGTGGAATCAAATGGAAATATTGATTAAGTAAATCTTGTTAATGCTGATACCTTGTTTTCCTACTGTGACTAGGTAGACTCTTATAGAGCTTGTGTCCTTATTCATTTGTGTGAGGAAAGAATATTGTAGCTTTGTTTTATGAGCTATGTGTGACATGAAAAGTAATAATGGTTGCTTTAAGACTAATGAAAGCAATAAACCAATATTAGGGAGTCCATCAAATGACATCCTTTCTCCCATACAGACAACACTGAAGCAATCCTACCCTAATCTCAGTTTGTAACAGTGATTTATGTGTCTTTGGAAAGAAACATAGATTCCATTTTCCTGGCATAATATAGCCAATAAGCTGTTTAAAGAGCCATTAAAACCAAACCCCAACTAACCAAAACAGCAACAAATCAATTCATTTTGTTAAAAAAAATAAAGTACTGGAGGATACATTTTTTTATTCTATGTACAGCTTCAATAAACGTTTATTTCAAATGCAGTCATTTGGTGTCTGGTCTCATTTTAGATGACCATGTATGAGCCAAAACACAAGATGCCGTCATCCAAATTCAATGTCTTGATGCTGGCACAGCATGGACCAAGCCTAACATATCTCTCAAAATGATGTCATCCAAATTCAAAGTCTTGATGTTGGCACAGCACAGACCAATCCTAACATATCTCTCAAAAAGATGTCATCCAAATTCAATGTCTTGATGTTGGCACAGCACAGACCAAACCTAACATATCTCTCAAAATGATGTCATCCAAATTCAAAGTCTTGATGTTGGCACAGCACAGACCAAGCCTAACATATCTCTCAAAATGATGTCATCCAAATTCAAAGTCTTGATGTTGGCACAGCACAGACCAATCCTAACATATCTCTCAAGGTACTGACAGTACTGAGAAAACACAGCATGCTGTCATTCAAATTCAATGTCTTGATGTTGGCATAGCACAGACCAATCCTAACATATCTATCAAGGCAAATTGTATTTGAAGAGGGTGTGTGACTATTCCAGCAAAAAATCATATCTCCATGTCACTATACATCAATAGTGCTATATAAGCTAAGAAATGTACATTTTATTTCCTTGGTGGGTATGTGGCTTTTCCAGCAGTCTCACATCTCAATATTTCCATCCATCAATAGTTAGAACACTACAGAAGACCCTTACAATAAAGACTCCCAGTATACCATCCCTCTCTTGCAACACTAGTTCTAATATCTATACTGTTTTATTGACCACCATAATCAAGTAAATCTATTCATCTTTTCTGACCTCCAAAAATCTGATAGATAATCCATATTTTCTTTCAAAAATGCTTAATGCGATCTTATCACTAAAACTTCAAATATGGCAATCACTGACATAAAATACTAATATTTTAGCCGAATCATTTAGACTGATTCAGGAATTAAATTGCAGGATGCTATTATTTATACTTCAATTATAGGTATGAACACCAAACTACATCCAGTATTCAATTAAATATAACCAATCCTATAAGAACTTGTGTGAAATTCAGTCTCAGAGAAAGTTGCCATTTTTATCAAAATAAATGCAGTTTATTTCAAAAGAGAGAACGAAGATAATAAACTTCTTATTTACTTAAACACTTTATATCATGCATGTTGATACACTTAAGAGAATAGGAATCGATTTGCACAACTGTTTTGTCTCTTTTGCTACACTCTCCAGTGGTCAATAACTCAATAATATAAAAGAAATCCTGCAACTGACTTAATACTGATGACCTTTGATTTTACATCTACAAAAGTGTCTCAGGATGAATGGTTGTTTTCCATTTTATCATTACCATTAATAATCTCATGGTTCAATGTGTTTATGGAACTGCTTGATAACTAATCAAGGAAAGTGTCAGCTGCTTTTATTGCTGCCTGTTGACAACACCTTCATTAATGCACATGATAATTAGGGTTATGAAAGTGGTTTTCAGTGCCTGACGATTTACTATTTAATTATCAGTTTCTGAGTCAAACATTCCTTAGCTAACATTCCAATCTGATTTTTATTTGGTTGTCAGTTAAAAAAATAACTCTTTTGCTTTCAGAAAGTTTGATCTACTATTTAAAATTTGTAAAAATGTTGAAAACCTGGTGTCCAGAAAGTTGGATAGCCAGTTATTACTGTACATTTACTTATTAAACTTCACTTTAGCAATGGCTAATAAAAACCAATTATAATGATCATGTGATTTTACATCTTTAAATACTTCTGCCATGCCTTATACACAAGTATGACAAAGCCTTATTAAAATGGTCCTTGATATAAGATCCCCTCACTTAAAATGTAGGACATGATTATCACGAAAATGAGCACTGGTACAAAGAGGAAATAATGTATTTAGCATAGAGTACAGGAAACTAATGTTTTTGACCCAAACAGCATCTGATCCTGAAATCTTGAACATCAAAGGACAGGTTTGTTTTTCTTTGCTTGGTTTTAATGATATTTTAACACAATATTGGCAGAATAAATGGGGATGCTAACCTCTGCAGACCCATGCGTTTAAAGGCATAAAAACTGCAATCATATTGTCATTGCAATGTTCTAACTTCAAGGGTCATAGGACTATACTAACATCAGAATCAGATGGACTTATTGATCTACTGGCACTTTCCCGACATAAGGTCAATCCCAAACACAGTAGGACCACACCATGCATAGTGAAGAATATTGATCTTTCTCAATCTGTAAAATCCCTTTGAGTCTTCCAAAGGAGAAATATGTGCAATTATTTGTGTATGTCATTTCAACTGTACAGCACCATTCCAGGCATAAATCCTTCATCTTTGTCACAAAGACATTGATTTATTCTGACACAGAATCTGATCAAACTTGTGTATCTAACTCACTCCCTCACTATATGAACTTTTATTATAACATGGTCCCTATTATAGGGCCCTTCATTTTAATACAGCCCCAGTTATGAGGCAAGTATGATCATAAATTCCATTTCTTCATATACATCATACTGTAGTAGTAAAAATATAGGTATGATATACTTCATTATAAGGCAGTCTCACTATGTATACAATTATCAATCCCATGGACAGTGTTATAATGAGGGAATACTGTATAGTTTCTTGGGTGGCATACAAATGCTTTTTGAGGAACTAAATGTCTCATAATTTGTTACATTTCACGGTAGGATGGAAAGGCTCAAGACCAAACTAATCTTGTTTTCAGGTGATCAAAATGTATGCAGTTTTGGTAAATGGTTTTGGTAAATGGGCCGTAAAGAATTCATGATACAAGATTCAAAAAACTTCATACACTATATTTGGTAAAGGATTTATGTAATACTTAGCATCAAAAGAAATATATATTGACCATTTTGATGACCCAGACCCAATGACCTATTTATTTCAAATTCAAAATGAACCTGTTTTGTTGTTGTTATTGTTGTTGTGGGGCTTAACACCATTTTTCAGCACACGATAGGCTATACATGGTAGCTAGTATTGGTGGAAGAAGAAACCTGGAAATCCGCAGAAAGAACCACTGACATGAGAAGCTACTGGCAAGTTTTTCACATATCCACATTAGCCGAATCTTAGACTCAAACCCACGAAGACAGGTGATATGGCAGTGATCCGTAGCGCTTTAGACCACTTAGCCACTCGGGGCCCTGAACTTTTTTTTTTTTGTCTTAAATGCAAACAATCCATAAGGCTTTGCCATAGTTTATGGTACAGAACTTAAAAGTTATTGCATTGAAACGTTTATTTTCCAGAAGCGAATCTCACTTTGATAGCTGACCTTTTAGCTAAAAATCAAAATGTGTCTTCCTTGTCTAAAATGTGAGTCTGTCATGTGATACAAATCAAAACCCCAAATGTATATGACTTTCCATTCTGGAGGATTATTGATAACAAGATTTTCAAGATAGTTACCAACATTAATATAATATTTATTAAAGACCAACTACATATCATTGGAAGTCTTTTTGTGAAAACCTCATGTTGAATATTACAATTCTGGATTAGAAGCAATAACAATATTTTCAAGATGGCTACCATGTGGTGGCCATGCTGGATTAGCACCATTTTCATTTATGGCCAACTGGACTTCATAAGAAGCCTTTTGCAAAAAATAAACATTACCTCTGTGCAGGCAGAGTTGTCATAGGATTTTCAAGATGGCTGCCATGGTGGCTAATTGGCACCATTTTTATTTAGGGCCAGCTTGACATCATAAGAAGTCTTTCAGCAAAAACTCCATGTTGAGATGACTATTCATGTACACTAGTCATGTGCAACTTCCTCCAGAGCACGCCAGATAAAAAAACAATTTAAAGCTATGCCCTATGATGTAAGTAAGAGTGTTACATATAGGCTGCATATGGCTGATGTAACATGTTAGAGGATTAGTGATAACAAGAGATTTTTAAGATAACCATACTGGAAATCAGATCAGCATGACTTTCACTTAGGGCCAAGTAGATACCATAAGTCTTTTAGTAAAAACCACATGTTGATAGGACCATTAATTCAGAAAGGGTAGTAATAATAATATTTTTATGATGGCTGTCATAGAGGCCATATTGGATATCTAATTTACATCATTTTCATTTATGGCCAACTAGACAAAAAGTCTTTCTAAAAAACCCATGTTGATATGACCATCTGTTCAGGTGATTAAAGCAATAACATTTTCAAGATGTCCACTGCAACATATTGGATTTTCATGCAGCACCATTTTCATTTTAGACCAACCAGACCAGACCATAGGCCTTACGTAAAGTTGCATAGCAATCATCAAGTTTAGAAAAAGCAGCAATAACAAACTTTTTCTTATGGACGGACAAAAGACCATCCCATAAGCTCTTACCGTTTATGACCAGTAGAGCTAAAAACCAAAGTGGATATGTAGTCTTATCTCCTTTATTCTGACCAAAATCATTTAAATGAAAAATATTTGATAACATGATTATCAATGCTTTCCTAAATGAAGTAAATCTGCCAAGTTTCAAGCATCAAATTTCACTGGTATTTAAAAAAAAAATAATTTGAGAATCAGATTTAAGACAACTTATATTGCATAAGCAAATGTACACTAACTTATAATTAAGGAGGGAAAGTACAACTTTTGTTTGAATGGAACTATGTGTGTATGTGTGTGTGTGTGTGTGTGTGTGTGTGAGTGTGTGTGATTAGATTTTTAATTTAGCTTTGACAATTTTTCAGTCATATTGCTATGATGTCTGCAGTGTGACAGTTTATAGCGATGTCTAGCACTAGACATGTAGCTTGATGTCCCACTCTGCCACATTATCCTGAAATCAGGCCAACCAATCCTAACACTAACCTCTTAATGCTGAGTACCAAGCAATTTATCTGTTAGTACCATTTTTGTTAAGTCTTTGGTATGGCTTGGCAGGGGTTTGACTATGTTTTTGTACTTGTCTGACTAGGAACCTTCAAGTGTACACTGTAAGTGGAACATATCTTTATTGAGTGTAGTGACTTATACCCTTTGAGGTGTTTTGACATCACCGCAATTAAGAAGCATTCTTTAGATTGTTCCACTAGAAAAGACTTTTGGATTATTTTTTCAAGACTGGTTTATAAAAAGTTAACCCTTCATAAGGGTTTCTCTTTTCTGTCCTGTTATCTTTATTTACATTACTTTTTAGGAATTTGTACATCATCTCAACTTGTTTGCTTTTATCTTTGATGAATGTTTGATAACTTTAATTTTGAAAGGTATAGCTTTCAAAGATTTTATCAGTTTTTCCTTCAGATTTACTTTGCAACATTGTCTCAGCACTATAAAATAAAGACTGTTCTGATATACCATGTAATGCCATCCCTACATTCATCCATACACTATACCTAACAGTTTTGGATAATGGTATATATTTCCCTAACTTATGTGGAATGATTAACATGGATTCTGAATCTTCTTTAAATCTATGAAAAAAACACCATATTACAATATCCAACATAATAATATTGCAGCCATCTAAAATATATTCACACAGTAGAGACAGTGCAAGCTTGCAAAAGAAATTTTTCAAAGTCTGCAAGCTTGCAAAATTTAAAGTACTTGATGTAAGTTTGCACATGCTTGCAATAATCAATTGTGAAATTTAAGGGTAGTTCTGCATGAGATCAGTACTTCTTGAAATGTTGAATATATGTTGTGACTAGATCAAATACACAGTATAGGAAACTACACTATCAAATTAAAAGATGTTACTGGCAATCTAGTTTTTATTTATATTGTCTTTTCAGTATTGCAAAATGCTAAGAACTTGTATTACTTGTACTTAGCTGGCTCATAAGTTAAATATATTATTCCAACATTTCTCTATGTTTAAATTAACTATGAATATTAATTATGCATTAATATATGTCAAAATAAACTGAATTTTTTCTTGAGCATGACAAAATATGAAATAGTACTTTTTCTACAAATATCTTTTTCTCATTTTCAA
This sequence comes from Potamilus streckersoni, assembly GCA_016746295.1. Taxonomy (NCBI): domain Eukaryota; kingdom Metazoa; phylum Mollusca; class Bivalvia; order Unionida; family Unionidae; genus Potamilus; species Potamilus streckersoni. The sequence goes on along the minus strand of JAEAOA010000748.1, from coordinate 1,709,618 downwards.
TTTTTTTTATTTATTTTTTTTACAAATATTGTACATGTTAGAGAAAAAAATGAGCTTTTTGGCATAAAGGAAATTCTTTAAGTGATGAACACTCAATTAGCTATGCAGTAATTTTGTGATGTAATGGAAGAGTGGGTAAAGATTCCATTTAGTAAAATCCTGGAAAACAGTAAGACATAGTGCTGATTGCAAAGTTAATTACAGACTAACTTGATACAGCAAGATATTTGATAACAAGTACTTGTAAATCTATTTACCAATAATGTATGCACCATCAAATATAGTCTCATTAAATCTTGTAATATTAATTTCTGGCATTAAGTTTATGAAAGAACTATCTTATATTTGTTTCAATGACAATCTACTGCCAAAAAAAAAAGAAATAATTGTCAGTTATTTCATTACTAAATAAAATTTACAAATATATAGTTTTTGTTTTTCTTTGAGAGAGAGGTGCATCACATTCTGCCAACATTCTATAAATAAATGATCTTTGTGAATTTTGCTTGTTTAAAAAGAAATCAAATAAAAGCATGCAAGGTGAAGTGTGGCTTGCAGCGACAGAGATTTAATTTGGTATCTAGTCATAAAAAGCGGTTATGTTATGTCCCCTGTTTAGGTTTTTGTTTTTGTAGACTGGTTTACGAACTGTAAATATACACGTAATATATTTAAGTCAAAAGAAAATAATATAATCATTGTAGCAATTATCAAGGTTGATCCTTAACAATTTACCTATTTAATTTGGTAAATTTCATTGCCCACTGAACTATTATATGTGCAGTAACCAATTCTATAATCAGAGAGATCATCTGAAATCATGGAGTTACAATATCGGTGAGCAAATTCAAAATTGTGTCATACTTTGCCAGTTTTTCGTGACTTTGGTTCGGCGGTAGCGTTTTTCACTTTTATGATTTAAATATAATAAAATATGACTTTGTAATGTTACTTCACTCAATGATTGAGATGGCAATGCTGTAGATAATTATTATTTATTGCTACACTTGACAAATCGATGCAGTGCTAACAGTTATCGACAATAGGATTACGAGATTATATGCACACAAAAGCACACTGTGCTCAGCAGTTATTATGCAAACAAAAGGAAGCACTCTGTGCTCATCATAGTTATTATGCAAACAAAAGTAAGCACACTGATCAGCAGTTATTATGCAAACAAATAAAAGCACACTGTGCTCATCATAGTTTTTATGCAAACCAAAGTTAGGACTGTGCTCAGCATATTTATTATGCAAACAAAAGCACACTGCTCAGCAGTTATTATGCAAACAAAAGTAAGCACACTGCTCATCAGTTTTTATGCAAACAAAAGTAAGCAAGCTGTGCTCAGCAGTTATGCAAACAAAAGGAAGCACACTGCTCATCATAGTCATTATACAATCAATAGTAAGCACACTGCTCATCATAGTCATTATGCAAACAAAATGAAGCACACTGATCAGCAGTTATGCAAACAAATAAAAGCACACTGTGCTCATCATAGTTTTTATGCAAACCAAAGTAAGGACTGTGCTCATTATAGTCATTATGCAAACAAAAGGAAGCACACTGCTCATCATAGTCATTATACAATCAATAGTAAGCACACTGCTCATCATAGTCATTATGCAAACAAAAGGAAGCACACTGCTCATCATAGTCATTATGCAAACAAAAGTAAGCACATTGTTCATCATAGATAGTACCCAAAGTAAGCATACAATAGGTATTACCCAAACAAAAGTAAGCATGCTGTGCTCAGCAGTTATGCAAACAAAAGGAAGCACACTGCTCATCATAGTCATTATGCAAACAAAAGGAAGCACACTGCTTATCATAGTCATTATGCAAACAAAAGTAAGCACATTGCTCAGCATAGATAGTACCCAAAGTAAGCACACAATACGTATTACCCAAACAAAAGTAAGCACATTTTGAATAGGTATTACCCAAATTAAAGTAAGCACATGGTGCTCATCATAAGTATTACCCAAACAAAAGTAAGCACTAATGCATCACAGGTAAGCTGAAGCATTGACTAGACCAGCACTTGGGTCCCATGTACACAGTGACAGCTAAGCTAGGCATACTCAGTAATCGATGAAATCATATAATGTTAAACCTACTAAGTAACATTTGTTTAGAAAATGACTATTACTTCTTATTTACAAACTTTTAACAATCATTCAAACCATGCCTGGGTGAAAAAATTGTAAAGCCAAACTTGTCTTTATGAGCCAAATATGGCAGTTATAAAATGTAGTTACAACAAAAAGCTGGTCTCTTCTCATATAAATTGAATAAAGTGGCTTATTTTAATTTTCCCTTTTTTATACAAGTAGCTAAACAACAAAATCAGCTCAGCTCTATGTAAGGACATATAACTAAGATGGAAAAAACTACTGAGCGTACAAAATTCTGTCAATCATTGCATATAATATTCATTATTATCTTCTTCCATATGTTTAGACTGGCAACATATACTTACATTGTTTAAAACAAATTCTTATAGTAAATTCCAACTGTCTTGTACCCTTCAAGATGATGATTATACAAAGCAGCTGATTTTATCCGAGGTTATTCAGAAAACTCGTTTCAATATGGAAACTGTCGCCTTCATGATAACGATGACTCATCTTGATCTGAAAAAAATGGACATCGTTATATGCAAAATAAAGAATTTTCATTTTCCAAGACAAACTTTGATCTTACCAAGTATTTTAAGAGAGCATGGACTTCGCAAAACCTGTCAATTAAATAAAGATGGAAGTCTGGAATAATAATAGGAAATTAAATGTTAAGCAGATTTACGTCATTTCCTTTGCCAGTGTGGGATGTGGGATGGCAAAAACAATTGACTCATCCCATTCCATTTCTAGGTATATGTTTAATGGTCCCATAACCAAATGATATTACTTATAAATAGTAACTGTAATCAACAGACACAAAATAAATGAATACAAATATGAATATTCACAACAGTACCAAGCAATCTCAACAGAATTATTTGATCCAGACCACACAGGGATAAAAATAACAGGAACTGTTATTTCCACTCAAACCATTCTTGAAAAATACACAACTCTGAAAAACCCACACTAAAGATTTAAACACTGGTTATCCATACCTTTTTGAAGAGAAGTCCATGTTAACAAGAAATAATATTGCTTCAGATTAGTGACACCTTGACTGTACTCAGTAAGCTGTTCACAGAAAATATATGTAAAGAAATGAGTGATGTCATAGGCAAGCTAACCAGTAAAGGAATTGATCAATGAGCTATACATATCAACATAATTTTTGTGAATACATTAGTACTGGCAAGTATCAGGAGAGCCTTTACTGTTTGCAGAATCACAATATGTCAATGCTACACTCAAAAATCAATAGGATGCTGGGTGAAAACTCCAAGCATTATGAGGAAAGACAGATTAACTCGTCAGTGATATTGCAATTTGTATATGATGACTTTTGTATTCAATAAATGCACTGGCTTCAACTGGGCTTGGTAATAAAATTAGACTTGAATCAACATTTGAAAAAGTGTAATTTACTAAGACTGATTCTTGTTTAAAATTTTTTTTTTTTTTAATATCTGAATTTTTAAGTAAATATGCTATGAATGGACATGTATAGATGCCTTATGTAAAATATGGTTGAACTATGTATATCCTTCAATCATCGATACTGTTCTTTTTAACTAAGTAAAAATTCATATACTTGTAAATACCTATGGGGTTTTTTTTCTATTCTTAACTTTTCTAGCTCTGAATGATAAATCCTCTATGCTGATATTTTCATGTGCACACATCTGACCATCTCATGCACACAAAAAATTTCACCTGCAAACAAAAGTGCTTGGTTTGGTGTTATAGAGCTAAATGGATTAATATGCTTCTCCCTTAGGATATACCATAATAATCAAAATCCCTGATAATACATTATGGTAACCAACTATTCCTTAGTTAGAAATTATGGCAAACTACTTCTCCCTGATGATACATTATGGTAACCAACTATTCCTTAGTTAGAAATTATGGCAAACTACTTCTCCCTGATACATTATAGTAACCAACTTCTACCTGGTGATACATTATGGTAACCAACTTCTCCCTGATGATACATTATGGTAACCAACTTCTCCCTGATGATAAATTATGACAACCAACTTCTTCCTGATAATACATTATGACAACCAACTTTTTCCTGATAATACATCATGACAACCAACTTCTTCCTGATAATACATTATGATAACCAACTTCTTCCTCATGATTCATTATGACAACCAACTTCTTCCTGATAATACATTATGATAACCAACTTCTTTCTGATGATACATTATGGTAACCAACTTCTCCATGGTGATACATTATAGACACCAACTTCTCCCTGATAAAACATTGTGGTAACTAGCTTCTCCTTGATGACACACTATGATAACCAACTTCTCACTTTTATGATATATTATGGTATATATCTCCAAATCTTGTATTAAGAAGATTGTTTTGGAAATTCTTTTCCTAAATTATCAGTGTATACTGTCTCTATCATTTTTCACATCTAATGTGACATCAAGAGGAAAAAGAAGGAGTTGATAAGAACTAGCTATAATGCACACTTCACAACATTACACATCACACTGATCTATTGATATTCCTCATAAAAATTACTTTATAGCAGACATGACCAACAAGCAGGCTCAAAGGCCACATAGTCTAATCTTTCACATTGTGTGGCACATGGCCAGGTATGCAGTTCTTTTTAATTAATATAATGCATAATTAGTATTAAGGAACTGTTTTTGCTCATATGGCCCATGACCTTAAGCATTTTATCTGTTTTGACACCTAGCCAAAATAAGATAGACATCTATGTACTGAAATATTTACCTTTAAACAACATGTTATGAAAACCTTTGATTAGAAACATTTTTTAAAAAAGAAACACTAGTTCAAGTTTATAGGCCATGGCAGTTTTGTAGTCATTGTAAATCATACAAAAGTATTCCATATATATGACCAGGAAGTATGTTCAGTTCAAATACAAAGTTTTCATCATGTACATGTATGTGACAGTAGGAAAAAGTATCAAAATAGATTCAAGGTACAGTGTCAGCTATACTGACAGTAAGAAACAGTATCAAAAACAGTCCTAGGCTACAGTATACTTTACTGACATTAAGAAAACAGTATCAAATAAGTCCTCAAGTACAGTATGCTTTACTAATAGTAAGAAACAGTATCAAAAACAGTCCTAGGCTACAGTATACTTTACTGACAGTAAGAAAAAGTATCAAAATAGTCCCAGGGTACAGTATGCAGATATACAATGCTGTGTCTTACAAACCAAATTCTGTCTTAACAAGACATAAATGACACACAGCAAAACAACTGCAAGGAAATCTAGGTACAGCTGAGGCACCTAAGCACAATAATGGCTAAATGGTGACACCCAAAGGTAACTGTTTGAAAATGGAAAAATAAATTTACTCCAAGTAAATCTAAACATCAAGCACATAGATAACAAGATAAAATATAAAGCACAAATGAGTTACAATATTATGAATGTAAATAAAATAAAAGACACAAATTAAATGGCATAACAGCACAATACTGGTTATATGGTATCAATTAAACAGTTAAGTTCTGAAAATGTTAAGATGAAGAATTAAACACAAAAGCTTGAGTATGATAAAGCTGCAATATGATCATAAACATAGAGCACCACAACACAAATAACAGGTAAATATGTTTAAACTCTGTACCAGGTATAAAAATAAAAAACAAAAGTTCCTCAAAAAGACCAAGATTTTGAGAGGTGGTATATCATCAAAATACTTCAGCTATTGGTGTCATCAATTAATACATTCTCATCAATTACTGTCTTGCAGTGGGTGTGCTTAATTAACCTGATCAATGCTGTAGTGAACATTTCCTAATGCACAGATGCTCTTTGCTATCCACACAACTCTTGCCATCTGTCTTCACAACTGGTCACTAGGTCTAAACTGCTCTGGACAGTGGACCTTCCAGTGGCCGACAGGTCTAGCTGTCCACTCAAGGTCAACAGGTGCCTTAGTACTATCTACTGTTACAGGTGGCGCTCACCAGTTATTATGTACTTTTGAGAGAGTGATGTATGTAAGATGAAGTTGTTTGCATTTTAAACATGCACAGTGCAGAGAATGTTGGCATACCTATATACTACTTTCATGTAATGTGGATGAAATTTCTTTGGATATTGTACTTTTGGAAATTTTAAATGATCTTGGGACACTGCTAACTAAAATGACTGCTCCCTTGTGCTCCAAAAATCAACCTAAATTTGTCTAAAGTACACTATTCTTGGCAGCTATTAAAATATGGAAAATGAATTTTGCCAAACTAGATAATACCAGCTTCTAAAAGTGCAATGCCTGAATTACCAAATACATAAAATGTAAAAAAAGTTATCGGCTCTTTTTTTTACAATTTACCTCTGAAGTTCGAGAAGTGAATATGAGCAAGTAGAGCTAGCACGTTTTTGAAAGGTGCACATCTGGAGTAAGGCCAAGCTGTATACTCTCTAACCCATATTACACCCACCAATCATACATCAAAATAAAGGGAATTAAAGGTTCTTTGAACAATACCTAAGATATACAAAGTCTCTTTTAAATAACCAGTATAACTAGTGAGGAAACCCAGGGAAACTCTTTTTCTTTAAAATTTTAACCCTATGCTAAATACGAAACTGTAGAGCGCCACCACAGTAGCAGTTGATCTGACTTGGTACTGGTTATAAGATAACAGTTGGGCTGAACACTTCAATATCCTGAATCAAATCATCCATCTGTATGTTTGCATTTGATCTACAAGTGGAAATTATGATGTCCTTTGTTGATCCTCCAACTCTGATTGAAAGTAAGAAAGCTTTTGATAAAATAGAAAAGCACCTTGAGAGGATGATATACAATCAAAAAGTCTTCCAATCTGGAGCCTTGCAAAGGGTTTAGAAACTTACTGAATGTTTCTAGTTAATGTGGACTCATAAACTATACCCCATGAGTACAGTGATACATGTACTGTCCACTTGTACAAATCAAAGGGCAACAGACTGTCCTGTGACAACCTTCAGGGCACCTCCTTGCTGTCAACAGGCACAAAAATCCAAGCCAGATGTCTGCTGAATCACTTTGTACAGCACACTGATCAAAGACTTGTGTCTAAGAGTCAGTGTGGCTTCAGAAATGGATGAGGAACCATGGACATGGTGTCTACAGCTTGCCAGCTCCAGGAGATAAGCAAAAAACGAAACTCCAACCTGTAGGCAATTTTCAAATTTATAAAGTTCTTTTGACCGTCATTTATTTACCAAATGTACCTGGTCACATTTAAAGCTGTAATGAAGAATTAAGTATAAAATTAGTCAATTACATATTTATCCACTGCCTTGCATAGTTTTTTATGCATAGTTTATTTATGTGACATGATGTTCCAATGAGACAGGATTAATCTGAGTTCATTACAACTCACTTTGTTTTATTTGAAATGACAAATACCCACTGGAATCAAGAATAGGCAGACATTTTCATGGTCGTCTATGGTATAACATCCAATGAATTCCAAAACATAACCACTTTTATTTATATTAGAATTATTAGCAATGAGAACAGGTTCTAAAGTTATACATATAAGAAACCAATGAGCAGTTTGGTCTTAAATTATAGGTTTAATACCACTTTTTAAAATGATAGACATGGTGGATAACATATTCTGGTGGAGTACGAATGAGGGAGGACCCTGAATAAAAAACACAAACCCATGAGAAGTTACCAGCAAGCTATCTCACATATCCATGTTGGTCCAAGTGAGACTGAAAACCCATGAAGATAGATGCAAGAGATCTATAATAGGCATATGCCTAAGACCACTGTACCATCAGGGGCCCAAGCTAGTGAGTGACAAGTTTAGGACTGAGTACAAATATACGGCAAAGAATTGTAATACTTTTTTAAAGCTTTTATGAAAATACTAGATTTAAAAATCCCTATTCGAAGAAATGAGGATATTCTGGATTGCCTTTTAGTCACTGGCATCAGGAATGTGCAAAAGACTGAATAGTACCATATTTATACAATTTTAATCATGTGTGCTATACTGTAGATTTTAATTTCAAAACATGAGTAGAGCATTCTGATTACAATAATGTAAAATGTCTTTAAAGTAAAGACTTTGTTTATTGATATTTCCATTCGATAACTATGTATTTGCAAATAAAATGTTATTTTTACATTCTATTTCTATCTAATGTTTCTCTTTAACTCTCACATTTTTCTTTTTTATCCACAGGAAAAAGTCATTTCTTCCATTTTTTCAATGTTAAGTTTACAAACTGAAATATGATCACCCATCCTTCAATCAGTGTTCTCACAGTCAATAAGTTCATACTGAATTTAAAATATGACCTTTGACTTGCATCACACATTTCCTGGTGTATGCATCCAGAATCTGCAACCTTTCTTGTTTTCAACTTAACATGAAACATCATACCAAACATGATCACTCTCCCTTAACTGGTGGAGATGAAAGTCATTATTGCAGAAAAACAATGGACACGCAGACAAATGGATGGACACACAAAAGCATAGTGAAATGCACAGACAAGATCTATTATAATTAATATACATAAGAAGTAAAGATTAGCAGATAATTTTATACTTAAAAGTTGCATCTCCCTTGCATGGATGTACATCACTGCAGCAGCCTGGTTACTGTCATGTCTCTAGTCTGGTAATCTATTATTATTGACTGGTACTGAGTGGTAGTGTAATCAGAAACTTGCTGCTCTGCTAGATTATAATTCAGAATCTCAGACCTATTTGGAATCTCTCAATAATAAAGGTATTGATCTGGTTGGGATCCGAGTCAGAGGCTACATAAGGGACTAGTGATGGTATGCAAAAGAATTTAGCCTAGCTGACTCATTCAATAGGAAAAAAATCATGTCCAGACAAAAGTTAAATTGATCATTAGATTTTGATGAAGATGCTTTTTATGTGCTTCTAAACCTTGTTTACTGCAATAATATTGTGGCTATAGACAATGTTACTTATTTGGACATAAATATGGCTGTCACAAAGTGGAAGAACTATAAATAAAACCATGATTAATCTTATTACCAACTGGTTGAGACTGGTGTCATTTTATATAATGATGCCAAACAAATTGACGTCATTATAAGAACATAATAAAAAGCTGCATAATCACAACACCAATCTGAATGAACACCCACATACAGTGAGCAACATTGTTTTAATCAAGTTTTTCTGAATAAAAACTCTATTAAAATGGACTAAATGGCAAGCAGTAGGCTTAATATTAGTTTAACATGTAGTGGAACATAATTGTTTCATATCACATATCTTGGTTTCCTTCCTCAACATTCTCTAGACCAAATCACCTCTAAAAGTACTGTAACCTCAATCATAATAGTTTTTGAGAAGTTGCATGAAACAGTGTTTGTTCTTTCTCATGCATTTCATGGAGGCCATAAAAATTACATATATTCTATTAGTGAGGGAACCTTACTCCAATGTAATTTCTAATGCAGAAACATTAAAAAAAAGGTATTTAATGATATTAGGATATCTAATGATTTGATTTCAAATGCTAAAATAAGGTATTTAATAATATGATGTGCATAACAAGGCTAAAATAATGTATTTAATGATGTGCATATAAATGCTAAAGGGGGGTTCCAAGTGGCTGAGTGGACTAAAGCTCTCACCATATTGGACCATTGTCATCTCACCTCAGTCTGCATGGGTTCGAGTCTCACATTCAGCCAATGGTGGTCTGTGAGAAAGCTTGCCAATAACTTCTCATGGGTTGATAGTTCTTTCTGGAGGTTTTCTGGGTTCTTCCTCCACTATTTATACTGGCCGCCATGTATAGCCAATCTTGTGCTGAAAAATGGCATTCAACCCTACTACAACAACAAATGGTAAAATAAAGTATTTAATGATGTGCATACAAATGCTAAATAATATATCTAATGACAATGTGCATACAATTGATAAAATAAGGTATTTAATAATGTGCATGCAGGTGCTAAAAAAAGGTATTTAATGATATGCATACAAATGCTTAAGTAACGTATTTAATGATGTGCATACAAATGCTAAAATAAAGTATTTAATGATATGCATACAAATGCTTAAGTAACGTATTTAATGATGTGCATACAAATGCTAAACTAAAGTATTTAATGATATGATGTGCATACAAATGCTAAAATAAGGTATTTAATGACATGATATGCATACAAATGCTAAATGCATTTAATTTTATGCATGCAAATGCTAAAAAAAGGTATTTAATGATGTGCATGCAAATGCTAAACTAAAGTATTTAATGATATGATGTGCATACAAATGCTAAAATAAGGTATTTAATGATGTGAATACAAATGCTAAAAAAGGTATTTAATGACAAGATATGCATACAAATGCTAAAGGTATTTGATGATGTGCATGCAAATGCTAAAATAAGGTATTTGATGATGTTAATTCAAATTGCAATTTGTTCATATTAGAAGAGAATTATAATTAACTGAAATTAATTAGTAAAGTATTCGCTGATATGATTTTAAACAATTTTATGTGAACCATGACCATAACAATAAACAGGCAGCAATATCATATAAGGCTTTATATGCTGAAAGACACTAACCCACATATAAACAATGTCAAACTGTGTGCCCTATTTATCTGTTTACAAAAAAAGGGGACAACCAGTAAAATGTAAACAACTTTCAACAAGATTATCTATGTTGTTTTCCTCTGCTTTATGATAAATGTAGGTACTTTTTCTCCAATAAGCAAAACATTTTAATAAATATATATTTGATGTGACCAAATACACAAATACAAAATAAACAGATGTATACACATTTATACAATTTAGTGCCTACTGCCAAATTGTGTTCTAAAGTGAATCTTTGAAAACAAATACAATATGTTTAATACTGAACATATATAACTAGCATTATTTCAAATCATGAAAAGAAATAATTATGGGAACCAATGTGTCAATACATTACAGTATACTATTTAACTGGATCTTGAATAATTATCACTGATTTGTATCATTCTACCAATAAATTACCCTTGGGTCCTGTCTAACTCAAAAAGAGTTGGAGGGGTTGCAGGGGTTCCACTCTACTTGAGAATTATGTAGATATTGTGAAGATTCAAGTAAATTAATAATGGTTTGTGTTGCAAAATAATGAGCAATTTTCACACTCAGTTCTTTTATTTTTTAAAGTCCTGAAAAATAAGCATGAATCACAATCTTGCTTTCTAGAATAAACCCTGTAACCAATATTTAACCCTGTAACCAATGTTTAACAGCAAATAATGAAAACAGCTCTTTAAAAGTACTAGATGTAAAAAAAAAATTCTCTGGGTCTCTACAGTTTGTAAATGACTCTACATGTGATATGCAATTCACAAACAACAAGTAGTCAGTTTGTACAACTCAAAACACATCAGTGCCAGACTAACATTATTTGTTACAGCTTTTAATTTTAATCTGAATGAAAATAAATACAAATGTATATTAACTGCAATCTTGGTTTTCCAATGGTCATCACTGCAGACAGTTCCTATTTCCCTGAATAAATCATAGTACCAACTACTTCAGAAATTTGTGTTCTTGACATCTTTGTTGGCTTTTAAAGCATAAGTTCATCACAGATTATTTTCTTATTACTCACCTTAAAATTGTAAAGATTAGCACTCTTATATCCAATTAAACAACAATATTATTATACATATCCTCTAGCTCTTGAACATTATCTTGCACCACAAAAGAATGTGCACTAGACACAAAGTGTCACATCTCCATGATATGAAGCAATGTCAGTCAAAATGCAATGTCCTGCAATCTTATCATCCTATGTTATACATGTTTCAAGCTATATTTTAAAAATGTATTGACTTTCAATGTAGAGCAATATTAGAAAAAAACATTCCTAAAAAATACATTTAATGTGCAGTATCCTGGTACTTTGGTAATTTCTCTCAGTAAAGACTGTATTACACTTCCAAAGTATCATTAACTTGTTAAAGAATTAGTGATCTTAGAAGCATGTGTCAATTTTCCATGGACAAAATATTTCCAGGGGTCTTAAGTAGTAAAGTTCTCTTGGAATCACTCTCAGTTTTTCTGCATTTGATATCAATAGCATAGTTGGAAGATTGTACACTTCTGTGTCAACAATTCCCATTTTCATCAAGCTGTCAAAAGACCAGCACCATGTCCTTTACAGAATGTCAGCTATAGTGTAAGCTGAAATAACCCACTTTTAGTCACATCATTTTGATTTGCAGTACACTGTGATACACAATCACATAATGTTTAACAATACCATTGGTATACCATGATACAAAATGTTTCACGGTATCCAGCTCTACTCAGAATGACTAATTTGATCAAAGGTATCATATGTATTCTTGGGCTGACCCAGTATTTCGCAATGGTGAGCTTCACAATGAAAGAGATTATTTAATTTTGCTAAAAATAACCAACTTTCTTTCCCCTGAAAGTTTTAGTGAACTCTCCAAATCTGTCAGTGATGACAAGATGTAAGACCAGACTTTTAGATAGTAACCTGGCGCTATGAGGCAGCTACTATGTAGTTGACAACAGTTACTCTTAAGATTGTTGAAAAGGACTTTTCCTCCTTTTTAGTCCTTAAATCTCTATATATTGATGATACCCTCTCTTCAGAATCCTTTTTTTTGAATGTTTAAATCTGACAAGTATTTGCATACTTTCCCGTTTGTTTGTGCCCCCCCCCTACCAATTTGAAGAAAGAAAAACACCAGCTTTAAAGAATGCACACACAACAACATTCATCAATTTATAATTTCTAACCTGATCGTTGCCAGGGGGTTTCCGTACACTGTCAATTTGTTGGAATTTCAAATAGTAGTATGGTCCCCATAGACACTTCTATGCTTTCAAGCAACTGCTGAGATGTAGTTTAAAATCTTGGATAATCTCAATAGTTTTGTAAATTCTAAAGTTATATCACTTTCAATTCATGTCTAAAAAGGTTCCTATTTTTTTTTCTTCAATTTGTTTTAGAACTATTAAAATCAGACACTGTAATATTGGATGTAGATGACACAGCTTTTACAGAAATGGTCTATTCTACATGTGACCTACATCCTTTGTTATGTACCAAAACACACCTTAACGAGCTATACAAAGCTCACCTATAATCTGTTCCCATGTTCACATTTGCTGTCTTGTACATGGGTATTGACCAATGTGTATGTTTGTTATGTGTGAATTGGTAATCGAATGATCACAGTGCTCAACGATGTGCTAATATAGATTCCCTGCCAAAACTAATCAAAACTTCTCACATTCTTTCTCTCCTCTTTGGACAGACAACACCTTCAGTAATTCCATTGTTGTCTTTCATGCAAGTGAAAGTTTGAAATAGTCATAATCTGAAAAAACTATAATTCTTCTACATTTCAAAGTCTGTTAAGACAATCTGGTTAGAAATTATAAATGAATACAATGAATAAAATGACTATATTTTGAGCATCATTATGTCCTTGATACTTTTTGTTTTCTAAAATCAGTGGAGGTTATATTACAAACAAACAGGAAAATGTGCAAATACTATAGTTTCCATGAACATGGGAAGCTGTCATCAGTCAGCATACAATTACAATGTATTGTGTTATTTTAGGTCACCATCTTACTGCCTAAATAAAGGCACTGTGAGACTGCTCCAGTGACCTTGTTGGAGCATCCACCTCGGATGCAGAAGGTCATGGGTTCGATCCCTGGCCAAGTCATACAAAAGACTTACAAAAAATGGTACTAACAGCTGCATTGCTTGGTGCAAACCACTAAGAGGTTAGTGTTAGGGCAGTTTGGCCTAGTGTCAGGATAATGTGACTGGGTAGGACATCATGAGTGATGCCCCAGTGCTAGACATCACTATAAACTGCCACAATGTAGACATAGCAATATGACTGAAAAAATGTTAAAACTACTTTAAAATCCAACACACACACAAAGGCACTGTGTAGCATGTTCCGAGGTTGGCTAACATCGTAATGTCAGATTTTCAGGAATATATCACACTTGGCAGCCCATATCAACACTTTTCTACAAATCAAAGCCATATTGCTTTAGGCAGTCTTTATATGGACGTGTTTTCAAGTTAAGTTTGCCTAAATTTCAGTTGGATGGAATGCATTGGAAGATAAGAATTTTAAATGAAATGAAGCTCTCTAAACACTTTCTTCAATATATTTTTATTCATTTCATTAAAAAAAAAAAAAATATTTCAACCTACTCCGATTTTGTAGAAAAGTGTTGATATGGGCTGCCAAGTGTGAGATATTCCTAAAATTTTACTTCTCATTCTGATGTAAGCCGACTTCAGAACACACTACACAACGACATTAATTTGTCAATAAAACGGCGACCTAAAAAAAAAAATAAATCGGGGAGGCGTTTTACATTGTAGGACTAGGTGGATGGGGTGCTGAAAGAAATAGATCCAAAATGATATTTAAAAAAAAAAGTTTGCTTGCAATAAGGATGAAATATTTAATCAATTTACGACATGATCTAATTACATCTACAATACTAAGAAAGACAACAGCTGAAACAACAACAACAACAATAAATTATATATATCCCACTTTGACACATTTGTGCGTTTTAGACGATCCAAACAATATAAATCTCCAAAACAACTTATACAAATGATTAAATTATCTACTGTATCTTCTCAAAAGCTAAACGGGAATATTTTTAACAGCATCAACAAACCATTAATATGTCTGAATCATCGCTGATAATCATCACGTGAGATACGGGGTCAACAGAAACTGTCATAACAACTTAAGGCTGTTTAATTCCCACGTTCTTTTTCTGAAAAAATATCATACAGCAATATATAAATAATAAATTCCAAATGAACTTACTTAAATTTGCACCAGTCAGTACCAGTGTAAGCTATACTGAAACTACGCTTCAGAATGAACTAATAAACATAACTCTTTTAATAAATGTTTGGTCGATAACCTCCATTTTGGGTCAAAGGTTACGTCAAAGGAATTGATTGGCCATTTACAACCTGATTCTGCGCCCGCTCTCCTCTCAATGATTTTTCGCCATGTAATGAAAAGTAATGGGATTGAGACATGTTAGGGAACCAGACTAGTCATTCTTGTTGATTCGGAATACCAGTTTTCGGATGTCTTCGATGTAATGTAAACCGTATCCGGTTACATGTGTTTTGATTGGTCGTTAAATAACTAACTTTAGTTCAGGTTTTGCTTTCATAGGCTTCGGGTCTATGTTACCTAACCCTACATTTTTTACCCTCTCCATTGCATTAGCTTGTTGTTTTTTAAGGCCATCTTTCAGCAAGCAGGAGAAGGGTTGAACAACGCAAAAAGTTGGCTTGGCGAACCGAATGTACTCAATTTCACAAGAAGATGCGGCACAGCGTTCGGTGTATGTGGTGAAAGGAATATCTATAGACTTCGTGTCCGTGGACGTGCCATTCACTTACTGCACTGTTCACGTGCTGTTCGCACGCACTTCTAGTGACAGATTGAACTACCACTGCTGTTTCTAAACACACCTTTGCCAAGTTTTTGCATTGGTGCGACGAAGTAGCTGACAGTCCCTTTTTAAACTGTTGTATGTACGTATCTCTCTCTCTCTCTCTCTCTCTCTCTCTCTCTCTCTCTCTCTCTCTCTCTATATATATATATATATATATATATATATATATATATATATATATATATATATATATAACGCCAACAGGTTGACAGTTTGTGATCCCTGTGGTAATTCGGGTTAGAAATTATAAATTGAAGAATGAAATGACAAGTTTTGTGCAGTTTTGTATTGCTGATAAAACAAATATTGTCACCGTGTTTTGTGTACCTAAACTTTTGGGCAAGCATTGTTTGGCATTCATGTTGACAAGCATCAGCCTAATGTGTATATGAGAGAGAGAGAGAGAGAGAGAGAGAGAGAGAGAGAGAGAGAGAGAGAGAGAGAGAGAGAGAGAGCAATCCGTTTAAAGTTTGACGTGTTTGTGGCTCCATATTTTGGGCAGATGCAGTGGTCGAGTGCAAGCGAATAACAAAGCAAATTCATGAATAGTTCTCGATGTGGGTTACCTCCACAGGTCGATTACCTCCCTTGTGTATGATTTAACAACAGGTGGTGTATGAACGTTTATTATGGGGCCAAACCAGAAGTTCCGTGCCACCACGATCGCAACCTTGAGAACTTGTTTACGCTTAACCTAAATGATTTTTTTTTCACTCCTGGATGCTTACATAATGGTTCACCTATGATATATCTTTTTCCTACACAAAAGAAAAATACATTAAGTATGTACTATTTTCGAAAGTTTGTAATGCCATGTACGAGAACAAAACGATCACACCTCGTATTTTTTTTTCTCCAAAAACCGTTATTCAGTGATTAGGGGAATATGGACACGATTAGAAATAAAAAGTGTCGATGAGGTGCTCGAGTTCAATTCCTACAATAGCGTTTGTACACGTTTTCCGAAGTGACACTGTCTCGACAAATACAAAAGACACAAAACATGATTTGAATTTGCCTATGTCTGTTTTAAAAATTTTAATGTGTCCCAAATTTGAAGAAAATTTCATGTTGCCAGGCCTATAGGCTTTCTGAAAGATCAGGAAATTCATTGCTATTCTAACAATCACCCGAAACAAACGTGATTTTAAGAGAGGATAAGTCTGGATTATTGTAGGATAAAGGCGATTATTAAATACGTAAATACCTACTTGGTATACGGTATAACATCTAATCTTCTTAACGAACTTTTGCATTTGATCAAACTAACGCGTGTATTAAATAAAGACAAGGAATTTAACTTCGATACAACTCTTATATATCGTATGCAGCTCAATATAAGCGAAAAATCGTAATAACCAAATCCGACGCATCAGCTCTGTACTGTATGCCGATTTTTACCCCCATGACACACTGAAGAACCTAACCTACAAAACATTGTACATGTACCAAATATAGTTTAAAATTTTTGGTACTATACCTATTATGAGTATTACTTTTATTTATGATTATACATTGCAAACAAAATATCAAATAGTTAATTTGTTGACCATCGGTATAGAGTCTATTCTTATAGACGCTGAGTTATAAATAGACGTTGACAAGTTAAGTGCAACCTTTTTATCGAATCTGTGGGAAAGTTTGTGGTAAGTTCTCAATTGTTGGTGGGATCAGGTGTGTTCTCAGAAGAGTTAAGTTATTTCCCACTGGCTGGGTTGGGTCAGGTGTGTTCTTATAAGAAGTAAGTAATTTCCCATTAGATAGGCCACGTGATTACATATTTCAACATATGAAATTGGGTAATAAGATCTGTCACGTGGGGTATATTGCGACATGTAGTCGTGGTTGTTGTTGTTGTCATGGGGATTAACGCCATTTTTTACCACACGATAGGCTATACATGGCGGCCAGTATTAATGGTGGAGGAAAAAACCGGAAAATCCGCTGAAAGAACCACCGACCCACGAGAAGCTACTAGCAAACTTTCTCACATATCCACATTCGCCGAATCTTAGACTCTAACCCACGCAGATAGATGTGACCTGGCAGTGATCCATAAAGGAGAGCGCTTTAGACCACTTGGCCACTCGGGACCCCTGCATGTAGTCGTAATAGACACTAAGGGATGTATACATTGAGAGAACTGAGCAATTAATTCATACCTATTTTGATTTAATTTCTACTTCAGATTCTTAGTTCGTATGTTAAAGTCAGTGTGCATATGTGATTAATGTTGTTTGGATAATTTGATAGGGTAATAGTTCTATTTAGGATTACTCTTTTGAATTACAACGTGAATTACAAAGTGCACATGGCACTAGAACATTATTCTGGGACAATTGTGAAATATTCAAAGGAGTTCTGGACCATGTCTTTGTGATACATACATTCGAGGATATGAAATTCGTTTAGATAATTCGATTCGTTTTGACTTGATTACAACTATTTAGGATTAATTTTGGATTATGTTTATAATACTGTAGATTCCTCCCACAATTTCATTTTAACTTTAAGAATTAAATTATTTGTTAAATTTTACAAACCTGTTGGTTTTGCTTCTTTCTGTTACTTAGTTTATGACCATAGGGTCGTAGCACTTAGAAACATAATTTACTCAAATACTGTATGGAAAAGATAATTTTGTCCTATTCTAGAAACGAAGCTCTTTTTCAATTTTCGTAACTATTGTTGTGGGTTTTTGTGTATGTATGTATGTATGTATGTATGTATGTATGTATGTATGTATATATATATATATATATATATATATATATATATATATATATATATATATATATATATATAACTGCCTTAATTCCAACCTCCCGGACAAGAAACATCAGATTTTTATACGCGTTTTCATAGAATGTCAACACATTTTATATGAAACGCGTGGTAAATCACTTGTCAATCACATGAATTGTTGAATAAATTGTTCCCAAGGACAGAACCACGGTAACATAACATCATCCATATCTAGATCGAGACGTGAAATGGCGAGGTGGACCCACCATACCATCAAGCTTTGTGACTAGCAACACAGGGAAGGGTCCATTACGAAAAGAAATGGCCTGGTACCACCATGCCATTACTTTTAGCGACAAACAACAAGAAAAGACTCAGAAAATTTTTGGTGACTGTACTTGATAGCAGGTGGATCCACCCAACCCTAACCAATTTTTAGTAACAACAAACGCAGAAAAATTACAAAGGTGCCGGTTTAGGCTCCGATTGCTTTTTAACTTATAGCGAGGAAAAAGGCACGGCTGGGTGGGCGATGCATGGGTTAGAACGTGAAGGTCAGAGTGCCTTAGCGACCAGGATAGGTTGGGAGAAAAATCTGACGACCAGCGCCGAAGTCGAACTAGAAAGCGTCATTGTCCGACAACGGCGCTGTAAAAAAAAAAATACATGCATTTAGAGAAATGATTTGCGTAGTATGCACAAGACATATGAAGTACGAACCATTGAAATCAGGCAGACAGATGGTTGCAACAAACCTTGCATGGCTAAGTACTGCCACGCGTACAACGCCAAGAATAGGAGGGAGTTGAGTTTTATCCTGCTCGTGGTGTGACGCTGACGTTTGGATCTAGTACAGGATCTGCAACCATTGCAACAGCTTCAGATCCATGAATCAGGCCCAGGAAGAAGCGAAAGTCATACGTCTGGGTGCTTACTTGGTAGCACGAAACACCAGGAAGCGAGACTAAAACTAGACCTATCGCCCTCACGTGACGCACCGTACGGTGAGGCCGCCATCATTTCATTTACAGATGGGAATAGGTATATCAAATATGCATTGGCGCTACTGCCAAATTTTCTCTTATGCATAGTATACACATATAAGCGTTCACTCACTGATTTTCTCCCACTTACAAATGTGCCGATCATTATGTCCACCTTAGCCACAGAGCCGAAGGCCAGAACGGGCATAAACAACCAGCTGGCCCGTGCCAAACCTAAATCGTTAGACATAAACTCTGCAGCAAACGCCACCACCACAAAATCTGCTCAGGAAGGAGCGCTACATAATCAAATCTCAAAACTTAAAGCTCTGGTTCCGCATCTGTCTGCAGGTTAGCAGCGTCCACGGGGCGCAGGAATTCAAGAAGAACCATGGAAAGCGCCCTTCACCCGGATCAAAACGACATTACGCGCTAAGATGATGTATGAGTTCTTACAATGGATTCAAGTTTATGAACAACTGATGGGCCGGCTATGGCGCATAGTGAATTTTCTGGTGTAAGTGACCAGGAAGATCTTAGAAAGTAACCTGGTGGAGGTTCACTTGACGAAGTTTTGTCTCAAGCTCATCTGTCCTATCTACAAAGGACTGGCCGTCCTCGACCTCGGGAATATGCAGATATATGACTTTTCATAGAACCATATGAAGGCACTCTATGGAGACAATGTTTCTTTACACAGTCACCGACAACCGGCTCTCATTGGTGCAGACGAAAGGTAAGCATGGGGACATGGCCGTGTATGACCACTTGTAATACACAAGTGACTGATAACTCCCAAGCCGCCCATAAGGATGTCGTCAGTAAGTTCAAGGACGCGTGCAAATGCTTCGCAGTCGAGAAGATTGAGGGCTGCGTCCCAAGATGAACTCCATCCTTCCTGCTCAGATGAGGGGGGTGTCGCGTGCCACGTTCCGTCAGACATCCGGCACTGGTTCGAACCCACGAACTTCCATGAAGATGGAGTTTCGGCACACTGCACATCCAAAGAGGATTGGTTCAGTGGATGTGTCGAGTATATAAACGATTTACTAACTCCATGAATACGCCTCCGGGAGGCCGCTGGATGTCTGCGTGTCAGCAACCTGAAGAGCCTCCTTGACGTGCAAGGGTTCATCCGCATTCTAATGGCTGGTGGCGTTCACCACATTAAGTGCACACTTTTGCACATTTCTCAGAAGCGAAAGCAAGGCTTAGGTTGCGTATACATCTAACGTGTTTTATGTATTTTTAATTTGTATTATTTGTTGGCTTTTCTTAATGATCGTATGCTATGCATTTGTTATCCGACTTTGTCCAAAATGAAGTCAATCATTTTGCCTGACCAGTGACATTTATTATGTAAACAACATAATATATAGCTAATATTCTCAAAGAGTTCAGGTTAAATACTGAGATCCTTACATTTCAAGGTAAAAAATCATTTGAATCTGAGCATATAACATAGTTTTTCACTTGGAAATTGCAAAATTTGTTCATAATTTTGACTATTTTTGAAAGGAGACTCACCAACGTCATGGCACTGTTCTTGTGTCTACTTTTTGCATAATGTTGCTTACTTGAAAATTACTCATTCTTGTCTGAAGGTCTGAAAATAGAATCTGTCTTATCATTGTGTTAAGTTTTTAATTTTACTGAATTTATTTATTCAAATTATTATTCCCTGAAATTACAAAGTGCTAAAAATATTCTGAGACTAAAACATTAACTTAGAATTATAGTATATTCAGAAAAAGATATTTTGGATTGTATCATTGTGATAAATCAAAAGACTTTTAGTTCATCACCACACTCCAAGCCATTGGAACACATAAACATGTTCGAGACTAGAGGCGCAACATCATATTCAATATTTTAACTTATTTGGAATACCACTGTATTTACTTGAAATGTTCAGAAATTACAATTTGCTACTTTCATAAATGTTTCAGAAAGTAAGACCACAATTCATTAAACTGATGGTGCCAAAAAAAGAAACAAAACAATAGAGCAATAACTAATGTAAGGCCATGTTTCAATGACATTGTGTCCCTTTTAGACATGTCAGTAACTTTTAGTTACTCAAAGCATTTTCTACGTTATTCTGGGTTGTAAAAATCAAAAGAAGCACAAGAAATAATATCTATATAATGATTTCTTTCGGTCTTCATTAAATCTACCTATTTATTATCAACAGTCAATTGTTGGAGGACAAGACATTTTCAACATAACATTTGTTTGGATATTCTGATTTCATGTCTGTAAAACTCAAACTTTTGCTACAGGAGATATCCAGAAATGTTCATGATTCTGATGGTTTCGGTTTGATACATACATTCGCATGTTCTTCTTTGTTCTTTCTAGTTTCAAAAAAAAAAAGTAAAACATTTGTTTTGTTCCCTTCAGTTCTTCGTGTACACATTTCTGTTGTACACATTTTGACAAAGTTGACAGTCAGTGCCAGTGTTGTTTAACTAAATTTTAAAAAGCCGATACCTGTCAAATGTTGTAAATGTTTTATTAATAATGGCAACTGTACCGTACATAGTTAAAATTAAAAATAAAACTTCTGATGTACAATTATCAAAAAATACAATGTTCGGAATATCAACAAAAACAAATTTCCAAAACTTAACAAATCTAAACAATGTAAATAAACATGCAAGGTTGAATTCCTGTGTCTGTTAAATATGACTGCATTGCTAAATATCACTGAATATATAACTGTAGTAAAATGTATGGGAATAATCAGGGCTTAAACCATTATAAAAATATATCAAAAAGAGCCAAAGATACTTTGCAAATTTTTTAAAATATTTTTATCACTTTGTAAATTTTTCGCGGAATGCTGAATTCGTATCCATATTCCCTTTGCATGACTGGTATTTACCACAATTTTTAAATCAAACTTGTAAGAGAAGATTTAAATTTGTTTTTCTCAACAATGAAATATATAAAATCCAAAGTCAAACATTCTCCAAAATCTAATATGTTTTTGGAATCTACCCATGATATATTGGTTTAGGACTTAAATAGCTTTTTGGATTCTAATTAGTATTCTATTTTATTTACATACACTGGAACAAATATTTTATATTTTCTGAATATTCACCATCATCCAAACCGTGGATATCAATGTTTAAGAGAAAACATGCACCAATTAATTCAACGTCATCCAGTCTTCAGTAACTGGAACTCAAGTTAAAAACCTAATAAAATAATCTGAATATTTTTTGATAAGATTGGTCTAAAATGAAGTTTTAAATGAGAATACATGTCTCGATATTCAAACTATGGTAATAAAAACTTTTCATCAAACCTTTGACAAGTATATTGGTCACATCAACATCAATAAAACAACTCATTAGCTTTTAAATACCCAGAATATTAATAAAGAATGAAAAGGGACATTTTATTTTTTAAAAAATACATATATAGATTCGAATGGATAGACTCTTTGATAAATGGTAAATTAAATTTATATCAATCAATTTTTAATAAGACAACCAAAATATAAAAATGAGATTTAAAGCTGATATAGAAAAAACTGCATAAAATATAAAAACATTTAAATACTTTAATATTCGCACAAATCGATTAACGAAAATCTGAAAAAGAAAGAAAATACTATTACTGAATAATTTTCATTCATATCGTATAAAATGTGAAATTGCCAAATTGAAAGAAAAAGCCAATATTAAGTGACATTCAAAATTATGAAAAGAATATTACAATTGAAAAGATGACAAAATAGTTGGAATAAATTTGCTTTCCCCTGCAAGAAATGAGTAGATTTGTCTTTGAAATTAAGACCATCCTACTTGTTTAACTCCAAAAGATGATAAAAGCATTATCATACAATCATATAAAATGTTGTCTATCATTTGACATTATTCTCAGTATTTGATAAAACTTACATTTCCTTTAATTTCTTGGATTTATTTTGCAAACATTGATATTTGTGTTTAAACATTATGAGCTGGGAAGGACATATATATTCATATATTATAATAATAATAATAATAATAATAATAATAATAATAATAATAATAATAATAATAATGGCTATCAGTTCGCACGCACTTTCTTTTGAGTATGCCTTCGTTTTGTCAATTTTCACTGCTACATTCCATCTGTTATAAATATCCCATGAAGCCTTTGACTTTTTATGTCTATAATTCACATCACTATTCAAGAATTTGGGTGTAAAATGTTCATTTGTTGCCGATTGGTGACTTCATTTCATTTCTATCATCCCATGCTTATAGCCTAATATATGCAGTGCTAAAGGACATGACATAAGAATTCTGAATTCGTTTGGGTTTTTATTTTAAGCTCCAATAAAGCCTTGTAGCTTCCTGGCTCAAGGAGTGCAGTATCCACAATGCAAAACATGTAGAAGTTATTTTTATACATAGCATAAATATTTTTGAACCATTTAAATGTGTGAATGTTCAAATTTGTTTCAAGGTTCGGTAATGGATTTTGTGAATTTTGCACATGGTTTAAAGGTTGATATGTTATTGTCGTCATTCTCCATACTAAGAGATGATGTTTTTCCTGATTGACCACTAAGAATTCTTGCTGCGAAAAAAGAGATATGCATATGAAACAGATGGTTTATGGAAAAATTAAGTTTCCTAATGTTGATATGTAAATTATGACGGTTGGTTTGCGCCTGAGAAACTGCACAGCTAGGTCTTTTTAGGAAGGTGCAAATAAGATTGCTGACTATTTTGCCATCTCTAAACTTTAAAAGTGAATTACATAGAAACATGCTGATAACTATGACTGCTAGTGCTAGTACACACACACACACACACACTGTATATAGGGAGTATTTTTAAGTCATTGAGAAGAAATTCATGTTGATATCTGCCAACTTGTGTGTGTGTGTGTGTGTGTGTGTTGTTCTGGGGCTTAACACCATTTTTCAGCACACGATAGGCTATACATGGCGGCTAGTATTAATGGTGGAGGAAGAAACTGGGAGATCCGCAGAAAGAACCACAAACCCACGAGAAGCTACTGGCAAGCTTTTTCACATATCTATATTCACCGAATCTTAGACTCGAACTCACGCAGACAGAGGTGAGATGGCAGTGATCCGTAACGGACAGCACTTTAGACCACTAGGCCACTCAGGGCCCCCTCGTGTGTGTGTGTGTGTGTGTGTGTGTGTGTGTGTGTGTGTGTGTGTGTGTGTGTGTGTGTGTGTTTCAAGGACAAACGGTGTGCTTGATATGGAGCATTTTTAATTCATTGAGATGAAATTCATGCTGATATCTGCGAACATTGCGAACAGCATGTTTCCTAAATACATAAAAAAACAGTCATATTCAGACAATAAGTTTCTTCTGACAATAATGAATCATAAATGCCAATTCAAGTACACTTGCAAGGGCATGTGAACTTCTCTACATTTTAAGAGATTTGTACAACAACTTTGTCCTGTGCCTTCCTGACGTTTCATAGCGCTGAAAACGACCAGTGCTGAACCATACATGCAACCAGAAAGTGTTGATGCCTTTGTCTTGTTGCTACACTATGGTTCTGAAGATCACCAAAGGGCATCTACTTCAAGGTTATCACTAAATGCGTATGAATGTTTAAGTTAATCGTAACTTGGACTACTGAGTAGTTATTATGAGTCAAGCATTTGTGTGTTTTTTAACTGTATGAAAAAAGGGAAGAATATGCATAAAAAATATTGTATTCAAGTCCTGAGATTTCAAGAACAATTTTAGACATCAAATTGTCAATTTCATAAAACGCAACTGTACTTTTCACCATACAACAAAATAATACCGCAATGTACTCACCTACTTCACTTGTTACGTGGGGAGAAACCTTTCCTCCAATAAGCATTCTACACAGTCTGGCTCTAAACTCACCACACTGCAAAAATATACCGTGATAAAGGAACTTTGTCAATATCTTTTAACAGTAAAAGCATTATCCATAAAAATTATTACGATATTATATGTGCCATATAAACATCTTAAATATGCAAAAGTAATGATGCAGACATATAAGGCAATAATATCCGGGGGGGGGTCATGCCATCGTATTCATGTTTTCTTATTCTGTCTTGACTCACAACACATAATTAACGTAAATATTTGTCCTTCTTACAAATTGTTAATATTTCTCCCAATCGAGAAATAATAATATAATGTATAATATTTTAATGTATATAGCTAATATTTATCAAGTACAGAAATCTCAATCCTTTTCGCGAGTTCTCACTGGCTTTAGAAGATGTCTTGCTGCTTAAAAGATGTTATTTAAATTATCATACATACATACATACATACATACATACATACATACATACATACATACATACATACATACATACATACATACATACATACATACATACATACATACATTATTAAAAAATTAGTACTTAAAACCGACTTTTGTGGTTTGGGAGAGAGAGAGGAGAAAAGAAATAAAGAATTAAATATGCCTTAATATGGAAATACAGGTCTAAATAAGATACATAAGGGCTGATATGATTTCTAACGAGATAAAGACCGTTGTTACAAGGTGATATCGCCACTATGGTGATAAATGTGATATCGCCACCATTAATATCAATTATCTCACACGGATTATTTTTAGCATTTCATTACGATACTTACATAGGTAATAAAACTTGAATGGCTCACAATTTGTCACTTGTACCATCCAGCAACAGAAACTTATCTGAAAAACAATGCAGATGTAATCACTTCTTAGTGGACATTGGGGTGGCTCGTGGAGCCAGGATCGTCGGTGAGAGTGGGCACACCAACATGACCATGAAAATAGGTGTCGACCACAGACTATTTAAACAAAATCAGGTGTCCAAATGAAAAGCAATAAATCGTGTACAATAAAGTTTATTAAGTCAAATCCTGTCAGTAGCAAAACCACCAGAAAACAACATTAACACACTTCATAGTTTGGCTCTTATTTGTTCCTTCTAAACGAATATGATAATCATGCGATGTGAAACTTGCATAAAATCATTGGACATTACCAGGCGACAAAAAGGTTAACATTTGTTACATTGATATAAATTTTAAGACGACATAGATTTTATTTGAGAACATCTGATACGCCGTGCTTCAATAAAATGGAAACTCATTTGTACATTTTTAAGACAGTGTACTAGCCAGCATTTCCAACATTTTCCTGAAATAAAACAGCTGGTGCAGATTTATTAACTAATGGTCATATGGTTGATATAAGACAAGCACATAATAAATGACGCTATGCAGAAAATTATTGAAAACCTTTTAATACTGCGATAACAAAGAATCCGCGATATCGTAGGAAGCTATAATAAATGTAGAATTTCACTTTCTTGTATTATGCTAATAATTGTAATTTCTTCAATATTTTATCTAGGACCAGTTTTTATGAATTTTTAATATGTATATCTTAACATTTAGTTCCTGTTCTGTGAGAAGATTTGTTTGCAACTCCCAGTTGTATAAATGAATTTGTGGTCATTGAATGTATATATTTATCTTTGAATATCACACTTTCTTATATTGAAACTGAGTCGGATGAACCCCTGTGCATTCATCGTGAAAACAATTCTTCACTAGATACCATACCAAAGGTAAATAGTAGTCTCGGATGCCGTTCAAGGGACAGAGCTCTTTTCTATATTAAAAACAGTCATGTTACCGGTTGCCTCCCCTGATTAATTACGTATATGCTAAATCCAGCAAACATTATCTGCAGAATAACAAGAAAATCTTCCCAAGATTGTATATTAGATATATCAAGAGAATCGTCTAAATAGCTTTTTTTTCCAATCCCCATCCACACATTCGTTAAGGAATGATGCACTGAGTAGGACTCAAGTCACAAAAATACAAGAAGTTAGTGATGTTTTTCCATGCACATCGACGACTGCAAGTAACTATAAAAATTGAACATACGAAAAAAAAAATCCGAATATCAGTTAAGAAGTCCATGTTCACGCCTCCACAACCATGAAGTATTACCATTAATATAGACGTTTGCTTATTACACAGTTTATTGCTATTTTGTTTTAATTTTACATCTTGAATAAAAGTGTATAATATGCGTCCAAGGTCTGACTTGGTTATGCTTTTCATCCAATATTGCATAAGGTGAGTTTAACAAATGCAGCTTTAGTAGTGTTTGGGTTTACTGTATTAAAATGTGAAAGGGAAAAAAAAACAATACAGGTAAAACCGCTACAATTTAGTTACCGTATTTGCTTTTCCATGTCGGCCTTGTATTTGAGGTAATAATTTGTTTTCGTATTTAATGCCTCTACATTCTAAAAGGTCTGTAGAGTTCATTTGATTGGCGGAAACCAGTCTGTAAAACAGTGATATTAGACACAGTTATGTCAAGAATAATTACTAAATCTTAAGTTCATTTATTGATTTTGGGTATTTTCAATAGTACTATGTGTATCAATTCAAGCGCAGATAATGCTTTACATTTATTTTGACTTCACTCGTGTGCTCTGTGACTTATAGGTTCCAAATAATTAAGGTCATTGTACACAATACTGACAAAAGGCATATTTAGCAAGCAAATTCAAAATAAGCATTATTAGCTTATTTGCATGCATAACAACAATATTGATGTACGGTTTGGGTGAGAGCACATAATCACAAGAAAAAAAAAATGTATCAATTTCATATACGTATTAAGGTTGCGCTCTACAGTTTCGTATTGTGCACAGAGTTAGGTTTTCAAGATAAAGAATTTTCTAGGTTTTCCTCACTATTTCTCTCTGTAGTGCATGTTGCAAATGGAAACAAATTAACGTTACACCTTTCACTCTCAGAGGTACATACTATCTGTAGGACGTCTCTCAATGCGACCCGTGTGTATCTGACATGACAGAAGTTACGTGTGACGAATCCGATTGTCGTCCAATTGCATCGCACGAGGTATAGTGGCGTTCCCATAATTCCTACGGCATAATCGTGTTCGTTGCATATGTACCAATCGATATCCAATTCATATATAATTTGGCTGAAAATGGGCTGCTTTGGAGGTTGCTTTAGCAGCTTTCGAAAACCAGTAGGTATTGAAATATGTTTTAAATATAAATGTTTTGCATTACTTTCGCATTTCATTGGGTGAATGCAACAAATGTTGAAATTTATTCGTAAAACTTCATACGATACAAAGTAATGTCATACGATTCTCCGATGGCGATGACAAGTTGTAAAATATAATATGTTGGAGGTTGCATTACCTTGGAAGCCCTATTGTAGGAAATGACAGCAAGATTTACAAGAGACTCATAAAAACTAATGCAAGGGCCCGATGGCAAAATAAGATTCCTTCTTAAAAGGGATGGGGGTGGTGGAAAGGCTGTTTGGGGCAGGATTGGATGGTAAGAGTGTCGTTTATTGCAATATGTATTGGTTAGACCGTTAGAGGATGAGAAAGTAAATTATTTTGAAATTTGAAGCCTATGTCGTATATTGCAATATGTATTGGTTAGACCGTTAGAGGATGAGAAAGTAAATTATTTTGAAATTTGAAGCCTATGTCACAAACCAAATAACGTGTCATATGAAATTCGAAATCCAACGCATAAATAAAGTGAAGTCTTACACATTTTGACATAAATATATCAACTATATGTTTACGCTGAGATGTATAAATTTCAAAACTAACTTATAAAGATTTTTTTGTTTACAAAGAAAGTTACATTAGATACCACAATTTATATTTATACCGTATATTAGAGCTCTAAAATCATAGCGGAGACATACTTATTGGTCTAACAGCGGCAGGGAAAAATTCTGCGAGCGTTTGCTTGCATGGGCAACCGTACTTTACTATTGATAGCAATGAAAATACACCTTAATAAATACTTGTAATTAAAAACCTATGTAACAAAGAATATTATCTAACGTCATCCTTAAGGCGCGAAAGTGTTACCCTGCAAATTTATATCAAATTTTTGAACATTTCAAACACTACATACGCAATTTTAATAAGACTGATCACAAAGTTACGAAATGGACTGCTACTCTGGCGTTTTTCAGCGCCAGCCTACATTTTAATAAATACGACCACGGGAGTCAGCACTTTTATCAATAAAGCGCAACGAAATTAATGACAATACCGTCAAGGTGATTTCATGTTGTCAGAAATTTCGTCGTGTTTTATTGCTAGAACTGCAGACTCCTGTGATACGACTTAACCCTTACCATTTTGCCGAATTATCGTTAATTGATTAATTTTTAATTTTCTTCCGTGCGTGTATGATATATTGGTGAAATTAAAACAATGCATAGCAACGCACATTTTATCACAGGAGACTGCAGTTTGTTGGCAAAGAAATCTCAGAATTTCAAGAACATACTTTGACCTATTGTTGAATGTCTTTAATGCACACGCTATGTATTTTAAGACAGGTAACATTCTTTCTCTGCTAGGAATCATTACATTTAATAGTAATTGCTTTTGTATAACAGACCAAGTTCAATAGCCAGAGAAGCATAATTTCTAACACCATCCACTGAGCATAACATGAGTATAACTTTTTGAAGTCTGAATTGGAATGAACATAGTAACAGACTATAGCATCTCATGTACAGCTTTTATCTGAGAATAATTTTGTCCTTCTTTATCTCTTTCCAGACTCTTTGGAAATTAATAAGACATTCTGATCAATAAAGTTATCCAGAATTTCAATTATAAATGTTCTTTTCTCATCAAGTGACATATTGTTAAGTTCAGTTCCACAGTAATTGAAAACTGGTTTGGAATTATGAGATTCCATTCTAAAATACTGCATTGCTGGCTCTACAATATACGCATCTATAACTAAAATAACAAGTTATTGGCAATCATTATCATGATTTTTTACATCACCATTTCCATTATTTCTAGAGAGTTTCACCTTTTTCTGCATTCATAGTTCCTGCTTCTGTGCTGTCTTTCCTGTACAACAGCCTGTGAGTATATTCATTTCTAGATGTAATATCTCAATGTGATTCAGGACAAATGCTTAAACTTTTCCTTAGCTGTAACTGCACCAGGTCTGAGCTGCTTTGCTCCTGCAAAATGGTCTCTGGTAAGCTGACCAATGTTAATATTTTCATCATCCCTTTCCTGTATAAAGCTTTGTGCATATATTTATTCAACATATTGCTCATAAGTGTCTAAAATGTCAACAACATTTGAATAATTCTGCTCATTTTTAGCCAAGCTTGGCAGTGATATAATCTTGCTTATTTGTGACACATCACATGTCTTTGGTTGCAAATCTTTCCTTAGTTCTTTTAAAAAAAATCTTAAAACATTCAAAACTTTTAGCCATTTACACAGTACTTCTAATGATGTATTCAAATTTTATGATGCTCTAGTCTCTTAAATTCTACCGCTCCAGTGGCCTATTCTTTAAAGCATCTGCCTCGGATGTGGGAGGTCATAGGTTCGATCCCTGGTTGAGTCATACCAAAGACTTACAAAAATGGTACTAACAGCTTCCTTGCTTGGTGCTCAGCATTAAGAGGTTAGTGTTAGGACTGGTGGACCTGGTGTCAGGATAATGTGACTGGGTGGGACATCATACTACATGTCTGTGTCATGATGCCCCAGTGCTAGACATCACTATAAACTGCCACACTGCAGACATTGTAGCGATATGACTGAAAAATTGTTAATACTATATTAAAAATAAAAATTACACATCACACATCTCTTAAATTTGGTATGAATTTCTTGGACGATGTATCAGCGAGGGCTGCTTGAGGTCTAATGCTAGAAATCTGATCAAATTTGCTCAGTTGAATTATGGCTGCTGACGCAAATCAGTGTACTCTGTTTTGTTTTTCTCTTACACTCATAACTTACTCCAGCAATGACGTTTACATTAACACCCACAAATTAGCACATTTTGCTGTTTTAACAAGTGTTGTATTGTGTGAATTAACCATCACACCCAGCTTTTTCACAGCCTGTCATAAACCTGAAATTAAATTTATGCAGAAGGTAAAAATAAATTAAACACATTTTTGTTTGTTTTCAAATAACTCTTTTGTTACTCATATCTATGAAAATATTATTGATAGTTTTTGAGTACCATTCATTTACTGATTCAGACAGTGATCTGACCACTGGTAAATGCTGTCACATTGGCACAGGAATTATCCCCTTGGGCAGCTTGAAAAGTGCAATATAGGTGTACATTTTCATTATTGTCTCTTAGTGACTTTAAACTAGCATATGAGTCCCCATATGTTTATGTGTGAATTTGTTAAGGTCTTACTTCTACATTACTGTGGTTCCAAGAGTGTTTTATATGGGAAATTCATCCAATGTTATATCATCCATATATAACATCATATATAGCACAATTAAGAAGGAATACAAGTTTTTTTTAAGTAAAAACATTCCCGATTCTCCTAGCCCCCAACCTTAAGGATTTATAAAAAATTTCTTATGTCCCCAATCATTAGCCTAGTAAACTGCATAACAAAATCATGAGGTTAAAATATAATTTTAAGTTATTTGTGACATTTAATAAATAATGTTTTAAAATATGAATGATTTTTTCATCATTGCTTTATTTAACCTACTTGTTTTATTAAATAGTTTGTAGTAGAACCATTCCATATAGAGTCATTACATCTAGATAAAGTATTTTCAGTAGAACCATTCAATATAGAGTCATTACATCTAGATGAGGTATTTCCAATAGAATCATTCCATATAGAGTCATTACATCTAGATAAAGTATTTCCAATAGAATCATTCCATATAGAGTCATTACATCTAGATGAAGTATTTCCAATAGAATCATTCCATATAGAGTCATTACATCTAGATGAAGTATTTCCAATAGAACCATTCCATATAGAGTCATTACATCTAGATGAAGTATTTCCAATAGAACCATTCCATATAGAGTCATTACATCTAGATAAAGTATTTCCAATAGAATCATTCAATATAGAGTCATTACATCTAGATGAAGTATTTCCAATAGAATCATTCCATATAGAGTCATTACATCTAGATGAAGTATTTCCAATAGAACCATTCCATATAGAGTCATTACATCTAGATGAAGTATTTCCAATAGAATCTTTCCATATAGTCATTACATCTAGATGAATTATTTCCAATAGAATCATTCCATATAGAGTCATTACATCTAGATGAAGTATTTCCAACAGAATCATTCCATATAGAGTCATTACTTCTAGATGAAGTATTTCCAATAGAATTATTCCATATAGAGTCATTACATCCAGATGAAGTATTTCCAATAGAACCATTCCATATAGAGTCATTACATCTAGATGAAGTATTTCCAATAGAACCATTCCATATAGAGTCATTACATCTAGATGAAGTATTTCCAATAGAATCATTCCATAGAGAGTCATTACATCTAGATGAAGTATTTCTAATAGAACCATTCCATATAGAGTCATTACATCTAGATGAAGTATTTCCAACAGAATCATTCCATATAGAGTCATTACATCTAGATGAAGTATTTCCAATAGAATTATTCCATATAGAGTCATTACATCCAGATGAAGTATTTCCAATAGAACCATTCCATATAGAGTCATTACATCTAGATGAAGTATTTCCAATAGAACCGTTCCATATAGAGTCATTACATCTAGATGAAGTATTTCCAATAGAATCATTCCATAGAGAGTCATTACATCTAGATGAAGTATTTCTAATAGAACCATTCCATATAGAGTCATTACATCTAGATGAAGTATTTCCAACAGAATCATTCCATATAGAGTCATTACATCTAGATGAAGTATTTCCAATAGAATTATTCCATATAGAGTCATTATATCTAGATGAAGTATTTCCAATAGAATCTTTCCATATAGAGTCATTACATCTAGATGAAGTATTTCCAATAGAATCATTCCATATGGAGTCATTACATCTAGATGAAGTATTTCCAATAGAATCATTCCATATAGTCATTACATCTAGATGAAGTATTTCCAATAGAATTATTCCATATAGAGTCATTACATCTAGATGAAGTATTTCCAATAGAACCATTCCATATAGAGTCATTACATCTAGATGAAGTATTTCCAATAGAACCATTCCATTTAGAGTCATTACATCTAGATGAAGTATTTCCAATAGAATCATTCCATATAGAGTCATTACATCTAGATGAAGTATTTCCAATAGAATCATTCCATATAGAGTCATTACATCTAGATGAAGTATTTCCAATAGAACGATTCCATATAGAGTCATTATATCTAGATGAAATATTTCCAATAGAACCATTCCATATAGAGTCATTATATCTAGATGAAGTATTTCCAATAGAAACATTTCATATAGAGTCATTATATCTAGATAAAGTATTTCCAATAGAATCATTCCATATAGAGTCATTACATCTAGATGAAGTATTTCCAATAGAATCATTCCATATTTTCCAATAGAATCATTCCATATAGAGTCATTACATCCAGATGAAGTATTTTCAGTAGAACCATTCCATATAGAGTCATTACATCTAGATGAAGTATTTCCAATAGAATCATTCCATATAGAGTCATTACATCTAGATAAAGTATTTCCAATAGAATCATTCCATATAGAGTCATTACATCTAGATGAAGTATTTCCAATAGAACCATTCCATATAGTCATTACATCTAGATGAAGTATTTCCAATAGAATCATTCCATATAGAGTCATTACATACAGATGAAGTATTTTCAGTAGAACCATTCCATATAAAGTCGTTACATCTAGATGAAGTATTTCCAATAGAATCATTCCATAGAGAGTCATTACATATAGATGAAGTATTTCCAATAGAATCATTCCATATAGAGTCATTACATCCAGATGAAGTATTTTCAGTAGGACCATTCCATATAGAGTCATTATATCTAGATGAAATATTTCCAATAGAACCATTCCATATAGAGTCATTACATCTAGATGAAGTATTTCCAATAGAACCATTCCATATAGAGTCATTACATCTAGATGAAGTATTTCCAATAGAATCATTCCATATAGAGTCATTACATCTAGATGAAGTATTTTTAGTAGAACCATTCCATATAGTCATTACATCTAGGTGAAGTATTTCCAATAGAATCATTCCATATAGAGTCATTACATCTAGATGTAGAATTTCCAATAGAACCATTCCATATAGAGTCATTACATTCTAGATAAAGTATTTTCAGTAGAACCATTCCAGAGAGAGTCATTACATCTAGATGAAGTATCTCCAATAGAACCAGTCCATATAGAGTAATTACATCTAGATGAAGTATTTCCACTAGAACCATTCCATGTAGAGTAATTACATCTAGATGAAGTATTTCCAATAGAACCATTCCATATAGAGTCATTA
The DNA here is from genome assembly GCA_016746295.1 of Potamilus streckersoni. NCBI lineage: Eukaryota > Metazoa > Mollusca > Bivalvia > Unionida > Unionidae > Potamilus > Potamilus streckersoni. The sequence goes on along the minus strand of JAEAOA010000748.1, from coordinate 1,674,843 downwards.
CATCCAGATGAAGTATTTTCAGTAAAACCATTCCATATAGAGTCATTACATCTAGATGAAATATTTCCAATAGAACCATTCCATATAGAGTCATTACATCTAGACGAAGTATTTCCAATAGAACCATTCCATATAGTCATTACATCTAGATGAAGTATTTCCAATAGAATCATTCCATATAGAGTCATTACATCTAGATGAAATATTTCCAATAGAACCATTCCATATAGAGTCATTACATCTAGATGAAGTATTTTCAGTAGAACCATTCCATAAAGTCATTACATCTAGATGAAGTATTTCCAATAGAACCATTCCATATAGAGTAATTACATCTAGATGTAGAATTTCCAATAGAACCATTCCATATAGAACCATTACATCTAGATGAAGTATTTCCAATAGAACCATTCCATATAGAGTAATTACATCTAGATGTAGAATTTCCAATAGAACCATTCCATACAGTCATTACATCTAAATGTAGAATTTCCAATAGAACCATTCTATAAAGAGTCATTACATCTAGATGAAGTATTTCCAATAGAACCAGTCCATATAAAGTAATTACATCTAGATGAAGTATTTCCAATAGAACCATTCTTTACATTCCATATAGAGTCATTACATCTAGAATAAGTATTTCCAATAAATTGGCATTACACATACTTTTCTTTCAGAGCTAGATCTTGGTGTGGAACTAGAAGTGGAACAAAAGTCAACCATGCAGCTAACATTCTTGAAAATTTCATAACTTATTTCACCATTTTAAAGTATATGAATAAGCAGTAAATACACACCTAAAATGGTTTCATGATGTATTAATACGTAAAAAGAACAGTAAAAAAACTGGTGTGAGCCTGCAAAGCAACAACAAAACACATGCAAAAAAATATGAACATTTTAAAATATCAACCTTTCTAAATATAACAAACAAGTTTTATCCGAACAGCATTTATGGCACCCAGCAAAGCATAAGATTGTGTTATTCAATCAGATATAATAATCAGACAGTTTAATCTGATTCATTTTACTCATTTCAAAATGCAAGTAGTCATTCTGTTTTACACTGATTTACAAAGATGGAACATGGTGGTGTACCTGACATTTTATAATGTCCTAATTGTACTGTATCCTTTCAGATATTAAATTTGAAATTAGTATAAATTATGATTTTGAAGATTTAATAAGACAGTGTATTTCATCTCATAAGAGATAAACTATTAAAGATAAAATTGTACATGTATATTTATATCCTTTAAAAATACTGCTTTTATCTTACTTTAGAACTAGAAGCACTGATAAATGATGAATTTTAATTCTATCAAGAATACAAATTGTTGCTTTGCAAATGTGACTTAAAAAAGATAAATTCATTATATAGCATTTTCTTATAGAACATGGACCACAAATTGTGCCAAGAAAAGTTCAAATAATTCAAATTATTTTTATACATAACAATAAACTTGAAGGGAAAAATTGTTTGAAAACCTCTCCAAAAGGTTTTCTTTATGTTGCATTTCTTTTTTTTCCTAATGACTAGTCAGCTGAAATTATATTTACAAACCCTACACATATTTCTGAAATCTTGTTGGTGTAAAAACAATTTCAAGAACCAAAATTAATTAAAAAAACTGCCATTATCTTAATGACTTAAAATCAATTTATGACATAACAATTTCTAAGGACAATTCCATTAAAAGCATTATAAAATGTGATCATTGAAAGGAAAATATTTACCATGTATCTTCTATTGACTGTTAACCACTCTGGTGGCCTAGTGGTTAGAGCATCTGCTTCGAATGCGGGAGGTCGTGGGTTCAGTCCCCGGTTGAGTCATACCAAAGACTTACAAAAATGGTACTAACAGCTGCCTCATTTGGTGCTCAGACTTAAGAGGTTAGTGTTAGGACTGGTGGGCCTGGTGTTAGGATAATTTGACTGGGTGGGACATCATGCTACATGTCTGCATCATGATGCCCCAGTGCTAGACATCACTGTAAACTGCCACACTGCAGACATTGTAGCGATATGACTGAAAAATTTTTAAAGCTACATTAAAAATCAAAATCACATCACATCTATTGACTGTCTCTTTATTTATACATTTTGAAAGTGCTGAATCTAATTCAGAAGACATTTTAGTTGATGTAGATTGTAGAAAATATAGTCCTTGGACCATAATCTGGCCAGCAAAATGGTTATGTTTATCTTGCCTACTTTTGATATCTTGTTCCAGGATCTTGTTCCAATATAATGGAAAAAGTAGGCCAATTTTATAAACAGTCATGTAAATGAAAATTGTAATGTGGCCCCTCAAATGAAATCAGGGCTCAACATGAAATAATTGAATTATACAAAACTTTTAGGTACAAACCTTTCAGTGAACTTTCTCATTTGCAAGAGCCATTGTTACAAACCTTTGTGCTCTTTCACCTTCTTTTCATTAAAATGCCATAAATCGGACCAAATTCCTTTGTCAGCTGATTATAGTGATCATTCTCACTTTTTCTTGGTGTTGAAACAGCCAAAAGACCATCAGCCACATATTGCTCAACAAGCTCCTGAATGACACATGTCCAATTAAAACTAACCAAGGCATCATATCCCAAATCTTTTAAATAACTTTCAATTTCATATACGTATTAAGGTTGCGCTCTACAGTTTCGTATTGTGCACAGAGTTAGGTTTTCAAGATAGCTGTTAAACATCTTGCGCTTTTTTTTATATCCAAGACACACAATCTCAAGCTATTTTTCAACACAGCTTGAAACAATTTATTTAATGTGATAATCTTAATTTCCAATGCATCTTAAATTTCTCAGTAGGAATCGGTCACAATTAATAGTTCTCATTCTATTTTTAGAGCATTTTTCTGTTTCTTTTTTTTGTGGTGATATAAGAGTTAGATTTAGGCATTCTTGGTATGGATTTAAAGGCAATTGTTTATGCTTGAGAATATGAGCTTCTGGTGTGGTTATCTGCATGTTTTTGGTGAGAGTGCACTGTGAGTAATAGGGTCTTCTTGATAATCTGAAAGTGACATCTGTGTTCCATTGCATGCTACTTATTTTACAGCCTCTTAAAGAAATGCCAGTAAACCTATGACAAGAACTTTATTGTGAAGTCATTTTTGAAGGTACTTTAGATTAACATATGATTTGTATTGATTGTCACAGTGGAAAGTTCAGTAGGGAGAAACAAATGTAAAGAATACATAGCAGAATTGTGTTCTTGGTCCCACAGGTAGAGGCCATTAGGAATCAGGTCACAATTAGTACTTCCAGTTCAGCACAAATGAATGTAGTTCCAGTCTATTTATAGAGCATTTTTTACTGTCTTTAGGTGGTGATAAAAGTTATATTTATGCATTTTTGGAAGTGAAATCTCTGTTCCATGACATGTTGCTTTATTTACAGCCCAGCCTCTCAAAAAAAGTCAGTGAACCTATGATAACAACTTCATCATGAAGTCATCTTTGAAGATATTTTAGATTAACATATAATTTGTATTAATTGTCACACAGTGCAATGTTCAAGTTCAGTGCTGATAAACAAATGTAGAGAATATATAGTCAAATTAATTGTGTTCTGAGTCCTGTCAGAGCAGTATTGATTAAACGTTTTAATTGTTATAACATGTTTATTATTAATGATAGACACGTGAAAGTTTTCACATATTGTTTATATATAATGTACAAATTAGAAAATATTCTATAAATTTAAAACATTTAATAAAAAAAATTAATTTAAAAATATTATTTAAAAATCCCCCTCATAAATTCACAGAAATGGTATCTGTTGGAGATGACACTCATTATTATTAGCAGCAATGTATTCCTACACCATATTCAAGTTGCAATGGAGGATTCTTTCCAAAGCTTGCCATTGAAAATATTTTTATATTCTGTGCCAGCAAATAATAGTGATTGTAGAATATGGATGGGAAATGTAACATCCAATAGGTTATATGGCCTATTGTCATATAGGGATCCTGAGACAAACAGATGGAAAAAAAAGCATGTCCACAGACTGGCATTCATGGTAAAGTTGAGAAGTCTACATATTCACTAGGAGCTGGATGCATTTCTTTTATGCTACAACAGTTTGTGTGTGAATATTGATCACCGGATTCTAGAACCTGGTTCCATTTACAATAGGCAGTGCTTCCAGTGTTATGGGCATTGCATTGGGCATGGTGACTTTCCAGACTGCATGATTTTGAAATTGTAACATTGAATAATACAGGTATCATGATATGACCTATACACCCATCCATATCTACATCAAATTATGTCTGGCATGCATGGATGGATGGATGATTGTGTTGAGTAAGAAGGAGAAAAGAAAGAGTGTGGTCTTTATTTTGCTAGACCATGCTGGTATGATAGTGCTGTATTAAATATATTCCTTCTTTCCTTCTATTCATTCATTCAATCAGTTAGTAAGTCATTTCATGTTACTTTATTTTAAAATTTTTTAAAGATTTATTTATGTTACTTTTTAGTTTCTTTATTTGTGTCTTCTTATTCAGAGAAAACTGTTTTGACCATCAGGTGGTAGTAACACAACTGCTTATAACAGCATTGTGTTACCAATGGATTTCCTCAAATAGTTTTCCCTTTTGTCCAACTTATACTCTGGTGACTTATAAATGCAGTTTTACATGTCATAGTATGCTTTCAAGTAAGTCCCCATTTTCCTTCATTTGCAATTTGGAACTGTCACATATGCTGACTTGATTACCATGGCGATGAACGATATCAGAATCATTTCAACATTTCTTTTCATACAGATCATACATGTCCCATCATGCTCATTCAGTTCTGTCTATTTCAGGTCCTGTTTTGCTTTGGATGATAGTCATAGAATTTTTGCAGACCCAGGTGTGCCATTACAGTCTGGTGCCTGAACTGACTGGAGACCCCCCATATGTTGGCTTTGTCACTGCTATGAGAGAGAACTTGTCTGCATCAATTATTCTGGTCACTGGAACAGATGCAGCACTGGAAGTTGGTAGAGTATCATCACTCAGATATCTTTGTTATGTGGAATATTTCCAGGTTTTAAAAATGTTGCCTTCTTCTTGTATCCTTTCATGGTTTCAGTTACAATAACTGCATGCAAAATACAAGTATCCCCCTCTCACTTATATCACCAAGAAAAGGCATGCTACTGGTACCTTGGTTTCAGAGAACTACACCAACTCTTCAATACATTATTTAGATGCTACCAGATTTCAGGTGTTACCTTTTATTGACTGGCCCTGGTTTAATTGTTTCACACCTGCTAAGGAAATCCACTGATGTTCATGATAAAGGAATGGCAAAACTTTGCCACAGAATAAAATTTGTCAACTTCAATTTTTAAATTTTCATTAACATTTAAGTTAAATTTAAATTTTCATATATCATCTTTTAAAATTGAATTTTCTAGGAAAGCTTAACAAATTTAATTTCTAGTACCTTCAAGATTGGTGTTATGACTAAAAAACTAATTACAGTTTATTTGAAGTGTTTATCTTGATTATCAAAACCACAATTTAACTTGAAATTTTGTTCTTTTTTGACAGTCGGCCATTTGAAATTGGCTTGTGTTATAGTCATAGATCAAATTCCTTGAAACTTTGCAGCTTTATTTAAAAGGCATTGATTTTAGCACATTCAGGTGAAAATTTCTATCCCTGTCAGGAGTCGGGTCACAGTTAGTACTTCCAGTTCAATACACACGAATGTTGTTCTAGTCTATTTTTAGAGCATTTTTTTTCTCTCATTTTGGTTGTAATAGATTTAAATTTATGCATTTTTGGTAGGGATTTAAAGGTAATTGTTTATTTTTGAAAATATGAGGTTATGGTGTAGTTGTCTGTGTATTTTGGCAACAGTGCACTGAGTAATAAGGTCTTGGTGATAACCAGTAAGTGAAATCTGTTTTCCATTGCATGTTACTTTGTTCACAGTCCAGCCTCTCAAAGAAATGCTGGAGACAACACTTCAATGTAAAGTAATCTTTTAAGGTATTTTAAATTAATGTATGTTTTGTATTGATTTTCAAACAGTGGAAAGTTCAGTACTGATAAACCAATGTAGAGAACATATACATGTAGTAAAATTAATTGTGTTCTGGGTCCATTAAAAAGGTGTGAGCCTAATCATGTGCTCGAAGCAAATTGGGAAGCCAGGGTACCAGGCTAGTCTATTTTTAGCGACATAGTCTGAAATCAGATGTATAGTGTTATAGATGCAACAATGTATGTTGTTTTGTAGCAACAAAGTGTGTTGTGTCAGATATATTATTTTGACATCCAAATGGCACAATCACTACCAAATGGATTTAAATGTTATTTGAAAATTATTCTTGTAATCGAGTGGGAAATTTGATAATGCCAATCGGAATACTGATTTTCCAATGGATAGCAGATGGCTGTATTGATGATGATATATTGACAGTGTCTTAAGTTAAATCCCTCTGGGGAAACTTTTATCTGCTCAAAGGAGGGAAATAAAGGTTGAAACAAATTAAGAGAAGTATTATGGTCATTATGAGTACTAAATTTAATGTGTCAAAGTAACTAGTCTACTTTGCTATGAATGCTTGAGATGAGATGAAAATAAAGACTTTTGTTTGTTTGGTCTTTAAACCTTTCACTAGAACAAAGCAGAACCACTGCTGCCAGAATGGCGGATCTCACCCCTATTTGGGAACACAATCAGGAAATTCATGACATGGTTTTCAAGAATATTACTAAATATGGATGAATTCAAAAGATGTTAACCTGAGCACTGTCCTAATGTAATTTCAGTACCACACTCTCCAGTGTGGAGGTATTGAAATTACGCTACGAGGCAGGATACTTTACGCATTTTCATTGGTTGACAGAGTTTCCATTAGCTACCATCTTTGTGGATAAATATGTCTGCATCAACAGATGAGAAAAGCTTTCACACATTTAAACACTGACTTGAGTGTTTATAATAAAAGAAACAAATTTAAGGGGAAGAGAGACAGGGAAGATTTAAAAAACTGGAGGCTCATCTCCTTCCTAAACCTAGATTATAAAATATTAAGTAGAATCTTAGCGAATAGGATTAAAAGGAATGGACAAATTAGTAAATATAAATCAGACATGTGGAGCCAAGGGTAGAAACATACAAAGTAATGTACTTAATATTAAAATGTTTTAGAATATATACCAAATTCTGGTCAAAAAGGCATCATGGTGCTAGTGGACCAAGAAAAAGCCTTTGATAGAATTGAACATAACTATATACAAAGTGTATCTAAAAAAATTTGGTTTTGGAGAAAACTTCAGGAAATGGATTGATATTTTGCACAGGGAAATTAAGGCTAGGGTACAGATAAATGGAGTGCTATCAGATGAATTTGAAATCCAAAGGTCAGTAATGCAATTAGGATGCCCACTATCATAGCGATATTAGTCTCGAGTATGAGGACAAGGACTAACCAAAATATTGAAGGAACAAGGATTCCAAATCTTCAATACGAATTCAAAATGCTTCAACATGCAGATGATTTAACTAACTTTATAAAAGACCAAAATTTCTTTAAGCATCTAGAAAAGGAATTTGAATCATTTGGTGACGCATCAGGTTAAAAAATAAACCACAAGAAAACAGAGATCTTAAAAATATTTGTCTACTTCCTTTTCACTAAATGGATGAACTAATTTGATATTTCCTAAAATGTTAAACTTTGAATTTGCATGAGATGTAGAATCATGCCTGTCATTTGCCAGATCCAATTCTTTCATTTTAATTTGATATTCTTTTTCATCCCTTTCTTTTTGCATCTATCTTTTTCCCTTTCTTCAATTTGGTTTTGCTTTTCCCTTTCTTCTATTTGTATTTGTCTTTCTTTTTCCCTTTCTTCAAATTGTCTGTTTTTCCTTTTCTTCAGTTTGTATTCTCATTTGTTCTTTTTGTAATTCAATTCGCCTCTCTTTCTCCTTCTCTCATTCCTGTCTTTCTTTCTCCTCCTTTTCAGATTGTAATCTAATCTGTTAAACAACTTCTATTACCTTAATAAAGGTATTTTTGTGCTAGAGTTCAAAAGCTGATTCCTAGTGATATCAAAAATCACCTTGAAGATCATGAGATCAAGACCTTGGAAAATGCTGTTCTGGCTGCTGATAAGTATTCCTGGAGTTGTTAGCTGGGTAGGGGACCCTTGGCAAAGGTCACAAATGAAAATTAGATGAAGGTTTCAGAGAAAATAATTGAAATTTGATCAGATGAACACACCTATAGGAACACTAGTGAACAAGAAATCCCCCATCAAAAATTTATATTAAATATTTTTATCTAAATTTTACTATAAAATACTACACTGCAACACACCTTAGAGGGATACAGAAACACATGAAATATTTTTGTTTTTTTGACTAAGTAGGGTGGAGAAATCTGTAATAAAAGAAACAAAAGCACAAACCATGGCTATGGCAATGCTTTAGGTATCATTGAAATTGGATGAAAATCACCCATAGCAATATTAGATGAACTATAAATTTATCCGGTTTGGAAATACATTACAAATGTAAGGAGACGTACTTCTAAAATCTTATCTCCATTTCTGGGTAACAGTCCCAAACGAAATATATGCATTAATGTATGTATGTGCAAATAAGTAAAGTAAGGGAATTACTAAGCTACAAATATGAAATGTTTAGTATTGTGGAGTAATGTAAAGTCATTGTAAACATGTACCTTTCTCCAGTATTGGGTATATGTCAATACTAATACCTATAATAATGGGTAAACCATATTATTTATATATATATATATACACATATACACACACACACACACATATATACACGATATGATTGTCTGTACTGTGTGATCCCAATGTTTGTATAAAAATAAATCTATATTTTACTTATCCTGACTTGGTTTTCTCTTTATCAAGTTTTAGGCTGGGACAAACCATTTTTTAAAATGAAAACGTTGACTTTATGAGGAGAAAGAAAACATTACACACATACATATAAATGTTGAACAAATGTTATATTTTGACTTAATAAATATTTTTATTTCAAATGTATGAAAATGAAGTTCTAAATGCTTTCTTATATTAACAAACATATTAATTTTAACTGGGAGTTAGGGCATTCTAATTAGTGTACACACAAGAATAAAAAAGTTCCATTCGTCTTTCAATTCTTTTCTTTATGCAGAAAGTAGATACATGTAATGCAATGGATGAAAACTCTTCAGATATCTTTAGTTCTATATAATGTTATACCACAAGCAGGTGCCACAAAAATCTATGGGAATATAATATAATTTTGCATGAGTTTAGATTTACAATTTATATTATCTCAATTAAGTCTTGTTTCTTTGTCTGTTTACTTATTCTTCCTTTGCATTTGACAACAAATGATAAATTAATTGCTAGAAAAAGCATCCAATACATACATATATACACACATTTCCTTCCACACCATGAATTGGCTTGGGAAAATGTTGCACAAATAGATTGTGAACACTGTTATAAAACTAGCATCAGAAGACAATGTCAATTTTAATGGCGTGTTTTCTAGCATAAAGTTATTTGACTGCACATTGTAGTTTACAGCTCAAAAAACAGTTCTGTCATTAACATCGGAAGTTTGATTGTTTCTAATTAATCTTACCTCAGCATATTGTTAAAATGAATACAAATATGGAGAATTGTAAAATCTTAAATGTTCAACAAATTTAAGGCATTCTGTATGGTTGTGTGTATATGTATATATATATATATATATATATATATATATATATATATATATATATATATATATATATATATATATATATATGTGTGTGTGTGTGTGTGTGTGTGTGTGTGTGTGTCCTTTTATTTGATCACTGTTCTAAAGTGAATATAAAAAAAATCTTTATCATATTAGAAAAAAAAACTAAACTTATGGATATGATGCATAAATAACTTAATTGTAATACAGGTCTAACATGTTTAATTATTTCAGTGTAGTTTCCTGTTTGTGGCTATTGGCACATTTGACTACTTAGACAAGAAAAAAAAAATAAAACATGCAAACCGATCTTTTTACAATATTTAGCCAAATTCAGTATTTGATATACTTTTCTGCAGCTAAAACGGATTCAGTGGAAGATCTCAACAGGTGTCATATTTACATTTCTCTAACATGGCTTTATGAAAATAAAAGAAATATCAATCCTTCAATACCATGATGTCGGAATGTACAAACATGTTCATTAACTTCTGTTGCAGTTCATGCATTATGCTTCTTAAGTATCATATGAAATTCATTATTGTTGCACTCTGTAGTTAAAAGAAGGATAACAAATAATGTCAAACAATTTACAACAAAAATCACAGTCATATTTGACTGATGTGAAACAATATTGGGCAAGTTCCACATGCACAACCAGACAAGGTCAAGTATTTGTGTGTGTATGTGTGTGTGAAGCAAAAGTTCAAAAGGGTCCCAGCTTTGCACAAAAGAGCCACAAAGCAAAAGTCTATACTCAAAGTACACACGCTACCCAATAAATATGCACAGAAATAAAACGATAGTTAAATGTTAAGTGACAAATGACTTTACATTTGTGTGTACATTTTTTTGTGGTTTTTTTTGTAGTGTTTGGGGGCCCTGAAGTTCATAGTAATATTTTGTACTATTTCTTAAACATCCAATCACAGAAAGAGGTGTAATTTAAACTTGAGATTTGATTTATAAAAAGGAACCATACCAATCCTTTTCTTTTTTGAAAAAAAATATCTTGAATGTGAGAAATAAACAAATCCCAGTTAGAAAGAACAATCTAGCACCATAAATTAAATGGCTAGTCCCTTGCAGTACATGTGTAGTTAAATTGAACAAGTAGGCCTATGTATATTCAAACTTGTGACTGGGTCATTACATGTCTTGTAAATTCAAAATTTGTTTTCTTGCAATTTTTTTTTTAAACAAAAGTGGCTGGCAGCTAGAATTTAATTGTCTAAACCTTAGAGTGTGTAAGGTGTCTCAGATTTTTTTTTTAATAATGTAAGTGTCAACATATTGCAAAATAAGTTTACCAACCTTCTCTAAATCTACAGAATGGACATAACATTTTTCTTTAAAATATCTAAATTATGATCACTTGAATTTTGAAATGGTGTCCGACTGAAAATCATGTGTGATGTTTGGTATCCTATTGTAAATCATGTGATGTTTGGGTCTTTCTATGGATGGTCATCATAGACTATTAAAATTTCAATAGTAAAACCTGTTGTTAGCGACTGATTTTTTCAACTACATGTAGTGCAACATGCCAAGTCATTCATGTTTGAATCACACCTTTATCCAAACTGAAATTGAAATCTTTTTGTGATAAAATTTCACAACAGTACTTACAAATGGTCACTGCTTTGATTTCTGCTGAACATCCCCTGAAGCCAAGTCTGTATTAGGGAAAGACCATGTAAGTTTCTAAAGTGGGGTATTGCTTGAAAACTATTATTCTTCTGATTTCTGGTACATAAAAAAAATAACAGTGTCATTCCTAGTTTACTCAAAACAAATTTTTCTTGCAATGAATGAAATTTTAAGAAAATACCACTGCTAGAAATAATAACTTAGCTCCATACAATTAAATGGCCAGTCCAATACAGTGCAGGTGCATTCAGAATTGAACTATTTGGCGGTTCTGTAAATGTATAATTTTCATATTTAAACAGAGATAAATTTATACTGTTCAAGAGAAGCTCAACAAAGTGGGCCTCTTGTCAAGTCAGTGCGCAAGGTTTCTAAATAAAAAAAAAATACACACACACACACACATATATATATATATATATATATATATATATATATATATATATATATATATATATATATGATTAAAAAAAAGATCACTGATTGGTGAAAAGGTATTTGAATGTGAATTGCTGTGTTGTTCTTTCCATGGGGGTCTTCATTGGTTGGATGTTCAAATGTCAATTAATAATGCAGATTAGCCACTCCACAGTGGAAATTTAATATTTTACTGCTCCATCAAGGAGAAAAAATTTTTTGTTGTTGTAAACAAATGTGCTTAACTTCTACAGAAAACTATGTGTAATTGTCAAATATAAGAGGAAGTTCATGCCATATACAGGAAAGAAAGAAATAAATACATTTTATCATTATTTTTATTGGAATTAATAGAGTATATGCTATATATCTATACATCCATAGATTGATAATTAACTTGCCTAACTTGTAACAGCAATTGAAAATTTCTTGTGGGTGAGTAAATCTAATTACTCACTGTACAAGGCAAGTGCTTATTGAGGGATTACCATTGTTTCTTTCTCATCAAAAGGTTTGTTCCTTGAAAATCCATACTTTATATCAGTATTTTGTTTTCCTTTGGTTTCTTTCCCTGTCTTCAAAATGATAAAACTAACTAGAAGGACCAGATTGGTTTCAATTTATAGGTACTGTACTTATATTTTGTGACCCATAATCAATTGCAATCAACTTGAGTGTCAAACAATAAAACAAACCTTTCAATTGATTAAAGTTTGGTCATCACCATCATTGTTATATTTATTACTGCTTGATTGAGAGTTTATTTGGGCCAGAGTAAATCTTTAATACATGCCTTCCTGTCTGGCAATATTTCATTTAGATTTTTTAACCCCTTCTATGCAAGTATGAATACATTTATAATTACCTGTATATTTAATCAGCTAATGAACCTGATATGATTCTATGGTCTTTAAGTAATATTATTATTATGACTTTATTTAAAGAGGGTAACTCAATTAGTTAAGAACTAATCTACCTTGAGGCCCTCATTCAAAGGTAATAAAAAATGTTCAGTAAAATTCAACTAATAATTTATTATCTGGAATACAAAGTGAAAATTTAAGTGGAACTTGCAGTACTGTGACTTATCCCAACAGACTGTGCTGATGTCTGTAGGTGTGAATGAGCTGATGTTGCCAACAATCTTAACCACATAAAAATCTAACCCTAAACCTGTGCCTCCCATGTGATGTTCATTATGTCACAGTCTGGTTCCAACTGAATTAAACAAACCATAAACTTAAGGCAACATCATGAGGAAATTATATTCTTGCATTGCTGAATGAGCCTCAAAATAAACCAAACCAATAAGCAAAAATATTACAAATACATACTAATTATTAAAACCTATAATTTGCAATCATTTTTTCCCAAAACTAAAACTTGTTCAGTCATATTAAAAATAACTTTCAAAAAAATATGTATCCACATGGCATGCATGGTGGCATTGCACTCTTGGTCATAGTGTGATTCACTGGAAACGTGGATCTATTTCATTCTGGGATGGCCTTTAATGCTTCAATTTATTGTGGAAGAAAAGCTAAGGTAATCGACAACAACGAAATTAAACATCAAAGTTTTATTTGGAGCCTGAAAATATCTGTACTTTAGGTGTTTTTATTAAAGATTCTTCATATGTAATCAAATCGCTCTCACAAAAGCATTTTCTCAAGTCGTTCATTCACTTTGCCTATTTTCTATACTTGGGCATATTAAAGGTTATTACAAACATAATTTAATGTGTTATTGTTAATGATGTGGTTATTGATAGGTAAATCTATCTAGTCATACATGGGTATAAACACAGTAGTCTGATCTTTTATCAGTAAAGTAAGACAAAATATCTGACAACACGAAATCACCCTATTGGTACTATAAATTAACACAAGGGGTGCAAGTATGACACCAACCCTCTGTTTGTTTTGACTCTTACGTCTTTTATTGCTTTAGAATCACAAGAAGACTGATAAAGCTAGACATATCCTTTCAAAAGAGTAACGTACCAATGCACAACTCTCGGACGACTATCACATCCAATTTAATCTGGCAAATTAACCTTTATTTTCACCATTACAGTCACAAAGCATTTTAACAGGATTCCATCAGGTAAAGTAGCACATTCTACCAGTTTCTACCCTGCAGTAAATATGCATTAGGGTCTAATAATTGTTTTGAACACCATGTAGAATCTGTTATCTTTTAATACTAGGGAAATTTAATAACTCAGATTTAATTGATTTGTTGAAATTGCTTAGATAATGAATGCATCACAAAAATGTTAATTTCAGTATTACATTACTATTTAAAAAGTTGTAAAATCATGATTACAGATTATTCCTGATAATTTTAGTCTTGTGTGACCAACCTTATCTCTCCCTCTCTCATGTGTGTGTGTCACTGACCCGCTCTCTTACGTGTGCCAGTGACCTGCTCTCTCTCATTCATACCTACCTATGCAGAAATAAGCAAGGTATGTTTCATAAACATGTTACATGGATAAGGGAGAAATATGAATCTTTTAGACATTTTCAGATAAAATTTGAGGAAAATTTACAATCTTGTTTTATGTTGGTACTTTACCTGTACTGTCATGCGCATAGTGCTACATTCTGATACTAAAAAATACCCGTTACAGAAAAAAATGGATCACCTCCACATGGAACAGCATACTGTTTGTACGCAGGATGGACACAATTTGTTATTGAGTGGACAATGTGGATGTGGCAAAACATGTTCTACAGCAATCATTTGATATTATTAATTAAAGATTCATTTTTTTGCATCACTGATAGAGCATTACAGACAAGTCTGGAATCGAGCAGTAGATGCCATGCAGTAATTTCCAATCCATCTCCCAATTTCAAGCTATTCCTAGGTGGGGTGGGGGCCATGAAGCAACTGCTCCACATTAAACCTGGTCCTAATACTTAACATATGTGTTATCCTGACAGTTAAACGTAAAAACAAAAAAGGAACATGCACTACACCATAATATTGACATCACAAGTACATCATCTAACATTTTTTCCTCTTCATTTCTACTGACTAGTCTAATCATAAAACATTTCTTTTAAGAACATAATTACTGGGTTGGAATTATAATCTTAGTTTGGTTTAAGTTATCTTACAAGACCTACAACCATGGATTGGTAACAAGAAATAAAAGTGTGTGTGTGTCATTGTTTCCAAGAGTCCAAGAAACTCTGAGACATTTTGTTCTATTCTAGTCATTATGTAAGATTCAAATATATATATATACTTATACCTTAAGTTTAGATTTTCTAAACTATTTTGATTTGTCATATACAGTATGCTTACTAAGAACATTCCACTCACTGGTCAAATGATCCAAGAAAAAGCAACAATTTTGTCAGTTGAAATGGTATATGATGACTTTACTGCAAGTAACGAATGGTTGCAGAGATTTCCAATTCCGACACTGGATAAATTTTTCAAGCATAAGAATTCTTAGGAACATTGGTCTTTTATTTAAGTCTGTTGGTGACAGATGTGATCTGTAACATTATTGTGGCCTTATAAGAGGACTACTTTATATATACTTATACACAAAGTTTTTTTTTTTCTAACCTATCAGCGCTTGGTACAGTTGCAGAGAAAAATGAAACCTTGAACCTAGAGTTCAATTTGCAAGACACTGTTGTTTGTGCAAGACAAATGCAATTGTATTATTGGATTTATGTTTAACCCATTCTTGATAACTATTGGGTAACAGAAGTTCTCTTATCAGGTCAGAATTTAAAAATCCTGGGCTTACGGCCTTTTAAGATGTTGGTGGTAGTGATAAAAAAACCAAAATGTGAGAGTTGAGGTCATGTTGTCTTTGCTCATAAGATCAGTGGTCAAGCTAGACATATTGTAGGGAGAAGTGACTTCTCCTTTTGGTCATTACAGGGAAAAGTTGGAGCTAAACTGGGAGAAATGGAAGCTAAACCGGGAGAAGAGGGACCAAAGCAAAAACTATGAAATATATATATATATAAGATATAATATAATATCTCTCTCTATATATATATATATATGCATTATCTTATTTATGTGCTCCATTTCTCAGTATGCTTTTTAACAGTTTAAACAATACCTTATTTTCAAGTTGAAAAATATGTAATATGTTTATCATCAACCCATTTTTGTACATGTATAAAAATTATTATATCATACCCATTCTATTCCTCATACTTGTATATGTGATTAGATTGAGATACAAAGAAATTGGAGACATGACTTAAAAGGCACAGTGGAAGCTATACATTGAAAATTAATTTTAACTGAAATCAGTAACAAGATTAGACTCTTATAATTTAAAGTTGGTAAAAATGCTTATTAAACAACCATTTAATTATTTTATTTTATTTTGTACAAGTTTTGTGTAAAATTGCATTCAACAAAGATATGTAGCATTTTTTGAAACAACCCTAATTCATGTACATAGTAATAACAGTACAAGTGACTTCAAAACATACTATTCGTCTTGATTTCCTTGTTCTCAATAAAACATTACTGTAACTATCGGGGGTCACGCTACCAGGCGAAGTGGGCGAAAAAGTTGCCTGAGAGGCGTAAACTTCGCCTTCTGTTATGAAAGCGAAAACGACTTTGCCCTCATTTTTCAGATGTTATATGACTGTAGATTACGGCTTTGAGATTCTCCCCCTGCTGTAGCCAGTAAGTTCTGGCACTGCCATAACCCAAAGCCGATCAGCTTATGGCAACAAAGAAATTTTTGCACATTCCCATGCAAGTTTTAATAGCTAACTGACCATTAACCCTTTTCCAGAGCAAGATATCACTGCTTAATTTCATGAAGGTGGGCTTACAGTGCTATGAGGAAATTATACCAAATTCTGTTTCGAAATTTAAACATCAATATGCAAATAGTAATTTGCTTTTGAAATATAATCAGTGAAGAGCGTTTTCTAATTAATATCCTATTTTTAATAAATGGAGATTTTAACGTCCGATTTGCGTATTTTATGTATAAAATCAGTTTGAAACCGTAATTAAATTTGTAACGAATCAAGAAAGTGTGTAGTTCAAGAAAAGCCCCCATCCTCTCGTCTAAAAATAGATACAATCACTCTGTGCAAGACCAATTCTTGGATTTTCAGTTGGGGTTAAAAAAGGGTCCAGTTTAGTTATATATCAACTTTAGTGCTTCAGTGTGCTGTCTTTGAATAGTAACAGTAATTTTTATCATGAACAATGAAATCAGGACGAGCAGTATGGCTTGAAGTCACCTATGCATTTATTCCTATGTACATGTATATGGGGCTGTTTCAAAGAATGCTAGAAATCATTTTGAGTGCAATTGTACACAAAACTTAAGAGAATAAAATAATATAAGTGGTAGTTTATTAAGCATTTATACCAACTTGCAGTTACAAGGCTCTAATCTTGTTACTTCTATCAGTGAAAATTATTTACAATGTATAGCTTCATATGTGATTTTTAAGTCATACAGCCAAAATACACTGCATTTGCTTCAATTCAAAAACACATATACTAAGTATGAATAGAATGGGTATGAATATAATTTTTATACGTGTACAAAATATATTGATACTCAAAAACATATTTTTCAACTTGAAAAAAAGATATTGCTTAAAACTGTTAAAAGCATACTAAGAAATAGAGCACATCATTAAAATAAGATAATGCATCTGTGTGTGTGTGTATATATATATATATATATATATATATATATATATATATATATATATATATATATATATATATATATAGTGTTTATTTTTTCGGTCTCACTTCTCCCTGATTAACTCCCACTTCTCTCTGTTTAGCTCCCACTTCTCCCTATTCTGACCAAAATGAGAAGTCACTTCTCACTAAAATTTAAGTCTAACTTGACCCCTGGTAACTATTCATAGACAACACACAGAAGCACTAAAGTAAATAGATAACTAAACTGGACCCCTTTTCCCCCAAAATCGAAACATTCAAGAACACGTATTGCACCAAGCGAGTGCGTCTATTTTTAGTAAGAGGGTATTTCTAAATATAACTAATCACATTCTTGCTTTGCTACAACAAATTCATTAATAGGATTGCATATTTATGGTTGAATTATCTGTCTACCTACTGGTATTAACGATATAAATCGGTTAAATAGTATTTACTTCACTATTATATATCTCTTCTGTAATTTCGCAAAAATTAATTATGGTAGGGCAGGAAACATCCTTAACCTTGCAGCATTGTTGCGAATTCCACATGATAATGTCATGTGTTTTTGACCTACATTATTAAATATTTAGGCTAAATCTACTTTGACATAATATTTAAACTTTGTTTTTATTATATTATATATTTTCCTGAATCTATTTGCCCAATTATTTACGAATACAGACAAATTAATGTGGAATATCATATAAATAGCAATGAATAAATGTGCAATTGGTTGATGGTATATCCATAATTATATAATCTACAATGAAACCTTTGTAGTCAAGTTTGTCAACCGTTTCCCATATGTTTAGAAAAATCTGGTGTGCTGTAACCGTTTCTAATGCAAACTATCCTAATGACCAACTAAATCCGGTGAAACCATGAAATATCACCTGTAGAACGAACATTCAGTATCATATTAATTCTTCTGTTTATCTCATCCATGTCATACAGTGGAAACAACTTCCAATCACCACCTTCCTTTGATCTATGTAAGGTGTCCTAAATTGTCATTTCATCAATTAAAATTCCAGTATGCTTTCCAAATTCACTTATCTTTGGTCTTTTTGCTTCTAACCATCAAAGGCAAATTTCCGTCAACATTTTTTTGGTGCTCTTTAACTGAGTTTTTGTAGTATTGCAAAAGACGTTTTGATGGCAGTGTCAGAAATCCAGACGACTTAAGCTCCTGATAAGCACTTGGCGACTTGGAATATAGATTCAAACATAGATTTATAATATCCTGATTCCACCGCCTATGTCTTGGATCCTTCTCTTTCTCATTATTTCTAAGTTGAGATTCCAACAAAATGTTAAATCTCTCTGGTACATCACTAATTGTAACAGCCTTAAGCAGCTTATCTGTTTCGGCATCAGCATTTGCAGTTAATATTACTTCCGGAGAATCAGCCACTGTCCCATTTGGTTCTAATTCCATGCTTGGTCTTTCTACAGGAGTCATCTTATTATCTTCACTTGTTTCTATATCAGGAACAATACAAGCATCCTCCTCCTCCTCCTCTGCTTTTCTTTTCCTGTAACGAAGAAGTCTACATACCGTGCATAATTCCTCTCTTGTAGTCCATGGTGCGATAATCTTGCATGCTCCAGATCGAACACGTTTATCAATCTCATTTTTGCTGTATAACCTTGACCAATCTTCTTTCACTTCATTTTCTGACGCCAGGTACTTCTCGTCACATCTCCTTCCTTTGCACAGCTTTAGATTCTCGCACAAATACACCAAGCCATCCACTGCGTTTTGTGTGAAGTCTATTTGTTGATGGATTTTTAATGAAGCCCCTCTAATCATCAAGCACGTTGTTTTTCCAAAATACAAAGTACATGTAACAATTTTACCATTTACAACATCAAGTGTTGGGCATGTAATCATCAAGTGCCCCAAGCTGTCTTTGCCTGCTTTACATTCATTGGGAATAAGGACTGGGGTATCTTCGGTTGAAATTTTAGATCTCTCCACAAGATCTATACAACAACTGTATTTAACATAATCTGTAAAAACGACTGTACGTTTGGATTCAGGAAATAATGACGTGATCATTCTTGAGAGCATTTTCTTCGAAGGGGTTAAATGAGGAGGTACAAAAAATTCCATGGCATTGTTGTAAATGTCTTGAAATCTTATCATTCCTCCAACTTCTTGTTGGTAATTGGTTGTTAGCCTGAAAATACAATCATTTTCTTTAGTGAGTCTTAAAAAGTTGAGTGAGAGAGAGAGAGAGAAAGAGAGAGAGAGAGAGAGAGAGAGAGAGAGAGAGAGAGAGAGAGAGAGAGAAGTCTAATGAAACAATTGGTTTACAATGAAAGCACATTCAAAATCCATACAGAAAGCATGTATCTCTGAGTCAGTGACCTATATCATGGCCTTTGAACCAAACTACCTGCATGCTTGTTTTGTAGTGAACCATTCCACCTTTAAAAATGTACATATACAATAAAAAAGTTTACTTTATTATTAAACTTAACATGTTCTTATGATTTTTGGCTCCAAAAGGAATGATAACCATATAATGTTGTTGTTGTTGTTGTTGTTGTGGGGCTTAACGCCATTTTCCAGCACACAATAGGCTATACATGGCGGCCAGTATTAATGGCGGAGGAAGAAACCAGGAAATCACCGGAAAAAACCACCTACCCAAGAGAAGCTATTGGCAAGCTTTCTCACATATCCACATTCACCGAATCTTAGACTCGAACCAACGCAGACAGAGGTGAGATAACCATATAATAATGTTTACGTTGTCATATGATGGTGCTAGTCAGAACTTCACAAGAGCCCTGTTTAAGAGGGTTAAGGTTATCATGCATGAATATTAAATTTGTAATTGTTTAACAAATCATAATATTGATCATTTAGACATTTATGCTTTTAGAAAAAATAAGCAATGTGAAAATACATGTATTGTGGTTCTTTAAATTGTATGTTTATAAATCTTGTTTCCATGCAGAATGGCAGAGTCACAGCAGCAGGTCCTGATGATGCAGAAAAAACCCCAAATGACAATATAAAAATTGTTACTGATATTCATGTCTTGAGATGTTTTCTTTCCAATGTAATTAAAAACAAAATTTATTTGTAATATTATGTGTGTTCCATTTTTCAGATGTTTAATCAAAATATTAAATGACAAAAACACAATGTCAGTTACTTCCTTGATGGGAATGCCAGTCTCAATTTCTCCAGAAATAGGGGAACTACACTGCATCACAGGGCTTTCCTTTATGATGGGAGATATGGTAAAGAGGATCTAGTTAAAAAAAAAACAACATCTAGGGTGATAATCCTGACAAAGCAGAGAGAATTGTATAAGGTGATGTGACTTGGATTTTTAACATAGCTTTAACAATTTTTCAGTCATATTGCAATGATGTCTGCAGTGTGGCAGTTCATAGTGATGTCTAGCAGTGGGGCATCATGTTGAAGACATGTAGTATGATGTCCCACCCAGTCACATTACTCCAGGCCGCCCAGTTCTAACACTAACCTCTTAATGTTGATCACCAAGCAAGGCAGCTCTTAGTACCATTTTTGCAAGCCTCTGGTATAACCCAGCCGGGATCAAACCCATGAGCTCCTGCATCTGAAGTGGATGTTCCAACTACTAGGTCATCGGAGAGAATTCAAAAGACAGATATACTAGTAATAGGAATGGTGTCTAGAAGAATGAGACATTGGAGTAATCTGCAGGATGATTCAGAAATCATTTGCCATTTTTGAAGGAATTCAAGCAAGTAATATGTCAAATTCAAATCACTTTTACGAATCATTTTGTTTGCAGAGTCAAGATAGTAGGGCAGGATGACGATAATGAAGCAGTAATTGCGGTGGCTTTAGAACTGCAGGTGATCTGTCTTGCCCTCACCTTAAAATGTGCATTAGTTCACTGTCAAGTTAACAGGATTATAAATGTGTATGGAAATGCTTAAAATATTTGAGATTTCATGGCCTGAAACATCTCCCCCATTCTGTCCTCCAGTCCCTTTGCTTATTTGTGTACATCCTCGACCCCATACTGAGCGAATTTTCTGGATTCACCACTGGCAGCAGTACCATATGTTTATAAATGTTGCCAATGCGGTAATGATCTCTTTCTCTCTCTCTCCAGAAAGTGGTACGGACCCAGAGATATAATCATATTGGAAACATCCTTAATAATGATACCAAGTAAATGATATCTTGCTCGAACATACATGACATTTTGTGAGGAACAATATAGCATAAGCAAAACAAACATTCACCAAACCAATCAAATGTATCTTTTGAACAGGTAATTTACTCTGATCACTAAGAGCTGCCACCAGTTCCAAATGATATGCACGACAATGCTTGAGATTTTTGTTTTGAAGCAGAAATATTCTGAAAGATCGTCCCTTATCACATGCATGTAAACAAGATCACACACACACGATATTGATACCAGCCTGCAGATTCTCACATCATCTTCAACTCTGTCATAAACTGAAGGATCTGATTAGGTTAACTTGTTAAAAAACGTTTTCTTACATCCTATGAGCTATATGAAAGTTTCCAAAAATGAACAGTTCCCATCAGAGGAATAGTTGTATAGCATTTACGATGTTGGTTCATATCAGTTATTTCTATCTGTGACTTTAATCTTCACAAAATGATTTACCACATACAAATGGCTTCATGGGTGGACATAAAACTTAAAATTATGTTAGTAACTGTAATGAATTAATTTGCTCATAATAGAAATATAGAGAAATTTAAACATTTTTAGATTTCTGGGACAATTACAATGTATGTTTATATAATTTTGATTTTTAGTATCATAAACGTACCATAAAAAGTTATGTTTCTGTTAAAATGATTATAGTTATATTATATAATACTGTAGGTAATGTGTCAGAAAGAGGACGATCTAGTATTCATGAGCTGTAAATAAACTTTGCAATGGTGAGAAATCAACTTAGAAGTTGAATGTAAAATAGACAATGATGGCATGATGGATAGAAAAATATTTCAGGTGTAAAACAAGCCCTAGATTATGATAGCAAACCGTTAGAGACGAAAATAGGAAAAGGAAATCTAGGGTCATGGGTGGAACGAAGTGTTCGGAAGTTACAAACCTTGTCTCTTATAAAGTATGAGAGGGAGGGTCCAATGTCAGAACGGTTCATGGGGGTAATCTGAGGTATTTTTGTCACTCTGTATGACATTTTTCATAAGATTATTGTTTTGTTTTTTAACATTAAGCTCGCGTCGAGTACCTGTGCATCAATGGTTAATTAGTGGTATAAAGACGTATCAGCTTATCTTCTTTCCTACTTTTTTTTTCTCTCTCCATCATTATGACCATCATCATAATTATAATAAATAGTACATCTCCCATACAAGTGTGTTCTCTTTCACTGTTATTTTCTGTCATGAAAAAAAAAACAAAACAAAAACAGTACAAACAACACATGATATTACCAGGCGGCAAGTTCTAGATGGTCATTCCAAGACATTTTTATTAATCGACCAAAATGTCTCCGCTCAGAAACAAGTTAACATGCGCACTGGGACAATGGCCATACCTAACCACGTCGAAACAATTCTGAATCCGGTACGCATGACAATATTCCGGATGATGATGATGATGATGATGATTATTATTCGTGACTACGCTGCTGATTAATATTAATATATTATCATTACCCAAATATTGACACAGTAAAACTATATTGAGCTTGCTAATGATATAGGTCCTTCCATCATATTAAAACAAAAAGCAGCAGAGGAGGTGAACAGACCACTTGGATGAGTTGTCATTTGTCTAAAAAAAAATTTCTCACGAAGGCTGAAAAAATAAATTTGATAATGCTAAACCAAAGCCTCTAACATTGACTCTATCAGGCCATGAGATTTTCTCTAATTGGGTTAGCTTGTCTCCGACTCTTTGTGTTTCGGTTACTCGCCGTGTGACTCAGTATTGGTCGTTCACATCATCTGCTTCTGTAATTAACCAAAGATTTTATCCAGACCTATACGATATCTGGATCTTGGGTTATGTAAATTTATTGTTATAAATTCGAATGGAACTTCTTGCGCTTTTGACAAAATGTTTTTAATCATAATCAAATACATAACACCTGAGCGCCAAGTAAAATAAATATTACGCAGCGTATGATTATCAACTCCATTTCTTGCAGTTATCTCGGATAACTTTTGGAATTTGTGTATAACGGTGTGTAACATAAATCAGGTCTGTATTTTATGTCTACCTCGAGAAAATATCATAGTTGGATTTGATTGTTTGTCCAGCATGACATCATCGTACACTACTAAATTATTAAAATTTCCATCAAGGTAATCTACAGATGGCGCTTTATCAATATCAGTGATAAAGTCAATAACGTCTTCATTTACTGATTTTTGCATTTTCATTAAAATCTTTAAGTACTTCATAACATCGTTGATCATCCACAGATGGTGATACTAAATATAATTTATTACACTGGAGCCATCGTATTATCAGAATAAGTAATAATTGTGTCTTATCAGATCCAGAAGGGCAAAATAATAGAACTTGGTAATAATCATTCTAATAGAACTTGGTAGCGCTGGATGGTGCCTTGCTGGTTCTTGTTTTCCTGTCGCTGGGAAATTAATTATATCCATATAATAAATAATATGAATTTATATTGCGTTAATGCAGAGTACCCACGTCCACCATTGCATTAACAACAAGGACAACAAAAAATAAAAGACGTGCAATTGCAGGTAAATGTTAAAATGTGGCTCACAAAAATATAACAGTATAATATTTACAACCATGATAACCTGGATTCTTAATAAATGGATAAGGTTTCGATATTCTAGGATTTTTATAAATTTTTTAAGATCTATAACGAAATCAGATACTTGCGATTCTGGTGGGTTTTTTTTTTTTATAAACTGGTTAAACTTCAGGACAACAAAATATTGATCTAATCGAACTTTGATAAATATCTCCAAAATAATCAGGAGAATTTATTTTAATTGCCGTTGAAAATATTGGTTCGTATACAGTGGTCGCTATTTTTGATTCTTTTCCTTTAGGAGATTTAATTCTGCACTGGAATTCATCATTGATATGTTCTATTTGAAAACTTATCGTTGGACTACAAAACTAATTGTCAGTCAGGAGTTCCATCAGGTTTATTCTTATCTGCAAATACTAATTAATTATTTGGCTGTAGTTCACCAAATGGTTTTGATCTAATATTTGGCCAACTATAATAAACCAGTAATTGTATTAATGATATTTCGTTTGATGGAATTGTGGTTGGAAAGTTAACGCTAAACTCAGGTTTGGTCGAACTTAATGATATCATAGAAGTTTTTGACGGTGCTGTACTATTGACGATTTGTTGAATTAATTCTCTCGACGCTGTCGATGACTCAGTCAATGATGCTGGCATTAATTTTATTATTATTATTATTATTATTATTATTATTATTATTATTATTATTATTATTATTATTATTATTATTATTATTAAATCAGGAATATTTCTCATCTGCTTTTTCGCTTTGGCTACTGTGACTAGAATCGCTAGCAATTCTGAAATCTTCATTATAAGTTATCATTATCGACAATAATAATCCAGCTCCAGCAATAATAGCATAAACAGAGCAAACAATTATATCAATAACAACCATACGTCTGCGATAAAAATTTTTTTTACTTTTACTGTATAATCGTCAATAACAAATATTTTTTTTTAGTTCGGTAAGACATTCACATACATGATTGACATTAAACGTCTATGTGGGACTGAAGTCCCTGGATTTGCTTAATTATACTTAATGACATGAAGTAATTAATTGTGGCGTTTCAGCGACAAATTACAGACACCACCAATAAGACGCTGCGGTTAATTTTTTATCATTTGGATCTAACATAAACGTTTCTTTGTTGTCTTTATTTAACACTATAGATACATCTCTAGAAAAAGCATCGACTGAGTGACGCCATAGATATGTGGTAAATCTACTAAATTTTGCACCTCTAAATACGGACAGCCTATATACAAGAGTGACTTCTGCAATATGTCTGATAGTGTTATTTTGCGGTTTCCACGTTGCTGATTTTGATACTACTGTGTATACTATATTGTTTTCTCGTCCGTAAAAAATTTCAATCAGATTAGTTTGTTTTTTTTTTTAACGAGGTTTGGAATTCCACTGACAGTATCATTGATTTTTGTGCTAATATCAGAGAGTGGATTTCCCCCAAAAATATCCAGGGTTCGTTTTACGTTTCTACGAAAATTCAAGAACAATAGCACTTGATTAGTAAAATCAATTTTGAGTTTGTTCATTCCATCGTCAATTGTTGTTAATAAAGTTGTGACTGGAATTTCCTTCTCATCGACATAATTTTTTCGTTGCAGAATCAAAATCAGATTCCGTTGTTCTGAGATTATTAATACTATTATTATTATTATTATTATTATTATTATTATTATTATTATTATTATTATTATTATTATTATTCATGTTGAGAAATTCACGTTGGTATTGATCATCGGCGTATTTTTTGTTGCGTCGTTCGCATCTGCAGTTGGGTTTCCAAGGCCCATCATTTTATTTCGATTCATGATAATATTTCCCGTTAACAAATCACCATCTTTATTTATATAATCGTTAACTGACATACCTGAATCTTGTATTTTACCCAGATCAGAAAAAGTAACGATATTATCAACAATTGCGGTAGGAATTCGTATGAGTACATCCGGTAGTTGAATATTACATGTCTTTATTCTTCCTTGTTTATCCTGGGGAAATAAAAAACTTCATTTTGATCCACACTTGAAATACTTAATAAATCATCGATTTCATTTCTGAGATCATCAAGAGTTGCATATTTAGGTAAATCACATGTTGCTTGCTTTGATGCCATTCTAGCAGCAGTTGCAGCAGCGCCTAATACAGCTGCTTTTGCACCAGCTGGGGATGCAGCGGCTATTAATGCTGGTATAGCTGCAAGAAGTGGACAAATTCGGCCAGATTTAGCTATATATTTGATAGCGTCCGCAGAAAGACTACGTTTTATACCTTTATTTGAAATTTTGGCTTCGATGAAGTTTCTGAATTGACGTTCTGATAACAATAATTTATTTGTACCGCTCATTTGTTCTTTCTTTAGCGATAAATTTATTCCATTTATTTTTTATGCTGATTGTAGCCTTTTAATCTGACCAGGAGTCAGGGTAACACTATCGTGATTATACTACATTATATTATCATAAACGATCTAATTACATGTTCGGAAAATATTTACATATTTTCTACTGGAGCATCAACGACTCTCTTTCGTCCATCAACACCTTCAAGTAACATCGATTTATCGCTGATTATAACATCAATTGCCCTATAATTAGCAATAACTCATATTGTCACACGAGCTCGAAAATGTATTTTAACTATTGATTGTCTGGTTAAATCTAAATGTTGGAGTGAAAAGTAATAAATCGGATATAAAGTTGTAAAATCTTACTGTGATATTTGTAAACCAGTATCAATGTTTTGATCACATCCCAATTACAATATATGACATGCTACTACTTTATTTCGATCGAAATTTAATAAAATATCCTCGAACGGTTCTTGATGTCCATTTGTCCTTGATGGAACTTCAGAAACACCAAGATTGTCAAATATAATAATACTATGATTTTTACTGTTAACTCGTGCGTAATCTTGTAATGCAAATAAACCATTAATATTACTCTGGATAGCATCTGTAGTCGTTGTCAACCATGATAACATTGATTTACCACCGTGACTCATAAAATATAGTAACCAATCTTTTTCAGATATTGTTGGAGTTATCATTGACATCCACAATGCTTCGTAAGCATCACCAACGAATCGCTATAATGCATCATAGTCTGAAGCCTTTCATGATAGTACAGCTGTATGTTTAGCTCCAAAAATAAACTTTCTGACATTTCTAATGAATCCAAAGTTATATGACAGTGGAATCGCAGATGAAAACACTCTTCTATAACCTTTTAACGTTGCTTGACGTGATCTAAATCCTAAGTTGAAATCTAGATCTACATTAATAATTATACTTTGTATATCCGCATCGGCGTTTCTAGCAAAATTACTTGGTTGTTCTATTTCATATTGTTGGTACTCTGGAGAATCAGAATTATCCTTTAAAAACATCATTGATGAACCAGCTGATCTGGAATAATGTGCGCTGTATCTTGCAAAACCAATTATTGTTGTAGCAACGTCAACATCCTTCTGAACTGATTCAATATTTTTTTCCGTCAATCATGTGCGTAGCTCTGTCAAATAACACCATAATACCATTATTAAAGAAACCAACACTAACATCAGCGGCGTATTCAGTATTAGCTGTTTTTAAATTTTCACCCTCTACCTTAGTAAATGCTTCAGCGGGTAAGAAATATCTACTTGAATCCTGATCTTGCAGTTCAATTATTCCACACTGATTTGGAATTCGTGCGTCATAAGAATATAAATAATCACGCACAGACTCATGTTATGTATATGTGATTAGATTGCTTGTGTGCAAGGTTTAAAATTCTTTTCATTTTATTTTTGTTTCATTGTATTCAACTGCAATGAATATTTTTCTCGGATTCGGGATTCTATTTTTAGTAATGAAATATATTTTTAGCACCAAGTTTGTTTTTCAAGATGAAGATGTAATACGTGAGAAATAACATTTAGTTCGTCTTTTCCTGGCAACAATATCAATAGGAAGTTGAAATGATTAGTCAGTATCACGGACATACTTTCTTCGCGTGATAAATGTTTTTTTGTTTATAAAAAAAAGGTGGAATGACATTGTCCTACGTTTGAAAATTGGCGTAGTAAGAGACCACATGAACAATCTCGCGAGATTTGAAGTGATGTTTTGAGTTTAAATACACATTCCATATATTTTTTCGGACAATCATTCAAAACCTTGAAGGAACAAGGTGTATTACTTTAAATTTGTTGCCAGAATATTTTGTTCTTCGTCTGATGTTTGGATTGAGTAATTTATTCTCCTGGACACTCAAAAAGTTGACTTATAAAAAATTCTGAAAGTTATTCATTGGAGTTTATTCTGGAATTATTCGGAAACAAAGTTTGTGATTCAAGTGAGGAATTGTTGATATTCACACGTTGGACTACATCTGACGTCATCGCCCTCCATATTCGTAGCAGCTTGATTTATTATTTTACCAATATTTACAGCCATTAATTCAGTGTTAGGTAATTTTACTGGCTGAAATTTCGTCGTATTAATCGTGCTAGTCTATCCTTGATTGCTGATAATGCTTTACTAGCAATATCACCAACAGCACCAGTACCTTTTTCACGAACAACATCAAGAGCTTTCGTTCCAAGTTGCTTTGCAATCGGTATTGCTTTTGGGACTATCCTTCTAAATAGACCCTGAACAGCATCATAGAGTCTATATCCGTAGGTAGTTTTGTATACTGGTAATCTTTAATTTATTACCCTGACCATAATTGGTCTACGTTTAGTATTATGTATGATCATTTTATTACAGTAACTGTATTTAATTACGTACTCAATCACTGTGGTAGTCGTCGGCGATTTCATTAATGAGAGACCGATACATATTAATATCCATGATACCACCTGTAAATAGGTATCAGCTGCTTCATTAATGATTTCTGGGAAATTATTATCAGCTCGTTTTCTCCCAATCAGAATTTCTTTTCGATCAACATCTGCAAGAAGGTTATTACGACAATACGACCACTTCCTTGAGTAGTAAGACCACATCCAGTTGCGCCAAGGTCAGGATCGATATACACTTTAATTGTTGACATTAACTTACTTTCTTGCTTAGTTTTTTTTAGACCGTGCTTCCTTTTGTCTATTTTTCTTATCTTCCTCAGTTCTGATTTGTTGCGTGTAAGTAGCGATGCATCCCTAATCCAATAGGCAGATTTTAGAGATTTAATATATTTGGTTTTTACATATCTTTTTTTTTCATGTTATCCATACGCGGCAATATCTATTACTCGTTTTTTGTCCTTGATAGCGGCAAGACCTTCAGGCGTAAATTTATCTGTAATGCAAGTTCTGGTACTTGAAAGAGGTTGTGACCATTCTTCAGGTTGTTGTTGAGGAGTGTGAACGGGTGGTAGTTTGAGCTGCTTGAATACGGACAGCAATATTGACAGGCAATGTTGCAAAAGCTTTTTGTGTTTATTCAGTTACTTCAAAAATTTCTTCGCTGGTTTGATAATTGGTTTAAATAACTGTTCTGCACCTTCTGTAAATCCAAACTGAGACTCCTGACGAGCTTGTTGTTGTTGTTTGACAGAATCACGGACGGGTAGATAATTTTTAAATTGCCTCTAATCGCTCTCGAGCTAATTTATCTGAGTGTGGTTCTCCAATAGTCATTATTGATATAACAATGATTTAATTACTACAGCAGCAGAGGAGATGAACGACCAACATTGAGTGACCCGGCGAGTAAACGAAACACAAAGATTCGGAGATAAGCTAGCCCATTAAAAAAAATCTTATGACCTGACAGAGTCAATGTTAGAGGCATTGGTTTAGCGTTATCGGCATTATTTTTCAGCCTTCGTAAGAACCTTTATTTTATAGACAAATGATAATTCAGCCAAGCGGTATGTTCACCTTCTCTGCTGCCAAAAATGTCATATATAACATTTCAAAAAATACCATTTACTTGTTTACTAATTCGCCTTAATGAAATTGAAAACTTTATGATGAACTTACATAGGATCAACTGCAAGTAGTATATCTAAACCTTTGATAAAGTCTTTTACTAGTAACCTGCATTGAATGTGAATATATGATTCAATTCACACTGACGACAACGTTGTAGATTTATAATATTTTCATTTTGCATTCCTTTTAAATTTACAATGTATTTCTTTTTGCTTTTCGCCATATAAGAGAATATCATCATCATCAACATCAACATTAACATGTGGTAGCTATTTATTACTTCATGCCGTGTCTCTGTTTATATTGTATTTTATTTGTTAATCTCCATATAAATCCTTCACAAGAAGATGTAATATTTGGGTTACATAGAATGATCCTATGTTTTGTTTCGATCTTGGCTTGAAGTTTTCCAACTATACGTAATTTCGTTTCTGATCCATAGGCAAATACATTTGTGTCTGTTTTCTGCAGTATAGGCTTAGGTTTCAGCTTTGCAGATGTGTGTTCGTCCATGACATTAATGCTTGATCCTGTGTCAATCAGTACCTCTTTTTGTTCCATCTACTTCTACCATTGTGTGAGGTTGTTTTGGTTTGAGACTGTTTAAAGTACTGACATTATCTCGAGTTTGCAGGCCACAAGTGTATTCTTCATCTGAGCTCTCAGCTGTACTACCTCTATCTGGACTACCTCTTTCTTGCTGGCTTTCTACTTGATTAACTTTGCTTTCTACCTTGAATCTGGATTTACAGATTTTGGCAAAATGGTTTTTCTTCTTGCAGAAATTGCATCGTTTCCCTCTTGCAGGGCACTGTCTATCTTTGTGTAGATATTCGAAACCACAATTTCTGCATGTTTGGTTTCTGTATTGTTGTTTGTTGCTGCCTTTAGCTTTCTACATGAAATGCGTCTTGCTTCTGCAACGACTTGGTGTCCTTCGCATTGTTATGGCATTGGCATTTTCTCTTTCTGATTTTTCTATTTCTGTTGCTTGTCTGTCAGAGAGTTCCATGGCACAGGCAAGTGTGAGATGTGTTAGGTCCAACTCATCACGAAGTTCACGACGTCTAATACGTGTTGACAAACATCCTTGAATTAATTGTGACTTTATTTCTCTGTCGACATCATTGAAGTCGCACGTTGCTGAAAGCTGCCTTAACTTGGTGTGGTGATCATCAATCGATTCTCCATTTTGTTTTTCTTGGCGAAATTTGTAGATATCAAATTCGTGGTTCTTCTTTAGTGCGAAATAGTTTGTCAACTTTTCTACGGCGGTTGGATAATCTTCTGTCTCTTGTAGGGTTTCAAAAATGTCGTTTACTTCCTCTCCTGCATAGTGTAAAAGCAATGCACGTCGACGTTTTGTGTCTCTGATGTAGTAATGGTTGTAGTTCTCATGAACTGACTCGAAATTCTCTCTGTGGGCTTCAGTAATCCTTTTCGGGGCTCGACGAACAAGGTGACGGAAACCCACTCTGAATTCCGTACCAGTGTTCGAGGGTTATTCGAGAAGTGGATCAAGATGGCAGAAGTCGAGCGATCGTACGACGGGTTACGCAAGGTTATATTCAAGGAGCATGTCCTGGGTACTTACCTTCGAGAGTTGACAGTAATCAGATCGGAAAGAGAGAACAGGACTCTCTAAGAGATCGATACTGTAACGCCGTACCCGGGCTAAAGTATTTTGGGTCCCTGTGCCTAGCTTTTGATTGGAAAGAATAACACATGACCGTAAAAAATAAACATCTAAAGTATTTATTTTTTGTAAATTACCTGAAGGACAAGAACATGTGGACATAGAATTACTGAATGTCAATACAGTTACACACACACACACACATACATATATATATATATATATATATATATATATATATATATATATATATATATATATATATATATATATATATATATATATATATATATATATATATATTCAAGACTTAATACTAAACTTATGTAAACCAGAGAATCGCTGGATACAGAGGTGATGGACTTCCGTGTGGGAAGGTGCAACGGAGCTTCAAATATACTTGCACATTCTCCACCTCTGAGTAGATTTCAAAATATATTTGCAATTTTATATATATATATATATATATATATATATATATATATATATATATATATATATATATATATATATATATATATATATATATATATATATATATATATATATATATAAATATCACATAGAATTTACGTCATTTAAGCAAAGGAAAGAGTTGCTTAAGTCGTGGCGGTGAAGATGAAATATTAACTTTCAGGAGCTGAAGATCATAAGATGAAAGTACAACGAGAGTTTGCCTTTTAATGAAGGTGAAAAGTGACGATTTGGTAAGGACTTAACATTAATTACTTATATAACAGTTTCTAAGGGAACAATATATATGTTTCCCAGGATTATATAGATTTTAATGATCTTTAGCCTTCACTTGCATAGATTAATTGCGGTAATAATTCACCGTAGGTGAAGTCATTTCAACCAATACATTAGCAGGTGTCACCTCAAGAATAATAATTAACTTCTGGAATTCCCCGTAATGTTAATCAAGATTACTAAACTTCATTAGATACTAACCATTGCAATTTGATTATATCTATCTAACATGGCCTGAGTCATTCTAGAATTAATAAAATTGTTACAACGTCACTCGATTTAATTTCGTCTGCTCCAAACGCTGGACAGGCTAACAGTGACGTTCTATATTGCATGTACATGGAGCTATTTATACAAAAAGGTCAGGTGACCTATATACAATCAGATTCCATAGTTCTCACTGACCAAAAGATTGAAAATGGCGGATTAGTATGTGCAGCGAGTGCACAGCAAAACATTAGAATTATGCAATTATACATTAGGCAAGGTAATTTCATTATACTGATATAACTAACAAGTTACCGTGAGGGAAAAGGGAAGGTCGGAGGTGGATCTACAGGTAAGTATGCCATTCATAGACATGGACAGGCCGCAACCACGGGCCTTGCAGGACGACGAGGGCAGCCGCCGTGCTACAACTGCAAGCGCCCTGGACATTTAGCAAGTGACTGTCCCAAGGGAAGGCAGACCCATGTGAATGCCGTCGCTCGAAAGAAGTGCGAGACAGAGGCAAGCTGCAAACCAGCAAACCTCACGTCTGTAACTTTCAACGGAGAAGGTGCCAATCTTTTGTACAACACGGGGTGTAGCTTTCCCGCCGTTGTCGACTAGAAATACGTGAAACCTGTGGACTACACAGTGAAAGTAATTGAGGTTCAGTACGCGAACAGCGTGCTTGACACGTTGTCAGTGGCTGTCATTGACCTAAATTCACCATACTTGACGGGGAAAATTGAAGCTGCGTGCTTGCATGGGCTATCACATGATGTCATACTGGGATATCGTTATATGTTGCCACAACCGAACCCCGAAACCTGCGCACTGAAGCACCCAGAATCGACAAACGAAACCGACGCCGATGGAAGTTACGTCAACAACGATGAGTAACGCACTTCCAACCGAGTTGAGGTAGCTTCAAAATGAAGACTCAACTCTGGTGCAGTTGCATAAACTCGCTGCAGAAGGAACGGAAAAAGAAATTCAGGATGACGCGGTTAAGTTCATATACAAGAAAGGGGATAGCAGGAACGGAAAAGAACTCTTCAAGAAAGACGTCGTGCCAATGGAGAAGCGAGGTGAAGTGTTAAAACTTGCGAATGAAAGTCTCATGGAACACATATATGAATTGCCAAGACGTGCGATCGTCTTGTCAAGGAATTATACACTGCCAGGGGTCCAGGAAGATGTTAAGAGGTTATGTCTCTCCTGTGATAAGTCTCAGAGAATAGCACGAAAACGGATCATCGACCCGTCCCTTTGTGGAGTACACCTATTATAGATGAGTCATTTTGACGCGTCGCGATGGATCTGATCGGACCGATAAAACTCGCGTCGTCGCAAGAAAAAAGGTATATTTCAAAGTAGTAGATTACGCTACACACTATACGAAGGCCGTCGTGTTGCGTAATATTGATTCGGAAACCGTCGCAGAGGCGCTGTTTGGAATTTGGTCAAGAGTCTGAGTGCCCGACGAGATCCTGACCGATCAAGGGACACAATTCATGAGTCGTGTGATGGGTGTGGTGAACCGATTGATGTCGCCTTAAGAAGCTGCGTGAAGGCCGTGTTAAAGATTGATATGGGTATATTCCTGCCATGATGTTCGTATCTCGGGAAGTACCTCAAGCTGGTTTAGGGTTTTCTTCCTCTGAGCTCCTGTATAGGAGGACTGTACGTGGTTCCATCGCCGTACTGAAACAGCTGTGGACGAACAAACACGGTCTCGAAGAGGTACGTACCAACTACCAGTACGCCGCTGATTTGCGAAACACACGGGAAAAAGTTTGTACCCTCGCACAGCAGAACTTCAAGCGAGTAAAGTCGCGTCATGCGAAGTACTTCAACAAGCACGCGAAAACACGCCAGTATGAAGTAGACGACAAGGTGTTGATGTTGCCCCAAGAAGGTTGTGGGGTCATATCTATCTGATAAGGCTATTGACTAAGGAAAAGCTGAACCATACTAACCTCCTAAAGAAATACCAAGAAAGAGAAACCGTCAGCGACTTTTTTGTCGCCATTATTGTCACCGAAGACACCAAAGGCGATACGGAAGATGCGAACACTATCCCGAGCTGTCCATTAACGAGGTCTGAGACACCTTCAGACGTGGAGTGACCCCATGTTGACTGCGGAGCAGCGGGAATAGGGACGTTGCTGGCTGGCAGTGTATTCCGATGTGCTTACGGAAATACCAGGGAGAACGTCACTTGTCGAGTCTGGGATGAAGCTAGTGGACGATCAACCGACCGACCAGCCCAGCGGAAACCCCACCCTTAAGAAACGCTAAACGACAGGTGATAAGAGAAGAGATCGAGTAGATGATTGCTCTGGGAATAATCGAACCCGACGATTCTTCGTACAGCTCTCCTGAAGTCTTAATGCAGAAGGATGGCACCCATCGCTTTTGTGTCGATTACCAGAAGCTGAATCAGGTGACGAAATTTCAAATAGAAATGCTACCTGACCCGAAAGATATTTTCGCTTCTGTCTCAAAAGCAAAATGTTTCGAAGTTGGATATGTCCAAGGTCTATTGGCAAATTCAGGTAAGGTAAGATGATAAGGTATAGCTCGCCTTTGCTACTCCAGACAGGACATACCAATGGTTAGTCATGCCGTTCGATATCCAGAATGCGTCTTTCTTAGAATGATGCCTAAGTTGTTGTAACTCTTGCGATATAGGTGTTCACATCTTCATTATCTCTTGCTAGCCACGGAGACGTGGGGTGAGCACCTAATTCTAATAGACGTTCTGGAATAGCTACGTCAAGCGGGATTGATGGCTCACCCTTCTAAATGTCACCTTGGGTTCCCAACGTTGCACTATTTGGGAAAAACACCGAGTCAAGGCACTGTCCCCTGAGAGGTCTAATGTGGAGCAGCTGAGAAACTCTGCACCCCACAATGAAAACGGATGTGAGGTCATTCCTGGTATTGGCCGGGTATTACCAGAGGTATGTGGCCAATTTCATTGCAATTGCAGGGGTGTTATCTGACCTGACCAGGAAGCAGGCCCAGAGGAAAATTATTTGGACGGATGCGTGTGAGCAAGCTTTATTAACAACGAAGGATAGGCTGACATCCGATGCTGTTGTCCATCTACCAGACCTGTCCAAAGACTTCATTCTGTGCACTGACTCGTGTGACACCGCCTAGGAACAGTAGTACTGCAAGATCACTAGGGGACTCTTTTTCAAGTCGCGTACATCAGCAGGAAACTGTCTACTACCGAGAAGAACTACTCCGTATCGGAAAGGAAATACCTTGGAATCGTATTCGGAATATCACGGTTCAAGCGGTACTTATACGGGCGGAAGTTCATATTGGAGACCGACCACCAACCCCTCGCCTATCTCGCGCAGGCTAAGTTGTCCAATGGAGCTTGAAATGTTGGTCGCTTTTCTTACAGCAGTATCAGATGCAGATCAGATACGTGAAAAGAACAGAGAACGTAGACGCCATTTCATGAGCAGAAGTGCTGAAATGGCATAGATCGCGCAGCAAATAACCGTATGTTGTGCGTGTGTTTATGTATGTAGCCAACATGTAGCATTGTTAGTATTGTATTTTGTTGTTTCGCGTAGTAACGCACATTTACATTTGGAGCAATTATGGGGGAATAGAATCCCGATTTCTTTCTCAAGTGTGAGTGTGTCACGTTTTGCAGCTCAGATAACAGGATATGTATAAAGTTGAATATATTATTACCGCGTTTGAAGTGGTAAACATCGCTGCAAGCTGTGTTAATCGATTTTACATGTGGCCAGCCACCCAGATTATAGAATAGCCGCCAGTCACAGGGCTCATAGTCCTCGAACCCAGGTGTTAAACATTGGTCCAGGGATCAAAAGTAAGCCCGCAGGGTGAACGGGGCGTGTTCACACCCGTCATGTAGACAGACAAGCAAGAAGACACTGGCAACTAAGTTGATTGTACACATGCCACAGGAATTTCCAATCGGTATAATGGTAGAGAGAGGGATTAAATCTTAGATCCGAATTGTAGATGAAATCTTTCAGTAAATTGATCAGTATACCGGGCCAGATTATGAGAGGTACAGCTTGCTGTTATAAGAATTAAGTATACTCTTAGAGAAGCCACTCGTAATTTGGCGGGAAACGTAGGACCGGAATTGAAATCGGAGAAACTTGGACAAGGTCAGTAAGTTATTTGCTTGATTTTTGCAAAACATTACATCAGAATTGTATTTGTAGTATGTATATTTCATCACTGGGACTGTTTTAGTATTTAAAATTACATTGTAGTGTTTCATTTATATGCGCATTTGAGACATAAATTTGAGTTTACATAGGTAAGTATGTAGGTTGCTAGTTCATCAGAATTAATATTGAAATTCGCTAGCAGGTTACATTGTAGCAACCAGTAATGCGTTATATTAGAGTTTAATCAAGTTTGAATTGGAGTTTAGGAAAATATATGCACAATTAGTTACAATAGATGTTTGAATATATCAGAGCATAGATATTTGAATATTTGTATATTTGGTACGAGTTGTGATGGAAATATATGCATTTAATTGTTGTTTATTGGTTGGTATAATCAAGAATGTACTAATGTGAAGCAATTTATTGTTGTATGTATTAAGAGTAATTAATACAGTACTTTTATTATTTTATTTTATTTTTGTTTTCGGTGTGAAAGAATGCGTACCCGGTGAAATTTAATAGCCGTTATCTGATGATAGACTGTATGTAGTGTGAGATATGAGCGCTGAGGAAAATATTGTACCATCCTTGTTTTCTGAGGAAGTTTTCCAGTGCAACTTCGTAGTCCCGAGTCTGTAAAAGGGAGACGGAAGTGAGACTGACAGTGCAGTCTGAATCTACGTGTAGTCGACATAGAAAAGAGGGATAGAAGGGGTGGAGGAGAAAAGTGGTCTGGAGGAGGAAACAGGAGAAGAAGGAACTTGGAGGGAGTCAGGGAGGACAAAAGAGATTCAGAAGATAGAGAGAAATACACAGCTGAGTAGTACACAACGACAGGTGGAAATCTCTCACTATGAATCAAATGATGCAATAGGCTAAAAAAAAGGGGTTAGCGTTACAAGTGTATTTTGGAAAATTAGAATTATTGACCATTAAATAGTTATTAAATTGCTATTACTGAACACCACCCTTTTTGTATCTTTAATCATTTAACCGTCGGCATTGCTGGCATGGGGCTTGGAGCTGTAGATCTAACTTTCAACTAAATCAACCTCCAACCAAAATCGAGCTTGAATGGGAATTCTACAATAATTTATGTATTGGAAGCACACACACACACACACAAACAAAACCTCAGTGGAGCAACCTTTTACAATAACGAAAACAAAACTGAACAGTACGTCTTCACTTAATCATCTCTCAACATTTAGAACAGTGTTCGATTGAAGTGGTACCCGAAGATATTGCTGCTACGTTATTCAAATAATACAACTATATCCTGAATTATAATATCCCTGCAAGAAATTATTTTGAATCAAATGCTTAATAATTCAAGTGTGTAAAGCAATTAAACGCTTCAAAGCAAAACTTTCACCGAGTTCTCAAGTTTCTTGTTCTTTCCTAAAAAATCCTTTTCTTTCTTCCAGCCGTTTCAATAATGTACAAATTGGACTTATTAGAGAATTAAACGTGAACCTCACCTGATCAGCCAGTCAAATTGTTTTCAGTTGTTCACATTTGACTTGTTCACCACTACAATCAATAAATTTATAACGTAAAATTAGGTCTAATACGTAAATAAATTTTGTTAGGTACATATACCTTCTGAATACAAACGATTTATATAAATAAATTATTCATTGTTACATTCATGTCATTTACATTGATATATTAAAATCTATACGAGTTCTTTGAGTGCAAGACGCTTAGCTTACAGGACCTGGGCCACCCTGACCAGGTAGGGTTTTGGC
Organism: Potamilus streckersoni; assembly: GCA_016746295.1. NCBI lineage: Eukaryota > Metazoa > Mollusca > Bivalvia > Unionida > Unionidae > Potamilus > Potamilus streckersoni. Next base: position 1,636,080 of record JAEAOA010000748.1, on the reverse strand, counting down.
ACTACCCAAATATACCTGGCCTGACAGGGTTTTAAGATAAATATGTGATGTTGCTAGGTCAAGACCCCCACCTCCACGCCGTCTTTCTGGGTGTCTGTAGGATTTTTTTTTTTAAATCAAAAGCACAAAACTACATGGAAGAGTGCAAAGGAATTATAACAGTACTTTGAATAGGAATGGTTAACAGGGAAGAGAAATAGCTATCGGCGGAGCAGAGACACCCGACCAGGTCGAAACTGAATCGGTTACTCCATGTCAGTTACTCGGCAAAATTCCTCTGCTCGTTCATACCCAATTTAAATGTTATGTCCGGATGTTCCTGTAGTGGCCTGTTACATGGAGAAGTGCCTCTATATCTGAATTAACCAGAATTCCACCCAAATCAAATACTGAATACAACAATAAGAAAATGATTCTACTAAAGAATTTAAGGCAAGAATGAGAAATTTCTTGGTAAACAACATTATAATGAAAAGTAATAAACAAAACAGAACTGACATTAGGGTCAAAAGTTCATTTCTAGAAGATACAAATTGTTAACAAGACAAAATCTGTTATCAAATTATGATAAAGAACAATGGTAAACATCAGTTTCAACAGGTTTATTCATAGGGAATACCAATGTCTTAGACCCAGACTCCAACAAGCATATTTACTTCCATTTATAATTATCATAATATTTAAACCATACCCAGAGAAATATTAACTCTGTATTATTTTTTTTTAATAAAATAAAGTTACAGGTCAGGTACACAATTAAAATGATTTTGAACAAGGTGACATCCAAAATACCATTGTGCACAACATATCATCATCAGTCCAGTATTCTGGTAGGCCATTGGGGCAATACACAAGACTGAACAACCAACTGCCTCCATTCCTCTCGATTTTCCATCTTTCTCAGCAAGTCGTTTAATGCCAAGCTTGTCCACTCTCGAATTCCCACCTCTTTCTCCGACTGCCTCTTTTCTTCCGTGTACAGTGCCCTGCAGGATTGTATTGGCAAGTCCTGATGATCGTAAGACATGCCCATACCACTGCAGTTTACATATTTTTCACTGTGCTCAGGTCTTCATGAGGCCCAATGGCTTGTCTGAACCTCTGCTGTATTTCTTCATTGGTAATACGGTCCTTGTATGAGACACCAAAGATCTTTCGGAAGCATCTCATCTCTGTGGCTTCTATCCTTTTCTCTATGTCAGCTGTTATGGTCCATGATTCACAGGTGTAGAGAAATATGGAGATAATTAGTGAATGCATCAGTCTGACCTTTGAACTGAGTCCAATGTTCTTGTCATTCCAGATGGGCTTCAGTTTTGTCAGCACTGCTGCTGTCTGCGCAATCCTGAAGGGTACTTCATCGCTTCTATCCTTCACCTATTATAATCCCCCCTCCTGACACTTAAAGCTGTGGACTGTTTCTAGCTTCGTACCTGTCAGTACTGATGTCCTTTGTGTTGTTGGTCATCAGTTTGTTTTCCTCTGCACTGATTTCCATGATGTCGGCTGCACAGGTTTTGTCCAAGCTCTCTATTAAGCTATGTTTTACTCATTTCCTGCTAGTTCATCAATGTCGTTGGCAAAACATTAAGTTGGTGACTGTTCTGCCTCCGATGCTGACTGTCCCTTCATGCTTTTCAAGCATGCCATCCATGATTATCACCAGAAAGAGTGTAGAAGAAAGCAGAAATCCTTGTCTGATTCCGACTGTCGTTCTGAACCAGTCCTCTATGCTGCCGTTTAATTATACTGCACTGGTGGCCTTGTCATACACATGCTCTATTACTGTGATGAGGTTGGCATTTATGTTGTAGAGTCTCATGGATGCCCTCAAGGCCGCATGCCGTACCCTGTAAAATGCCTTCTTGAAATCCACAAAGCCGTGGTATAGATCTTGCTGGTGCTGGAGGTACTTCTCACACACTATCGTGAAATCGAAGATCTGCTTTGTTGTGCTGAGCCCTGCTCTGAAACCTGCCTGCTCCTCGGCAATGATATTTTCAGCCTGTGGCTTTAGTCTGTTTAGCAGTATCCTTCGCATGACTTTGCTTGGATGGCTCATAAGACTAATTGTATGATGGTTTTGACACTGTTGTATGTTGTCTTTCTTGGGAGGGTGATGATCAGTGATTGTGTCCATGTTTGTAAGGGCGCTGATCATTGCTTCTCTTCCTGCTTGGATCAGTGCTGCTGCGATGTTGTCTACTCCTGCTGACTTCCTCCTTTAAATGATCTTGCTGTTGCTTCTACTTCTTCCCATAGGAGAAGGTGGTTGTCGTTGCTAGATGCCGGAGGAACATTCACTACCTCTGGATTTATTGTGGGCTGAAAGCTGTAAAGTTCTGCACTGTACTCTACATCTTTTCAGAATGTCATTTTCTTCTGTGAGGCTGTTTCGGGCTTTGTCCTGTAAGGAGGTAACTCACCATTGTTTTGTGCTTGTTAGATCTTTGACCATCTGGTACGCTTTCTTGCTGTTATTCCTCCCTCAATGTCTTCTAACTAGTTCTCTTTTCCTTTTTCATTCTTTTCTTGACTTTCTGGTTGTCTGCCTTGTACTGCTATCTCTCCTCTATCGATCTTCTTCAGCTCTCTCCTCTTGTCACACAGGTTCAGGACCTCAGCTGTGACCCAAGGCTTCTTGACTGGCCAATGTCAACGATGGATCTCACTGGCTGTTTCGGTCATTGCAGTATTAAAGGCAGTGATCAACGTGTCCATGTCTGTATCAACAGTATCGAGAATGGTGAGTAGTTCCCACCAATCTTTGCTTGGAAGGCTTCTGCTACTTTTGGATCCTTAATTTCTTGAGATGTAACTTTATTCTTGTTTGGTTATTTTTCTTGACCTTCTTTAGATGTAGCCTGTAGACAGAACATATAGTCACAGTAATTAACGATACAAATTAGACATACATAACACCTTCCCTCATAAAAAAGACAAATCTATTTACTAAAGTTTTTTTTAACTATTAGTCAAATATACACAAAATGAAGACTTGTCAATAATACACAATGTACATGAAGTATTACAATACTTCTGTACACGTGAAAGTGTATCTGCAATCAGATTATCTTTTCCCATGATGTGCCTGGTGTTCATATTGCATACCTGGTAACTAGTGGATTTTTATCACCAAAAAAACTTCAGTGATCTTACTGTGTTGATCAACGAGGTGTACAGTCCACCCTACAGTGTCTGGGATTGTCAATGAGGCCTGACAGGGTGAGTCAATGAGGCCTGATAAGATTGCATCAAAAAGCAATTCCTTCCCAAGAACATATATTGCCAAAAAGTTTTGCATCTTTGTGAGAGGTGTAAATTCTTGATGATCTTTCATCTGTTTCTTACGCATGCTGAAACCTCCCTGAAGCTTAAACCTGAATGCCTATGAGGTTAAATCCCAAATTATAAGCAAGTCGTCTCCTATAGACAGAAATCATCCTGGTGCATATTTATTTGCTATTTGCTTGACTCCAAGTTACAGAATAATTTCTTTAAAATGTACATCAAGTGAGTGATGCAAATACTATGGCTAGCATCATACATATTCATAATCGTATACCCTTCTTTGGGGTCGCCTGTAAACAACATTGAAGTAAATGTGCAATTGGTTGATGCTCTATCCATAATTATATAATCTACAATGAAACCTCTGTAGTAAAGTTTGTCAACCATTTCCCATATATTTATAAAAATCTGGTGGGCTGTGACTTTCTGATGCAAAATATCAAACTGGCCATCTAAATCCTGTGAATCCATGAAATATCAACTAGAAAACACAGGTTGCAAGCTTGATCTCTTTTTGACCGTTCAGTATCACATTAATTCTTTTGTTTATCTCACCCATGTCCACACTGCCAACCAACTTCCATTCATCACCTTCCTTTGATATATGTTAAGTTGTCATGAATTGTCATTTCATCAATTAAAATTTCACCATGTTTTCCAAGTTGACTAATCTTCTGTCTTTCTGCCTCTAACCATAGAATTCAAATTTTCGTCAACATTTTTTTGTTGCTGTTTAACTGAGTTTTTGTAGTATTGCAAAAGACGTTTGGAAGGCAGCGTCAGAAATCCAGATGACTCAAGGTCCTGATATGCACTGGGTGACTTGGAATATAGATTCAAACAAAGATTTATAATATCCTGATTCCACTGCCTATGTCTTGGATCCTTCTCTTTCTCATTATTTCTAAGTTGAGATTCCAACAAAATGTTAAATCTCTCTGGGACACCACTAACTGTAACAGCATTAAGCAGTTTATCTGTTTCAGTGTCAGCATTTGCAGTTAACATTACTTCTGTTGCCTTGGCCACCATCCCATTTGGTTCTAATTTCACACTTTGTGTTTCTTCAGGAATTTTCTTATTATCTTCACTTGCTTCCATATCAGGAACAATGCAACCATCATCTTCTTCTGCTTTCCTTTTCTTCTGGCAATGAAGTCTAACTCTACATGCCAAGCATAACTCCTGTCTGGAAGTCCATGGTATGACAATCTTGCACAGTCTTGACCGTACACGTTGATCAATTTGATTTTCGCTGCAAAACCTTGACCAATCTTCTTTTACATAATGTTTTGATGCAAGGTACTTCTCGTCACATCTCCTTCCCTTGCACAGCTTTAGATTCTCGCACAAGTACACCAAACCATCCATTGTGTTTTGTGTGAAGTCTATTTGTTGATGGATTTGTAATGAAGTCCCTCTAATCATCAAGCACGTTGTTTTTCCAAAATGCATAGTACATGTAACAATTTTACCATTTACAACATCAAGTGTTGGGCATGTAATCATCAAGTGCCCCGAACTGTCTTTGTCTGCTTTACATTCTTTTGGAATAAGGACTGGGGTGTCTTCAGTTGAAATTTTACATCTCTCCACAAGACCTGTACAACAACTGTATCCAATACGATTTTCATAAATGACTATACGTTTGGATTCAGGAAATAATGATATGATCATTTTTGAGAGCATTTCCTTCGAAGGGGTTAACAGAGGAGGGACAAAAAATTCCATGGCCTTGGTGTAAATGTCTCTAAATCTTATCATTCCTCCTACTTCAGGTTGGTAATTGGTTGTCAGCCTGGAAATACAATCAATTTGTTTAATGAGTCTTGAAAGTTTAAAGAGAGAGAGAGAGAGAGAGAGAGAGAGAGAGAGAGAGAGAGAGAGAGAGAGAGAGAGAGAGAGAGAGAGAGAGACTAATTTTCATGCAGTAATATTTTTTCATTACAGTCACAGCAGCAGTTCCTGATCATGCAGAATAAAAAAAACAAATGACAATATAAAATTACTTATATTCATATCTGGAGATATGTTTTCTTTCCAATGTAATTAAAAACAAAATTTAGTGTCATTTACTTCATTGATGGGAATGGCCACCCGGTCTCCAACAATAGGGAAACTACAGTGCATCACTGGGCTGGTCTTTATGATGGGAGATATAGTAAAGAGGATCTAATTTAAAAAAAAAAAAACATATCTAGGGGGATAATTCTGACATAGCAGAGAGAATTGTGTAATGTAATGTGATTTGGACTTTTAACATAGCTTTAACAATTGTTCAGACATATTGCTATGATGTCTGCAGTGTGGCAATTTATAGTAATGTTTAACACTTGTATGATGAAAAGAAAATGTTAAATGTAAGGGAATGGGGACATTGGACCCCAAGGTATAGATGAACTGAAATCAAGGATCAAGTTTGAAATGTCAGAAATCAAAAGTATTAAGTGTAAATGGTTTAATATAAAGGGCAATAATACCTAAAAGAATAAAAAAAAAACCCAGATAGAATGGAAGAAGAGGGAGACTTATAAATAATTGTTGTCTCTATGCAGATAAGTCAAATTAAAGTTCAGAATTATCAGCTGATTTCATCACCATTTGCATTAAAGCACAAATTGAAGGTTTCAGATTCATGCTTTTTGACTAAATAAAATTAACCCTATTGACTTGGGTATGTTTTGAAACACCTTTAGGGCAATGTACAACATAAAGAACAATAAAACTGAGGTGTATTAAGGGTGATGAAGAAAGGGATCCATATGGGAAAGGGATATATTAATCTCGAATTTTGCTGGTGTTTAATTTGAAATCCCACATTATTGAGAGCATTATTGTTGCCTTTTAGAAAACAATAAAATTAATATTTATTTTCAGGGCAAAAGATTTATCATCAGCGAGCCGCAGCACCCAAGATACTGGTCTTGAAAGAAGGTCCACAGTGATTTTAGTTAGAAACATATCAAATGTTTTGTTGCATGGCACAGGAGGAGTAGTGCATGTTCTTCCAGAAAAAGGACATCCAGTCATTAATTTTGTTGGGAAATCTTTCCATTGCCATTGATCAGCTTTGAAGTGTTCAATTTGCAATGTAATAAGGATGTGTTGCAGCATAGATCCAATACCCCATACAACTTTCATATGCAATAACAATCCACAGGGCACAAGGACAAGCACTGGATAGACTGGACTGCTATTCATTTTTCTCACCTGGTCAAATAGGAGTTGTCCATGGGAAAAGCATCATGCAAAGAAGGCCTCAGGATTCTGAAGTACACTTAAAAATCAGCATGCCTCAAACATCCACAATCAGTGTATGACATTGACAGCTATGTTGGAGTTGAAAAGAAAGAGGACATTTTGTGCTGTCAATCTCAGAAAGGCAATGTGATGATCATTAGGGAACAATGTCAATGCAGGTAGGGAAACAAACACTGATGGCAAATGACAGGAACGTGCAAAGAGTACTTGTTCTGCAAATATACATACCAAGGATGACTGACAAATTAGGACTGACAAAGCAAATTGTTTTATTATAGTGTCCTTCAGACTCTAGGCAGACAAACTTAGTAGATTGTCCATTCTCAGTAAACTCATATCAGGAAACCAATGTTGAGCAATAAAAAGTGCTTATTGGTTTTGCCTGAAGCTGGATCACAGCTGCTAATAGCTTACACAGATTGATTGTATGCTAGAGTCTCAGCATGGATGGATAAAGACTTAAAATTAAAAACCTCTGCTTTTTGGTCAAATGTCTACAAACTGGATCAGGCTTTCCTTGCTAGTGATTAACACCTCAACATGTGCATAAATTTGTTTGAAGTGGAAATCATTTCCAAAGAACAAAATAAGTTCTCTTCTAAATTATTAATGTAGTTGTTGGAGATGAAAATCCAGAAGACAAAGTGATATCATGCAGAAATAGTAAGAAAGTTACCAGGGCATGCCAGTAAATCTGTTAATGGGGACAGATAACCTAATACCAGCTGCCACATGAAAGCTACAGTATATCGCTGGAGCATGCATTCATAGATCAAAGATCAGTTACTTCAGGATGTCATCAGAAATACAGGATGAATGGACAAGGGATCCAAGTTGCAGCAGAGAGTAGAAATTCTGAAACATCAATTATTGGAGAAACTTCACATTGACGAAGAAGAAATAGCTAATAGAACGAATCTGTCACAATATCCATGATAAATAGACAAGGAAAATCAAAAAGTTTAATTCATGTGAGGGATGATGTTTTCTTTTCTTTAGAAAATTGAATAATTTCATTCAATCGAGGTTGACAAAGTAGTTTTCATCTCCATGGATCAAAGATTCAAACATATATTATTGGGATGATTTTCTATAATGCTGACCTAATTGCATATTGGCTGGACATTTTCCATACAGATTATGCAGAGATTGATTTGGATGTGGATGATGTAATGTTTACAGGGTTTTGTTTTTTTTTTATTAATTTATATGAAATGGTTTTGGGTAATTTCTTGAAGACTGCCTTTATTGATGGCCTCAAATGAAAAAAAAACATGCACTTCGACCAAAACTACAGGCTCTAAATGAAAGCAGTACACTGAAACAGGAAGTCAGTGATTTCAACATTCTTCCATTGTAATGTCTGCAAATGATAATGTGTCAACAATAATTCAAACGCAATAACTTTGTACAAAAGTGCCAAACATGTTTGCTGAACACTGAAATGGCAAAGGCATGGACAAGAGAAAAATCAGAGGAAGGAAGTCATAGTTTTAAAACAAAAGAATGAACCTTTACCATCAGGAGAAACATAAAAAAATATGTAAGAATTCAAAAGAATATGTATGATGACTTTTTAAGCATTGTCAAATGTTGTAAAGCGCTTGGAGCTTCTAAAGATTAGGCGCTATATAAAGTCCTAGTTATTATTATTATAAATATTATTATTATTATTAGATGCCAGATGTTGATAATGATTCCTTATCAGTGCTGAGCAAGTTTTATGTCAAGCTAATTTATGTGAATGAATGTAATTGCCTTCTATTGTATACTTCAAAGTTCAAATCTTTTCATATTTTCTAATTCTTGTTACATTTGTTAAAAATCAAAATATTGATTTAAACCGTGGTAACAGCATGTTGACATGTAATTCATATTCCCATTCATTTAAGGGAGTTATTTGGAAATAATATATATAAATAAATGTACAACAAATGTCATGTGTAATGAATACTAGACAATATCATTTAATTAGTGAAATACAAGTATCAATTGTCGCTATTATTCTATAAGTAAATATTTTGATCAAATTTATGATTCCTAGATTTTAATTTTTGTCTATTTTGTGATGAATGTACCTCTCTATGTATCCATCTATATATTCTATCATTATTATTTGTATATTCTTTTGAATTCATTGACCTATACATTTAAAAGACTAATACAGCTCATGTTATCTATGAAAACCTCATTTGTAATTGCAATTGACAGATTATTACAATTAATGAATGTAAATAATGTGTTAAAATGATTCTGTCCATTCCTGCCATAATCGACATTTCTTGGTAAATTCATTAAAATGCTGTGAGATATTGCTCCATCCATAAGTGTTAGTTGATACCAGTGACATTCTGCACATGAAATCATGATCAAATCTGATTTTGTGGAAGCTAAAAAAATGAAGTTGATATTAAGGACATGTCTGTGATTTTCTTAAACTAAACTGTAAAAATATATTTCCAGACTGCAAAACACTTTCCATTTGAAGGGAAAAAAAGGCCCTGACCAATGCTGCAAAGTCGGAAAGTAAATTTCTTATCACCTACATGATTTGAATTCCAGAATCAGGGCGCATGTCTAACAATGGAAAGAAAGATGCAGTTTCTGTGGAACTAAAAGTCAACAAACCGTTTAAAAAAATTATCAGACTGACCGCATGTGGAAAAATAATAATTGTGAGTCTATGAACCATGTACTTAAACAGATAGTTGACTGGAAGACGAAAACGCTCATGGAATTTGTATAACTGACACATGAATTAGTAACTACACAATTCAGAAACCTGAAGAATGCTCTTGTCTGCACTGGAGAATTCAGACTTGCAGACAGCCAGACAGTCACCAGTCACCAACAATTTCAGTAAAAAACAAAATCAACATGGATAAAGATGACAGAGCAACAATGCAGAAACTTGTACAAATGATTTAGATGCCACATTGACATAAATACAAAATACACAACATTTATGGATGGTCAGACAACAGTTGTTGCACCATGGACTATCTGACGTAAACCTAGACAAAGGAAACGAAACATCAATATATGTACTGACAATTAATGTAAAAATCTAAACATGAACTAGTGATTTCATCACAATGTGCAATATATTATTGTTTTCGGACATATTTATTTTATCCCTGAGAAACACGACTTCAAGGCCAAGTTTCAATAGGATGAGAATCTTGAATACCATCGCTCCAATCATTTTTCATTTTGCTCTGTAATACTATTCAAACAAAAAACCGCTCTGGTGGACTAGTGGTTAGAGCGTCCAACTCGGATGCGGGAGGTCGTGGGTTCGATCCCCGGTCGAGTCATACCAAAGACTTACAAAAATAGTACTAACAGCTGCCTCGCTTGTAGACCAACAAGTAGGTCTCTGCTTTTTTTCTGACAGCTAGCAGAAAAAGAGAAAAAAGCATAGACCTTCTTTCTGGTCTACCTGGCTTGACGCTCAGCATTAAGAGGTTAGTGTTAGGACTGGTCGGCCTGGCGTCAGGATAACGACTGGGTTGGACATCATGCTACATGTCTGCGGCATGATGCCCTAGTGCTAGACATCACTATAAACTGCCACACTGCTGACATCGTAGCGATATGACTGAAAAAACATACACACCACACCACCCTATTCAAACAAAAACAACTTACAATTTCTGTTTGTACACTGTGAATATATATATATATATATATATATATATATATATATATATATATATATATATATATATATATATATATATATATATATTCACCAAGAACATGTAATTATATATTATGATAATCATCATAATAAATAGTATATCTCTCATACAAGCAGCATATTTTCTTTTTCACTATTTTTTTCTCTCATGAAAAAAAAAACTCAGTACAAACAACACATGATATTACCAGATGGCAACTTCAAGATAGTCGATCCAACACATTTTTAAATGTCTCAGCTCTACACCATGTTAACATCCGCACTGGGAACCAACGGCCATACCTATACCGCGTCAAAGCAATATGGAATCCGGTACGCATAATTTATTATTCCGGATTATAAAATTATTATTATTATTATTATTATTATTATTATTATTATTATTATTATTATTATTATTGTTGTTGTTGTTGTTGTTGTTGATGATGTTGTTGTTCGTGACCACACTGATAATTAATGTTAAAAACATTAGCATTGCATAATTATTGATAAAGCATAACTAATGGGAAATTGCTATTGATGTATGCCTTTTCATCATATTTAAAGCTATCATATTTAACATTTAAGAAAATACCCTTTACTTGTTTACTGATTTGTCTTAATGAAATTGAAAATTTTCTGATGAACTTACATAGAAACATCTGCAATTATTTTAAAATATAGGTAAAACTGACATAAAGTCTTCTCCTAATTACCTGCATGGGATGTGAATATTTATTGTGGACTTATAATGTTTTCATTTCACTTTTAAATTTCCAATGCATTTCTTCTTACTTTTCGTCATGTAGCAGAACATTATCATTATCATCATCAACAACAACAACATCAATAACGGACATCACTATAAACTGCCACACTGCAGACATCGTCGCGATATGAATGAAAAATTGTTAAAGCTATGTTAAAAATCATAATCACATCATGTCACATCAATAATAGCAGCAACAGAACCTCAAAAGGTAGTAATTTATTACTTCATGTTGTGTCTCCATTTATTGTTTATTTTATTTGTTAATCTCCATATAAATCCTTCTGAAGACATGTGGCCAAGTTGGTAATTGTTTGATATAATTCATGTCTCATTGGATCCAATATTTGAATGCTTTCTTTTCTTAATTCAACCGCTCCGATGGCCTTGTGGATAGAGCGTCCGCCTCGGATGCGAAAGGTCGTGGGTTCTATCCCCGGTCGAGTCATACCAAAGACTTACAAAAATGGTAATAACAGCTGCCTCGCTTGATGCTCGGCATTAACTCATTAATTAATCCCCTAGCGCCGCGTTTACGGTGCAGGAGGTGGTAGCCTACTTCTGAGCTCTGTAGCGTTAAGGTCATATGCGACACAATAAAGTAGGTGGTATTATTGAAAGGTAGACAGATGTAGCTTTACGATGATACCAAACAATATGGATGTTCTAGTTGCACTACAAAATACAGAGGAAAAAAAACTCACTTTTTGGATCCCAGTTTTTTTCCAGTCGAAACTCGCCTAAAGTCGTGATCTGGTTTTGTTTCTGGACTTTAGACTTTTTGACCTGAGATCTAAGACAGACCAGTCTGAATTGCACAGGCATGTGAACCTTTGCAAAAAGTAGGCATTTAGAACGAAGAGTGGTCTCGACACGAAAATGATGGGTCCGTTAAGCAAAAAAAAAAAAGTCCAATTTTTACCCCTCTGTTCATGCTCACATGCTCAAGCAAACGCGCAAACACAAATAGGCATTAAGTTCGCCAAAAATGTTTTCCAAGTCGATGTATTATAATGTATTTAAAAATATCTCCCAAAATCGATTTCCTACTCGCATTTCAGACAAAAACGACAAAACCTCCAGGGGTTAATGAGCTAAGAGGTTAGTGTTAGGACTGGTCGGCATTAGGAGGTTAGCGTTAGGACTGGTCAGCCTGGCGTCAGGATAATGTGACTGGGTGGGACATCACGCTACATGTCTGTGGCTTGATGCCCCAGTGCTATACATCACTATAAACTGCCACACGGCAGACATCGTAGCGATATGTCTGAAAAAATTGTTAAAGCTACGTTAAAATTCATAATCACATCACACATCAAATCTCTTAATTCTGATCTCTATACGCGTACTGCATTTTTTAAATTAAAAAAATAGTTATAAGTATAGTGATTATACCGGTACGTGGTTCTCTAAGTAAAGTGATATTTGTCAAAAGCATCAAATTACTTGAAGGTTTTTATTAGGTTCATTTATAATGAGAATACTGACTACCTTAACAGATCAAGAAATAAAAGCTGCAAAAGGGGGGAAAAAAACCCTAAAGCAAATAATATCATCAATATACACAGCTGAAGTAGTAATGGTTGTAGTTCTCTCATGGACTGTCTCTGAATTCTATCTGTGGGATTCATTTTCGAGAAATGTTCCTTTCTTGTGCTTTCAATTTCAAATTGTGCTATTTCTAGCTAAAACTACTTCTACCCTCCTCATGCTGAAATCACTACATGTATGTTTATTAGTATTTAGTGCTTTGGTTTATCTTTCCAATAAATAATAATAAAAAAACACTTCACAAGTGAAACAAAAGTAAATATTACTTCTCAGTGGCGCTCTAATGGGGGGGGGGCTGCGAGAGGGCGGTCAACCTCGGGTGACAGCCAGAAGGGAGATGCTATTGGGATAGCTGAAACACCCGTACAGATTTTCAAGCCAATGAAAAATTGTCCGAAGTAAACGTTATTTCCAGTTTGCTTATGACAGCACTGTACTGTTTTAAAATCTACTTGCACCATTAACATATTATTCTGTGTATTTACATTTTAAAATTATTTGTGGGAGTGCCGAAGGAAGAATCTGTCTCGGCTGATCCCCTGTTACTGCGAACAAATTTAAGAGCCTTTATCATTCTGTCCTGAAGGTAACTGTCAAAATATTATTATACAGGAAATTGTAAAATAAAATGAAGCATGAAACAGTGCTATCATATTCATTTTCTAATGAAATTATTAACAGTAAATATTTTTAGCTCTGTCCTTTTTAACGGAGTAGTCGCTTAATGTATCTGACTTGGAACTTTAATTTCCAAAACTACACATTCAAGAACGTACAAAAGCTACGTGATATAGAAAGTCAATGTTATCTTTTTGGGTGTCGGTAAAAAAAATTCATCGAAAATAGAAAAACTGCAAGGAAGAGTTAAAAGGAATTAAAGCGTTACTTTGAATAGGAACGGTTAAAAGGCATATCGGATTATAGTCGCGTTTTGCACTGAGTACTTCTGCGACTGCTTATGGCCCCAAGCTGGGCCACAGTTTCTTTAAGAGGGTGATTGGCCTTGGTCTGGGCCACTCAACAACTTTGACCCGCTACTCCTATAATTTTGACGCACACTGTCGCCCCCAAACCACATACCCAGCAACCTAGCCACCCCGCCCCGACCAAACCCCGCCCCCACCGCATAACAAATCCACTCCTCCAAACACGCCCCTCCCCCTTTCATTATTTTCCTTTAGTAACAGTACCACCAACAATAATCTCTCTCTCTCTCTCTCTCTCTCTCTCTCTCTCTCTCTCTCTCTCTCTCTCTCTCTCTCTCTCTCTCTCTCTCTCTCTCTCTCTCTTAGTTTTGATTGAAATCCTCTGGTTAACTTTGAATTCTTAAACCAAAACATGCGTTCAGAAAAGAAAAAAATGTAATAATGTTCGATCTACTTTCTCTCAGTTTAGACTGTCTTTAGAACAAAACGCGCTTTGGTGCTGCTCTCCTTCCCGCTCTTAGATTTGTGAAAACTTTACAACATTGTAAGTGGCTTGTGCTGCAAAACACACATCTTTTAAATTTCGACAATAAACCTAACACAATTTTTTTTATAACATTGATGAATGAATGAAAAAGAAGGAAAATTTCTCACATAGAATTTGTAGTTGTCTTAATTACCTTTGTCCAATAATACCCCCCAAAATAGCAGAACCCAAAATGGTATCCTAAGTTGTTTTTTTGTATAGCACTTTTTTCTTTATTTCAGTAATGTTAATTATATCTGCCCATCCCTATTTATTCATAACGTAGGCACTATTGTTTTTATGATTATTTTTTGTATTGCTATTAATCTAGACATTTCCAATTCCTTTTAAACCGTACATATTAACACCATCACTCAACAAAATCGGCATTTTATATTTCCAGCAGTTATTATCAGTTAATAACAGACGACAGAATCATTAGTCTATATTTTCATAACTCTAGCTTTAATAGCAGACGATAATGTCAATACGTATTAAATTTAGTATCATACTAGCTATAATGACATTTGGCGTATTTTGTTGTTAAGAACCAATTATTTAAATGAATAAATGATGTAATATTTAAATATCTAGATGTTTAAAATATTTCTCTACCTTGCTCAATGCGTGCAATGTACACTCCGTCCAATTTTTTTTTTATGTCATCCATTGCTCGCCTAATGCATGAATTTCAATTTCAGCGATATCCCATCAGAAATCCAGCGAGAGGTCCCAATTTGTTGTTGTTTTCACTCATAGGTCAGTCTTGAAGTTTCCCCTCCTATGTTTTGTAGATTTATACCGCGGCGTGCCTCGTGTGTGCTGTAGCAACAAGGAATACGTGTCTCCTCTTTAGCCGTCGAAAAGAGAAGAGAAATAGCTATCGGCGGAACAGAGAAATCGGTTTCTCCATGTCGAATACTCGGCAAAATTTCTCTTCTCGTTCGTACTCAATTTAAAAAAAACGTTAAGGCAACAATGAGTAATTTCTCGGTAAAAAGCATTATAATGAAAGGTAATAAGCAAAATGGAACCGGCATTAGGGTTAAAAGTTCATTTCTAGAATATCCAAATTGTTTTCAAAATAAAATATGTTACTCAAATTATAATAAAGAACAATGGTAAACATCAGTTACAGTAGGTTTATCCATAGGGAATACCAATGTTCGAGATCCAGACTCCAACAATATTTACTTCCATTGATAATGATCCTAATATTTAACCCATAGAGAAATATTAACTCCGTATTATATTTTTATAACATAAAAGTTACAGGTCAGGTAGAAAAATAAAATGATTATGAACAAGGTGACAACCAAAATGACATTATGCATAATATATAGTCATGGAGAAAAACTAATAAACATACAAATTAAATATACATAATATCCCTTCATAAAAAGACATCTACTTACTAAAGCTTTCTGTTAACTATTAGTCAATATACACAAAATGTAGTCTTGTCAATAACACACAAAGTACATGAAGCATTATAATACTTCTGTACACGTGATAGTGTATCTGCAATTAGACTATCCTTTTCCTTTATGAGCCTGGTGTTCATATTGCATACCTGCAACATCAAACTCGACCTTAATAATCTGATATTTGTTTTTCATCCTATCAATGAATCAATGATCAACCAACCTCATAATCACTTGCATAAACATACATTTTTGATGATTGACTGAAATTTGGAGCTGACAGAACTGGTGCACTCTTAAGTATAACCTTTAACTTATCAAAATCCTCCTGTCATTTTTCAGACCAATAAACTAAGTCCATCCGCAATTAAGAGTGCCGAAATTTCCTTTGCCCCCCCCCCTCCATCACTAGTATTTGGAAGAATCTTTTCAAGAGGTAAAATTTAGTGACATATTTTGCATTTGTTCATTTTATCTTTGCAGTAATCGATTATACGGCAATGGAAATTAATCTGTTTTGGTCAAAATGATCACTTTATATAGTCAGTGCACATGCGGAAAGTATGATCTGGCTTCGGTACAAGAATACATGGTGAATTCCTGTCACGTTTACTTGATACCGTGAGACCATTCTCCAGCAAACGCTGAATTTTTTAAACATTCCTGGTTGTGAGGATTCATCTCATATTTCACAGGTGTGGAATCTACAATTTCAACTTTGCGGTATATTTTATTTTTTGGTGTAGGAACATCTGGTACAAAGTGGACATGTTCAAATGATAAGTGTTTTTATACACTCATTTCTTGAAACTGTAGATGTAAAAGTTTCTGCTTCCGATTATGCAATATTTTTTAATTCAGAAAATTCGTTACGCAAAAGTCACTACATTCCGATTGCATTCTATTGATTAAATACCCACTGTGGGGATAGGTACCACTAAACTGACTGAATGACTAACATGAGTATCTCTATCAACATACCCTTTTAACATTAATATTCCATGAGTATTAGTCATGCAATTTTAATTATTTTTTTTTCCTTTCTAACTTTGCAGTGACAATAATACTCAGCCTTAAGTGAACTTTGAGGAATGGGCAAGAAAGCCAGAACTTCATCATCAGGCTGAAAACTCCTTTCCATCTATTTGCCGTGCATTAATTTTATTTTTGACTTGGCCATTAGGTAATGGATTGATACAGTCTAACATGACTCTGCGCAATGGTTCGTCAAATGCAAGAATAGGTTGCAGATGAACTTTAAGTATCTTCTGATTCGGTTTTCCTACTATTTGAAATGCGTAACAGTACTTACAAACATCAGTTTTATTTCTCGGCCAATAAAACTGATTCAAGATTTTAAGATAAGTCATTTTATCTATGTTCATTTTATCTATGCAGTAACCGATTCTTTGTAATGGAAATTAATCTGTTCTGGTCAAACTGATCACTTTATATAGTCAGTGCACATGTGGAAAGTATGATCTGGCTTCGGTACAAGAATACATGCATGGTGAATTCCTGTCACGTTTACTTGATACCGTGAGACCATTCTCCAGCAAACGCTAAATTTTTTAAACATTCCTGTTTGTGAGGATTCATCTCATATTTCACAGGTGTGGAATCTACAATTTCAACTTTGCGGTATATTTTATTTTTTGGTGTAGGAACATCTGGTACAAAGTGGAGATGTTCAAATGATAAGTGTTTTTATACACTCATTTCTTGAAGTTGTAAATGTAAAAGTTTCTGCTTCTGATTATGCAGTATTTTTTAATTCAGAAAATTCGTTACGCAAAAGTCACTACATTCCGATTGCATTCTATTGATTAAATACCCACTGTGGGGATAGGTACCACTAAACTGACTGGATGACTAACATGACTATCTCTATCAACATACCCTTTTAACATTAATATTCCATGAGTATTAGTCATGCAATTTTAATTATTTTTTTTCCTTTCTAACTTTGCAATGACAATAATACTCAGCCTTAAGTGAACTTTGAGGAATGGGCAAGTAAGCCAGAACTCCATCATCAGGCTGAAAACTTCTTTCCATCTATTTGCTGTGCATTAATTTTATTTTTGACTTGGCCATTAGGTAATGGATCGATACAGTCTAACATGACTCTGTGCAATGGTTCGTCAAATGCAAGAATAGGTTGCAGATGAGCTTTAAGTATCTTCTAATTCGGTTTTCCTACCATTT
Organism: Potamilus streckersoni; assembly: GCA_016746295.1. Taxonomy (NCBI): domain Eukaryota; kingdom Metazoa; phylum Mollusca; class Bivalvia; order Unionida; family Unionidae; genus Potamilus; species Potamilus streckersoni. Next base: position 1,618,442 of record JAEAOA010000748.1, on the reverse strand, counting down.
GAAATGCGTCACACTAACCATCAGAGATTATTAAGGTCGAGTTTGATGTTGCAGGTATGCAATATAAACACCAAGCACATAAAGGGACAAGATAGTCTAATTGCAGATACACTTTGTATCTGATTGTCCACTAAATGACCAAACAAACTAGTTTCATAGGCTAACTGAGAATTTCCTGTCTATATAGCAATTATCACACAACAATCATCACCAGCAGGTACCTCGGGTGACCTTCATTTTCTGATAAGGGCCTAATGTTCAACAAAATAACAAGTAGATATTTATGTGGCTTCAGTTTCGCTAATAGCCATTTGGAACAAGAAGGAAATCTCAGGATCTTGTTCCTGTTCGACAATGAGAGATTGTCGTTTGTCACCTTTGATTGTTGTTTGTTACTTTGATTAGAATAAAGAGAACGAGTGACAAAAAGAGGATAAATGTCATAAATACATACTGATTGATCTATGTTGTTGTTGTTGGGCTTAACGCCATTTTTCAGCACGCGATAGGCTATTCATGGCGGCCAGTATTAATGGTGGAGGAAGAAACCGGGAAATCACCGGAAAGAACCACCGACCCACGAGAAGCTACTGGCAAGCTTTCTCACATATCCACATTCGCCGAATCCTAGACTCGAACCCACGCAGTCAGAGGTGAGATGGCAGTGATCCGTAACGGACAGCGCTTTAGACCACTCGGCCACTCGGGGCACCTTGATTGATCTATACCAGGAGCAAGAGGGACATCGTCAAAAAACATGACCAGTAAACGTGTTCGCTAAATGAAAAATTTTCTGATCAACATCATTTGCAAGAACCTTATTTGCCATAGTCTAGTAACTGCACAAACTAGTATTAATCAGGAATTTCTTTTTCAATGTGATCAACTTTCTGATTCAAACAAGGCTTGTTAGTTACATGTGGACTAACCATAACCTTATCTCCGTCTAGATCATTGTATACGAGTAAATTATTAATCTCGATGGGTAAAGATTACAATATTCCAACTATCACGATCCCTGAGACTAAGTCTGACGACAAATTTACACAATGGAGAGTAACATCAACGAAGCTGCACTCAACTCCCTAAATAAGAAAACTTTCATGAAAAGAAGACTTTTCTGAAAAAGGCAAAGTAACTAAATAATAATAAAAGACTTTGAGAAGGTTTTATGTCCCTTCAATATTTCATAAAGATAGAGATAGCAGAATCACTGATAAGAGACATAGCACTTTTCGACAAGAATGGTTCATAATTCTTCATAACAAAATCAGACTGCTTTTTATTTTTATACGTTGATATATGTGAGGACATTCTGTATAATATAGTCAGAATTTTATTCAGTACATCATATTTATTAATGTAATCATTAATGATGATCGCAGCTTTGCTTTAAGAGTGAGGCCAACTTAGTACTCTTAATTGAAATAAATCGAGTAGAAATTATTCCCGAAAATTTAATCCGTTTAATATGGTCTAGATTTGACCTTATTTAGCCAGTATATTCTTTCTTAAGGAGGAAATTTACATTGAGGAATAATACGCAAGACATATTTTAAGCTTCGTCCGTGGCGGCGGGACCTAAAGAAGACAGGTCACATTTGGGACAGCTGGAGAAACTTGCTCAAGACCGGGATGGCTGGAGATAGTTTGTTGGTGGTCTATTCCCCAGTAGGGGCCACAGGCGATGATGATGATGATGATGATAATGATGATGATATGTTTGAAATGTATATGAATATAGTTAAATTGTTCTTAGTACTAGGATTCGAAATGCATGGTATGGAATACATAGAACTGATCTCAAGCAATGCATATATTGGATCTCAAGGTGGGGAAACCAATACCAAAAATGACATAACAAATTTGACATACACAGAGAAAAAAAAATCAATATATCAAGATCATCACCTCACCGACTTCCTACTTCCTCATCCATAGTGGAATTCGGGTGGTTCTACTTAAGTGTAATCCAAGAAGGGTGAAATCTAGTGTTACGTCTATCAAGATATCAATTCTAAAAGAAAGAAACGAAAATATTAATTTGTGTACAACATATTGAAATCTCTAGTTATTGGAAGATAAAACCATCCAAATTTAAGATAGTGCTTTGATATTGATTTGGAGTGTAGGAGAAGCGTGCTCCAATCAATAATTCATATCCTGAATATAATAAGAACATTGAAATGAATTTAGATTAAGCATTTATTATTGTTCAGCTTTCACTTGGTAATGGAAAAAGCCTAATTAATAAGCCAGTTCAATAGTTCACCAATCGGATAGAAGCCGAATAATGTTTTATCTCACCATTCAATCAATAAAACCTTATTAAATTGCGTTGTGATGTTGGGAACAAAGTAATTGATAATCACCCTAGGGAATAATTAAATTAATTAAGTTCACAATGTGAATGACCACTGGAAGGTTATGGACATGATCCAAAAGGTCTTTACTTGGAAAAATACCGTCCACACATTCACACTCTACCCCCCCCCCACTAAAACTTGATATAAAGTTAAAGCTGTCCTTGGATAGCACGCCCTGGTGTAAAACTACCAATCTGTTCTGCGTAAAGTGCAGTCGTCTTGAGCTCTAGCTTGGGTGAACATCAAAAATTGGTTAGGAATCTACTTTGTGTTGAAAGTTATTGTTTGCAACCTTTGTACACTGTAACAATGTTGGTGGCAGCGGTGGGATAGCAAAATTGTTGCAAATTTGAGAGTAACATTGGAATATCACAAGAACCAACGTTTTGCCTTAGTAGATGAAAGTTGCTACTGGATATACTATATAACTTTGTGTGTTTGATTTATGTTAAGCCAAGGATAAACATTATAAGAATTGAACTGGTGACCCAAGATAGCGCTATCGATGAGATAGTTGGAACGATTGTTGAAGAGAATAGCATTGCAAGGGATAGGACCAGAATAAAACAACAAATTTTGTGTTATTTACAGATCTCGAAGTAGACAAGTAGGTCTCTGCTTTTTGTCTTCTTTTGTTTTTCTGACAGCAGAGACCAACGGCCTCGGGCAATAGTCCATACTGAAGTTTTAACATTCTTTCAGTTCTGACCTATCCGACGCTCGCTAGTAATTAATAAATTTACTTCGACTGACCTTGGTATGCGGATGGAAACTAAAATCCCTTTTCTTTTGACCTATGCCGTCAAATCCTTCAGAAAACTCACTTTTTAGTAACAATCCCTGTTAGAACAGAACACCTATGTATACATCTATAAATGACATGGTTTTTAAATTGTTGACGCATGCGTAGAAAGCAGCATCACCCTGAGACAACCTTCTATAGTCTGGTACCCTGCTTAGTATGCTCCCTTCAATGCAGCGGAGTGCATCGCAAGCACCATAAGCAGGGGACCAGATTAAACCTTCTAACAAGGAGTAAATCACACGGAGCCGACTATAATTTGGGACGGAATTAGGTGGCGCTCTACAGTTTCATATTTAGCATAGGGTTAAAATTTTAAAGGAAAAGAGTTTCCCCGGGTTTCCTCACTAGTTATACTGGTTTTTTAAAAGAGACTTTGTATATCTTAGGTATTGTTCAAAGAACCTTTAATTCCCTTTATTTTGATGTGTGATTGATGGGTGTAATATGGGTTAGAGAGTATACAGCTTGGCCTTACTGCAGATGTGCACCTTTCAAAAAAGTGCTATCTCTACTTGCTCATTTTCACTTCTCGAACTTCAGAGGTATATTGTAAAAAAAAGAGCCGATAACTTTTTTTTTACATTTTATGTATTTGGTAATTCAGTCATTGCACTTTTAGAAGCTGGCATTATCTAGTTTGGCAAAATTCATTTTCCATATTTTAATAGCTGCCAAGAATAGTGTACTTTAGACAAATTTTGGTTGATTTGTGGAGCACAAGGGAGCAGTCATTTTAGTTTGCAGTGTCCTAAGCTCATTTAAAATTTCCAAAAGTACAATATCCAAAGAAATTTCATCCACATTACATGAAAGTAGTATATAGGTATGCCAACATTCTCTCCACTGTGCATGTTTAAAATGCAAACAACTTCACCTTACATACATCACTCTCTCAAAAGTACATAATAACTGGTGAGCGCCACCATAAAGAGGATATAGAAATTATTATTGTATGATTTAATTTTGATTGTATGGCTGAAATATTTAAGTCGCAAGCATCAAAACAGTCCTTTGTAATAATTGTCCTATATTTTCCCCCTCAGAACAGCATTTATTAGAGTCAGAGTCTTAAACCGGTACAGCCCCCCCCTCCTTATGATAAAAAGTGAACAATTTTAAAAATGTGCATTGCATTTTGTCAACATAGCAACCAGTGTTATGCTGATAGACAGGAACATGAAACTAACCATATTTATTCCTAAGATGTCAACAATAAATTTTACAGTTATAAAAGGGATATAACAGGTGAGGTTCATAAAGATCAAAGGTCAAAGGGTAAAATATTAACTAATTTTTTGATATGGAGGAAAGCGAATTTGCTTTGTTATCATTTATTTTTTAATTTTATTGCAAATAAATGAAATGAAACATCTTCACTATGTATTTCTGTTATTTATTGCAACATTTTTCAATTTAAGTTGACTTTATTTCTATATTCTAAGACTTCTAATTTCCCCATGATGAAGGTCACTACTCACCCAAACATGCCTCATAGCAAATTAGGTATGCTAGAGCAAAAATAAGCATAATTAGCTTATTTTCATGAATAAAATCATTCTTAATATACCATTTTACTCAGAAGATCATACATAATAATATGAAAATAAGAAAAATAATTGCATATATGTTTATATTTGTTTTTAAGGTGGTGCTCTACAGTTTCATATTTAGCATAGGGTTAAAATTTTAAAGAAAAAGAGTTTCCCCGGGTTTCCTCACTAGTTATACTGGTTTTTTAAAAGAGACTTTGTATATCTTAGGTATTGTTCAAAGAACCTTTAATTCCCTTTATTTTGATGTATGATTGATGGGTGTAATATGGGTTAGAGAGTATACAGCTTGGCCTTACTGCAGATGTGCACCTTTCAAAAAAGTGCTAGCTCTACTTGCTCATTTTCACTTCTCGAACTTCAGAGGTATATTGTAAAAAAAAGAGCCGATAACTTTTTTTTTACATTTTATGTATTTGGTAATTCAGTCATTGCACTTTTAGAAGCTGGCATTATCTAGTTTGGCAAAATTCATTTTCCATATTTTAATAGCTGCCAAGAATAGTGTACTTTAGACAAATTTTGGTTGATTTGTGGAGCACAAGGGAGCAGTCATTTTAGTTTGCAGTGTCCTAAGCTCATTTAAAATTTCCAAAAGTACAATATCCAAAGAAATTTCATCCACATTACATGAAAGTAGTATATAGGTATGCCAACATTCTCTCCACTGTGCATGTTTAAAATGCAAACAACTTCACCTTACATACATCACTCTCTCAAAAGTACATAATAACTGGTGAGCGCCACCATAAAGAGGATATAGAAATTATTATTGTATGATTTAATTTTGATTGTATGGCTGAAATATTTAAGTCGCAAGCATCAAAACAGTCCTTTGTAATAATTGTCCTATATTTTCCCCCTCAGAACAGCATTTATTAGAGTCAGAGTCTTAAACCGGTACAGCCCCCCCTCCTTATGATAAAAAGTGAACAATTTTAAAAATGTGCATTGCATTTTGTCAACATAGCAACCAGTGTTATGCTGATAGACAGGAACATGAAACTAACCATATTTATTCCTAAGATGTCAACAATAAATTTTACAGTTATAAAAGGGATATAACAGGTGAGGTTCATAAAGATCAAAGGTCAAAGGGTAAAATATTAACTAATTTTTTGATATGGAGGAAAGCAAATTTGCTTTGTTATCATTTATTTTTTAATTTTATTGCAAATAAATGAAATGAAACATCTTCACTATGTATTTCTGTTATTTATTGCAACATTTTTCAATTTAAGTTGACTTTATTTCTATATTCTAAGACTTCTAATTTCCCCATGATGAAGGTCACTACTCACCCAAACATGCCTCATAGCAAATTAGGTATGCTAGAGCAAAAATAAGCATAATTAGCTTATTTTCATGAATAAAATCATTCTTAATGTACCATTTTACTCAGAAGATCATACATAATAATATGAAAATAAGAAAAATAATTGCATATATGTTTATATTTGTTTTTAAGGTGGCGCTCTACAGTTTCATATTTAGCATAGGGTTAAAATGTTAAAGAAAAAGAGTTTCCCCGGGTTTCCTCACTAGTTATACTGGTTTTTTAAAAGAGACTTTGTATATCTTAGGTATTGTTCAAAGAACCTTTAATTCCCTTTATTTTGATGTATGATTGATGGGTGTAATATGGGTTAGAGAGTATACAGCTTGGCCTTACTGCAGATGTGCACCTTTCAAAAAAGTGCTAGCTCTACTTGCTCATTTTCACTTCTCGAACTTCAGAGGTATATTGTAAAAAAAAGAGCCGATAACTTTTTTTACATTTTATGTATTTGGTAATTCAGTCATTGCATTTTTAGAAGCTGGCATTATCTAGTTTGGCAAAATTCATTTTCCATATTTTAATAGCTGCCAAGAATAGTGTACTTTAGACAAATTTTGGTTGATTTGTGGAGCACAAGGGAGCAGTCATTTTAGTTTGCAGTGTCCTAAGCTCATTTAAAATTTCCAAAAGTACAATATCCAAAGAAATTTCATCCACATTACATGAAAGTAGTATATAGGTATGCCAACATTCTCTCCACTGTGCATGTTTAAAATGCAAACAACTTCACCTTACATACATCACTCTCTCAAAAGTACATAATAACTGGTGAGCGCCACCTTAACGTTGCGCCTGGTGACAGTAGAAGAGAGAGAGAGAGAGAGAGAGAGAGAGAGAGAGAGAGAGAGAGAGAGAGAGAGAGAGAGAGAGAGAGAGTAAATTAATATTTGACAAATACAAAGATGAAAGCTATGCCGTGGCAAGCTTAGTATACTTGTTGGTACAGTCGCTTGAAAACGATAGATTTATCGTCATTTTCGTAACACATCATTCACACAACCAACAACCTTCCACTCAAGGACCACCCACTCCCGTTTTGGTCCAATAAAAGGCATAGCACTGCTTCAGATACATTACCTGTCCTACTCATTCTGTCCCCTAACACTAAAATCTTAAAGTTTGTTTTCTTTTGGAGGGGATACCAAACAACAAAAATGAATATATAAGAAGATTTCAAGTTTTTGTAATATTAATACTTGTTTAGTCATTGTAAGAATTCGGCTGCATGCGAGATTTTGCCGAGGATAGAGAAAATGTACCTGGAATCGGTACACAATTAATAAAATCCGGTTCAGTACCCACGAATGTAGTCCCAGTCTATTTTTAGATCACTTTTTCCGGTCTAAATTTAGTGGTGATACTAGAGTCAGATTTTGGCATTCTTGGTAAGGATTTAAAGGCAATTGTTTATTCTTTAAAATGTGAGCTTATGGTGTGGTTGTCTGTGTGTATTTCGGCGACAGTGCACATTGAGTAATAAGGTCATGGTGATGATCCGGAAGTGAATTCTGTGTTCCGTTGCCTGGTGTTTTGTTTACAATTCAGCCTCTCAAAAAAATGCAGGTCAACCCTTGACAAGAACTAAACCGTAAAGTCATCTTTGAAGGTATTTTAGATTAACATATGATTTGTATTGATTGTCACACAGTGGAAAGTTCAGTACTGAGAAACAAATGTAGAGAATATATAGTGAAATTAATTGTGTACTATGTCCTGTCAGTAAAAACTTGAAACTGATATAAAATTTTTATTATTAATGACATACACATGAAATTTTAATAGGTTATGTATATTGACTTTAAAAATATAAAAATTAAATTAAAAATAAAAAAATAATTTTAATTTTAAAAATTTAAATGAAATTTAAAAAAACAATTAAAAAATAAAAATTTTCCACCAAGTATACACATATATAATATTTTTTGGGAATGATATTAAATGATATCAGCATATATATACTCCTACACCATATACAAGCTCAAATGATGGATATTTGTCAAATTTGATCAGAGAAAATATCTTTATTAGTCAAAATGAGACCCTCATTTAAAATACATGAAGACAAAATTCTACTTTGCTTTGTACCTTTAGGTCATTGAAACTATTTATTTGGGGTTCAAACAGCTAATTTATGTGTTTATGATGGGGTGACTTCCTGAGTAACACATATCTGCTTGTATAGCTATCAGTAATTGTTTATAACCATAGTTATAGGGTATTTAGTGAGAGGACAGAGATGAAGACTTTATACTAGAACCTGTTCAAGTTCTCTACAAAATCATATTAAGCTGTCAGAGAATGAAATACAGGTCAGAGGGGTAAAATATACTTTACCCAGGTATATTTACCATTGCATGTAAGAAAACAGCAAAATGATGTAAGTTGAACACAGAATGCATTCCATTTTATTGTTCAGTTTCTTTAAGATGTTGATTGATGTAGTGCGACATTGTAGCCTAGATGATATTATGGGAATTCTCATGATCCATTTTGCTTTATGCATTATTAATGACTAATAATATTTGTTATCTGACACTTTAAAGATTACATAAGTAATATTCAAACAGATTATTTGAATTTAACTTTCTACAACTGATCCTAACATGGTTACATAGCTGACATGAACAAATATGCATATATTTTGTAATGTTTGGAATCAAAAGTTGACATTGTTAGGCTGACATGGTACCTATAGTGAATCTGTAAGGCTCAGTTTTGATTGTGTGCACTTAAAATATCCCAAGATGTTATTTTCATCATGAATATGCCTCTGTATGGTAACACATTTCAATTTAGTACTTTGACAGAGGGCGGTATTGCAGCATCAGCTGATATTTCATTCCATTGAATCATTGAACTTAAAACCTTGGTAGCCAAGACTCTTAAAAATAGACTAAAAATATTCAAACAGATTATTTGAATCATGTTTGCACATGTGATTTTAACAAGTACATTGCATATGTCCCACACATGCAAATATCCATCCTTGTTTACAAGTTTTCGGGATGCAAATTTCACATTTAGTTGATGATATAGGATCTATTGGTACCTATAGTTGATCTGTGTGGCCACATTTTGCTATATTCACTCACAATATCTAAAATTGTTTTCTCCTTCATGAATAGGATTGCATATAGTAATAAATTTTAATTTGGTACATTGTCATTTGACTTTCCACTATACTGGTATGTATCAATGTTTGCACCAATGATCAAACCTCACCATTCCAACATTGCCTTAAACTTTATGATACATACTCTACCTGATTAGTTATTTAACCTGTAAATGGCTAAATATGCTTGTAGAAACTTCATCTATTTTTAGGATGCATTTGTCACTTTAATACATGCCCATTGCTTCACATCTTTGAGTGTCACTCTATCAAGTTTACCTTTTTTAACCATATTTGCAACCTGAATGTTATATTGAAATCACCATATCTAACACATTTTAACTTCATTTGCCTACATCTTCCTTTTTTTTTAGAATTAAGTGAAACATGTTATATATTTTCAGGTCTAGTCTGGTATCTGAAACAAAGTATTAGAGTTGGATCAATTTGGAAGCTCTCCAGTAGTCCAATGGTGATAGCAAGGTCTCATAAGGACATGTGCAGTGTGCTGCTATAAGTGACCAAGATGAGTTCATATCAGTACACTGATATACAGCATCTCAAAGACATGGCTTAGATCTTCATGAGAGAGATTCGCATCTTTTTTCAGTAAGGTGAAACTGTATTTTCATATTGCATTGTTGACTTTTGTAGTTATTGGCATTAAAATGGAATGCATATTTGCTATAAAACATGGTAGTGGTCCCATCAAAACTTTAAATTTGAGTGGGATATTAGTTATACAAACAACTGTCCAAGTACCTGAAACAATAAATGTGGAACATAGTACCTGTCATTGTTTCTTTAGTATGTACACCTATATGCATCTGGATAGGCATATTGTAATTTGCTGTCAAAATCACTGTGAGCTATCATGTTTCAGTACCCCTGGGATTAATATTATCAGTTGTACAGACCTAAACTACCATTTGTTTTAAAGACCAATCATTAATCAACATTGCTGCCTTAAATTTGTCAAACTGAATGTCATAACTTGTATGAAAATTTATTTTTTGTAAAATAAAAAGTTTTTAAAATTTATATATTTTTTTAAATTTTCATTAAAATTTAATATATCAATATTTTTTAATTTCAAGACTATTTTCAGACAGGCCTTATCAAGTATTACAATTAGGTTTTTACTGCATTGAAAAATTCCTATAATTAAGGAAGATATAGCAAATTTAGTTTTGGTTTCTTAAGAACAATTGGACCTCAAATTGCACCCTATAGAACACCAGCACTACACACTTTCTGACAGCTGTCACATGTCTTGCTTGCAAGGAAATTTCAAAAGACTTTATGTATGAAGTTGAAACAGTAGTGGCATGCAAAATAAAATGCAAATATAAAAGTTTGACAAAAACATTGACCCTTTCAGGAATCGGTACACAATTAATAAAATCCGGTTCAGTACCCACGAATGTAGTCCCAGTCTATTTTTAGATCACTTTTTCCGGTCTAAATTTAGTGGTGATACTAGAGTCAGATTTTGGCATTCTTGGTAAGGATTTAAAGGCAATTGTTTATTCTTTAAAATGTGAGCTTATGGTGTGGTTGTCTGTGTGTATTTCGGCGACAGTGCACATTGAGTAATAAGGTCATGGTGATGATCCGGAAGTGAATTCTGTGTTCCGTTGCCTGGTGTTTTGTTTACAATTCAGCCTCTCAAAAAAATGCAGGTCAACCCTTGACAAGAACTAAACCGTAAAGTCATCTTTGAAGGTATTTTAGATTAACATATGATTTGTATTGATTGTCACACAGTGGAAAGTTCAGTACTGAGAAACAAATGTAGAGAATATATAGTGAAATTAATTGTGTACTATGTCCACCTGGATCACAATTGGAACTGTTCTGATCTTGCCGCATACAAAAAGGTTGGGTCCGTGACGGTTCAGTGCTTTGATTGTTTACATCTCCTAGGCAATTACGGATAACACCAACGCAAAGAAAAGCCGAATTCAGCCATGGTCGATATTGATCAATAATAGAGCATTATTTTGAGCAAGGCCAGGCATGCATATGTACATGTATCGACCACGCTGCCCAGTTTTGAATTATTCTTGAGTAATCAGACTGAAGTAAAGATACCGACGATCTTAGCCTTATTGGAGATATTACTTTTGAACAAACTAAGCGGTAGAGTAGATCTCTCTCTCTCTCTCTCTCTCTCTCTCTCTCTCTCTCTCTCTCTCTCTCTCTCTCTCTCTCTCTCTCTCTCTCTCTCTCTCTCTCTCTCTCTCTCTCTCTCTCTCTCTCTCTCTCTCTCTCTCGTGGGATTTCGATCAACTTATAATACATCATGACATGCGATTCAAACAAAAACAGAAAAAAAACAAGATAAGTTTTAACTTGTCAAACTATTCGTTCTAAAAGATTACGATATTAGGTTATGATTATATATATATATATATATATATATATATATATATATATATATATATATATATATATATATATATATATATATATATGCGCTCAAAGGTTATAATTACATGTGAAAGTTAAAATAATAGCTCATAATAACATGCAATTACAATTATGGTTTGATGACGTTAATATTCGATATTGCATGAATGTAACATTCAAGGCCTGATACTTGTTTTTACAATATGTTTGGATGGGGACTTCCATTTAAAAATTGCAGGTTGGGGTGGGAGTGGGGGTTGTCTGTCATGGCACTTTTAATACAATATTGGCTTGTGCCATGGTATTTGGAGCTAAGTGCTTTTCAGAGGCAGCATACCAAGGCTGGCTTGGGCAGGTAACAAACCCAGTACCCCATGCAGTTTACAGGGACAAATTAAGGCCCTTGTAGGCTTTAGTCACTTCATTGATAAAATGATTTACATTGACATGACTGCCTCTTTGTGTATACACTTTTCAGTAACATGGTTTTGTATATCCTAAGCACAGTGCCTACTGTGCCTTTTGGATAATATGGTCTTGCCTTCAACCGAGTTATTTGGCTCCCATGCTGCTATCTTTAGTACTATGGAATTATCTAAGTCAAGGAATAATTGTATCTTAAAAGTTCGTCACCTTATTGGATGTGTTATGGCGTTTTTATATTAACACATGCCTATGTACAGTTTTGTAAAATAGAACTTTATGTACATCTGTGTGACCATCTCTGTATCAGTTGAGCTGTTTTCAGCATCTTCGGATACCAGTTGACCATAAATAATGGTAATAATAATAATATTTTCTTTATCAATAAAGGTAGATCAGTTATTGGTAGTCCATGTTTCGATCAGCCTCCCTATTGAGCGTATACTGAAATTAAAAGTTACATGATGATGTTTGTAAAAAAAATGAGGCAGTACTTAGTGATATATTCTGTACATGGACAAACATGAAGCAAGTGATAATAACACAGGGGTATAAGAAAATATAGTGCAGAAAATCATGCATTAAACATTTAAAATATTTTTTTATGTGAACAGTTCTTATCGCTTGAATGCAGGCAAAGAATTTTAGATCATTGTTCTGGAATATTTCTAACTTCATCTAAGCTGTTCAGTATTGGCTTTTTCAAGTTTCATGTAATCTTGCTAAGTTGATTGTTTAGTTTATGATTTTCATATGACAATTACAATTGATGGTAATTTAAGTATATACAGCCACTTATGAATCTGACTAGATGGTGTGGACTGTTTAGTCTAGTATTACATGTGCAAGACAAGCAAGGTTTTATTCCCAACAGCGACAGTAAGACTCTGTATCCCTGCTCATTAGATGCACTGTCAGGAGCTGGTGGCCCAGTGGAGAATAGATTTTGAATGCTCTGAGAAATTAATCTATGAGACATTAATGGATGAATGCTAAATGGAGGGAAGAGTATTGGCAGTCGGGGCATATTTGGCCACTCTCTAACCAGACTAGATGGTCTGGTCTATTTGATCTAGTGGTATGTGCACTTGACTGTGAAATAGATGAACCTGTTTTAATTCCTCACTGTGACATTTCAACTTTAATCCTGGGTTCCCATTACAAATGAGTACGTGTCTAACTCTCAGGAAATGGTAACCTGGTTGAGAATATGTTTTTACTGCACTTAAAGGATTAGAGTGTAGTGATTGAGGTCTATGGGGCCACTTATTAACAGCCTTGTGGGTCCATAACAGTATGTGCATCAGACTGCAAGACAGACAAAGCAAGTTTTATCTTTATGGCAACAGTTAGATTTTGTATCACTCCCATTGCCATATCTTTGTAAACATTTGTGCCTTGTTAAAATACATTGTTTTAAAAAGTATATTTGACAAAATTTTGACTTTATAAAATAAATTCATCTCTTGAATAATGAGATTTTATTAGTGATTTATTTTTGTATGTTAGCTATTCATGCACTTACTAAATGTTTTGGAAAGAAAATACAAAAATGGTTAATATTTTTTTTTTATAGTGAATCATCAGAATGAACCGGTTTGACAGCAATCCTCCACTTCCTCTCTATGGGAACTTTGGGGCTGGTGGCAAAAAAGCCCCTGCATTTCCATTATCACCATACATGGTAGTGGCCTCTGTTTGTTTCTGGCTCTTTATAGCTGCTTTCACCTTCAAGGGGTGTGAGTATTTTCTCCTTTACAAGTTTATAGATGACAGTGATCTTGAGGTGACCAATTGTTGTGAGCATTTGGGTTCAGATCCAATAGAAAATGAGAAGTTTGTCCAGAATTATCCTAAAGGGGATGCTGGCCCTTATTTGATGAGACTAGGTCCTGAGAGATATTCAAGTAATTTTGTAGGGACAGAATCTCCCAGAGAGCTGAGCAATATTCCAACATTGGTCACTGCAGTAACATCCTCAGACTTTTGGGATGTACAAGGTCTTCTAAAGCAGTTTAACCACCGACTGAAGAAACTCTTTCCTGATGCCAAGATGATTGTGTATGACATTGGACTCTATCAAAGTGAGACAGAACTGGTAAAAATTTTCATCTCTTTTTTTCTGTCTGTCTATTTGTTTATTTCTATCTTTTTATCTCTGTCCTTGTGTCTATCCAACATGTGTAACCAAAATATTAACTTCCATAAGTACAATCACATAGTAGCTTTCTCATTTCATTTTCAGAAATTTAGCCAAAATTTACATTAGTTTGGAAAATTGCTTCTTTTAAAATAGTACCTCTACTTTTCAGTTGATAAACAGCTGGATTATGACGTAAAGCAATCAGATGCATTTTTTAAGAATTATTAGTAGATTTGGAACAGTTTGTTAATTATTTATTTGTCATCACTTCATTTCTATTTTTATTCTATTTTAGTTAAAGAAATATGGCTTTGTAGAAGTGCGCAGTTTTCAGACCAGCCAATACCCAAGCCATGTTGGAGACATCAGCAACTATGCTTGGAGACCAATAATTATTCAGGTATTAGTGTGTGAGATAATAAATACACAAGTTCTAATCAAAGAATTTTGTTCAGTACAGTACACATTTTTTTCAACTCTCCAATGATACAACTGTTCCAGTAGAATAACAGCCATGCATCAAAATGATGCAGTAACTACAACTATTCCAGCATGTATTATACCCTGTATCAGATGGTGTAGTAATTACAACTGTTCCAGCAGATACTACAGCCATGCATCAAAATGGTGTAGTAATTACAACTGTTCCAGCAGGTATTACAGCCCTGGATAAAAATGGTATAGTAATTACAGCTGTTCCAGTAGGTATTAAAGCCCTGCATAAAAATAATATAGTATTTACAACAGTCCCAACAGTCATTACAGCCATATATCAAAATGATGTGGTAATTACAACTGTTCAAATGACATTACAGTCCTGCATCAAAATGATTTAGTAATTACAACCATTTTCAAGCTGACATTACAGCCATACATCAAAATGATGTGGTAATTACAACTGTTCAAATGACATTGCAGTCCTGCATCAAAAGGATTTAGTAATTACAACCATTTTCAAGCTGACATTACAGCCATACATCAAAATGATGTGGTAATTACAACTGTTCAAATGACATTACAGTCCTGCATCAAAATGATTTAGTAATTACAACCATTCAAGCTGACATTACAGCCATAAATCAAAATGATTTGGTAATTACAACTGTTCAAATGACATTACAGTCCTCGGCATCAAAATGATTTAGTAATTACAACCATTCAAGCTGACATTACAGCCATGCATCAAAATAATGTAGTAATTACAACTGTTCTAACAGGTATACAGCCATGCATCAAAATGATGTGGTAATTACAACTGTTCAAGCAGACATTACTGTCCTGCATCAAAATGATGTAGTAATTACAACTGTTCCATAGGCATTACAGCCATGCATCAAAATTATATAGTTATTATAGCTGTCCCAACAGGAATTACAGCCATGCATCAAAATGATGAACTGATTACAACTGTTCCAATAGGAATTATATCCATGCATCAAAATGATGTAGTAATTACAACAGTTCCAGGAGGCATTACAGCCATGTATTAAATTGATTGATGCACTAAATCTGTTATTGACTTCTCACAGAGTGGCCACAAGTATGGTACCCTCATCTTTCGGTCAGATACCTAGCACATATATTCGCTGAGAAGTCATAAAATTCCAGAATGCTCAGACCCAAATTTGGCACTGCATAATGTGCCAGCAGGTCTGGGTCAATGCAGTGTGTTAAACAAACATAGACTTTGATCTTACTGCATACCATATAATGGCAGATCAAGCTTTATGTTTGTAGTTAAGTGCACCTTGTAAGTGAGTATATACACTTGCAAAATTTATATAATCAACCAGACAACACAAAAGAAAGTTTCCAGAGAAGGCAACAATAATGTTGCAGTGATCAGTGACTTAAATACAAGATTTATGGAGCTGGCTGTGATATCTCAGATGGTACAGAACCTATGGAGAAGAGCACATGTCTAGAGTAAAAGTTCTTTTCAGTGACATAAGGAACCCTTCACTGATGTACACTGTACTGTAGGAACTGAAAACAGACATTGTCTTTTGTTCATTGTGATGGATTAATGGAGAAACATGGTAAATTAGAATGGTGCCAATATGATTTGTAATATGCCACATCTTGAAAATCTTGATGAGACTCCTTATAAATGGAAAGTTATTTGGACATGGGATTTCATCAGAAGAATACTTATGATGTCTACCTTGGTTCTAAATGAAAATGATGCAAACTGACCTTTAATAAGGCAACTATGTTGATTATCTTAAAAATAGTTATCTCTTCTCCCTGATGGATGGCTATATTAACATGGGGTTTTCACTGGTAAACTTCTTATGAAACCTAAAATATAAATGCTTGGACTCTCATTTAACTCATTAACCCCTGATGCCTCGTTTATGGGGCATGAGGTAGTAGCCTACTTCTGAGCTCTGTAGCGTCATGGTCATGCATGACACAATAAAGTGGGTGATATTATAGAAAGATAGACAGATGTAGCTTTATCATGATACCAAATAATATGGTTGTTCTAGTTGTATTACAAAATACAGAAGGAAAAACATCACTTTTTGGACCCAATTTTTTTCCAGCCAAAATTTGCCCGAGTTCAGAGTCCGATTTTGTGTCCAGATTTTAGATGTTTTTTCCTCAGATCTAAGACAAACCGATCTGAACTGCACACAGAGAGATGAACCTTTGCAAAAAAGTTGGATAAGATGAGCATTTAGAATAACAAGTGATTTTGACACAAAAATGATGGGTATGTTAAGCAAAAGAAAAGAAGTCCAACTTTTACCCTTCTGCTTATGCTCCGGTGAAAGAGCCAATGAAAATGTTGTTTCTAACACAAATAGGCATTAGGTTAACCTAAAAGGTCTTGGAAGTTGATGTATTAGGATGTATTTAGAAATGTTGTTGTTGTTGTTGTTGGGCTTAACGCCATTTTTCAGCACACAATAGGCTATTCATGGCGGCCAGTACTAATGGTGGAGGAAGAAACCAGGAAATCACCAGAAAGAACCACCGACCCACGAGAAGTTACTGGCAAGCTTTCTCACATATCCACATTTGACGAATCCTAGACTCGAACCCACGCAGATAGAGGTGAGATGGCAGTGATCCGTAACAAACAGCGCTTTGGACCACTTGGCCACTTGGGGCCCCCTATTTAGAAATGTAGGATGTATTTAGAAATGGCACCCAAAATGGGTTTCCTACTTGCATTTCAGACAAAAACAAAAACCTCCAGGGATAAAGGAGTTAAACAGAGATGTTGATGCCTACCTGATGTTGCATATGTAATTGGTGCATCCATAAAAATTCTATCTTTCTGTTTAATGTTGCTCCTAGAGAGCTCTGGATCAGATTGGATGATTTCTGTTATTTGATACTGAACACAGTTTATGTTGCATTCATGTTGGATAATGTGTTTAAACAACTGGGTCTCCTTATTTCAGATATCACCATTGTTTCCTTCTTATTTCAGATGCCAATAAGGTGTGCTTTTATTCTCACTTGGAATTTCCTTTTAGACTCACCTACATATTTTTTAGCCATTGAAGTGCCTGGTGAGTAAGTAAATAACATTACATTAGCACAAGTGCATATTAACTCAGATGTATATTTGAGGGTTGTAAATATGCTTCTAAATATTTAGATTTATCCATTTCATAAAAAAGGTGCAATTAATGGTTTCATAATCGTGTATGTGTATTTTTTGCTAACAATTCACCCATGTAACCTGGTATTTGCCTGAAAATTTAGCTCTTATTTAATTATATTTTAATTTAGAACCAATTCTCTATGCACAAGTGGAACAATTTTAGAAGGTTGGCAAAGTCTAATTGCCTATTGGAGAAAATTAGAGTTGTCATAAGTAAAGATAGTCGGTATGGCACTGCTAGAATGCCTTTTCTCTTGGGAACAATTCTCCTGGAGTGGCCACAAGTATGGTACTCTCATGAGATGGGATTCTCACTTAAAGACTTCTAATGATGTCATCTATGTCCTTAATGAGAATGGTGCCAATCTAATATCCAGTACAACTACTATCAACTAAAATCTTGTTGCTGAAGATAATCAGAGATGGTTTCAATAATCTGTAGTTAAAAGGAAGAAATGGTCTTATCTTGAATTCATAGAAATTCTCTCCCATGTGATTGCTCTTATGTTGATTTCAGCCAAATTTAACGTGCAGTTTCTACACTGATAAGACTTTAGAATTCAGTTTCCATTATTCCATGATATAGGTGTTAGGGCCCTGGTTGCCTGTCCCCCTGACTATGGCTCTATAATATTACCTTATCAAGGGTAGGTGAATTCTTACCAAATTAGGGAGGCATATTTATAATGGTAAGAAGTTAAAGCAGTACGATTTACAGCATTCTACAATATCATTATAGGAATTATGTCCCTTGATTGCATTTATAGGAATTATGTCCCTTGATTGCATTTGTTGGCGCTCTACAGTTTCATATTTAGCATAGGGTTAAAATTTTAAAGAAAAAGAGTTTCCCCAGGTTTCCTCACTAGTTATACTGGTTTTTTAAAAGAGACTTTGTATATCTTAGGTATTGTTCAAAGAACCTTTAATTCCCTTTATTTTGATGTATGATTGAGATGATAACTTTTTTTTTACATTTTATGTATTTGGTAATTCAGTCATTGCACTTTTAGAAGCTGGTATTATCTAGTTTGGCAAAATTCATTTTCCATATTTTAAAAGCTCCCAAGAATAGTGTACTTTAGACAAATTTTGGTTGATTTTTGGAGCACAAGGGAGCAGTCATTTTAGTTCGCAGTGTCCTAAGCTCATTTAAAATTTCCAAAAGTACAATATCCAAAGAAATTTCAGCCACATTACATGAAAGTAGTATATAGGTATGCCAACAATGCAAACAACTTCACCTTACATACATCACTCTCTCAAAAGTACATAATAACTGGTGAGCGCCACCTTTACAGGAATTATGGTCCTTGATTGTCTATCCTCCTAATTTTGGGTTTAGCAGCATACCTTTAATAAGGATGGTTGAATTTCATGCACATTTACATTGATGAGACCTATAAAGAGTTTAATTTCCATTTATGTTTTCATAAACTTTCATTTCCCAAAACTGAGTTGCTCTATTTCGGTCCCTGTCAAGCAAACTGTAGTGAGACAAGTCCTTTGTGGACAACCAGTAGCAAATAGCTTTAACTTTGGAATAAATAGCATATGCTTTTTAGAGTTTCTGTTCATCACAATCTATTTATCTTATCTTTTCAGTCCATTCTTGAGGAGTTTGGATCAGTTATCTGGATAAGTCCTCAAAGTCGGATTGCTCATGCAACGGACTTAAAGCAGTTAAAATATCGTGGAGATCGGCACTTTTTTGCTTGGCAAACAAAGGAATACATTGCCACCATAGCTTACACAAATCCTAAGACATTCACTTATCTTAATGAATCTAGGTGCTGTTTCCTTGAGTCTGGGTTAGTTGACATGTCAATGCTTGTGTTTTATCGTACAAATTTTACATGGAATGCTATCATGAAGCCCTGGCTCAAATGCACTCTTAACAAGGATTGCTTAATTCCACCCAAAGCCAGATACTCAGGATGTTTTCACATGAGGAAACCGAAGACGACAGGTTGTCATAGATATGACCAATCAGTGTTAAGCATTATTTTAGACAGGGTGTTTTTATTCACTTTTAAGTTGGAAAAATATGTCATTCCAAGAATAGCTACTGAAAGTGAGGAGAATGAAGAGCATTTTCCTGAACAACCTTGGACATGGACAGAGTTGGCTTTTTTAGTTTTAATGCCTTCTGCATGCTTAGGGGGATTGTATTATATTTATCAAAGGCAGAGAGGAAAAAAGAGAGCATACAGACGTAGATAAACTAACAAATGATTCAGAATAAACACATCACAGAAAAACCAAATTTTTTGATTTTGCTCAAGAAATGCTTTAAACTTCAAAGGCATTAGCCCTTCTGAATCTCAATGTGATGTATTTTCAAATAACAAATTTTATTGTAAAATTTGAAATTTCAACATCACTACTAATGTATGTATGTATGTATGTATGTATGTATGTATGTATGTATGTATGTATGTATGTATGTATGTATGTATGTATGTATGTATGTATGTATGTATGTATGTATGTGTAGGCTTGAATGGCACATCAGCACAATCCTTTAAAACCAAGAAAAAGCTAGGTTGAAAAAAATGGTAAAGGCTCATGCCAAAATTATCAGAAAGACAAACCTCTCAAACAAAAAGGAAATTAGGCACCTAGACACAAAAGGCCATTTTTTTAAGCACATGATATACATACATGGTAGTCAGTATATCTGGCGGAGGAAGAATCTGTGAAAATCCCAGGAAGAACCACACTCATGGGAAGCTACTAGCATGCTTTATCACATACCCATGTTGATCAAGCCTGAGACTCAAACTCATGAAGACAGAGGTTAAATGCCAGTGATCTGCAATTGTGAGTGCAGTTTAGACCACTTCAGCCACCTGGAGCTCCAGTGAGACAAAAGGTGAAAGGTAAAGATGTTGCAAAAGCTCTCAGAAAAGGCATTTGAAACAAAAGCAAATCAAGAATGATAACATCGTTATAATATAAAGTCCAAATATAACTATATAGACCAGGCACATTTTTAAAGTCCAAGACCTTGTCATTTGGAAAATTCCATCACAGAATGGTTGCATCACTTTGTTGCCCTGTATGACATACAGGAGGGCAAATTGGGCTTCAGGGCAAATATTAAAACTAGTTTGGATTAGATTTCAAAATTATACCCAGTGATTAGGATATTAGTCTAGAATATTTTGGGTATCGTTTATTTTCTTTTTTTTGTTTACATTGTCGGTTTCAGTTGGAATGAAAATCCCTACTCTTTTCTGGGCCTTGTGAATCTTTTTGATTTTGTTAGAAGTATTTTTGGATTTCAGAGTTTGAAGGTACAATTAATATATAGTTAGAGAATATTTATAAAGTCCATAATAAAAAAAAGTTTAAAGTATGTCTAACATGTGTATATTTGAATACATGTATAGCTTCATTGCACAAATGAGATTTTTCCATATGGTTAATATGAAGTTATATACTGTGTTAAGAGATTTACCACATGTACATTTTAAGTGCAATTAATTAGGGCTAAACACTTTCTAAACTTTTAACAAACAGTTTTATGCCAACTCTGCTTGCAGCAGTAATTCATGCTTTGTCTGTCTGTCTGTTAACTCTTCCTGACAACCTCATTTGTGAGATTGTGTGAACGCGCCTCGGTGGAGTCAAATGAATCTTCAAGTTATGATGATTTTTATGTGGATATTAATTTTTCTCCTTTAAAAAAAATATCAAACATTTTTGACTTGAAACTTCACACAAATTTAGTTGAGGCTTGAGGTGTAGAATGAGATTTAGTTTATATGCATAAAAGGAGGACTCATATAGCAATTTCTGAACATTTTGTTAAACATGTATTTTAAAACTTTTTTTAATTTGTGTGCATAAGCAGATGACTCGTATAGCAATTTTGAAACTTTTCTTATACATGTATTTTAAAACTTTTTATACATAGACTTTCTTAACAGTGGATTTACAAAGAC
The DNA here is from genome assembly GCA_016746295.1 of Potamilus streckersoni. Taxonomy (NCBI): domain Eukaryota; kingdom Metazoa; phylum Mollusca; class Bivalvia; order Unionida; family Unionidae; genus Potamilus; species Potamilus streckersoni. Next base: position 1,596,720 of record JAEAOA010000748.1, on the reverse strand, counting down.
AGTTCTAGTTAAAATAATACATTTTTATGTGTGTGTGTGTGAGTGTGTGTTATTTGGATTTTTAACTCAGCTGTAATAATTTTTTCAGTCATATCACTATGATGACTGCAGTATGGCAGTTTATAGTGGTGTCTAGTACTGGGACATCATGCCAAAAAATGTGTAGCATTATGTCCCACCAAGTCACATTATGCTAACACCAGGCTTACCAGTCCTAAAACGGATCTCTTAATGCTGAGAACCGAGAGGCAGCTGCTAACACTATTTTTATAAATCTTTGGTATGACTCTGCCAGGGTTCGAACCCACAACCTCTTTTATCTGAGGCAGACAGTCTAACCACTTAAACCACTGAAGTGGTCAAATTTAGATGCATTTCTTTTGTCTCAAACGGCTAAATAAAAATTATGTTGATGTTTATTGTCTGAACTACTTATTCCTGCAATTACTGTGATTACCTCCCTTATCTTGTCCATTAGAATGGCAGAATAGAACATAATGTACAATGAGTAATGAAGTAACACAAATGCACTAAACTGCCAATTCTAAGGTTGCCAATCAAATGAAATTTTTTTATTAAACTTTTGTTTCCAAAACTTGTTTTTTTTAAAAAAAAAATAAAACAGCATTCACAGGTAAAATTTCATTTGAGGCTTTAGGTTTTCAAATGAAGTGAAACTTGTGAACATATTGTCTGTTTAAATATGATGTGCAGCAAATACAGTAAAAGGTTGATTACTTGGATTCTGAATATCCAGAACAATTTTTCATATGCACTAATACCATGTCCCATGAAATGTCTACTTATTATAATATATACATATCTAAATGAAATTAATTTGATGACACTTAGATAGAACAGAATAAGAAAATATAATCTCATACCATTATAAGGGTTAATTGAAAAGTTCTAAAACAAATTGGCAAATGTTTGTTTTTTAAGTAAAGTGATTATTAAATTTATGCAAAAATCTGAAAAATTCTTTACAAAGGTTAAAGCCAACTTGGATATTGTTTGTGGACCGGAACAACTTGACATATCTGTAATCAGTGGTTGGATGAAATTTTTCAGTGCTGTTTGGGAGATTGTTAAAGATTATATAAGGAGAACCCCTTTGAAAAGAAATAGTGAATTAACTGAAGGCAGCCAGACATTTTACCATTTCAGACTTGGCTGAAAGTTTTAAAGTGAAGGGGAAATTCTTTCCATGGAATTAGGAATGCACAGGGTTTGTACCCATTGTTTGTTTGTTGTTGGGCTTAACGCCATTTTTCAGCACACGATAGGCTATTCATGGCGGCCAGTACTAATGGTGGAGGAAGAAACCGGGAAATCACCGGAAAGAACCACCGACCCACGAGAAGCTACTGGCAAGCTTTCTCACATATCTACATTAGCTGAATCCTAGACTCGAACACACGCAGACAGAGGTGAGATGGTAGTGATCCGTAACGGACAGCGCTTTAGACCACTCGGCCACTCGGGGCCCCTTGTACCCATTGAGTGCAGAGATAATAAATGGAATTTATGGTATACATTTCCAGTGAATTGAGTATGGAGATAGAAAATAGAAGGCTATAAATTCTTAAATAAAATCATTACATGTGAGGAACATGGATACACTAAATTTGAAACGAAGAGTAAGAGAAAGTAGTGCATGGAAGCACACATATTTACCATTGCCTGTGAATTTGTCTTTCCAAATCTGCTTGAAAGGTTATTTGCATTATGTTCTCCAAGACACAAGGAATAATTCTGAACCACATTGTACCAGAGATGACCACAGTCAATGGACAACATACAGTAATCAGATACAATTTACATGACTATTTGCAAAAGTGTACTTCATTCTGCTTCAGGACAATGCCCCTGCACACGTGCAAATTTGTAATGTAGACCGTAAAAATATGGCATTGAAAAACTAAATCACCCATTATAATCAGAGATTTAGCTCCCTGCAACTTTTGGCTTTTATTAAAATTAGATTTCTTATGGGGAAATGATTATAAAAGCAATGAAAATATATGGGATACAAAATGGTTGTTACAAGTATTGTTACATACAGTAATAGGTTGCTGCATGCATTTGATAAATATAGGTTACAAGATGGGATAAATTTATTTGGTCAAAAGGAAGTTACTTTGACTATTAAAATTATAAACAGCTAAGTAGCTTTTTCTTTACAAAATTTGTTATTGAACTTTTTGATCAACCTTTATATAATTACAATGGTATTGTAAGAAACAAAATTATCATTTTTAAGTAAAAATAAATGCAATTCGGACAAGGGAAGAGTGAGAAACAATGAGATAAAGGTTTGTGGTGCATGTTTCAATTAAAATATACAATTTGTCATACAGAAATCCAAAGCAAATTGGCCATAATTAAAGACTTGTAATAGTCTGATCACATGATGTGTGTAGGCCAAGTAATTAACATTTGATGAATGATGAATGTTAACTTAATGGGTGATAAAAGTTGATCAGCTACTGGCACAGGTGTGACTATAGTTCACATCGGCAAAATATACCTTAAAGAAACAAATCTTCACAAAACCACATTAATTTTAGATGTACACTTTGGTCATGAATTTTAGCATATAATAAAAGTATCTTAGTATTTTTCCTTGATTTGACTTCTACTCTTAAATGTTGAAAAAATATTTATTTAATTAGTAATACAGTCAAATTGTATGATTATCTTAAAATTTAATAAAGATAACATGTATTCACACTTTACTTTTTTAACCCAAACTTCATCATGATCTAGACAACTAAATATTAAATGTTTCCCAACTGGTCCAGATGTTGTGTTTCACTGTCCTTGCATACAAATTTGATCCAAATGCAAACATCACAGACCCAGATGTGCCATTGCATAATGTAATCTGGGTCTATGCAGTTTGCTAGAACTAAAGAGTAAACAAAAATAGACCCAGATCTGTAGATACATCACCTGATGGCAGATCAGGGTCTATATAGCTTGTAGTTGCTCTGACTTGTACAGGAGTATACATGGTATTAAGTACAGTAAAAGCTGATTATCCAGATGCCAATGACCTGGATTGTCTTTGCTGTATAGGCTTCAAACATATTCCCCAAAAATTACATTACCAATCTATGCTGAGTGACCAAGTGGTCTGAAGGGTTGTCTGATATGGATCACTGCCATCTCACCTCTGTCTGGGTGGATTCAAGTCTAGGATTTTGTGAATGTGGATATGTGAGAAAGCTTGCCAGTAGCTTCTCATGGGTCAGTGGTTTTTTCCGGTGATTTCCTGATTTCTTCCTCCACCATTATTACTGGTTGCCATATATAGCCTATCATGTGCTGAAAAATGGCATTAAGCTCCACAACAACAACAACAATAACGAATCAATGATTGCTTATTGATTGCTATGCAATCGTGGACTATAAAACTTTTACAAAAATCAGTACTTGCACATAGCTAATTATCCAAGCAATCCGAATCAAAAGTTTGGAGACTGCATTTTCTTGTGATACTTTTAGCTGAATAGGAGTTTCATAGAAGTATATTACTAATAGAAGTATATTATATTACATAGAAGTATATTACTAATAGAAGTATATTATATTACATAGAAGTATATTACTAATAGTCTGTGCAATAAAAGCTCAATGAGTATATTAAAATTCATAATTTTTAAAAATCTTAGATTCCTTTTAAATACATATATATATATATATATATATATATATATATATATATATATATATATATATATATATATATATATATATATATATATATTGTTGTGTATTTTTTCAGCTGGACAGAATCAATGAAATCACAATGATTTTTCTGTAACCGAAACCATGCAAACACAGATTATGGCAAGTTCTAAATTGCTGCAGATTTCCCTGTCTTGTATACTATTTTTTCTCTTTAATATTATCATTCTTCTGACTGTTAATGTAATTTAAAAAATGTATAAGCATTTTTCTTATTAAATGAGATGGAAGTTGTAATCACATCATCTTATGTCTAGTTGTTCCAACAGTTTATTGTATTGTGATACACTTCTGTAACACATGATGTCATATCGATGATGTTATTTTGCATATATCACTGCATTTTCAGATGTGCATTAAGTGTTGATTTTACATCATTATTTAAATCAATTATCCTGACTACAAGATCAAAGAATTCCATTGGGTCTGGATAATAAACAATTGACTGACTGCTTTTCCAGTACTTCTTTTTTATATAAAATTATGGCATTGTAGAAGTATTGCATGTCAATAAAAAAATGGATGTTTATTTTTTCAGATAAAAGTATGTGATTATAAAATACTATCTACTGTTGCTGACAATGGGATGAAATAATTTTAAAGCATAGTAATGTACTGTCCTTTTTAATAAAGCAGTTTTTATAAGTAGTTTTAAAGCAGTGAAAAAAGCAAGTAGATGGCTGTCTAATGGGATAATGGGTGTCATCTCCATGTGTTACCAATAGAAAGTTCACACTATCACATTTCTCTCTCTCTCTTGTAAAATAACAAAACATGATGAGCCCTCTATTTATATGATACACATATATACTTATCCCAAATTCACCCATAGGGCAAGTTTAATGTTAACAAGTTATATATGGTACAAAATATACTTGTCCCAAATTCACCCATAGGGCAAGTTTAATGTTAACAAGTGAAGTTATATATAGTACACATATATACTTGTCCCAAATTCACCCATAGGGCCAATTTTATGTTAACAAGTTATATATGGTATACATATATACTTGTCCCAAATTCACCCATAGGGTATACTTAATGTTAACAAGTGAAGTTATATATGGTACACATATATTCTTATCCCAAATTCACCCATAGGGCAAATTTAATGTTAACAAGTGAAGTTATATGGTACATAATAAACTTATCCCAATTCACCCATTGGGCAAGTTTAATGTTAACAAGTGAAGTTATATATGGTACACATATATACTTGTCCTAAATTTACCCATAGGGCAAGTTTAATGTTAACAAGTGAAGTTATATAAGAGTTGATTTTAGTAAGAAAAAGGAAGAGAGACAGATCCAAATAGACAGACAAAGTAAATCCCATATACTGGCACAATATTTTGAACAAATACTTTTAAAAGGTTGTAATTATTATCTCCTTTCCAAAAAGTGAAATGAATTGTAAAGAGGTAAACTAAACATACTTTTAAAAACAAGTATGACACATAGATAGAAACGGCAGTAAAAGTACAAGATCTGATGGTCATACATGGTTCAGAAATATTTTCTCCCAGTTGCATTAAACTCAAGGTCTTCAGTTTCATAGAGAGTGGGATGCAATATTTTAACCAAAAAATTACAAATTTCCCACCTTCAGCTGGCTTTTGAAAAATCTCACTCTGATTTGTGGAAAAAGAATGTTATATCCAATTATATTAGTTGAAAAAATTAAGTTGAGGTGATATAAAGAAAACACATATCTGGTTTGAAAATAAATCCAAGGTGTACTCTCACCTTCTGACAAAATAATTAGTTGGACCTTTAGCAAAGTCTATTGTTTTTCATACATACAGCAATTGTAGAAAATGTAAAAAATTATTTCTTTCATAACAAGTTATAAAATTAATAAAACAAGTTTCTATCTGGCACATGTCAATGACAATTGGTTGCATTGGAAGCTAAATGAAACATCAACTAAAACATATCACAGTAAACATTTCTTAAAAGTTTTATAACATTATGTTTGGTGGTTTGGAAGGTGGAAAATTGTGTTTCTCACCTGGCTGTCATGGACACCAAAATACACACATCTGTGTGTAGATTAATAGATAATAAATATTTCAACCAATACTCTGATGAAAATGTTTCCACTATTATTTTTATTTTTATGGGGAGAAAATGTGTAAACATGTATTTTCTATGATTGCTATGGTAGCTTCCAAATATTGAACTTACCTAAATATACTCCTCGAATGTTTAACTACATATACATTATTTCATTTGATGTCTGAGTGTACCTTGTATCTGATATTGGAACAAAACTTTTGTCTCTTAATATGTTAATGCAGGGCTGATGATAAATGAATAATGTACAATACTGTAGGTACATCTCATTCCCTATGAAGCTCCAACAGCTGGAGCACTCTTCAAATTAAACCCATTTCACAAATAAGTAAAGAGTTCTTTGGTACCAACACTTCTAGTCCCATTAAAATTAAGATAAATTTATTTTAAGAAAGAATGCTCAAGAAAAAAGCAAGAATATCTGCATGATCTTTCCTGTAAATGCCAGTCTTGTGTCTTTTTCCCTACTAATTATGTTGATCACAGAGCTACAAACCTGCCAGCTTTATCATAAAGTGAGGAAATGGATAAAATTAAAACAAAATATATGAAGTTAAAAAGTGACAGCCAAGACAAGAAAGCAGACCACCTACTTCCCTTCTTTTGACCTTAAATCTTATGAGCAGATGATATAAGACTATATTGGATACGATACACTATCAAATCTAGATATAACAGGCTGAAGTATGTCATTGTTGCAATTATACCACCTGATTATGAACGTAGAGTTGCCGAGTTATATTTTACCTGGCTGTACCCTTAAGCTTAAGTTTCATAACTCTGGCCTTGATGGTGACTAACTTTTAGATTTCCACCTATAATACTTCAAATATTTCAATTTACAAAAACAATAAAGATTAACCACCCATTTGAAACCACTGTACATCCAAAGATTATCCTGAATCATTCCCCAAGTTTACACTGCACGTCTTTAATAGTGTAGGAGATGCACATCATTACTTATGGATGGACAGGTACAGGCATCAGGAGTGTGTGCACATGTATAATTTGGATTTTTAATGTAGCTTTAACAATTTGGCAGGATGTAATCCCAATCTTTCTAAAAGATGCACATTTAAAAGTCAGTTTTAACTTAATATTACGATTCTCAACGACAATTATGAAAAAATTTCAAATAATACTTTCCCAACCAGATTTTTCTCAAAGTACACCTATAATAAAGCAGATTTTCATAAAAAAGAAAAGAAAAGCACAAATATACATTTATATGTAAATATTAAAACTATAAACCACACATTTTACTCATCAGCAACAACTAACTATAAACTAACTTTTTTTTTCATCTATTAATATGTTCCACTTGTCTTCCAAGCTTTTTAGAAATGTTGCCTTTTTCCATTATTGCCATGACTGCAGAAGTAATGATTGTGAGGTACATACAATTAGTGAATTGGAAAATGTAAACCACACATAACCTATGCACACTGCAGCTGAATATATTATTTTGTCCAGCTTTATAACTGGACAAATAAAGCTTTTAAAGTTTGTTGGTTTTGTGTGGAACTTTGTATATTTCATGTGATTGACAAGTTCCTCAGACTACTACATATTCAGTCTACATTGACAAAGAACATTTTAGTTCATTCCTTTAGATGATAATTTAAAGATACAGAATTATATTTTAAGGATGAACCCATATATGCAGTAAAGAAATGTTGAAAGCAGCAACAACACTGTGCATTAACAGTACTTATCAATTTAACCATTAATGACATTAGAAAGTGTCTGTTATGTAGAGTTTCTGGTTATGTAGATGTCATGCACTACAGTCAAGCTCTTAAAGGTCAAAAGAATGATAGTGCCTATATATTTACATGTTCACTCTCTACATTGATTTCCAGAAAGAATACCTTTATTCATTATATTGATTACATATCCATTCCTTAATGGGCAATATTGTGATTTAAAATTTGCTGCAAGCACCAACATCAAGATTCTTGAGCATTAATAACCCAGCTATGTTTTGAGATGTCCTTCATTCTTTCTCAAGTGGTCATAATGACTGCAGTTCATAAACATTTGTGCAAAACTGCACATTATGATATTTGTCTCATTCTAGTTAAATTCTCATATGTCCTCTGAAGACCCATCCATCTTTTGTAAAAGGTGGCCATATTTAATAGCACAAATTATTCTCTTAATACCAGAATAAGATAAGAAATTTTTGTGTAAAAACAATGTGTACATGCTTTGTAGGAATTCGCAATTTTTTGGCATGTTGCGCGGATCCATTAATCGTTGGAGAAAGTCATGAAATTCATGCCAAAATCGTGAAGGTTGGCAGATATAGACCAACTAAGGCATCATTCTACTTCAAAGCCTCTTTGATGAAAACCCTATCTTGATAGTGTGTTCCATTTACGAGGAGTAGTAACTAGATTTTCTAGATGGCAGTCATGATAAGATTTTAAAGATGGCCACCGTTGTGGTCATATTGGATAGCTGCACTGCACCACTTTCATTCTGGACTGACATCACAATATATCTTGTAATGAAATCCCCATGCCAATACGATCTTCCAAACAGGAAAACTACCATGGTCTCAACACTTGAGCTAAGTTAGAAGCATCAATACATTACCTGAACCATATGTGATTGTCAGATTGACACTTTTTTAAAGGACCAACTATATAGCATACAGAGAGGAGAACATATGTGAAAAGAGGTGTTTAGGGGCTTCACCCCTCAACCTGTCCGAAAGCGAAGCTGCAGAAATGGTTCAGATCCAGCTTTGCCTTCACATTACCATCTTTATACTGATTAAAGAATTGATCTGCTAACTTGACCTTTTCTGCTTTAAAAGAGCTATTTTCTTGGCTATATGTAGTCCTCCAATGCTACTGCACTTCTGCTACCAAAGGTGATATGTTTGCAACAAATTCTGACTTAATGAAAATTAAATTTCAATATTAGAATCTAGTCAACCTCATTATAAACCAATTCCTGATAATTTCAACAATCATTAGCATAAAACTGAATGGGAAATTGTGACAAATAAAAAGACATTGTATTTTAAAACATTTAATTACTGTAAATCCTGTTCGACTGGGTTGTACCATCATTCAAACAGATAAAACCTCACATAATGAATTGAGTTAATCTCAGACCATATATAAAACATTAAACATGGTTTAACAGTCACAACAATAAGCACTTTTGTTGACTGGGAGGTGCTCTCATAGAACACAAAATAGGATACAAGAATTATAAGGGTAAATATTTTTGTATAGGCATATTATATATAACAAGCTGGAAATGTTAATTTGGAATTTCTATGGATTATAACTAACACTGAAGAGATTCAGATTCAGCCAAACCAATTTTAAGTGATCGAAAACTGTACACATTTTGATAGAAATTGTTCAAAATTTCCTGAAATTGTACATATTTTGATAGAAATTGTTCAAAATTTCCTGAACTAATGTCTATTGTTCAAGAAAATCGTTTACAAGCCATAAATGCAAGTTGCAAGTGCACACAATATCCTGAATGTTAAACTACTGTAGTGGAAAAGTAGACAAGGAAATATTAATGATTCTACACTTAACAAACATAAACTTAGTCAAGAACAATGATTTAGAAGTCTTTCAAACTGCAGAATAAAAGGGAAAAAATTATCTTAAAACAAAAATTCTAACTAGCATTTCAAGGAAATGTAAGTTTTAATGTCAAAACACATTTCGAGCATCTAGTTGGAGCTGACGGTTGTATTCCATCTACTTGCACACTGAACAAAATCATACAGGAATCCCCCTTACGCATGATCCACTTTGGCCATGTGCTTGATCAGGTCCACTACTCTGCAGCTGTAGCCATACTCATTGTCATACCTGCAAGATAGGTGAATGGAACATGATACAGTGACATCCTGGTTAATTTTTGCTCCCTAACCTTTTAAAATCTAAATCACTTAATTGATTCAGAGAATAGACAAGAAACCTCACCGAATTATAATTTGAATATCTCTACATTTGGACTAGGGTACTACCCATGTCAAGAAGACCTCTAATACAAAGGTGTCATGTGCTTCCAAGGCTACAGGAAGCTGAATACTATACCATTTGCACAGCATTCTACTTCATTTATGGTGCACCAAGCCACTTACAAATTCTCCCCACAATGTTATCCCCCACCCCTTTCTTCCATCAGACGATGGTTGTTGGAGAAAGAATCATCACATTTTGGATTGCATTCCTTCAAATGGAAACCATTAACAATACAAATTTTGGAAAATGTACTTGTTTGAAATGTAAAGTTCCAAATGATATAGCCGATTTAAAGAGAAGTTAAATATGGGAAATTTGCTCTGAGTATAAATCCTACAGTAATCTGACACACTGTTTATATATTCTGAACAAAAGAATGAACAGAAAACAAAGATAAATCACACCTCTTTAAACTAAAGACATTTTCAATATATCAGAGATAAACACCATTATGGGTAAGGTAATGCCAACTCTACAGATGTGAACAATAAGTTAGTGGTTAAAATGTTGAATACTGTAAATATTTTAATGTACAGAAATATATTTACATTTTCCTCATTAATAAATGCATGTCTTTATCATTCCAAATTATTAGGATGGTCTCTATTTTGCCAGCAAAATTCTCAATAAAAGATACAACATTCATTGCATCAAATTTATTGTATTTAATGGAAGTTGAGAGCAAAAAATATAATTTATTTCTTTATAATCGATCATGCAAGTAACATTTCTTGTGCACATTTGTGTACATGGTGTGTGTGTGTGTATGAGTGAATGTGACAGTTAAGGGAGGGGACAGAGTGCACATACCAGGAAACAAGTTTGACAAAGTTGTTGTTCAGGGAGATTCCAGCCTTGGCATCAAAAATGCTGCTGTGGGAATCCCCAATGAAGTCTGAGGAGACCACATCATCTTCAGTAAAGCCAAGGATTCCTTTCAGGGATCCCTGAGAAGCTTCCTTAATAGCTGCCACAATTTCTTCGTATGTAGCCTGAATGAAACATATTGAAAAATACTATAAAGATATACAAACATGAAATATTTCATAAGTACATTTTTTCCTGCCATGATTTGAAACTTATCTGTAGAAAAACAGGTTTAAACAAACATCATGATGATACCAAAGACAGCTGCAACAATCAGTGACAAAATGGATGAAGAATTGTCAGCAAGCAAGAAAACCCTAGTTGTGTGACATGTATCTGTCTTCAAAAGTTTTCAAAAAGTAGCTCCCATCAAGTGTTTTGGTGTATATGACACCTTAATCCAAACAACCACTACAAAATATTTTTGTACACCATTGGTCAAGGGTGAAGGAATTTAAGCATGTACACAAGCTTTAAGAAACATTGAAAACCATGGAAAAGGGTGTCACAGTAATGGACTTATGTGCTAACGACACTCATCTAAAGACACAACAATAGGTGAACAGGTGTTCTACTTGGAACCTGTATACAACAACAAAAAATTCCAACTGAATCATGTACTTTGTGTCACAGACACTTTTGATGCATAAAAAATATGCATTTCAAGAAAAATTCATGCAATTTTAACAATTTAAATGTAAGTAGGTGTTAGTCACACAGAAGGAGATTAAAAAGATTTTATGAAATTCTGAATTAATCTAAGGTCACTGCATCTAAGTTTTGTTGCACAATACAAATCCATTTAACAATGCATCTGCAGTGCTAGTCTGGTGGCAGTAGGTTTTCCATATATGTATATGCTTTTAACAGCCATGTCAGAACAACAATGACTAGATAGTGCTGATAATGAGTATAGCTTTTATAAAAAAAACTTGAAAATAAAAGGATTCTACAAGAAAAATGTAGGAATATATGCCCATCCAAACTAAATCTAACCATGATGTCTTTAAAATGTTATATAAAACAATGGCAACAAATATATAATCTTTAAAATATGGAATAAAAATATGTAAACTACATTTCCTCAGAAAGTCCAAGAGTACATCTGTTCATCACAAAAAAGATCCTCAGTTAGTACACAAACTTCCCAGGATTCTTACACAAGTTAGACCCCCCCTCACTTTTCTTGTACAAATCTCTTATTTTCCTTAACCAAATTCTTTAATGGTTTAATACTAGAAGTAGATCAGAAAGTTGGAAGTGTACACTGGAAATAATTAAAATAATGATCAAATGATAAGATAATCGTATAACCAATTAATTTGTGGGCATTTTCCTTGACTTTTCTATTATTTTTGATGACCTTTGGCTACTTTCTCGGAATTTTTTTTTCCCCTAGGATTTTCTGTAATTGTGGAAACCCTGAACTCCTGTCTCACATGGTGAAGTAGATATACAGTCTACCCCCTGACTTGTGTGATAGTTGCATTCCTCAAAGTGGTCGAGTCATGTAACTATGTCACTGTATCAGTAATGTTTTATAGATCTGTCATTTGACCCCCTTCTTGAGATCAAAATGGAGGGGCACCAAAACCCTCTCATAGAAGGCAATGCCAACTGTACAGATGTGAACAATAAGTTAGTGGTTAAAATTTTAAAATTTTTTGGTTTTAACTGCCTTATGTTAACTTTAAATTTTTTGGTTTTACTGCCTTTCATTTTCATTGAAAAATACACAATTCAATTAACTTTAATGCCATTCATTTTAGCCAGTTACAAATCTTATTTTTTTTTTTGTTGTTTTGGAAAAATTTCATTTTTTTCTCTCTGGCTTAAGTTCACTATTCTGAAGGCAAGGAAAAGTTGGCGATGCATTTTCTACACATGATTAGCACAATACCATTTAATCTCCACAGGGCCAATGTATTGCAATTGAAGCACAGACACAAGTTATAACTTTTAAATACAAACTTGGGACATTATGTAAAAGGAAAACGATTTTGGTGTTAAAAACAGTCCCAATATATAAACAGTGCACATTAATAGATTATAGTAAAGGAGTTGAAATCCAGATGAACACAATTCTGAATAGATCCTAAAAAGTTAGGTCATAGTGAAACAGTTTTGGTGCAGGGCAAATATGCAGTCTAGGATGCATATTGTATATATTTGGCATCATAAGTTAAAAGGTGCTTGAATTTGGTTCCTTACATGATTAACTTTTTTAAAATTCAAATTAACTTTTAGTAGCATTTTCATAGCATATCTAATTAGAATTTTCTTTAAAATTTGTGTGTGCTGTCTTATTACAAACTTTTAAACAAAATGCAAGAATGATCAGTCTGAAGTCAAGTTAATTACAGTTTATTATAATGCAGGGCTTTTTTATGTAGGTGACCTTTTTACTTCTAAATGACCTGAATTACAATTGTCCAGTCAGGCAGGCATTTGAACAGTTGCTTGCCCTTACCCACCTGCCACTTGTAAATATGAGCAGACAAGCAGCAAGTAATTACAAAGATTTTTTTATTATAAAAACACCAGAATTTGAGACTTCATCACAAGCATTCTATCAAACAAAATTGCATCCATAAAGATACAAGCCACCTCTATCCTGTTTAACCAGGAATACAAGTCATGTGGAACACAAAACAAATCCAAGTATATCTAGTTGCTTAAACACATTCTCTCAGACTCTCTGCTCTTCAGTCCAAAAGTCCACCTTCTCCTAAATTCACCAAATTTTGTACATAGGCTACCCATGTAATAACCTTCAATGAGATGGTTTTGGGGCCCTTCCATTTGGATCTCTATGAGGGGGTCATAGGACAGATCTATAAAACATTGCTGATACAGTGACATTACAATTTTTTAAAATGAACTTCAAACATGCATTCATAAAGACATGGAATGTATGCAATTGATTTGGGGGTTCTAATTATCGTCAAGGTGCATGTACATTTGCCATGCCAAACACACAGAAGTGACACTAGTATTCTTCTGAGATTAACACAAGGTGGGAACTTGGAAACCTCATAAACTATGGTACATTTCTATGCTCAGTGCATTCAAGATCAAAAATGAGGAAATCTCTTATCATACATATGCATTGTTCTTAAGCTCACATAATGTTGTGCCTGAAAAAATTTTCAAGGACTGAAGTCAAATCTTTAAATCTTACACATATGGCAGAAAAACCAACTTTTCAAAAGATGAAAATTATTCTTTACTTACACCCTTTTGTATTCTGCAGGTCAGGTCTACAACAGAAACATCTTGTACAGGTACACGGAAGGCCATGCCAGTCAGTTTTCTGTGAAGAAAAAAAATTGTTCAATGAACTGGCAGTGAATATCTACCCCTTAATGACATTTTTCAATTCTGTATTTCTAAAGTTCTCGCTGTTACAGATCACTGCCATCTCACCTCTATCTGCGTGGGTTCGAGTAAGATTTGGCAAATGTGAAAAAGCTTGCCAGTAGCTTCTCATGGGTCAGTGGTTCTTTCCGCAGTTTCTTCCTCCACCATTAATACTGACCACCATGTATAGCCTATTGTGTGCTGAAAAATGGCGTTAAGCCCCACAACAACAAAAATCCTGTATTTAATAGATTAAAAACCACACTTCACTGATGGCACAGAAGGTTAACAATTTTTGCTTGGGCTGAAAGTTAACATGAAAAAGACCAATTTTCCACAAACTGAGAAATGCAAGGGTTTTCAGCAGTAGTCTTTACAATTTTATTACAATTATCCAACTGCTGCACTGTCATGGCAAATTAAGAGAAACCATGACAGTTAAAATTGTGATAAATCTATGAGATATATGGCTTGAATTCGGAACAATCTTCAATAAACTTTCTCTTCATGACAATAAAATTATTGCTAACTATATGAAGTTGGTACAACAGGACAGACCATCTCTAGAAATACTAAAATGTTTCTCCCTCTTTCGGGATTAGTCAACTACCTCAGTGTACCCTTGTGAAATGTATTTAGTTCCCACCTCAAAGGCATGATACAGCCCATATCGAGCTAAAAGTGATGTTAAACCAACAGTTAAAAAAAAAAATCTTCCTTTGTGAACAGCTCTACTTGATGCCTATGACATTTAGAAGATTCAAAGTTACACAACCTTACATGAAAGACAATCTATGACACAAAAATGAGGATAGAACTGTGATAACTTGCACCAGGATAACTCCTAGAACCATTAGTAATACAGGACAAGAAATGAAACCCATTTTCTAAAACTGGAAATTATCTTCCCAAATTGGCCCCTATTTCTCTAATAAAGAAAGTCGTGATAAAATTGCTAAATGAAACCTTGATTTAATCACTTGTTCTATTGTTGATAATGGTGGTTAGTACCCATAATTTTAAATCATGAGGTTTTTGATAAATTTGTCATAATGTCCTGTATTTTGTTCAGTTTTCTTTCCAACATTCACAGGACACTGTATATAACAGAATTATAATCAAATTTCTATCAATGATAATATCATTAATACCGACATGCCTACTCACAAACTTTTGATGGACACCACCATTAAAAATGAGGGATCAAACTTGAAAATGGATAAAATTATGTTAATATGAATCAATAAAAATAAATTCTCTAAAAACATCACTAAATACCAGTAATGTTTATTTTTTTAAATAAAGCAATGATGACAAAAAAGCTAAAAACAATGAAAAAAACCCCAACAGGATTTGCAACATTGAAGGCTGTTTTATAAAATATGTCCCGTTTTCTTTTTGTTTTAAAAGGAATCATGTTTTATTGTGAATCAGCACACAAAAAATATTGCTTGCAAAAAGGGTCAAAACTAATTCAATAAAATGGCATCAATTACAATATTATAGATTGTGCTGAGATTTATACATTTTGGTAAATGTTACTGTCTTAACAATACCCGTACCTGCCACACCTAACAAGAGTTTCTCAGCAAGGCCGACAATATATTGCTGGTAGTTGGGATTAATTTTCAGCAAGGTGTAATGAAATATGTACAGTTTACTTGGAACACACATTTAAAAATTTCAGAAGCAGTGAAAACAATGTTATATTTGACTAAAATCTATGTAAAGTACACTCAAACCTTAATGACCTTCAGTTCAATTTTGGAAACTGCTCCAACTGTGGTCAATATATTCTTGCTGCACCTCACAACTCAATGCAATCTTTTTTAAAAACCTTTGTGTGGCAGTGGAGATAGATCATATGGTGAACAATAAATGTAGATGTTTTGAGGCTTAACGCAATTTTTCAGCACAAAATAGGCTATACATGGCAGTCAGTATTAATGGTGGAGGAATAAACCGGGAAATCTGCGGAAAGAACCACCAAACCACAAGAAGCTACTGGCAAGCTTTCTCACATATACACATTTGCCAAATCTTAGACTCAAACCCACGAAGACAGAGGTGAGATAGCAGTGATCCATAACAGAGCGCTTTAGACCACTCAGTTACTTGGGGCCCCATACAATAAATGTAATTGCTGCCTTGTATGCCAACGTGGCAAACAAACTTGATATTCCTTTTATACTTGTGCTGGCTGAACTTTTCAAGAGGGTGATTTCACCTGCAACATATTCTTATTTGCTGAAATTCATTTATAAATAATGATGTGTTTACAAAAATAAAAACCTGGTCATGTAGGCATTGTGTGTGATTTGAATTTTTAATGTAGATTTATCACTACAATGTCTGCAGTGTGGCAGTTTATAGTAGTAATGTCTGGTACTGAGGCATATTGCCACAGACATGTAGCATGATGTCTCACCCAGTCACATCATCCTGACACCAGGCCGACCAGTCCCAACACTAATCTCTTAGTGCTGAGCACCTAGCAAGGCAGCTGTTAGTACTATTTTTACAAGTCTTTGGTATAAATCATCAAATTACCATGTATAACTCAGCAAAGTTTTATGAAAATTTATCAAACTGTTATTTATGGGCTAGAAAATTCAATGTTAAAGGAAGAATAGGCAGATACCACAACTTAACTCGTATAACTTGAGCCATGCATACAGAAACAAGCTTGTCTACCATTCAATTTAAGTACTAACCCATTCAGGTCAGGAATGACTTTTCCCACAGCCTTGGCAGCACCTGTTGAGGATGGAATTATGTTTTGTGCAGCTGTGCGACCTCCACGCCAGTCTTTCATGCTTGGGCCATCTACAACTTTTTGGGTGGCAGTGTAGGCATGAACAGTGGTCATCAATGCCTCTACAATGCCAAATTTATCATGAACCACTTTAGCCAATGGGGCCAAACAGTTGGTAGTGCAGGAAGCATTGCTGAAAAAGTGAAACAATAAAAATGCATACAAATCTAATAATAAACCAATTATCATTATTTTAAAAAAAAAAAAAGAAAATTTTGTGTAAACTAATGCGATTTTAGCATAACATAAATCAATTATCACTTTGGATATGTTCACTTTTGTCTATTCACACCATAAATAACATCTCTTTATTACACCAAAACTTGATCAATAAATTTACTAATATATTGCTGCTGTCAAATTTATTTATTTTTTTGGTGAAAAAATATTTGCGTATGATAGCCTACTTGTTATTTTCTGGCCTCACAAATGACAATTTTCCACTCACTAATTGTGAGCATGTGAGTGGGATTTTCAAGTGTTGCAGATGCTTTTATTTTGCACAATTTGAATGTTTTCTCAACCATCGAGCTAGACTAAAAAAAAAACATGTGCAAAAAAGCATTTTTACAGAGATGTAGTGCCATTCATTTTTTTTTTAAATTTAGGGTTTGTTTTTTTAAATTATTTAGATTTTCAGTTTTTTTTAGGTCAAAATGAAATCTTAGGTTTTTCAAGGTTTTGGAGGTCCACTTCTAACCCTGAACAAAGGGCCCAGAATGACAGGATATATTCAAACTATTTCATATAAATCGGCTGTATTTTGACATGCTGAAGAAATGTATTTCTACCTTCTGTAACTTCAGCTGTATTAGATAGTGTGTTGGCATCTTTTGTATGTAAAAGCTGTTCTGCACAATAGGCAGTGTATCCCCCAGGGGTGTAAAACTGAGGGTATAAAAATAAACTTGTTTTCAGCAATGGTAGTCAAATAAAAAATTTGGGGGTCAAAAATGTACTGATAAATCTGATCCATTTTTTCCCAGCTGAAATAGGATATTGCAACTTGCACAACATACTCTTTATCTCTCAAAAACACAAATAAATCAACATGCACAATCAACACACAAATGCATTGTCCATTCAAAGGATAATTTTATTCATTTTCCTTTTAATTTAAAGTCATACTTTTAAGTCATTATAATCTTTCTGTAGCAATATTATAGACCAACACATTACATACCTGTCATAAAATGTGTACTATCATCAATTTCATTATACTTCATCCTAAAACACATTTATCCAAACATCAAAGAAGCTAATGATTCATCTCCTCTTTAATAAGCTAAACTTGAACTTTTAGATCTTTCTTTTGTTGCAGCAATATTGACAAAATCTGCAACAACCCAATAAATTTGTAATTTAAATAATGGATTTGTCTCTATGAGTTTACTTATTTCTGTTTTGAAAGAATGCCTTAGGTAATAATGTGTTCAAAAGATATCTTGTGGTGATCATGGACAGCTTTTTTAAAATTCTTAAATGCTGTCACAAAAGGATTGCCTTCTTGGCAATCATGAGTTCACAAGTCACACGGTAATCCCAATGGATGTGCCATATTCTAGTAAAGTGAATTATCTTCTCCATTTTTAATTTAAAGTCAGATCCACAGTTACTCTTTCATGTTCTGCTTCTTTCTCTTTCTTCGCTAATGATTCTTCTTGCATGCCGTTTTAATCTGAAAATCACATTTTAGTGCATTAAGCATTAAGATTAAACATCCGCATGACATCTTGCAGAGTTTGATGGAATGGCGTGAGAGCTCGCAAAATTAGGGGAAGCTACTCTGTCATAACATTGCCTAGGCTAGTATTGTTCTCTGCTTCATATGCTCCATATAGCAGAGTACAACGCAAGGTGCATACAAAACAGGAAACCAGACTATGCCTATCATCAAGGTTTACATGATGCCTTCCCTAATCCAACGCATTGGATAAATCCTGTCAAAAAAAATGCATGGCAGGAAATCATGTGCGTCAGTTTTCTCCAGGATGTGTCCCTGATGCACAAATGTGCGTAAAGGAAAACACTGGGCAGGAATCAAGCGATCCCAATTATTTTTAAGACGGCAAGGAAGTTATGAACAGAATGTTATTCTATGATAAATTTTAAAAATGTCAGTAAAAAAATAAAAGTAACAACATCCAAATCTGATGAGAAACGAGTGTTACTGGCAAGTTTCCAACTTTTGCTTGAGAAGCTGCCCAGATAAATCTGATAAAGCATGTCCTAGAAAACAATAATATCAAGTTTGACTAAACTTGGATATGGAAACCACACTTGCTACGGGAGCACCAAATTTGATCAGAACTGGGTGAGCAGTTCTGGAGAAGTTAAAACTGTTTTCTGTTTTCTTTATGGTTGCTGAAGATGCCACACTATTGTTAAGGAAACCGCACCAAACATGCTATAGAGAATTAGTTTTCCATGTAGTAGCTAAGAAAGGTTGTTATTGTTGTTATAGGGTTTAACACTATTTTTCAGCACAAGATAGGCTATACATAGTGGTTAGTATAAATGGTGGCGGAAGCTAAGGTACACAAATCTTAATAAAAACCACTCTACAAACATATTTTAATAAAAAGCATTCCTACCATGTTTGATCAGCTCTTTTGGAAAGGTTAATTGCTTTTAATGGTTACTATGGATGCTTCACCATTGCTATGGGAAGCCATCCTGTACACTTTTCATAAAAATTGCCTAGTAATTTAAAATAAAAATGTTGAAAAAGGTATAAGTAGGCTATGGGCTATTGCATAACAATGGAAGGAGGAATAGGTTTTGGAAAGCAGATTTTACTTTTGCGTACATGTATTCTCTGCTCAAAATTTTGGTGAGAAGTGGATTTATTCAACAGTGTTTATCAGACATTTTTGCAATAGCATTTTCAAACTTAACAATTACGCCTAATTCCTTCTAGGCCTTCTCAATCAAATGCATCATTTGTATTTATAGTACAATAATTGCCCCCAGACACTAGTCTTTAGTTCTGAATACTTTTTTCTTTTGCTAAATGATAGTTCAAGTTGGCAAACTACAGACTCCATAATGTTATTGGTGCTATCTTGTTTGCATGTACTTTATACCCATAATCCAATGTGTCTGAAAAATTCAGATATATTTGCATTTCCAGCTGCTGCATGATGGTGTTCGTGTCCGACTGTATGGCATTCATGTCTTACAGCGTATTCCTTTGTATAATCTTTTCCCTTTTTTTCAGAGGCCAGCACAGTGACACCAGTGAACTAAATTCAAACACAAACATCTATTTACAGTAAAACATACCTGACAACTTTCAGATCCTTTGTGTACTTCTGTTCATTAACCCCAACAACAAACATGGGTGCGTCAGCAGAAGGGGCAGAGATGATTACTTTCTTAGCACCACCTGCAAAATGGGCCTGTAACAGAAAGTAGCTCCATGTAAAAGAAAAAAAAGTACAAAAATCCCCCAAATACAATTTTTAATCATTCAAACCAAGTCCAGGTCAGAAAAATAGTATGCATGTTATGCACAAAACAATTTTCAATACATTAAATGCTTTGATTATTCAGCTGAATGACCAGATACATTTTCAAAATGTCATATGACCCTTAATTTGTCGTAGGGTCAGAGTGGGTGTAGATGAGTATAGATATTAGAGGGCAGAGCTTTTTCATCTTACAAAAGTAAGATAACTCTCTCTCATGGGTTGGGACCTTTGACCATCAAGCTGGCTGGTTTTAAATGGCACTTGGAACTCATTATTTGGCTATATATATTTCTGACAAAATAGAAAATAAATGCCTTCCGACAAATGTGTCAAGGCAATCAACCTTTAACAGTTGTAGTTTACGATGTCTGCAGTGTGACAGTTTATAGTGATGTCTAGCACTGGGGCATCATGCTGCAGACCATGTAGCACGATGTCCTACCCAGTTACATTATCCTGACATCAGTGCTAACACAAACCTCTTAATGCTGAGTGCCAAGTGTAGCAGCTGCTAGTACCCTTTTGATATCTTTGGTACGACTCAGCTGGGGTCCGAGTGGCCTAAGGTAGAAGATTTGGCTATGGTATTGATATACTATAAAGTCATAATATATAACTGGATTACATTTTATTGAAATATACTTTTCATGGTTGAACAGCTGTATTCTAAACATACAAGTGATAGAATGAAAATTTCTCCAACAGTAGCTACACTATGAGCCAGTCATGCTAATATTACATATTAAATGTTGCAATATCTGAGATACATTTCTCTTCTCCTCCCCTTCTTTGCTATGGTGGCTCAGTGGTTAGAATGCCTGACTTTGGTCGGCTACTATAGTGTCCTTAGACAATGCATTTTACTCCAATTCACTTTATAAAAAAAACAAAAAAACTATGCCGCCGTATTGTAAAACACAAAATCAAAACCTTTTTTGCCCAAACTACACTATTTTCATGTATGTCGAAACACTATTTCAGGGAATGTTAGAACATAATGGTGATTACTTTAGAATATATTACACCATACACAAGAACCTAAGAGAGAAGAAATCCTAACAATGTAAACAAAATATTGTACAAAAATGCAAGTACTAGGAATTTAATGCAAACTTACAGCACACTTATCTGCAGTAGTGAAAACTCCTGTAGACTCAACTACATAATCTGCTCCATTCTCTCCCCATGGAATTTCTTTGGGATCTTTCCTAAATGATAAAAAAGATTCTGTCCAAGAATTCTAAGATATAAAACAAAATATTCTTGTCCAAAAAAAAGGTATAAAAACAAAGTGATATAAGCAGAATGAGTCTGGTTCTCTACATACCATACCATATGAAACCCTTTTGATCATAAAAAAACATTTTTGTAACATTAATATTAGCAAGATTTTATCCTATGACCCTTTCCAATGGACACTAACCTCCTTTAAATGAACCTAAAAGTAAAGAATAAGAACTCTGTTAATACTGATCACCGACTGACCTAGACTGGGTTACATGGCAAAAAGTTCATCATGCATAACAAAGTTTGACCACAGGGACTTAAAGGATATTGCCTCAGTGTATAGAAAGAACTCACTAGACACTAACCTATGGCCCCTGTGTGCAAATCCCACTTTAAGATAATTTTTCAGCACATGTACGAAAAGAACATCGGAAACACCCACCCATGCAAAAATACCAACAAGCATTTTTAAATAAATATGCTGGCTGAGGCAGAGGCTAAAAAATCTGATCTGTAAAAGTCAACAGCATTGATCATTTTGCTACTGCAAAAATGAAAAATAATTTGGTCAACACTATGGACCAGATGGAATGGAAGATTAATAAAATAGTTGCATATTCAGAATATATGAAGTCTTCTGTTGGAACTAACAAGCAAATCAGATCACCTAGTCTGGCTCAATGTTTATTACACAGCAAAATCAAAATGTTGAATCATAAATACCTTGCAGTAACCTTTTTTTTTATTTAATAAATTCCAACACCTATCATCATCACAGTAAGTTGCATAGATTTATTAATTTTTACAATAAATATATTAACTTTTCCAGCATTATATACTTTGAATCAGTTTTTTTTAAATCAGACAATAGCATCAGTTTTCTTTTCCACTAAAATAACCATGTCCTGAATGTAGTTATTTTAGTAGACAAGGCAACAAACTGTAGCATAATGTGAGAAAAGTTAATATTTATTGCAGAACTGCTTCCAGAGTAGCTGCTACTTTTTTAAAACTCTTAGTCCAATGTCTTCATGTTGTTACATTTATGTGATTATATTGCTTATGTGTAAGTTTTTAAATTTTCATTTTATTTTTGTTTCATTGTATTTAATTGCAATGAATATTTTTCTCGGATTCAGGATTCTATTTTTAGTAGTGAGATATATTTTTATCACAAAGTTGTTTACTTAAGACAAAATAATACATTCGAATTATCGAGTTTGTCTTACCTTGGTAATAAAATCAACAGTTAAAATGATTGGTCAGCATCACGGACATACTTTCTTCACACAATTAATGTTTGTAAACAGCCTTTTATTATGATGAGTGGTTTTTAAGTGGGTCTATTCTGGATGTGACAAAATTAGTATAGTAAGAGACCACATGGCCAATCTCATGCGACTTCAAACGAGCTTTCATGAAATTAAAACACTTATTCTAATATTGTTTTGGGCAGAGTCATTTAAAACCTTGAAGATACAAGGTGCATGTATAAATTTTAATTTGTTGCGAAGATTGTTTGTCATCCAACCAACTTTTGGATTAATTATTTGTTCTCCTGTACACTCTGCAAGTTGACCCTTATAAAAAAATTCTGAAAGATATACATGGAAATTTTTCTGGAATTATTCGGAAACAAAGAATGTGATTTAACTGAGGAATTGTTGATATTCATACATTAGACTACATCTGATGTCATCGCCCTCCATATTTGTATGTTGTTGGGACTCTAACCTGGATTCTTATAAGACTAGTGATAGAATCATATTTGGATTATATTTACAAACTAAGTCATATTTATAAATTTTTACAATGTTGTCTAGAGAAATAAATTGTTTTGTTAAAGTTTACAAAGCTTGTTGGTTTTCACTTTCTTTGTTACTGAGTAAAATCCATTGTCACATATCTATATTTTTATGAATATGTACACTGACATTAAATTTTTTTCTGCATATGTGTCAGACTCGTTAATATGTAAACTCCATTTAATTTAATAAGCCTGTCCTTCTGGTTGATACAACTACATGAACTATGACCAGCAACAAAAAGTGGGGGTGGGGGCTGAGCCTAGATCACCACTGAATTTATAACAGACTACTGCAGTAAAGAATTTGTTTTCAGACACAGGAGCATGGTAAAGTGGTTGTGCCAAATATTTTTTTTTTTATTTATTATAAGCAATGTTCATTTCCATGTAATGTTTTACACCAATACTCACTGCCAAATAGTTTATGCTTTATGGTGTTTTCAAACTTTATAAATGTCTGACTTAGTTCCTCAAATTTTTACTTCCTGTAAAGTAATGTTTTTCTTGAGATATTAAAGTCAACTATGAATGAATAATCAAGTTTTATGATAAAAATAGTTACTTTTTATATTTATATCAGTGTTGCCAAAGCTAATAAAAACCTCAAAATGGCAAAAGTTAGATCAATTTTCAGTGGAAAATAGATGTTGGAAACGTTTAGGATTGTGGTCTAAATGTTGTGAAGGCAACATTGTTTAACTTGTGTAAGAGTCTATGCTGTTGAGAAAAGTAACAGAAAAGAGTGAAGACAACAAGCTTTGTAAACTTTTAACAAATTTATTTCACTAGAAAGCAGTGAAAAATTAAGAAAAAACTTAATTCTACGAAATAAATCCAAAAATAATCCTAGAATTAAAAAATTGAAGTCCTAGTATTTAAAAGAGCCTGAATGAATCTGAGTTTGAGTCCAGATGAAATCCAAAATGGAAGATGATGTCTGTTTTGGTCAGCAAAGTGCTGTCATGTCAACAGTCCTTTGTTGAAATATTCCAGTTTTGAACTGAGTATAAATTCTAATAAATGTTGTATCCATGAAATTTGCAGGAGCACTTTTGTATTTCCAGGGACGATAATCTTGAAATCAATAATTTGAAGAAAATAAAAAATTAAAATGAAACTGGTTACAACATAATACCTTGACATGTCAATTGTTTGGACAAACTTCGATCAAAAAACAGTTATATGCTTCTTAAGTTTCCGAATGCTGAAATTTGTATCCAAAATGGCGGCGTTTGAAGGATTTTTTTTAGAGGAGAGTTTTCGGAGGATTTAAATAATTTTGACCTGATAAATTTGTTTGACAATGAGGGAAGACGTATGGAGAGACAATGGAATGCACTTGTGGGTGACAGTGATGACAATGAAGATGACTTTGAAGGTTTTGAACCAGAGGAATTGTACGCTCCACGTGGTTTTTTTTTTTTGGACGAAGCCCGAAAACCAAAGAGATTTGTTTCAGTTTTCTGACAGAGTTGGGCACACCCGAGAGTTATATGGCTCCAGGAAGCTTCGGATTATTTTCAAATATTCTATTCAGATGAAGTTTTTGGAAAAATTGTCCGTTTAACGAACTTCAATGCGACGATCAAACGTGGCAGAGGCGATATAGGTCACTTAGGTGTGTGGACAGATCTCACCTTGGAGATCATTTTGGTTAATTTTATAGAATTTTATATATTATGGACACCATCAAAGTGAAAAACGGATTCCTGGATGAGGGTTAAAAGTTCTCTCTTCTGGATAAAATGGAAGTTTGTTATCGTAGTTGTTACAAAGCCCAGATATGACCTTGACTAAAGATTCTTAATCTGAGAAAGATTACCCCAAAAAATCTGTTTACCACAACATGCTACAAGCTAAAAGCAAACTTGACCATGTGGGCATTTTGAATGAGCATGGCAGATTAAAGCATCCGGTTCCTAACAAATGTGAGAATGTGAAACCAGACCAAAATGCAGATATGACAGATCTGACTGCAATGATTATATTTTCATGTTTTAAACATCTTGTTCTCCATGTCCACAATTTAAGATTTGCTACAGGATGCCTTCTGGCAACAAGGTAAGGGTTGTCAGGTCGGTGATACTGCAGACAAGACTCAATTCTCATTCAAATTTTGCTGTGTGTGTGTGGGATAAACAAGATTTCCAACACTTTCATAATTTCTTCATGCACATTTGCGGAGCTTTTAATAATTGTGTCATGATTGTTCTTTCAAACTCCAACTGTAAAGTAAGTGCACTTCATCCTGGGATCTCCTTATCTCATTACCATGCTATTTGTGTTCATCTACATGGCTTGCAAGGAAGAATATCTGCCAACATTTAATGAACACTGGAAATATTGCTACTAACTATTCAATCAAACTTGAAACCAGAAATGAAGTTGGAAATTCACTTTTGTTTTCAATCAGCAAAAACGACAGCTTTAAGCTTCTTAACCCTTTCTTCATGGCAGACCGCATATGCGGTCCAGGGGAAGTAAGTCCGTCAACACTATGGACCGAGTTTTCGGTCTAGGGCAGTGTTCTTTTTTAACGTTATAGTACTCGACTAAATATCTTTCGGGGTACCTCTAATAACTTCCATCTGGTAATGTAGATGTTATATTTGGATTATCTTGTGAGTTTAGCTTGTATACAACTAGAAATAACAAACAAAGTAGGAACTTTTAACGTGTTTTCTGAATGCTGAAATTTGTATCCAAAATGGCGGTGTTTGAAGGATTTTTAGAGGAGAGTTTTTGGAGGATTTAAATAATTTTGACCTGATAAATTTGTTTGACAATGAGAAAAGATGTATGGAGAGACAATGGAATGCACTTGTGAGTGACAGTGATAACGATGAAGATGACTTTGAAGGTTTTGAACCAGAGGAATTGTATGCTCCACATGTTGTTTTTTTTTGGACAAAGCCCGAAAACAAAGAGATTTGTTTCAGTTTTCTGACAGAGTTTGGCACACCCGAGAGTTATATGGCTCCAGGAAAGCTTCGGATTATTTTCAAATATTCTATTCAGATGAAGTTTTTGGAAAAATTGTCCATTTAACGAACTTCAATGCGACGATCAAACATGGCAGAGGCGATATAGGTCACTTAGGTGTGTGGACAGATCTCACCTTGGAGATCATTTTGGTTCATTTTATAGAATTTTATATATTATGGACACCATGAAAGAAAGACTTGTGTTGCTACTGTGATTATTCACTATTACATCTAGGGTCAATCGAACATGTTTTGAGAACATTCTAAGTTTTCTAAGAGGTAATAAAATAATTACTTGTATTTTACCTGTTGTTACCTGTTTGTACCTGCATTTAACAGTTGTAATAGATATGCACATATTATTGAATTAGTCATAAAATTTGATTTTTAACCTTGATTTTGACACCTAATCCAGCCAGATATCTTTAACATTGGCAATGTTATGTTGTTTCAAAGTCCACAAGTCATTTTGCTTTACATCTCCAAAGTTACTTAGTGTTAAGGACTCTATGCCTACAAAGTCACTTAGTGATGAAAGGGTTAAGACCAAAAATGTTTTCTACTGCAGTTTTTAAAAACCAGCTCAATTAGATGCACAAATATATTTCCGGAATTGTTTTTTTAATATAAACAAGGGAAAGGGGTGGGGGAGTGTAGTATCAGGGTTGGTAATGAATAACAGATAGTTAACTAACTTGAAACACTTTTTGGCCTTATTAGTTCATGTCCTAGGTACAGTGGAAGTTTCACAATTACAGAAAAGCAAATTATATCAATACAGTCTGCAGCTACCAACTTTTCTGACCAAATGGATCAGAATATAAAGTGAAATTTTGTCCTGGATGCTTGAACAAGTCTCTAATTTCTTAGCTAAACTCAAATGTCAACCAATCACAGTTACCGCTAGATGTATTTAACCAGTGATCTAAAGGTTTGTGGGTTCAACTCCATACCAGCATGCAACTGGCTGGCTCTGCATCATGCAAAGGACCACCAACCAATCAGAAACTATTGGCAAGCTTTCTCACAATCATGTGTTGACAGGTGAGACAAGTGAACTGTAAAAGTAAGCACCTTAGTCCACTCTACCAATTGGGTGCCACAAGCAAAAA
This sequence comes from Potamilus streckersoni, assembly GCA_016746295.1. Taxonomy (NCBI): domain Eukaryota; kingdom Metazoa; phylum Mollusca; class Bivalvia; order Unionida; family Unionidae; genus Potamilus; species Potamilus streckersoni. Next base: position 1,569,239 of record JAEAOA010000748.1, on the reverse strand, counting down.
ACAGTTCATTATTCTTCATGATGGATAAGGTCAAATAAAGAAATGTTTCCTATTACACTGTTTTAAAATTTGGGTAGGCAGGTCTGGGTTTTCTAAATTTAAAAAAAAAACATTTAAATGTGAAATTGGTCATGATTTTTTCTTCTTATTTTGTTAAGTACTAGGCTTAAACAGTAAGAAACAGGTATGGTTGGCTAACCAGAAATTTTTTTAATTTAGTGTAAGTGTTAATTACAGAAACCGTTTAAATACTAATAATGGAAATGGTAAAGTTTCCATTCACATGTCATGAGCTTAACTTTAAACACAAGGTTTATAGCTTTAGATACAAACATATGTACATCACAAGGGGATGGGCAAACAAATCAACCCCAGATAGTACTGAATATTAACAATTACTAGTGTTTTTTCAAGAGCTTTATAAGGACAATATCACACTTATTAAATGTGCTCAAGGTTTTGTTAGTTCATTTACAAAACATTCATGAGGTGATGGAGGAGCAAGCCTGGTTAGTAACTCACTTAGAATACATTAGATTTTGAAAGTCAGAAGACATAATTTCATCTATAATTTCACATGGCTGACTAGCCAACTAACAGTTTCATTACTTTACAGACATGCCCATTCCATGGTATTCAAGCAAATATTTCATTTTTCAATCACCAAACCTACTTGTCAAAGACTGCAATGGAGTGCCCATTTATGACCAGCTTTCCATCCTTTACATCAATATCACCCTTGAATCTGCCATGGGTTGTATCATATTTGAACATGTACACCTGAAAAAGAATACAAGTATCAATAAAAGGTCACTTGGGATGCAAAAAAAAAGTTTCCTGTAACATCACTAACCAAAGTTGTTTGCCTGATATACTCACCTGGGTAATTGACATCTGACATGTCATTTTGTGAATGGAAATTTGCTCATGTTCTGAAACAGGGGAGTGAATCTGTAACCGTCTGTAAAAATAGTGGGAATGTCAGCAATCATTAACATTTTGTATTAGTCTATGTCAAGCTAATGGTAAGATGTGAAAAACTAAGCACAATTACTAGTAATCTTTTAGTTTTGCTTGTATGATCAAAAGCTATAGTTCATGACTTGGAAAAGATAAGAGTTTCATTGCACCAACATTAAACAATCTGTGCAGTCAGCATTGATTAATGGGGTCTATCCTTACACCCTGGGCCCTGCCCTTGTAGCTGCTATTTGGAAAGAATGAATAGAAAAAAGGATGAGATAAAATAAAAAAAAAATTTTTTAATGGCAAAGGCACTTGTGGACTGTAAGTTCAAGTTTCCTAAGACATCTTGAAGTAAAGTTAGCGTAGCTATATCCCCCTGAAATTACATTAGGGAGAGGAGCATGAAACATAGTTGGAGACTTTAATGATAAAAAAAAAGAGGGAAAAAATAAATATTACTTTTCATCATAAACATAATTTTTTTTTGACTTGCAATCAATTACTTCTACCATGGGTAACATTTCATATTTTCTACAAATGTGTGTACAAATATAACATATACCATGTACTCCAGTGAAATGAAGGGATCATTGATGGCTGTGACAACAACGCCATCTGTGTGAAGGGCAGCCCTTGCAACCAGACGGCCAATGCGACCAAATCTGAAAGTAAACATAATATTATCAAATGTGCCAAGAATAAAAAAATTAAAATGAAGTGCAGTAGTCAAGAAAACCAGATATGAACTTTGCACTTTCATAACGTTAAATGTACTAAATTGCCACCTGTTGTTTTTCTATTTAAACAACACCTTCACCAGTCAAGGGTTCTATGTTGCTTAAGCACAAGATGGCAATGAGCATCTATTTTAAAATAATGCAAATGGCAAGGTTTGAGTGATCACTGTTACTTACCATTTTCTTGAGGTTCAGATCATCTCAAACGTGACAAATCTGAGTTTTTGTGAGGTTTAAATGTCAAAAGTTACTACATTCATGCAAATTTTATAAAATTTGTCATTACTACAATCTTCATTTGGAATAAAATGTAATTCAGAAAAACTGTATTATTACAAATGCTGCATGATCAGTGTACACTAAAGTTAAATGACAGTATGATCCAGAGCAGAAATTATATCTCACAGCTCACTTCAGGTTAACAAGATATTTGTGTTTTCACAATTTACTTGCACACATGATACAAAATTCTTATGCAATAATATATGGAAAATAGTTCAGTGCAGACAAAGTTAGGGCGGCAAAACTGTCAAAGAAAATAGGATTATCCTTACAGAACCAGTAGTGCAGTTTTACTATTTTCTTTTGTCCAGCTAAAACATTGCATGTCTGCCAAATTTTTGGATAGGGTACCCAATTTCTCCTGCCCTTCTGATCTTATGTAGAATATTGACAATGAAAAAAAGATTGCAGGAGTTTCAAATGGATTGATACACTTCTCGACAAAAACAATTTCCATATACAGTGGAACCCACTTATCTCAACCTCAGTTACCTCGCCAACCCTATTAAGTGACGGTTTTGAAGTGGAACCGCCAAATTCCCTCTTTGTCTTAGCATTTTCTCATTGGTTATTATTTTATGTCCCCAATCCCTAATATCTTGAGCACAAAAGTGTGCCCAATTTGCCAATTAACGTCGGTTATCTCAATCCCCATGACAAATCGCCAGCGATTTTTTCCCTTTACTGGTGACAAAAATGTTCCATCTGTCGACAGACCTTTTGGTTATTTAATTTCTTCAAACAATCGTGGCTTTTGACTGGATAAATAAAAAGGAGAAGGAAGTTACAAATTTAACTAAGTAATGCATTGGAATCAATCAGTACACAAATGATCCTTTGTTTGTATGACAACCCCATCTTAGCAGTGAATTGTTACATCATAATCTGCTTATGCTGATGTAGGGCAGATTATTGTAAGTTTTGACAGTCAATGATGCTACCGTACTATACCTACAACAAAACCGGGTTCAACTGTATTTAAGATATTTTTCCTTTTTTAATGGAGTGATGATACTCATCAGCAACAAGATTTTAAAATTGTCACCATTTCCATTTATGACCAACTAGAAATCAGATCAAGTCATTTAGTTAAAACTCAATGCCGACATGACCATCCACAAACCTGTGACCAAATGTTACAAGTCCAATGTTCCAACAACTGGTTCATGTGGCTCTCAGCTAACTGAATTCCCAAGTACAAGGCATTGGAAAAGACAGATGGACAGAAGGATGCTCTTAAGTTGACCTAACACTGCTGCTTTGTATTTGTAAAATATTAAAAGTGTTGAGAACATACATTCATGATTTGGTGTTTTTACCTTCAAACTTAAAGTAGTGGATGTACTAATGGTAAAATAAGAATGAACTAGGTAAATATCTTTGCCCCAAATGGTTTTTAAATCATTTCACTTTCTGACTTGTTAGGGGCCTGTTTTTCCACTTTGGTATGTTTCCACATAAAGATAAACTTCTCTTAAAAAGATGATTAACTGAATTATGTATTTACCCGTTGATTCCAACTTTCACAGTCATATTGTCTATAGGGTTTATCTGAAAAGAAAACATGAAAATTGAAAAAAATCTATTTTTAAGTAGTGTGCATCATTATGGTGAAATCCATAAGAATAAATGTAGTTCAAAATCCAGTTAAGAACTAAAACTAAGAAAACTTTTTTTAAAGTAATGTGTTCTTGTACATCAAGTACTGCCATTTAAAACTAAATTGCAATTTAGTGCAGTATTAATTACTGTATTGCAATATGTATGAATGCCAAGATGATCACCTTGAAAAACATGCAATTCAAAACTGTCAGCAGTACCTGCTGACCTGAAAAGTTTTTGTTACAATAATGAACATCTATCATGTGGTTCACTTTATTTTGGTAAAAACAATTATACAAATTTTGTATTAAGTAAGACTTTGCAGCTTACAGCAAAGTAATGATCAACTTTGACATATGGCTTTGATAATGTGTATGACAAGATTAATATTGATACTTCCAAAATAGCGTGATATCAAAGCATACTGTAAATTATTTCTCTATTTCCCCACCTTTCCTACATTCAAGACCAAGCAAGTCCAAAACATCATAAATCAGTTACCATAAAAATCTGATCCTCTTCAAACCATAGAAGTATTTGAATTCTATATTATTACGAAGTATGAATTCTCTACTTTCTAGCAAACTTTTAAAAACTATTTATATCACCTTCCTTCACTATAACACAGCAGTTTTACAATTGTGTACTGAACCGATATATAAGAGAAGCATCAAAATTTGAAAAATAAAATTGTTAAAAAATGATAATCATGATACTAAACTTCATTCTTTTGTTTGATCTGGCATTTGTTGCTGTATACTGAATTTAGTTTTAGATCAGTTTGCATAAATAATATATGTCTGGGGTAAAAATGGTTACTTCCATTTCTATTATGAATTTAAGGCATTCAGCTAAGAGCATGGTCATTAATTTTATTTGTTATGTAAACAAGTCTCTAAAATGAGTAAAAATTAGTGACTGATAACGAAACAGTCACGAAACTTTCAACATTAATAACAAAACAGTCACGAAACTTTCAACATTAATATGTACCAAAGAAACTAAAATAAAACAAAGAATCATTAAAAAAAACTATAAAAAAAAATTATCACAAAAAGTTAGCTTTTTTTCCTACAGTAGGGAGCCATAGACATTAGCCCACAAGGATGCATGACTTGTTTTGTTTTTGATAAATCAGGGTTCTCAAAAGATTTCAAACAAGTCATTTGACCCATATCCTTGTATTCTCAGGAGTCAACATGAAAATTGCCAGTTAAAACAAATATTTTTTTTGGAGAGTCATGAGCTCACAGCTGAAACTGTTCATTATTTATTGAATAAGTTGTTGTTATGGGGCTTAACAACATTATCCAGCACATGATAGGCTATACATGGCGGTCAGTATTAATGGTGGAGGAAGAAACCAGGAAATCCATAAAAAGAACCAACGACCCATGAGAAGCTTTCTCACATATCCACATTGGCCAAATCTTAAGACTTGAACCCACAAAAAGGTGAGATGGCCGTGATCCGTAGAGTGCTTTAGACCACTTGGGGCCACTTATAGAATAAGATGATGTGCAAGATTTCTTTGCTCATGTTCATCAGAGAAGCATTACAGTATTATGTACAAAACAGACAAGAAGAAAGTGAAGAAAGTGATACAAAGTGATAGCCATTACTATTTTGTATCGGTTTTTCTTTTTAATTATGTATGTTTAGTGTATTAAACAGAAGAGGACTATTTAAGTCCCTACTTTTGAAGACTGCATCTGCCCTCAGTGGCAAACATGTTTCATTTTCCAGCAACCCTACAATAGTAACATATCAATGTATAACATGTTTCATTTTCCAGCAACCCTACAATAGTAACATATCAATGTATTTCCATATTTCAGTTTTAATCAATGGAACTACATTTTTCCCCTCTTAAATTTTTCTTAAGTTTTTGAGATTGATTCTCCCTTTCCTCAAAGTCATTACCAAATTTCTGTTTCTTAGGAGTCTATGTATCAGAATGATCATTACTAGCAGGCTAAGACTTGGAGATAATCTCGAAACAAAATCTGATCTTGATCTGGTTAATATGCGAATTATAATATGCAAACAGTAGTCTTGCAAATGTCTACCATTGGCACATAGTGAAGATGTTAAAAAAGGAAGGTGTGCACTCAGTATAATAAAATTATGCCAGTCAAGTGTACTCAAGACATGCTCCGACCCAAATTACTGTGCATCATAAAAATGCACAGAATAGAATTTCCAAACATTAGAAATGGGTCACATAAATTCCATTCATCAAAACCTGAGAGTACAAGTCTATTGAGAACCCTGTAAATTATTTTTGTAAACTATGCCCTCTTTGTTTCGTGGTCCCCAACCTGATATCACTCACCTGGTTACACATCAGTTGGCCATTTCACCAAGCAGGCTCATGTAGTATTAACACAACCTATATTCTATTGCCACATCAACTTAGTATTTTTTTCATAGAACCTGTATGAATGGGGGTTTAAATGATCCTTCCCCGACTGAAAATCAAACGGACGCAATTTTTTTCACCAGAAGCCTGCTTATTAGTAATGGTATGCATAAGGTTTGAACCAAAATCATTTTTATTTTAACTCTGTTGAAGGAAAGTACATGTACTTCTGGAAGTACATTGGGAGATCTCAAGGCTAAATTGGAAAGTGGGCATACGTACAAAAATTTTCATCATAAACCATAAAAACATGACATTATTTTAAAATGTTTCTTCTCTGACAGATCATTCACAAGATGTGCTAATTCTACCACACAATTATTAAAGGTCTTAATGTGTGTACCGCTCTCAATTGCACATGTTCATGATTATCATAATACAATTTCAAGGGGAGTGGAATTCAATCCCCATATGCAACAAGATCAGCCAAACAGATACAAGATCACCTCATTAATATGCATAGATCTTGCTGACAATCAACTCAATATAAAACTATACAAGTCAGAGCAAAATCTGACCAAAAATATGTAATAGCTGCTATGTTGTTGAGCTCGGCAAATCAGATACATTTCACATCATTGCCATGCATAAATTTCAATTATAATTATGCCCAAGTCGTTGCTCATAATTAAAAGCATTCTCCATCTTGACAATATTTGCCTAATCAAGTCTGATTAAAATTTGATCAGAAATAATGTCTCAAGTAGCAAGCTCAATCAATCAAGCACCTCATTAATATGCATGGTTCTGAATCACTTTCATAAAATAGTCACAAACCCATATGCAAATTCCAATACATTCAGATCATGATAATGGCATGCCAAATGGTACAACTTTTTTTTGTTAAAATGATATAAACTCCAGATATAATATGGTAGTGATATGGACCTGATAACCAAAATGTAAAAATTATATTTTTTTAAAAATACACACTTTTCAACATCAGCTGAAAACATTACATCAAAACTTCTGTACTGTTTTGTACATCACAAGAATGCATGTTACAGTCACTGTTTTATTCTGATCTTCAACTATCTTATTCACGCAATGTCAGATATTGTATTCCTGACAGGTTATTGCACACACAAGCTATTCACACCAAAAATAAGACCTTGACTGCAAGTGATGGGATGCTCTGTTTGAAGCATTAAATTGAATTTTATTTAGAGTCCATTCAGAGAATCCAGTGAATGGTCTAATAGCAGAGAATGACAGTAAAAACAAACCAGAGTAAATATTTGGGGAAGTCTTGGGCCATTTCAAACCGGTGTGATAAGATTATTTCCAGAATAGTTATTAATAAAGATGGACTAAAATGGAATATTCTGACTTCAATGGAAGTGTTATAATTTTATGGTGGTTGGAAAATGTAATCAAAATTGGCAAAGCAAAAATGATGGTTGTGTGTGTTCCCAGACGTAATTCAAGGTTTGGGTTAATCTCCCTCATCAAATTAGCCATGAAATCCAAAATTTAACTCCAAGAACATTAATAATTTCTTGTTAAAAAAATCATCCAAGTGAATCTGGAAATTTGTGAGGCTCATATCCAGAAAAAAGATAAAGGGAATTCTCTTGTTTATAATATGTTATAAAAAAGGTGGAGACTGTTAAAAAGACAATTATAAACTAAAGATAATGAACTAATGAACTGTATGAATGGACCACACAATTGATCTGAACATTATTAATGCTTGTTGATTTGTATTTTTATTTACTGAAAGTGTTTTCAAGTTTTAATATCCTACTTCAAAACTGAAACAAAAATATGGGTCAGATGAAAACTTTCAAGTACATACTGGATCTCCACATTTTCACTTTACTAGTGGGTTTTTTGACCTTCAATTTTACACCACTGGGGATTCATTTCCTGTACTGCACAATGGGAAAAAGTATAGTCTCCAACCAAGACAGCTGATGATCAAAGAGATCAGTGGAAGAGAAAGGAAAAGAAATATGTAAGCAAATGGCAGATATTGATATGCTGACAATTTGAGGGAGATAAGTCCTCAATTTTATGATTAAATTTGTTCCATTGGTATAACAAAGGCTAAATAAATTCTGCATTTATTTCTTTTCCTATTTCTAAGAGAATGCAAATTATTCAAATGTCATATTCAATTTCATTTTGCTATGTAACTGATTAATTATATTTTACATAAGTGGACTCGTGTTGTTCTTTCTGAATCTCTATTTCCTTTGATGTGTTTGGAAGATAACAGTTTGCATTCGTCTTGAACATTATAGACTTGTTTATTCTATTTCATGCATTACTTTTTCATATGTGTTTGAGAGAAATGTGTGAATTTATCCAACCTAAATTATATGATTCATGTAGTCTAGGTATTGATACTATGTCTGGAAATGTAATGCCAATGAAATGTTAGCTAGCAAATATTGTAGTCAAGACATGAAGTGAACCTTGTTAATTCATTTATCACTACCATCTCTGCAGCATGACAGTTTATAATTATGAGTAGCACATGCTACAGCAGACATGTAGCAGAATGTCCCACCTCGTCACCAGTCACCATTATTACCATACCAGGCAGGGCCTAGAGTGGCTAAGTGGTCTAAAGCACTAAGTTATGGTCACTGCCATCTCACCTCTTCGTGGGCTCAGTTCAAGTCTAGGATTTGGGGAATGTGGATATGTGAGAATGCTTGCCAGTAGCATCTCGTGGGTTGGTGGTTCTTTCTGTGGATTTCCCAGTTTCTTCCTCCATCATTAATACTGGCCGCCATGTATAACCTACTATGTGCTGAAAAATGGTGTTAAGCCCCAGAACAACAACGACACCAGGCAGACAAGTCCTAACACTAACTATTAATGCTGAGCACCTAGCAAGCAGTTTTAAGTACCATTTTACAAGCCTTTGGCAAACACTCTAACCACCTGGCCACCAGAGTGGAGAGGTCTAATTTATGTCAGTTTATTTAGGGATAAAGAGCAGCCATTTGTGAGAGACAAATATCAAATGTCTGGCTGCCAAGTGACCCATAATAGCCTAAGTTTCTGCTGAATTACTATAAGACAACATTTCACATAATGAGAAAAGGGGTGCTACCACAGAAGAAAAAGAAAATCTTCCAATATTGAGGCTGTCCTATTTATTTTTATAATGAGGAAATATATCCAAAATGTAAGCATACAGAGGCAAACAGGATAAAAAATAATGGTTGATAACCTGAAAAAAAAGGCTTGAGAGAAAAGTAGAATGTCAACTTTAACCTGTAGTAACATTCAATTTGTATGGACTGGCAAGTAAACAGTTTATGTGGGCATGTTGGGCAATTGAATTTGATAATTTACTTGACTGCATGTTGAAATTTGTCTTATTTGCATAAAAAAAATGGCTAATTGCATTTTTTTTTAAAAAAAATTGTCATTATATTTCTAAATTTAAAACATTTACTCTGACTAAACTTAGATCTGCAATAATTACAGTAAAGAAAACATTGAAACGAATGGATTTTAAATTTGATGTTGCCCACATTATATTGGTACACATGGTAATTACTGAACACTTACCCAATTTTTTTATCACTAGGAATGAAAATAGTGAAACGTGAATATTGACTAGAATAACCGTCCTTCAATATCACACTGTACCATTCGTGTTAAAAAAATACTGTATTTTCGCGCATACAAGATGCCTAATTATAAGATACACCCGAATATAAAACGCGAAGTTTGACAATATGCTGTGATATTTTACACTAGACACACCTATATATAAGACGCATCCTGGGTGTGGGGTACGTAAAACTTTGTATAAGATGAGTCTTATATACGCGAAAATATGGAAAGTTGCCATTTGCATGCAAATGAAATGACAGAACTTGAGAAGGTAAATGCAGGTGGGCATGAACATCAGTTTCTAACTGGAGTTGCAAATGTTCATAACACACAGATTACATGCAAGTTATTTTCATTTTGATCTCACCAAAACAATATAAGTGCTATGTTCCCAATTCTTTAATTATCAGAAATAATTCACCTTTTATTTTTCACATGATTTTTATTATTTCCTTCAGTATTATAAAAAAAATACAACCTAAAGATTAAATTTACTTTATATACCTAAAAAATAAAACTGACAAGATAATATGTATGCCATGAAATTAACTGGCATCATACTAGTGGGAATTTCACACAATGGATGCAGAGCCAACACCATAAACTTGATTGTTTTTGCAAATGATAATGCATGCCCTTTGTTGAAAGATTTCAAATAGTTTAGAAATTAAAAGACTCCCCACTGCACCCGAATTTTAAAGAAATACCTTAACACATGTTCTGCATGGCATTATCTTCTGCTGGAAATGGGAGTACTAACAGGTCATGAAATCATTTTGTTAGTGATAATCCAACTTTTTATGTACAATATAACACCAGCAACCCACATTTGAAATAGTTTTTTTTGTTTTTATTATTTTTTTTACAAGTTTGTAATACATTGTTGTTTGTAATAACCATGGATCAATGAAGAAATCTTGTAAAATGTCAAGATATTCATACCATGTTTTTATGAAAGTTAGATGTAAAAATAAAAACACTATTCCACAAATATATCTAAAAGTTGCATCTGGTAAAAATTATTTCATAATTCTTGACATTATCATGCTCACAAGATAGTGGGTTTATAACTGTGGTAATCATCTGTTCCAAAACAAACGGTACTTGAAAGCAGTCTAATAAATGATATAGTTGCCTTTTGCATTTCACAAAGGCCAATGACTTGTATAGATTTACTTTTATATTTGTGCCATTTGGACATTTTAAAAGGCAAATTTGCCTTTAGTGGATTTGATTTAAGAGTGATATTTCAGGACCATGCTATAATGTAAACAGCAGGGTTGGTCATGTGGGCAGTTACATGAACATGGAAAGAGTCAAGCATTTGATAAAGCCTGCTGATATATCACCATATGGGGGTACACTTCAAAGGTTATCAGCTAACATAGCTGGGAACATGCATGGGGCCACATATTATGAAATGACATATCCCACTGTAAATACTATTCATTACATTAAATCATGTTAAACATTAATACCTCCTGATCCTCAAGGGCTACATAATGAATTTTTACCTTAGCTGAATTAGGAATTTACCTAAACTTTACAATAATGACATGCACACCAATTATTTCATTTTCTTTTACCAAAAACTAAAGCACCAAGGCAACATATTCTACAACTCATGAATATTATTTTGGACACTGTGACTAGTCCCTATATCCGTGACATTTTGAGATATCAGTGATCAGTAAACAAAGTCCAGAATGACTTTTCATCTGTCAAGGTGTAATTTTAATTATAGATTAAGACTAACATTGATTGCCACCTTTAGGTTCAGTCTAGCAGCTTTACGTCACGTCGAGTCCGTGTTTAAGAATGAGTAAATGACAAGTGAAGGTTACAGGTAGAGATTAAGAAAGTCTCAAACGTATTGCGGTATTAGGAAATAACTGAAATATAAAGGACTGCCCTTGACCTTGGAATCTGAAGGTCAACTCCTAATGTAAAAGCTTCAGTGCTACATTTAAAAACAATTGTAAAAAAGCGACTCTTCAGACACACGTTTTACTATAATTTAAACAAAAGTTATCTTCTGAAACATTACATCTAACACCATTTTCACGTATATTCATGCCGATTCATTTGACACATAGCCACTGCAATTCGTTCCTAAAAAAAGAAAATGACAACAGAATAATACAATAGTTCACTTTAAAAAACAACAGACTTTAAAATACTTCCAAAGTTTCAGCTTGAATTAACTATTCCTATTTGATCTAAATATATATTATAATCATATTACAATTTTGAAAACTGCATCAATGATCTTACCTCCGCTCCTCAAAGATGCCGGCTTGCTAAAAGACGGATGCGCACTCAATCGGTGATACTCGGACAAACCAAATGGTAACTAGTAAAATCTCTGCCTCCTGATTGGTTAATGAAGAACGTCGTTCGCACCAAAATAACCTCGTGCTGATCAAACATAGAGAACTCCGCCCATGAACTAAAGGGTTTTGCTAGTAACTTAACAGCAGATTGGTGGATAAAGGGTACAGTAGACAAAATTGATGCACCTTTATGCGAAAGTGGTTGCTGAGAGTTATCTGTATTCCAAAGAACGCTAGAAATGTCGCTCCTCAAATATACAAACGACTGAAGGGAGGCAACTGCAATGGTGGTAGCTAATCGCCCTCTTTCGGCATCAGAGCAACCTTTCTTATAACTCAAATGCCTTGACGTTCATGTGCAAATAATATTCAGCTTATGCGACTTTTTACTAAATCCCAAATAAAAGATTTGTTTTTGACATCTCACGTCACAAACTGCAGCATAAACTGGCTTTAAGAAAATCTTGACAAATAGTGTGAGTGTGTGTGTGTGTGAGAGAGAGAGAGAGAGAGAGAGAGAGAGAGAGAGAGAGAGAGAGAGAGATTTGGATTGTTAAAGCAGCTTTACCATTTTCCAGTCATATCGCTATGATCGATGTTTGCGGTGTTGCAATTTATAGTGATGTCTAGCACTGAGGCATGATACCGCAGACTCCTAGCATCATGTCCCACCCTGTTAACCTATTCATGCTATTCTGTAAAATATCTATAGATGTATTTTGTCTGGGGTTAATGTTAATATTCAGTCTCACGTCTAAACTACTACAACTGCTACTTGTTCTAAGCAAAAATGAAAGGAAGAAACAAAATAACAGTTACATTTCATATTAAGCGGTGTACTTCGACGATATCTGTGGTAAATTTACAAACAAAATAACTAATAAACACGGATTGAAATCTTAGGAAAATGTATTATAAATCATAAATGAAAACCAAAGTTCAAATTTCAGAAACGGACATGCTTCGTTTGACTTTGGAGTAAAATACTGGTTAATTTAGTTCCAGGATGAGCCATACAATGGACCATATATAAAAAATTTTAAAAGGGGAAAAAGGGGTGGGGGAAACAGCTTATATTTTGTCAACACATTTTAATATCTCTGGCACTATTACAAATCACAAACATCATGTATCCTTCCATTCTCGATTTTGTTTCTTCATTTATTAATTTCTTGTATGTAATCATCATCATCATAATCATCATCATCATCATCCACATTAAATTAGAGGGGAACATGAACTATATGACAATCATTTAAAAATGTGTAAGGGTTATAAGTGGAATACTTATTAGCCTTGTACATTACCGTTACTTTGTTACAAATTTTGATTTATAATTTAAGAAAAAAGAAGTGATAACATGGCAGTTGTTTTTTTTTTTTTTTTTTTTTTAAACAGATGAGAATCAGAATATTAGAGTGCCTACAAATGAAGAAAAAAAAATTTCGCCCACCGGGGGACTCGAACCCCCGACCCTCAGATTAAAAGTCTGATGCTCTACCGACTGAGCTAGGCGGGCACTCACACAGAATTTCTTTTTGTTAATAATCTAAATTATTACTGTTAGGTATCGAATAGCGCTAAATTTCAAAGTATGTTGTTTGAGGTTATTTACAGGCCAACTTGGCTGAAATACGTGAGCAGTCACATGTTATACACCATGGAACACAAAGTCAAGGACAATGTATCTGGATGGGCACATACCACATTACGTTTGCAAATACGGGTTCTGATGCTACAATTAAGAGGCTCTGTGGGGGAGAATTTATCTTAAGGCTTTAAACCGTAAATAGCTTTAGCAGAGGCGCAATCAGGAACATTGTTTAATGATAATGCAACAAGTCCGCATGTGATCTATTTGATGAGATGGGAACCCCAGGTAGGCGTCCGACTGGAGAAGCCGCTAACCCCAACCCCAAATAATCACCTTGATTCCGATACGTCTTACCACAGGAGTCTGCAGTTTTATCAATAAAGCACAACGAAATTTCTGACTACATGAAATCACCTTAACGGTATTATAAAATAATATTGACAGATAATGTCAGTGGAAAGACCCACCTTAACTTACAAAGGATCAAAATAGTCAAAGAAGAATATTAAATTAAATGCATTTTTTCATGTACTGTAAGTTCAAATGTAAAAAACTAAAACTATCATGGTATCTTCCCAGTTGCTTACTAACGAGGGGGGGGTGCGGAGGAGGCGGTTGCACCGGGCCCAAGAGGTCTTAGGGCACCAAAACCACTGGCGCCTGAGGTATTGGGTTGTTAAAACATCCTTTTGGCCATCATCGTCGCCCTGGGCGCCATATACCCTTAGCATGACTGTATCTTACTTGCAGATTGGAATCAAATCGTTTACAAAATGATATTGTGCAATAATTGCCTCCAATGATTACAGTAAATATGTAATTATCTGGTTAGTTGCATCTCACAAACTTTGCAAGTATTTTTAATGATGTCGACATATTATGGGATGAAGTTAAATTATCATGTATTTTTATTCTGCAAGGAAATGTGATTAAAAGATAAACTGAGCAATCTTTTTTGAGATAGTGGTTCTTTGAGATAGTGAATTTCATTACATTTGTAGGAGTTACATTTCCAGTGTCCAATAAATTCAGTCAGGTCTGATGGAATATTGGTTTCAATGGCTAGGACTGGTGCTCCCGGTTAAAACTATGCGTAGAATAAAGATATTCGATATTTACCGACTTTAGCAACCATTTATAAAAAAAAAACAAAGTTTAACATCGTAGTATATGTAACTATCTTATTAAGATCTGAGATTTTGATTTTTAACGTGACAATTTCACTCATATCGCTACGATGTCTTCACAATATGGCAGTTTATAGTGATGTCTAACTCTGGGAATCATGCCGAAGACACGTAACATTTTGTCCCACCCAGTCACATTATTCTGACATCAGACCGACCAGTACTAACGCTAATCTTTTAATGCTGAGCGCCAAGCGCGGCAGCTACTAACACCACTTAGGCTACCGGACTGGTCAGCTCTACTACGAGGTAACACTAATACTGGACTACTTGGATTGGTAGGTGCCAATGTACACAAGTTTTCAAAGGCTGAAACTGGACAGAAACAGGATTCCTGAAATGTTACTGAACTTTTCCTCCAAACTAATTAAAAAAGATTAGGTTATCAATAAAGATAATCTTCAGGACTTGACTCAGTCTCAACAGAATGTGATCAAGCACGTGTATATTTTTTAAAAAATATTCCAGGGAAGTGACTTAGATTTCCTAGATAACAAAATAGAAAAAAGAAAACAAATAAACAGTATTATGTTAATGTGAGTTAGATTTGACAGTCATGTTCACGATAAATCAAACAACAGCAAGTCCAACGTCACAGACTCGACTTGTTTTGGGGCAATGTTGAGTGGGAATTACACTATTTACATCTGAATGATTTACTCCTCAAAAGCAGGGTATCTCTGCTCCAGATAAAAAACAAGATGTGCTGGATTCTACACACAAAATAAACAGAATACTGTATATACTCTTATAAGTTAATCCAACCGCAAACAACATAGAATCTGATATACCATCACATAATGCGCCAGCAGATTAGAAGCTACGTTAGTTCGTCGTGCTGATTACTCCTAGCTACGTTAGTTCGTCGTGCTGATTACTCCTAACAAACTGCGTAGATACAGATCTGCTAGTGCATTATGGGACGGCAGTTTTGGGTGTATACCTTGTGCAGTTGGACTAGACATATAAGCTAGTAGCAATTGTGGTATGAACGGGCTTTAATTAAAAATATATACGGAAAAATGAATAACCTTTCCAATGAATTTTCAAGCACCATTTGCAAAGACTGATTAACCTTGCCGAGAAAGTAATATCTTTCTTCAAAACTTGAAGATAACCTGAAAACCAAAATAAATAAATAAATAAATAAATAAATAAATATCCAATCCTGACTGAATTCAAAATGACTGTCAGAAATATTGCATTCTCCAATCCTGACTGAATTCAACATGACTGTCAGAAATATTTCATTCTTTAAGTTTTTGAACTCGTGTTTATGTGAGGTCACCTTCAAAGGATGGTCAGATATTCTGTTATTTGTATTTTCGATATATTTGGTTAAAAGTGCGCATTAAAATAAGAGATAATAAAAATTAAGCTTCATTAAAACAAACGTCCTGCAAACAAGTAAGGAAAAACGTACATCTGGCTGCTTCAGAGTTAATTACTCGTACGAATGTCACTCAAAGGAAGATTCTAGAAAAAGTGCCCATAATTTTAAACGAACAAGATAATTAATATCTCCAAATTAGTGTGTGTGTGTGTGTACATACATACATACATACATACATACATACATACATACATACATACATACATACATACATACATACATACATACATACATACATACATACATACATACATACAAGGAAAAACATACATCTGGCTGCTTCAGAGTTAATTACTCGTGCTAATTTCACTCAAAGGCAGATTCTAGAAAAGTCCCCATAATTTTAAACGCACAAGATACTTAATATCTCCAATTTAGTGTGTGTTACATACATACATACATACATACATACATACATACATACATACATACATACATACATACATACATACATACATACATACATACATACATACATACATACATACATAGAAAAACGTACATACAAGGAAAAACGTACATCTGGCTGCGTCAGATTTAATTACTCGTGCTAATTTCACTCAAAGGCAGATTATAGAAAAGTCCCCATAATTTTAAACGGACAAGATACTTAATATCTCCAAATTAGTGTGTGTTACATACATACATACATACATACATACATACATACATACATACATACATACATACATACATACATACATACATACATACATACATACATACATACATACATACATACATACATACATACATACATACAAACAAAGAAAAACGTACATCTGGCTGCTTCAGAGTTAATTACTCGTACGAATGTCACTCAAAGGCAGATTATAGAAAAGTCCCCATAATTTTAAACTAACAAGATACTTAATATCTCCAAATGTGTGTGTGTGTGTGTGTGTGTGTGTGTGTGTGTGTGTGTGTACATACCTACCTACCTACCTACCTACTTGCTCTGTTAAACAATCAATAAAGGAAAGCATCAAAGAACATTATTGAAACTATCGTACTTGGGTAGGTAATCTCTCTCTCTCTCTCTCTCTCTCTCTCTCTCTCTCTCTCTCTCTCTCTCTCTCTCTCTCTCTCTCTCTCTCTCTCTCTCTCTCTCTCTCTCTCTCTCTCTGACATTTATCAACATGCATTTTTTTCTTTCAAAAGCAAAAATTTTTTTTTCTATTTATTTGATACACTAAAACTAATTCATCCACTTTCAGAAGAAAAAAAATATATTTTTTCTCATAAATAATCATTCTTTGGAATATATTCGTTTGCTGAATTTTCGTAAGGAAATTTGATTGGAGGATTTCTGTGGGGGCAATAAGCTTAAAGGCGAGTTTTAAATTTCTGAATTAAATGTGTTGGAATTAAAAGGCCCAGTCACATGTTATTTGAACCTCCTAACCCTGACTATCTTAAGAAATGTCCTGGCTATACTTAGATCTCTGATTAAATATTTATGGGATTGAATATTAAAATAAATTCGACTTTTAGGGAATAACTTATTGTAGCCGAAGAAATGCTAAATGCCAATATTTCAATTCCGTTTTGTCACTAATTGTACAATCTTGAAGCATAAATTTCAAAACTTAAATGTTCATCTTCGTATTCACTGGGATTCTACAATATTTCCAAACAAACAGAATTTACCTGAATGTAGATCCTGTTAATGAATTTGAGCTGTTTTGTCCAATTGTCACTTGGACCCCAAAAAGTCTACTTTGCATTTGAAAGTCATCAGTTCGAATGGTCTAATCATTTGTGTTATATTCGGCACCTTTAATCAAAAAAGAGGTAGTACCATGAAAATTTAGTTTGATAGGATTATCTAAGTTTAATTTAGGGCTGATTTTTTTTATATTGGGGCTTTTTAAGGCAGGCATGGGCAACGTCCTCAGAGGCGCGGGCCGGACACAAGCCACACCATATGATGGAAAATTAGCTGATAAAACCAGTTCACATGCGATCTGTCCCGCGCGTTAGTAATTTCTAAAAACATATCTATATAGAGTAAGTAATGTTAAAGCTATGGAAGACAATTGTAAGTTCAGCATCATATAAAACTTATTTAAAAACTTATTGTTAAATGCCATGTTCACAGGGGTTCTGCCAAAATTATCGAAATCAGGCCCCACGTTTGTTTAGGCCGTTCATGCACGTGACGTATTTTACTCACCCCTAATTTAAGGACAAATTAATTCTTAAAAACGTATATTATATCACTTCCTTCAGCTGTATATATATATATATATATATATATATATATATATATATATATATATATATATATATATATATATATATATATATGTATATATATATATATATATATATATATATATATATATATATATATATATATATATATATATATATATATATATATATATATATATATATATATATATATATATATATATATATATATATATATATTATTTTTCTTGATATGGTGCCATTCAATGAAAGGTAGATCCAATTAAATCTATATTTAATATACATTACTGTACAGCGGCACGTCAAACATTTGTAACATTATCAGTGCCCCAAAAAAAACACACAAAAAAAAACAAGTCTTTTACTGTGATCTTTTATTACTATAATTGGGCCTGCTGGTGGCAATTTGCGAATAAGAGACAGCCACAAAAGTGTATGCAGTTGAAGAGAAATGTTTTTAACCTGTGATACTTATCACTTTCCATAAATGATATTTTATACTTTCTCTCATGCATTTTCAGTAAATCGATTTAAATGATTTTTCAGTAAAGTGAATTTAAATTGAACCAAAATATTCATCTTCACATTGCACATAATAATTTTTATAATAATCACATTTTTTAAAAAAATATAATGAATGAATTTGTCAGGATCTCGTTTCTTTTGCATTCTACAAGTTCTTCACTACCTCATACCTCTTTGACAAAAACTTTTCTTGTCAAAAATTAATTTTCAGTACAAAATTGAGACAGCTTCTATGTTGCTTACTCTGTGGCAAATTATACATGGTTGGTAAGGAAAAAACATTATTTATTTGAGAGAGAGAGAGAGAGAGAGAGAGAGAGAGAGAGAGAGAGAGAGAGAGAGAGAGAGAGAGAGAGAGAGAGAGAGAGAGAGAGAGAGAGAGAGAGAGAGAGTTGGGAAAGGGGGTAAAATTAATATACATTTAATTATAACTATCAGCGTTAAAGTTTAACTGGCACATTTTTTTTCTCGATTATTCTAAATTGGTTGCCTCCAAAGATCTAATTAATTGGTTGATTTCAGCAGTCATTCCTTACATTAATACGACTGGAAAAGATTATACAAGCATCTGAAAGAACAAACAGAGTGAGAGAATAATGAATGCACAAGAGAGACAAACATGAGACTTGCGTAAAGAAATGACGCATATGATAAACTGGCATAGAAAATGAAATACTAAGTGAAGTTCGAATTTCAGACAGCATTTGTATAAAACAGTTGCATCGCATTTTCACTCTTTTCATTCAAATTCATAGTGTAGCAAATAAATAGATATAATCTTTCCTCAAACAAGCAAGTCTTGAAATTCTTGCAGCTGAAGAATTGATCTTTGTTTACAATGAATATAGGGAAAATCATCTGCAAACAAGTTTTGTACATTTTCCCAGCATTGCAGTTTTTTGTTCACGAATCTTTATAATTAAAAACAATTAAAGCTGTCTAAAAATAGATGCAACAAGAACAACAACAACTACAACCCCCAACTAAACTAACAAATAAAAAACAACAACTTTATATTCTTCCGGACCTTATCCTTGCCTTCTTATAGGAAATCTAATTGTCTTTAAAATAAATGTTGTGCTTTTCTTAGAAAGTTGTATGGCGGTGTTAAAGTCATTACTAAGTCTGTGAAGATATTCTACAAAAGACATATCAAATTCATCGTCCATCTATTTCCAATATCTAATTCAATTAAAGAAATGCGATTTACAAGATAACGTCTATACTTAAATGCCTCCAATTTAAGTGTTGGGAGTGTACCTTTTTCGTGCTCAGTTGACAGTGTCCTTTGACTTCACTGTTTATATGGCTTTCATCAAGTATGTTATGTAGATTTTTTGTAACTCCTGATATATGATTTTATCTAATTTTGACAATTCTTAGTAATGACTAATGTGTACAGAATATCAGCCTGGTCTATGTGACTTGGGTATAGTATGGCATAGGATTTCCAAATAGATGTTTATGTTTAGATGTTTAATTAATAAAAATAATCTTTGTGATGAGACTAAAATGGCGGCTATGGAGTAGTTTCTCAATGACTGATGAGATATCGATGACTCCAGAATAATGATGTGGCTACCTATTGGTTGTGCGAGGTCACGTGAACATTTAACTTGACGCAAAATTAATGGTGTATGTTGTCACGTTGGGTCTATTAGGACGTACAGTCGCAATATACGGTCTGTATAAGGAGAAAGTTAAGCAATCAGATTCATTCCTATGTTTGGAGTCATTCACATTTATTGTGTTCCTGTTGTAAGTTTGAAAATGTGTTTTATCTTGTACTTAAGATATTTTTCGAGAGGAAAAAACATTTGTTTGGACTTCATTGGATATAGAAAGTGCTTATTATTTGGAATATAATATTATTCTAGAACTGTTATAAATTGCTCGAAGGAATTATGGACTACGACATCTTAACAACGTCACTGTTCTTTGAGGAACAGTACATTTCCGGTACTGAAATTTACAAGGAACTTTTCTTTCATTTAGGACTTTTATAGACCTTTATAGGGACTAGTTTGGATTTACTTCATAATACTGTAAGTTCCTCTCACATATATAATTTATAACTTTAAAAAATTATATTGTTTGTTAAGTTTATAAAGCTTGTTGGTTTTGCTTCTTTTCTGTTTTTTTTTTTTTTAAGTTTGTGACCATAGATTCGTGATAGGTAGAGAATGGTGTTTGTTGTCTTTAAAATCGTCAATGATGAATGCAAAATTTACTTTTACTTGCTAGATTGTCGGTTCATTGAATTGCCAGCATTATCTTATCGACTTGATTATGAGCTTTTACAGCTAAGTCAAAACTATTCACAGCTCAGGGAAAGGACCGAGTTATGCAAGATATTGCTGATGACACAAATTAATAGAAGCCATGTCTTTAATGTAATAACTACTACCGATACATCCTTTCGACGGCGGAGAGTCGAATTCCTGTTTTTATTTAATTCTGAAATATGGAAGAATTTGTACTTTTCTTTGAAACTGACAATTTGTATAACTACACAATAAGCTGCGCCTCCGTTGCATTTGTTTGGAGGCAGCGTTGTCAAAGAAAACGGTTAGGTTTTGATGGTCTATTCAGTTGAATAAATATACAACTACCTTTTTTATACATGATTAGACGCCACTGGGTGACAACAGTTTTGGTCATTAAAATTGACGATGATGGGTTCGCAGTACGACTGGTAATTTTAATCTCGTTCTTCCTTAAATGAGCACGGACATGTTTTATTAATCAGCGCTGTTGTAATTTTGCAACCGCTACAGCACGTCGCGCTTCAGAGTAATCACTGCTATGAGTGTCGTCATCGTGATAACAAACTAATATTATGGTGGTGGGTAAATAGTGAAATCATCTGCGTCAGTATCTTCGGTTCTGTAAGGATCTGCTAGCTATCTTGATCAACTCAACAAATCAATATCAGATTTTAAAAAAAATACAACGAAGTGGTACAAAAGTATCATCTATTACTGTGTTTTATGGTGCATACTATCTGATGATGAATGTCCTTCTTAAGTATTCTTACTGAATTTGAATTACCAGCAATGTCTCTCCACGATTTTACTCTACAGATATCGCCAACGGCATAATAAATTTTGTAAGAAATTATAAATTTGGTAACATATTTCAGTTGGTGGGAAAGTAGAGTGATGCTGTAAACTCCATCGCGCTCGAGTTATTAACTGACAGTACTCGACACAAATTTTTTGGTTGCTTACTGGATGGCATATTCACATACCAGTAGCGCGCAGTAGTGTTGCGTGAACGCGGCCCCTGGTTGCGTATTTCAATGCAACTCCAGCGGTGGTTCCGACGCCACCAAACGCGGATGCTTTGGCAGCTGTAGAGGGTGTGGATGCAATTATCGTGGTTATTGCTGAACATCAACTCGATCTCTGCAGAGGACATCTTTACTTTGACTTCAGTCCAGTTGTTCTAGTGAGAAGTAATAAATGGGGTAATGCCATACAAAATTTTGGTGAGAAATCTGCAGTTTTGATCTCACCCCATGAAGAGCATCAGTTTATGATACGCGTGTGCTTCTTGTGTTCAGAATAAAGTATAACTTCTGATAGTTTTTGATGACCACCGAGCCGCAGTGATACATAAGTCACGAAAACTTTGTGCAACACCTCTAGTTTTCGTTCCTCAATATTCAGGCATTCAAAGTTATGGACCGTCACAAATATGTGTCCAAGTGTTACGATCTCCTTCTGAACTGAACTGTAATGTAGAAACTGAACTACCACGGTGTTTTGAATCTAGGCACAGGTCATTGTCAGCAACAACAGCCTAGAGGAACCTCCCGATTACAAGAATGACAGTAATCATGGTTCTTCTGAGTGTGATGGTGACAGAGACAACATTGGCAGCACAACTCATCCTGGGTGCCACAATGCTTGACTGTCATCTGTCTGCGGTGCAGCATAGCTATGTGCCTGGCGTTAAAGATAACGTTTCTGAAGGCCCAGTAAAATCTGATGATGTGAGATAGTGGGATCGCGTGTGATAATCTATTCGTGGTGTGGCGGTGAGCATTAATCGAGGTGTGGAAAATTTCAGGTTATAATTCGGGTTGAGATTGTACAGAAATACAGACGCAGCACATGGTCTTTCTGCCGTTCCGGTCGGCTGTGGAGGAACCGCGGTATTTCATTCATTTGTAAGTTTAAGGTACGAATTATCGTCAGCTTTATACATTATGTCCTTGGCAAACATCATAAACGAACCAAAACTGCAAGCGGAATCATCGTAGTATCGTGCCAGTCTGAGCAAGCTTTGATTACTTTTCCATCAATGACATATTGGGCTGTACTGGAAATAGCCATTATTACGTTGTTGACAAAACCAATCCTGGTCTCAGGCAGGTGTTTCACAGTTTAGTTATTACTGACAATGATTCTCTCCTCAACTTCAATTTCTAGTCTTGTCAGCGGATATTATTGATAATCACACACACACGGAATCGTCATCTTGGAGCACCGGATAGTCCATGTCAAATGCTTGAACAATTTTATTGTACACGTGCTTGCATTCATCTAACTCAGAAGAGACCGCTGCCGGCAAGCAGACTTACGGTTATCTTGTTAATTGCCGTCTTGGTAGTTGGGTTGCCAGTAACCGTTTAGAGCAGTCGCTGCTAGGAAGCAAGTTGTCAGCTTTATTTTATATTTAATAATCTCATCGGGTAGGTCTGCGATGCTAGGTAATTTAAACATTGGTACAAACCCAAGGTCTGCTGCTGTAACTAAATTTGCAAATAATCATTCGCGTATTGCCGAAAGTGCATTTTCGGTCTGGTGGTCAATGTATTATCATTGACCAGATCAATGGCTTTCATGCCAAGTTCTGTTGCAATCAGTAACGTTTTGGAGCCATTCTTCTAATCAGACCCACGTCAAGGTCATAGAAGCAATTGTCGTAAATGGTGTGGAATACAGGCGTATGCAAATTTAGTACTGACACCCTTATTACTGCTTATTGATTTATGTTAGTGATGTTGAATATCTGTTTGTCGCATACCAATATATGAGGAGACAACACTATTGGCGGGCTGATAAATAGTACGATCACATATGTACAAGTTCATGGTCTGTGTCTCTAGACTCAAATCAAGCAGATGTTCATCTTGGTCCGGGAGCCACAATCTCAATCATGACATGTTGTCGTTGTGATACAGATAAACCGAGTTAGATGGCACGACCGAAATCAGGTCATCTGAGGACACATCAGGGGTAAATCTGGATAAAATATATACCTGCGCAGGTTGATCTCCGTGCGATTATTGATAACTTCCTCGGTAGGTGTTGCACGTTCGATGAAGCGCGATCGTCAATCTTATATTGACTATTCTGGATGCGATATGACGTCCGTCGCAGTCATGAGAATTGTCGTGGGATAGTGGTTGAATGTCAATCTGGTTTCATCACGCTGGCTATAAAATTTACAGGGGATCAGGACTTCGGGCTATCACAGCACGATTCTGACCGAGAACGCGCCAATGTCAGCCTTTTATCCCTCAGTGGATATTTCGATGGTGGCACAGAGTATCGGTTTGTGGATCTGATCGCTGGATTTTTTAAAGACTTTTTTGATTAATCGTTGAAATTCATAGTTGATGGGTTTTATGTTTTATTTCTCATGAACCCACTGAGATGCCAACCAAGATCCAAACAGGGTTTTTATAAGTTTAGTTTTCCACGCAAACACGAGCAAATTGATTTGAGTGATTCAGCGTGGAATTTTGGACAACTATAACAAACACGCAGCAGTTGCACGAAGTTATTTCAAGAGCGCGATCAGGCAGTCTTGAGCAGTCACTTAGAATGGTTTCAGAGTCAAGCCAGATCGCGTTTGAAGGACACCATCGTGGTGGTGGTGTTCGGGGTCGTGTTTGTGACCAGACGTTGCATTTCCGTTAGTTTTGTAAACAAGCTTGTGTCCATTGCGGATTAGTGAATACAGTAAACGTCACCGTCATCGCATTAGCGTCCACGATACCATCGTGCAGTAGTCTGTGACGGATTTCCTTTCTTTGTTGATTACCTATGTGGAATTGTTCGTGGTCCTCAGTGTACAAATGCATGTTTCCAACTGGTCCACGGTGGCGAAGACAAGAGCGAGGAAGTGAGTGGGGTCCTAGTGGGACCCAGAGGAAGACATGGATACTTTGTTGCCACGCCCGTTTTTGTTTGCGCGCCTTTAAATCTACTCCCGATTGTTTCATCGCTACGTTGATCATGTTGCAATCGTTTTGCATTTGTCTTTATGCAACTTATTTTTCTAGCTGTTGAAGTTTGTATCTGTTCACGCTGCAGTTGGATCAGTTCGCGCTGCACCAGGCCAAGGCCATTGCGCATTATAACGCGAACTCATGCAGTAAAATTATCAAACAATATCATGGTGTTTCCTCATATTTTGTAATCAAATGTAGCTTCTGACAAACATATTTGAGACAAACTCAAGACTCTTGGGTCCTTTGCTCATTAACAAACATTCATTTATGTGAGGACAGTAAGTGAAGGCAAACTAAGATCATCAGTCAATAAGGCATTGCCATTTAACTTGCAATATTGCCTGAATTTGTTAGGTATTTCTATGGTGGTTTTGATTCCTCTTTTGTTAGTTCGGATTGCTCTGGATTAAGTAGCATGGCAACTTCTCCTACCATGTGAATAATTAACTGTTGTATTATTGTGACACTCAGGTATGTCTTTGATTTCTTTGCTGGTATCTTTTGCGGTAGACAATACACGTTTTGGACATACCACTGAGTCACTTAAATGACGTACATGTTTTATGACGTCTACGAGAGAATATTCGGGTTCTTCTGGTTGTTCAAATTCACGTCCCCGTACAATAATAAGTTGTTCACTGACCAGTCAACGTCACACCAATGCGTCACATAAACGAAGTTCCTTTTGTATTATATATCCAGACCGAGGTCTCCGTACATAACAAGGTTGTTCACAGACCGTCAGTGTTATGTGCGTTTCCGCGTGTCAGAAGCGACCCCTCCGCGTTGGCTTTATTGAAATACTCGAGGACATCGCAGTACAGCTGGTCTTCCGCCGACGGTGCTCTCAGGTACAGTTTGAGATTAAATAATTTATTTATTCATTTGGATGCACCTATCAAGATCGCGAGGACCTAATAGCATAGAACAGGGTAATGCTTCTTCGACTTGGAGGTCTTACTCGGAGAGAAAGCATTTAGTTTAACAATAAAAATAATCACTCGGTTACGTTGTAGATATAATATAATCATTAATTCATATTGTGTTCGATGCAAAACAAAGACGTACGAGGAGATCGCAGTGGTCACGCGGATTTGCAGGCAGATGAGCACTGGGACTAGAGATTTGATTTCGCGTCATATACCGTGAGGAAAAACATCTGATGTCGAAATTGCATCCGTGTTGGTTGGTGACCCACTGGTGCGCACGAACTGACAACATCATAGTTATAAGAAACACTGAATCTGTATTACCGTCCAGTTGGTTACAGGAAGGCATCTTTGCAATCAGTAAATTATCTAGTGCGACATGCGTCGATAAAGAGCTTGGTTAACTCAATAATTGTTGTCATGGCAGATTTATTTATCAGCACACACACACACACACACACACACACACACAATAAATCCACGAAGATGGTTCATCGTCATAACACCCAAGGAAACTCATCCTGACTGATATTTTGGTTTCTTCAATGACTTTGTATGAAAACCTACGTACAAGTACGCGTTAATCTTAGTGATATTTCCAGCCGATACAAAAAGCTGAATCGATTATGTTCAAAGATGCCGCCGTGGTCACAGACGCATTTGCGAGTATCTTCTCACGTGGACACTAACATGGCTACAGCAGCTGCATGTTTGTCTGGAACGAGAATTGCTCGGAGCAGTATCCGCGTGGATGGAACACAACCGACTGAAGATCCTTCGTCGGTTTGTCACCGTTCCTCGCGATAAAGCCATCAATGGGCAATATAATTGTACACTCGCGGAACGGTTATATTTAAATCAATAGGAGAAGGAAATGTTGATAGGTAGCCGAGAAACCAAAGCAATAAAAAAAAGTAAAAGCATGTTTGGACGCATGATCAGTCTGCGTGAACCCATATCGGATACAACGTCATCGTGATATATTCTTATACCCTGGAGAACTCAAAGGTTGAGCAAGGACAGTTACTGACTATATTTATAGTATGAGCATGAATATACTTTCATACATGATCACTCATTGAAGTGATGCACCAGCGATAGTGTGTCCCTGGGGAATTGCAAGGGATCTTAATGGACATACTGTTATCAGCATGGCTGATTTTGTCTGCAGCAAGTAGGATATTAACATAAAAATATGGCTGCATCCCTGTCAGGACTGTATTAAAAGCACCATAACAAGACATTGCCACATTGATGACTAGCTTGACTGTCAATAAATCCACACTGAATTATCTAGAATCACAAAGACAATAATCACATACCTTTTGACACTAAATTTGAGGCAATGATTGGTGTGTTGTTGTGCCAGCATCAAAATGTCCTTGATGGTCAAATCAGTTTTGCTTGCTAGTTTCATCATTGTGTTGGTTGCATATAGTTTTAGCTTGATCATCATGCTGATTAATTGTGTTGGAATGTTTTGTATTGCTGAAAACCAACCCGGAGAACTTGTACACGTATTTGAACATGACATGGCAATATGTACCACTGTGCTAAAAGTATAATGTACATTGATGTTTCATTACTGAATACAAGGCCAATTTTTGGTGTACTCCAATCTATGCTTCGCTTATTGTGGAATACATATCATTTTCCTTGGCATAGAAAACATTTTAAGTGAAGTGAAGCTTAATTATGAAATGGTATAAATCCAGAAGCTGAAATGTTAACGGTTAATGATTAGTGGTGTTAGTGAACTCAAAAAGGCTGTCTTCATTTAGTGTTTGTTAAAAAAAAATTACAGTTGCAATGTGTATGTACATGTGCCATTTACAAAACAATTCAGTTGGGCTCATCTTTACAAGTATTTGTAAAACTTCTGTTTTTAATTTAGATTATATACTTTACAATGCTTGCTACAGGGCCAACTGTAGCAACTAACAACAGGATCTTTTAGTTCTACATGTACTAACATCTTGACTATAGCAATACAGGGCCATTATTGGAATCAGTGACTGTTACTATCTTTACTAGCACTTAATGGAATAAAAGTTTTTTATTCCGGATTTAGGCAGATTGAGAAATTGTTAATTTGTAAAAAAATTTTGCATGCAGCATGAATCTGTGAATCATTATCTAGAGTTGTGAAATTCACGCCAAAATCATGAGGGTTGGCAGGTCTGTGTCAGGTAGGTACCATTTTCATTTAGAATAAACTGGACATCATATGAAGTCTTTAAGTGAAGACCATGTTGATACAACTATCCTTTCAGAAGGAATTGACATAACAATCACATGTTCCAAGATGGATGATGTGGTGGTCATATTGGATGATAGATAAGCACCATTTTCTGTTTGGAAAAACTAGATATCATAAAAAGTCTTTTAGTGAAAAAATGATCTTGACCTTACATTGAGAACAAAGTATCAATAACAAGACGTAACATGACCAGTCATGAAACTTTACATACATTCATCCCATTGGTCTAGTTATTCCTAAATGAAAAATGGTGAAGCTTGGATAACAATTGGTGATGACAGTGGACTTACTGAAATTTTTTTAAACACTACACCTCTTAAATGGAAGGTTATATCAACAGGTGGGGGTAGTAAAAGACTTTCAGTGATGTCCAATATGGCTACCACACATGGCAATCCTCCTGGTAGTTTTTAAGTATCAATAACTTGTGATAATGAATGAACACTTGAAAGACCATCCTATAAGCTCTAGTGGTCATAGACCAGTAGAGCTAAAAACAGACTGTTTTATATTTTTTCAAGATGAACCATAGATGAAAAACTGAAAAGCACAAATGAAGTGGCAATAAATTTATTCAGCACAAGAAATTTTATTTAATAATGATAGTTAAGCAACATGAGGGATGAAATAAAATCCTTACTGTTCAAAATTAAACTCAATCATTATCAGGCACAAGCTAGCACTTATAAACAAGATGTACATTATATCAAATGCCAAAGTATTTATTTGCAACCAATTTTATGTATTCCAATAATTTTTTTTATATATGGATTCACAACATAATCTTAACTTCATTTTCCAAAGCTATTATAATCCATGCAGTTGTGCTCCAAAATGAAACTTTTATAAACCTCACCTTACTTTATGTCTGAAGTGGACTCTGACATAGAGTAACTGGTATCAAATATTGGCATGGTGGATTATGCATTCTTGTATCTTTTGGAATAAGTGTAGTGTTCAAATTTGTAAAAACAAAGATTAGATGCAAGTAAAATATTATTTACTCACTGGGAAAACTATTTTCATCAACAGCGAAAGTATGGGAATTCCTTAAAGTGAGTGGCCTGTCCCTTTAGAGATGCTGCCAGAATTTTATCTCATGGAGGTTTTCCCCCTCCATGCTAATAAAATAAGGGGAGTGGAAGAGCAGGACAAAACACTTATAAATATTTATCAAGCACTTCAATATCCTTCTTACTTTCTTCCTGCTCCACTGTTAGTGTCATTGACAGCAAAATCTTTAATAAATTGTTTTAGAGTTTAATCCGTTTCTTTTTTTGTGTATGTGTTCTGTGCTGAGAACTCCCATTTTTCAGCCTCACAGCATCAGCTAGTCAGGAAGCTCCTTCTTTATGGCTATTATATACAATTTTCCAGTTCTCACTGATATTATCTCTTGGATACCTCTCTTCCAAATAAGATTTTTCCCTAACTTTAGCTCTGAGAAAGTGCCACCTATACGAGTCTGTGCTTAGCTGGCTACTATGCCAGATTTCTTACCTATTCTATAATGCTTTATTATGGTTTCAAGTCCATCTTTGCCAAAGTCAGCTTGTTCAGATACATATTTTGATCAAGCAAATATCCTAATTTGTTAATTACATTTCAAATTCTTGTTTATTCAGTTTGTCCCAACTGCTATGGGGCTATATAGTTTTGTAGCACATCATCCCACAGGGTTAATTGCTTGAGTAAACTAATGAAAATTGCGCTCAGCTTTTTAATTGCCTGTATTTTACTTAGGTTTGGCATTCTGCCTTTTCCTTATTTTTTTTAAAATACAGCTACAAAGGGGTCTGGGTGAGTGTGACTGACATGCCCATCTGACTTTGTCCATCCAGCATGCACACTGAACTTGTATTTGACAGCATTTTCTGGATCAAAATCACTCACTGTATTTACTTCCCTTATAACTTTCCCCAGCTACAATAATCTGATATACAAAACTTTAAAAATAAGCATCATCATCATCATTATCAGCAAGTACTTGCAGAACAATATCATTATCTGAAGACAAACTCTGCTGGGTATCTGCCATTTTGGGTTTTCTAGGCTGCAAGTAATTTAGACAATTATTTTTAAGATTCTAACTATCGCAGAATGCTTGTTCCTGGAGCTAATGTGCCAATCAGATTAAGTTAAACCACCATTCATGTTAATCCAAAGAACCAGAATGTGTAAACAGTTGCCTACCTGAAAAAAAACAACCCATGAGCGATGTCACAAGAAGTGCTATGAGACTTCTACTGGTAGCATGATTTTTGTCATGACAACCACTCTCACGGTTAACAGTTAAATAAAATTTGTACACTACAGTCTGTTTTTATAGGTGAAACTTTAAATTCGTTTGAGATTGTTCTCACATATCAATGTTCTCCATGTTCACATATTCATACAAATCTTCAGCAGTTCATGCTCTCACCATAGCAACATCTGTCTCACCTATACAGCATTGCGATTTCTTATTGGGATATGCTCTTACCTACACATTGACATCATTTCCAACATTGTTTTTGAAGAGTTTCTTTGGTGTCAACAGTCTAAAGCCTGGTACAAACACCATACTGGGAGCTTGGAAAATAATATTGTTAATTTAAAATTAAATTAAAATTTTGACAGAAGAGATTTCATTAAAGAATATTTGCTTTGTGAATTTAGAATTCATTTTGAATAGCAATGATCACAGCAGCAATGTAATTTTTGTAAGCATTTTTGCCATAAATATTAAAGGGTATTCAAGTTTTTAATACTGGTAGGAACCATGTAGTATGGAGACCTTTTGATTTTAATTTAATGTAGACAAAGTAGCCTTTTAAGGATGGATGTATTCATTTCTGCAGTTACCTTCTTCCAAAAGAGACATGTTTATAAATTTTAAGATCAGTTGGGCCGTTTATGAAATAGCTTAAAAGATGCTTCAAATTTAAGACTAAGTAACATCCCTAAATATTGCCAGTTACACATTCAAACTAGGCACTGGAAACTTGCATTCTGCAATTTAAAATCTGGATCAATATTTGTCACTTTTTGAAAATGTTTCAGTTCCCAGCCAAAGCCAAAATTATTTTAGCTTCTAGCTTATACTAATGTTCTTTAATGTACAATATGACAAGAAATTTACTTGAATAGAACACCAATAGTAGGCCTGGATCAGTATACTAATAATCTGGTACTGATAAATATTATATGCTGATACTTAGACATATATAATTATTCTTAAAAATGTGCATTCAACAATAAGAAATTTTTAAAATTCAGACACTAGATACATCAAAAGTAATGTTCAATCAATGCAATAAATCAATGGCATCAGCAATTTTTTTTTTATACGAATCTGTCAATCACAGAATACAGGATGTAAAAACATACTGTGTAGAAATACAGGTCTTGGTTTTAGTTTTTCATCTGCACAGCTAATGGTGCATCTAGCATATTCACACAACCTTTGTAAAATGGAATTTATCATTGCAATATGGCATACATTTAACAAATACAAGATATGTTAACTATGCTTGAATAACATTCAATGTATATCATCAGTACATAATTTATATCAGAAGTTGCTTATTGTGATGTGATACATTTAATGTTGAAAGTGAGCTGATAATTCTGGTATCAACTCAGCCTCACTAATGGAAGATCTTATGGTTAAAGTAGAAACCCATCATCATGCTGGTTAAATGCTGATACACATGGTTTGCAAACATGAGATAAGGGGTTTGCAATAATTTAAATCTTTGTAATAATTGGATAGAGTTTCAATACATACTAAAACAAATGTATAGTGAATAGCACATTATACATACAGCTTATGTTCAATTGGTACTTGTGGGACATGGTTGAGATTACTGACCAATGAGTATCAAAGATTTGGAACACTGTCAAGGTATGCAGCCTTAAACAAAACTTATGTGCCTAAACTGTTACTTTTTGAACCTTAGAATATGCAGGTTTCTTTTTAACCTAATTGCAAGTCATCCAAAAAGTCTGGTCAAGAAACTGACTCTTCCAAAAAACCCACTTTTCTTGATATACAATTACTAAGAATCTTAAAGATGTTTTGACCCCCAAACTCCTAGGTTCTCTTCCATATAGTAATTGCAAACCTTTTTTCTTACCTTTTTGATCCAAAAATCAACAGGCTTCATCTTACTCCAGATGCACTATATCTGCAACTGCTCCTGTGAATTAAGTGGTTAGAGTGTCCACATTGGATTTGGGAGGTCGCAGGTTTGAACCTCCGCAGTCATACCAAAGATTTATAAAAATGGTACTGGCAGTTACCTCAATTGGTGCTCAGTATAAAGAGGTTAGTGTCAGGACTGATCGGTGTGGTGTTAGGATAATGTGACTGAGTGGGGCATGATGCTCCAGTGTTAGGCATCATAATAAACTGCCACAACATTTTTTTAAAAGCTATGTTAAAAAACATACTTTATCTGCAAAGTTTGATACAGGTCTACAATTTAGAACTGGTAAAAAAACATTATTAAGCAGAAACCGTTTTGCTTCTTTCAGTCACATTGACTTTGAGCTTTATCTTTTGATCCCAAAATCAATAGGCTTCTTTCAAATCTTCTGACCAAAAAAGCAATAGGTACCTTTTAGCTGTCCACAAAGTGTGGTCTAAGTATCTAAAGTAGCACTGATGTTACTGTGCAGAAAATGTTTATTCCGTCAGTAATCTTGACCTACGAACTTTTAAATCCAAAATAGACTGGATTATACCATACTTGAGTGGAAATGAATAACAATATATCTGATTCCAAAAAAAGTTTTCCAGAGTATTGTCTAGCTATGCAGAACTCCTAATGTCTCATTTGGGCATTTTCTAGGTAGCCTAAAAGTTATTTCTGTTGGATAAATTCAGATTATATAATAAATTCTAGAGACAATACATACAAATTTAAATTAAATTGACCACATCAGAGTGGTTTTGATTTGGAACGAATCACTTGCAAGAAAAATATTCAAGGTAGTCCCCACATCAAAATGAACAGGCAATCAAGATTTAGTTCATCTTTACAATCTGCTTTCAACACTTAAAAGAAAGTTTATTACACTGAGTTTGAAGATGAACATAGAAAAAAACATCTACAGCTTTTTATCCTAAATTCTATAAACTTTGAAACTCCTTAAATGTCATGTAAATGGAATAGATGAGTTATTTTTAATGCAACTGGTTTGGGAGTATGAAAGTGGGAGGAATCTATAATACAAAAGCAGTTGAGGAAAAAAGGAAGTATTTAATATTTTCATTACAAATGACAAATGTTAAAATCCTATTGGATTGAATATATTCAATGAATACATTAAATATTCTAACAGGAAAATATGGATTCATTTCAGTTCTTTTCCACACTCATTGTATAATCCATATACAAAGTTTGTTCTAGTTGGTAATTTAGAATGTTACAGTGAGGAAACCATTTTTCTCCAATCAGTCAGTGACATTTACAGGGCTGACAAGAGGGAAAAGGCAACTGGGGATATATCCTCAGTGCCCAGGCCGAACAACACTTATTAATTTTTTAAAAGGAAAAGTTTGTTTCCTACCCCAGTTCTTGTGATAGCTCTCTATGGCCCTGGATTTTCCTCTGACCCCAAAATAAACAGAGTTTGGTAACTGTGGATGCTGATAACTCTAGTTATTGTGTGAAAACAAAACTGGTAAATGGATGCACAAAAAGACATCACAACATAATACAATCTGCTTTAAGGCAGGTATATAAAAATGAACTCTGATCATCCACCTAAATAGAAAGGAACTGAAAAGTTCATCATACAGAACAAATATTTTTGAACATGTTGAAACTTGAATACATATCATCAAGTTTTAAATACAAGATGATGCACTATCTATTTTGATGCCATGTAATATACACAGATTACTATTTGCTTCAGTCAAGTTTGTCAGCAGAATGAAATATCTTAAATGTTTCCATCTTGCTTGGATGACACATTTAGAATGGGATTAGCAGCCTCAGACAAGGGTTCTGACGACATGATGCTGGAAGCTTCTTTGAGACTAGGTGCCTCAGGCATGATTTCTGGTGACTTGTTGATGGAGATTCCCCTTGTGGCTGGTTTGGTGATGTGACTTGTTTGGGGACTTAATGAAGTTTCCTCATATTTTGGGCTGTTTTGTGATGTTTCTGCCTTTGTGAAGAGCATTATTGGTCGTCGGAATCCTGTAAAATAAAAAGCATGGTAATAACTGCCTGGATGCCTCTGATTTAACTACAGGAACAAAGACATTTCATCTTCTTTCATTCCATATGTTTTGAAAAAACCTAATATCCATAACTATCATATTTTATGTACCTAGTTTAAATTAGGAAGATCTGTGGGTGATTTAGAAGTTTATTCATTAAATTATTATGTGAATAATAGTCTTCTGTCACTTAAATGATTCTGTGATACACAAACATGAAACTATTTCCCTAACACTAAAATACAACAAGCACCATACATTAAAATAAACTTTCTGTAGTATAACTAATTTCTATGGTAACTTGTCCACTATTACTGTACTACTATCTCTTTTCCTGGTGCACAGTAATATAATAATAACAGTAATATAATAATAGGCAATATATTTATACTATTAAACATATTTGATACAAGAGCTGGAAATCTATTAGTTTCTTGACAAACTTAAGTGCTTCCACAAAGTCTGCTCATGAAATTTAATCCAGAACAAGAGTTAGTCTGCAAAAATCAATTTTCCTTGAGTCACACTGACCCTGACCGTTGAATATTATTTGATCCCATAATCAATATGCCAGAAGTGCAAGCCCTTAACAAACATTGGTCAAGGTGTGTGGTTTAGATCTAAAGTTATTCAAAAAATACTTTTATCCCTTCAGTCACATTGGCTTTAACCTCTGACCCTATGTCACATTTCTTTTCTCTGCAAAGAGATATGGGTCCATAGGATGCTTTTACTGCAAGTTTCTTCCAAAGCTGTTGATTGCCTATATTATGAAAACAACTGTTTCAGAGTTTTTCTAGTCTTTGTATCTTCATCCACATCTGATGGCACATCAGCAATTATTTGTTTAATAGTGAAAGACCCCAATACCAGAACATGTCATGATTGTCCAAATTCTGTTTTGCAGTCTTACATAAGTTTTTCTACTTTTACTAATGTCAGTAATATTCAATGATAGAATGGCATCATTTGCATAAATTTGAAAACAGGGCCACTTTCTTTAAGATTTGATCAAGTCTGTTAACAAGCATAATTTTGCAAAAAGTTGTTAATGTTTTCCTGTCAAACAGAAGTCATGCAGCACAAAATCTTTTCTGTAAAATTTGGTCAAACTCCATTTAGTAAAAGAGCTCATTTTAAGATTTCACCTTTTCTTTTTTAAACTAATGAAAGTCATTCAGTATAGTCATATATGATGGCAGACTGGTATCATTTAAAAAATTTGAATGTCATTATTGTGAGGACACTATCCGTCAAATATTTAATGGCGGAACAGCATTATGCATACACAATTGAAATAAATCTATGCCACGATGCTGTTAAATCTGGTCAAATTCAGTTAAACCATTATTGAGAAGTTGGACAAAGGCTTTTCTCTTTTTACTAATGGTTGGCCTATCTGAGAGTGGATTGTCATTTTTTGATCAAATTTGAAAAGAACGTCATGTCAAGATATTTTCCATCAATTATAAATAATTTCTGACGATTTTTTTTAAAAAAAAAGACATTTGAAGATT
Organism: Potamilus streckersoni; assembly: GCA_016746295.1. Lineage (NCBI taxonomy): Eukaryota > Metazoa > Mollusca > Bivalvia > Unionida > Unionidae > Potamilus > Potamilus streckersoni. Next base: position 1,533,235 of record JAEAOA010000748.1, on the reverse strand, counting down.
TTTCTATTTTTAGTAATGGTGGCTATATCTGACTGCTGATTGGCATCATTCAAATGTTCTGAAAGAAGTTAAGGCTAGCGTTCTTTCCAATAAATTTTGTCAATTCTGTTAAGCACTTTTGAGAAGATATGTGTAGGTCTTCATGTCTTCATGTTTTTAGCAATGTATCTGAAGATGTATTGGCATCATTCATACCAATTTCAAAGCAGTTTTATGCCAAAATGCTATCAACAAACATCAAATTTTGATGAGTAAAAAAGGTTTTTCTATTTTTAGTAAAGGCAGATGTGGCAGATTAGCATAATTTGCACAAATTTTAAAGACCTTAAAACCAGTAAGCTTTTTCCAAATTTAGTCAGATTATGTGAGAAAAAGTTACAATAGCAACCATAAACAGACAATGTATACTGGTTTATCCATGCAGACAAAGGACCACATCAAAGCTAAACACTATTAAAAAGATCCAAGAATCATTCAAATGTAGTGAAAATCAAAACATTATCTACATCAGCTAAAAACTTGTTTACTAATTTTTTTTGGAAGCGGAGATCAAGCTTTCTTTCATAATTATGGCAAATGAATTACATTCAACAATTTTCAGATATCTGGTTTTCAACAACAGCAGAAATTCTGTACTTTTGCCTTGTCTGACAAACAGTTTCCTATCCTTACACTCACAATCTTCAATTTGTATTTCTCAAGTTGTTGTTGTTGTGGGGCTTAACACCATTTTTCAGCACATGATAGGTTATACATGGTGGCCAGTATTAATGGTGGAGGAAGAAACCAACCCATGAGAAGCTACTGGGATGCTTTCTCACATTTCCACATATTGAAGAATCTTAGACTTGAACCCATGGACAGGTGAGATGGCAGTGATCCATAACAGAGAGTCATAGACCAGTTGGCCACTCAAGGCCCCTGTATTTCTCTAGATAATATTAAAAGAAAATTGAACTTTCCAAACATCTTTAATTTTATCTTAAAAAAACCCTGTATACATTCTGGGTTTTCCTAAAACTGGGTATCCACTAATGTTCACATAGTTTTGCATCTGAACCCAGTGGTCATTGCAGAGAAAGACAACTGCAGAATAGAGTACATAATGAGTACTTTACATAACACCGGCTAATGCTAACAAAAGCATTAATGGAATCTTTTTTAAGTAACATGATCCCATGGGTAAAGTGTTAGGCCTAATGTTTTTGACAACAACAAAAGAGTAGCTGACAGCAATGTATGAAATTATGAAATGGAACCTAAAGTTTTTAAAAATATAGGTTGCTTCCATTTCTATCAAGAAATTACCTCAAAGTATACTTAGTGAAATCTTGATTCATTTCTTGCTGATAATAGTTAGGATACAAACAAATATACAGAGGCAGAGGTATTAATAATTATCTTGTCCATGCACATATCATAAAAGAGAATCAGGTGCTAAAACATGCTTAGAATATAATTTTCTTGCCACCTCAATTTGTAGTTTTAACCAGTCTTAACAAGAAAGCATGAATGTTTAGCCCATTATCAAAGCATTGCTGAACCCAAACCTTACTGAACTGTTGTTGCTACCACTAATAGAGGAAAAGTGCAATTTATGTTTTGTTTCCCATTAACAAAAGAGATACCCATTTTATAAGGAGGTTCAATCATATTTTCAAGGAACTATGTGAAATGAAGTGCTCTAAGCAACAAGGGAGGTAACTTTTCTATGATGCAAACACCTTACACTAAATTGTCCATGTACAGTAAGCATGATGGATGCATGCATTGTGGTAGGTTGCAAGAAAACTTTTGTCTGCTTGTAATGCAGTAAACCAGTTCCCAAACCTGTACTGATACAGAGGCTCATATCATTTCTTAACATATATGGGAGGAAAATCTCCCATTTCTGCAGTGACCAAATTAGGATTTAAAACCAAATTTGGCACAGAAACAAGTGCATTCATATAAATAAAATTAGTTTTTCTTCTGAGGTTTTTCATAATATCTGAATTAGATATATAACCATACACAAAACTCCAGTGAGTATCACTATAAACAAGTTACTGTAAATATTGATATTCGTATAAACATGCAACTCAATTCAATTTATTGAATAAAAATGTTGCCTCTAATCTGCTTAACAGCATATGCAAACTTTTTTTTAGTAGGGTGGATTTCTAAATATTGACAAGAAGCCCTTAAAAATTATATAACTTTGCATGAAAAGGTCTTTAAAAAATCCTCATTAGGTTTTGGGGAAAATAGTCATATTTAACACTGTACACTTATTACTACATACTCTTGCTGACAAAAAAAAAAGAAACAACCCGCACCCAACATAAGCATGAAACTATGAACACAATATTTTGGGGATTTAAATCCAGCTTAATATCAAGTTTACATTGTGTCCCATGTTTTTTAAAAAAAACAGAACATCACTATGCGATTTATTCTGGACTGACTACAAGGAAGTAAAAGTTATTTTGCATAATGCATGTATTGAAAAAGTAGTAAAGTTTTTTTTTATTCAATGCTAACATTTATGCCATGAGAACAAGTGGTTTTTCTGAACCCTGCTTATGCTTATGCCCTGTTGGTGCATTAACATCAACTTTCATGGTACAATGTAATTCAACCTTGGACTATATCTGGGGTCTGAAACACAGAACTTCGAGCCACATGTAGCCTACCAAGCTGTATCCTGTAGCTCGCAAAATGATTGGTGTAACAAGATGTCATCAGAGATAACAAAGGTGGTGCAGCCCTTTGGCCATCGAAAATGCCCTCATGCTGCCCTCAGGGTAGTTTGTTACATATCATACTTTTTGTAATAAATTCATATCATTTATAAAGCACTGTTGAACTAGCCAAAAAGAATTACAAGGTAATATACAACAATCCAACATTATTGCATACCGTATTTTATGTAATTTTTCGTACCCTTTAATTTTTCGTATACAATCCAGTTATCAAAAAAATAATTATTTAAACGTATCATAATTTTTCGTACATATCACTTTTTATTATTTGAAAATTTTTTTAATTTTCGTACATTTGAGCAAAGATTTAAGTTTGCAAAAAAGATTGAAAATACTGTATTCAGATTTGAATTTTAGAATTTTAAATATCAGTACATTTTCCCACTGAGCCACAAGTAAAATCCTTTGAATTTGCCACCCAGCCATTTCATTATGTTTTTTTAATGTACTCTTATCAGGGTGACTTTCTGCCACTGAATTCTGTGATAATAAATATCAGCACAACTGATCAGCACATTTTCTCACAAAGCAGGTGACTGAAGCAGGACTGGCAAGTCTTCGAATTTTGCCACACATGTATCACGTGCATATGGAAGACTCCCATATAAATGATTTTCTTAGTCACAGAAAACAAATTGGTGTCCACATACACGTGATTAAGCATTTTCAAGACCTCTGAACTAATGAATAATTGTTGGTGAGAAAATATAATGATTGATGCACAAGCATGGGCGCTTGCTACATAGGTCAAGGGGGTGAGGGTCAGGTGACCCTCCCCATCATACTGCAATATATATATATATATATATATATATATATATATATATATATATATATATATATATATACACACACACCACTCCCTCGATAATTCGCAGACATCGGGGTCCAAAAACATCGACTGCGATATAAGCGAGGGCGTGAGTTATCGAGGGACATATAACAAACAAAACTAACAAAGGGATCGACGATTAGGCAAAAGGGGGTGGGGTTGGCTTGGCATGTTACAGTGTTGAATACTAAATGAATAAACATGCTAAGATTAACAGTGAAAAAATATCACTTCATATCGGTATATATTATTTTTTTTTCCTCAGAGTAACATTAATTTCAGGATAACTTGCAGTATATTGATCATCAAAACATTATTCCACATGGTTTACATTCGCTTAGCACATGTATGACTTCAAGTTGTGTACTACAACACTAATTTTTGCTGTGAATGGTATACATTCTAGTTTTATTGTTTGATCCAAAGTAGACGTTTTTTTAAAATACAAAAGATCAACACATTTCGAAAATACAATGTCGATCGAATGATGTATAGATTTTAATTACGGTAGAAGTAAAATGGAAGAAAAAAATAAATTCACAAGGGTGAACCATTACCGACATGAATTTAATGGGTCTAAAAAATTAAAATGACATAAATTAGAACACGATAACACTTGCAGTTTGTGACACGTTGCTGCGTGAACTATGCGTACACAGCATCATCTAATTCGTTATTGCTTGCAGTCCGTTCTCGTTTTTGTTTCATCCCTTCATCTGAATCAACATCATGTGAGTAATTTCGAAGTTTCGGCTCATCCTTAAGCCAACCTCTAAATGTCGACTCAGCAATTTTTAGTTTAATGCAAAATTTTGATCTCGCTTCGTCATTATGAACAATATGCATGATGCACTGCTTTTCAGTCACTGAGTACGCATTTCGCTTAATTCCTTTGCTCTCCATGGTCACATTTAAAAATAATTAGGATACATTTAGGGCTGTCAAAAATCACGAAAAAAACAACCTGGGTACCTGTTGCAAATTTTAACAGGTACCCGTTAGCACATGAATGACATGTACAACCGTAGACCAACTAATTGATATCTCCATTTCTTTAATATTTTTTTTTTTAATGGCAATAGAGGCTAACCGTGTACTACTCAGTCTGATTCGTCCACACCGACGTAGCAGTGAATTAACTGCACGCTGTTAATTAATAAATTTATATAGAATGACCTTTGTACACAGATGGTAGATATAATCCAACTTTTAATAATCACTGTGATCAGCTGCGTTAAAAGCTTTAGAACACTCGCATTTTTTAAAGTATAAGTCCTTGTTAGAACAGAGCGTGTTTATTCATCTGCTTTTGACCGCAGTTTTGAATTACCCACGCATGCATGCCCCAGTTATACCACGTGACCACGCAGTCGCATAAATATTATTTTGGAATTATAATTCTTAAGATAGTTGTGGTAAAAACGTAGTAGTATCGCAAATAGAAATATCGGTATATGTAGGATGGCTAACTTTCGAAATTCGAAGAGCTAGTAAACTATAAAAAAAAAACGAGCAAAGATTACTTTGAGGCATTATGAAGATTTCAAGGTGTCTAGGCGATGATTGTTCATAATATACATTGTGGGATTTCTTTGACATGTTTGTTCGGAAATCAAAGGTATCCATCTGGATTTCATTAAAAGAGCATGCAATGTACCGATCATTTAGCACCCACATTCAATAGTTATCGTCTACAAAGAGGTTTATTACCTGTAGAACAAATGTTTTAACCTTGGTATACAACGCCAATGAATTTTATTAATCAAAACAGATGGTCTGACGTATTGTTTATTTATATTAAGCAGAGATCTGGTTTCTAATTATAGCCATAGCTGTCACACAGGCGAGTGTGTCGATTTTTTTATACGGGTACCCGCGTTTACGTTTCAATACCCGGGGTTTTCTATACGGTCGGATAACAGAGTACCCGATGACAGCCCTAGATAAACTACTGATATTATATACTTTAATGATCTTAATAAATAAAATGTGAAAACATTTTCGATTGGTGAAGTAAAATTAAATTTGATAACGGTAATGAAGGAATGAACATATGCTCCTATTGACATGCCTTTGAACTTTCTTTTCTTGCACTTACCTTGTTTGATTGGATACAAAATACCTATTTAAAGTGATAAAACAACACCGGTCTCTTTTAATTGATTCTTTTATTGTAACAAACACTTCTCCACGCAGTTGATCAAAACAAAGCCGGCATGTAATTAGGTTCTCACTGAAGTACTTGCGGGTTTCGATGTGGCAATTGACTGACTCTTTTCATGTTTTCATATCAGAGAATATGTACTGTATGTTGGGATTGTAGAGTTGAGACAAATTAAAGGATTAAAATGTGAATTTCACGTAGCAAGACATTTAATTAGTGTCTATTTCATTCTCTTTTGCCACACGTTAGCATTTACCAGAATTTTTCACTGAGCGCTGTTTATTTACAATTTATAGTGTATTAGCAACTATTTCTCTTTAAAAAAAAAAACGTGATATCTTTTTAGAAATTGCAAATTTCACAATATGGATTCTATCTTTACAGGCAATAATCACCATTTTCGATGATAAAAACAAGTTATATATCAAGGTTTAATTTACCATTTCTTATGACTTTTTCACGTTCATCACATTTTAAAAAAAAATTTCTTTGAAAAAAATCGGGAGCCATGCTGGACACCGCGTTATAAGCGGGTTCGCGAGTTATCAGGGCGCGAGTTATCGAGGGAGTGGTGTATGTATATTCCGACCAGTTTAATGAAGCAAATGAAGCTGAAAATATGTCAAAAGATTCTGTGTAAAACGCTTAGTAAATATTAGCTTTAGTTTCAGAGTGCTTACTATACTAACTCTCCAGGTCGTGACTGACTTACCCTTCCCCCCAACTTTTGCATAAGATCCTGCAGGTGCCTATGTTCCCATGTGCATAACCTCTTATTGTCATTACAATATCTACTGGTGTTTATTAACAAATGACCATGCTTTTAAATATTACCCTTAATTAGTTCTCCTTATTAAGTCCATCACCGTAACAAAACACAACCTGCATATGAAAACGAGTTCGGAAGCCCTTTGATGTTGTCTTATCCAACAAAAATTACATCTCAGTACATGCCAAAGTGAAGACCACAGACAATTTGTCAACTAGTCTTATTGTTTCATTAGTCAAACAAACAAAAATATATAAAATCCTTGTCATTTTCCATTGTAAATGTGAATGTCTTGGACTCCGTTAAATTGATTCATATATATAAATAACAGCTTCTGATTTCACTGGAGTTTTTTCCATTTAATCAAATCAGGTCTCTGCTGTGAGCTGAAATTGCTTAACCCAAAGTAGTAAAGGCACAAATGATAAACGTATGCTTAACCAAATTTGGTTAGCATCTTTTAGTATAACCAACATGTGTGGTTGCAAAAGACCAAAATCTAGGTAACTATGATTATCCCAATTTAGCTAACTGCAATATTGTCCCTTTTCCATAATGTATAATACCACATGAGAATATAAATATTTGTTTCCTCATGAAACAAACCCAGTTAGCTGATATCTTTGTGTAACCGAGGCATATAATAATGAAACAGAAATAAACAACCACCAGTAAAGACATAGTCAACAATTATAAGCATGTAGAAAACCCTTTGCTCAACTTACTCGGATAGGGCAAATGTTTTGTTAACCGAGAATCTTTTCACATTCAGTATATTGCCCTTCTGTCTTTTGTATCAGTAGAAAATATAATGTTCAATATTTTTGTTTTGTTGTTGTCATTACAATTTATACTGCTATTCATTAACAGCTGAACAATATCGTTAATGGGCACTCTTTATTATTTCATGTAGCCAAGATACGTGCGCATTTGAAAATAAGTTCTGACGCCATATGAATTTATTTATGCAGTAAAAATAGTATTTGCCATTTTTTTTCAATGGTTTCAGCACATATCAGTAGATTAATATTGTTTTTGAGTTGATGGGCTTGTCTTATACATTTTCAACACCTTATGGGTAGCCTCATTTTCCTACACAGAGCCTCCTTTATTTGATCTGTAAAGGTCTTCAATCCAGTATTTACTGGAAAAGACCAAGCTTAAGGTCACTGTGTATTTAATTAGCATGTATATTATGCCTGCATAGCCATGTGACCTACTGACAATTGATCCCATAATTACTCACGAAACAAAACTGATTTATTTATTAAGGCTTTAATTGCCAATGGAATATAATAGAGCCCTTGTAGTGTTTATGTAACCGACAGGTAACTGATTCTAATACAGATTACTCTCTCTCTCTCACACACACACACACATACACACACAACAACAACAAAAACAATCAGATTCTTGAGAGCAGAATGAGACAGAATTTGTACATTTGTTTTGATGTTATGGTGGCGCTCTACAGTTTCATATTTAGCATAGGGTTAAAATTTTAAAGAAAGAGAGTTTCCCCGGGTTTCCTCACTAGTTATACTGGTTATTTAAAAGAAACTTTGTATATCTTGGGTATTGTTCAAAGAACCTTTAATTCCCTTTATTTTGATGTATGATTGATGGGTGTAATATGGGTTAAAGAGTACACAGCTTGGCCTTACTCCAGATGTGCACCTTTCAAAAAAGTGCTAGCTCTACTTGCTCATTTTCACTTCTCGAACTTCAGAGGTAAATTGTAAAAAAAAAGAGCCGATAACTATTTTTAAATTTTATTTATTTGGTATTCAGTCATTGCACTTTTAGATGCTGGTATTATCTAGTTTAGCAAAATTCATTTTCCATATTTTAATAGCTGCCAAGAATAGTGAACTTTAGACAAATTTAGGTTGATTTTAGGAGCACAAGGGAGCAGTCATTTTAGTTAGCAGTGTCCTAAGATCATTTAAAATTTCCAAAAGTACAATATCCAAAGAAATTTCATCCACATTACATGAAAGTAGTATATAGGTATGCCAACAATCTCTCCACTGTGCATGTTTAAAATGCAAACAACTTCACCTTACATACATCACTTTCTCAAAAGTACATAATAACTGGTGAGTGCCACCATAAAGAGTATATAGATATCATTATTGTATGACTTAATTTTGATTGTATGACTGAAATTTTTAAGTCGCAAGCATCAAAACAGTCCTTTGTAATAATTGTCCTGTATTTCTCCCCTCAGAACAGCATTTATTAGAGTCAGAGTCTTAAACCGGTACAGCCCCACCTCCTTATGATAAAAAGTGAACTATTTTAAAAATGCGCATTGCATTTTGTCAACATAGCAACTAGTGTTATGCTGATAGACAGGAACATGAAACTAGCCATATTTATTCCTGAGATGTCAACAATAAATTTTAGTTATAAAAGGGATATAACAGGTGAGGTTTATAAAGGTCAAAGGGTAAAATATTAACTAATTCTTTGATATGGAAGAAAGCAAATTTGCTTTGTTATCATTTATTTTTTAATTTCATTGCAAATAAATGAAACATTTTTACTATGTATTTCTTTTACTTAATGCAACATTTTTCAATTTAAGTTGACTTTATTCCTATATTCTAAGACTTCTAATTTCCCCATAATGAAGGTCACTACTCAACCAAACATGCCTCATAGTAAATTATGTATGCTAGAGCCAAAATAAGCATAATTAGCTTTTTTTCATGAATAAAATCATTGTTAATGTACCATTTTATTCAAAACATCATACATAATAATAAGAAAATAAGAAAAATAATTGCATATATGTTTATATTTGTTTTTAAGGTAGCGCTCTACAGTTCCGTATCTAGCATAGGGTTAAAATTTTAAAGAAAAAGAGTTTCCCTGGGTTTCCTCACTAGTTATACTGGTTATTTAAAAGAGACTTTGTATATATCTTAGGTATTGTTCAAAGAACCTTTAATTCCCTTTATTTTGATGTATGATTGATGGGTGTAATATGGGTTAGAGAGTACACAGCTTGGCCTTACTCCAGATGTGCACCTTTCAAAAAAGTGCTAGCTCTACTTGCTCATTTTCACTTCTCGAACTTCAGAGGTAAATTGTAAAAAAAAGAGCCGATAACTTTTTTTACATTTTATGTATTTGGTAATTCAGTCATTGCACTTTTAGAAGCTGGCATTATCTAGTTTGGCAAAATTCATTTTCCATATTTTAAAAGCTGCCAAGAATAGTGTACTTTACACAAATTTAGGTTGATTTTTGGAGCACAAGGGAGCTTTCATTTTAGTTAGCAGTGTCCTAAGATCATTTAAAATTTTCAAAAGTACAATATCCAAAGAAATTTCATCCACATTACATGAAAGTAGTATATAGGTATGCCAACATTCTCTCCACTGTGCATGTTTAAAATGCAAACAACTTCACCTTACATACATCACTCTCTAAAAAGTACATAACTGGTGAGCACCACCTATGTTGTCGAGTGTCGTAAGCGCCGTCAACCTCATTTGGGTATGATCCCTTTATTTTCGGACATGCTCATTACAACAAAATGATAATCATTTATTTTACATATAATTTTTTGTACACTGAAATTAATATTTTTTCATGTACGAAAAATATCATTAAATTAAATACGGTATATCTTATTCTTAATCAAACCTGTTGAAAGTGACACAACAAAACTGGGAACCTTAAAACAAACCCACGTTTAAATTCAATTAAAGCATTACCTTTGGACACATTAAATGGTACATCTTTGAGTTCACACGAGGTGAATCCTACTTCCTTGGACAGCAGGTACTCTTTAAATTGGTCAGGTTTGAGCTGTATGCTCTGGAAATTTTTATGAATTGCCTCCTGAAAAACATTTATTAAATTTTATTCAATGTTAGGTCAGCCCCATTTTCATTTAGGAAGAACTAGATAAGATAGTAAGTCTTCTAGTGAAAACACTATGGTGATGTGAGCATTAATTCTGGAGATAAAGTATAAGATTATCAAAACTGCCAGAGTGAGAAGCATACTAAATGTCTGAATGGTACCCCTTTCATACAGGATCAACTAGTTGTTTTGTAGAAACACAATAGTGATATTACTATCCATTCAAGAGCAGTGATGACATTTTCAAGATGGCTCCTGTGATGATTATACTGGACATTAGATTGGCACCATTTCCATTTATTTCAGCTAAAACCCCATATTGATATCATCCTTTTTTTTTCAGGAAAAGTAGTGATCACTGTCACTGTAGCATATATAACATCTGAGTGGCAACATTTTTATTTAGGTTTGACTAGACCATGTGATGAATTTGTGTATTAAGTTTCACGGCAATCCTGAAAGCAGTTTTATTAACTTTTGCTGAAGGACAACAGTAGAGCTAGGAATGCCTAACTAATCCCTAGGTTTTCATGAGAATTTTCTCTCATGTCACAAAATTTCTGTGCATCCTCTAGGCTTCGCATTTGGTGACAAATGAGAAACAATTTTGAAAGTGGTGCTAATTTTTTTTTTACTGACTAACGAAAGTTGTTGGTAACAAATTTTTAAGTTTTCATTGATATATGCAACTCGGGCTACTTAACCCTTTCATCACTAAGTGACTTTGTAGGCATAGAGTCCTCAACACTAAGTAACTTTGGAGTTGTAAAGCAAAATGACTTGTGGACTTTGAAACAACATAACTTTGCCAATGTTAAAGATATCTGGCTATATTAGGTGTCAAAATCAAGGTTAAAAATCAAATTTTATGACTAATTCAATAAAATGTGCATATCTATTACAACTGTTAAAATGCAGATACAAATAGGTAACAACAGGTAAAATACAATTATTTTATTACCTCTTAGAAAACTTAGAATGTTCTCAAAACTTGTTCAATTGACCCTAGATGTACTAGTGAATAATCACAGTAGCAACACAAGTCTTTCTTTCATAGTGTCCATAATATATAAAATTCTATAAAATGAACCAAAATGATCTCCAAGGTGAGATCTGTCCACACACCTAAGTGACCTATATCGCCTCTGCCACGTTTGATCGTCGCATTGAAGTTCGTTAAACGAACAATTTTTCCAAAAACTTCATCTGAATAGAATATTTGAAAATAATCCGAAGCTTCCTGGAGCCATATAACTCTCGGGTGTGCCCAACTCTGTCAGAAAACTGAAACAAATCTCTTTGGTTTTCGGGCTTCGTCCAAAAAAAAAACCCACGTGGAGCGTACAATTCCTCTGGTTCGAAACCTTCAAAGCCATCTTCATCGTCATCACTGTCACCCACAAGTGCATTCCATTGTCTCTCCATACGTCTTCTCTCATTGTCAAACAAATTTATCAGGTCAAAATTATTTAAATCCTCCAAAAACTCTCCTCTAAAAAAAATCCTTCAAACGCTGCCATTTTGGATACAAATTTCAGCATTCGGAAAACACGTTAAAAGTTCCTACTTTGTTTGTTATTTCTAGTTGTATACAAGCTAGACTCATGAGATAATCCAAATATAACATCTACATTACCAGATGGAAGTTATTAGAGGTACCTCGAAAGATATTTAGTCGGGTACTATAACGTTAAAAAAGAACACTGCCCTAGACCGAAAACTCGGTCCACAGTGTTGACGGACTTACTTCCCCTGGACCGCATATGCGGTTTGCCGTGATGAAAGGGTTAATACCTGTTTTTGCTATCCTGGCAATCAATGATCATGTTAGTAGATGATGAATAAGATGTTATTCGAATACAATTGCAGCTAACTGCAATTTCTTAGTCAGATTTGAGAAGCAATTAAATGTGATTAGTAGGAAATAAGGAATGACTGGGGGATATACTCTATTGTTGAACATTTCAGCAAAATGATTCGGTGTCATTTCCATGTGTTGTTCATTTATATTTGTTGCAACTGTAAGTGTGAGATGTGTCTGGGATTATTTACTTAGATAACATGTTTCTGTGGTTTGAACATAACTAACACAGAATGTCACTACAATAATGCCAGTTGTCAAACTGTAAAAGGGCCTGAATTGCTTATATCAATCAAAATTTAAAACTTTACTTCATAAAACAAGTCTGTATCAAGCACAAAGAATATGGCTAATCTAGCTCTGAAAAACAAAGATTTATATTCAGCTGCATCTAATTCAGCTACAAGGTTAATTGTTGCCAATATTTCTACTGGAGATTGTGAGTGTGTGTGTGGTAAATCACCAATATCTGTCATCAAAACACTTAATTATATGGGTATATCTATTCTGAGAAATGTAATGAGAATTTCTACTGATGGACCCAGTGTCAAGAATTTTTATTTCAGGAAGGCATTTAAATAATGGCCTGGGGAATAAATGAGGTAGATATTGATGAAGTCTAAGTGAAATTGTTCATTAGAGACAAAACAGTATTTTGCATTTTATCAGTTATATTGTTTCTTCATTCATTCTTGCTTTTTATATGCTATACATTGAAATTCAAGTGAATATAAAGGAACTGTTATATGTCTTAACAATTATTCATTTGCTTTGAAATGTAATAAAAACATAAATACTGTTGTATTGTCATGTCTACATAGATTAAAAATTGGGCCATATATTTAAGTCTGCGTCATGGCATAAAAAAAATTTTTATGGCTGAAAAGTTGCTCCAAATTGTTAAATTTGGCAAATTTCACAGCACAAAGAAAAATATTTCCAAGGTAGGCCATGTTTTACCCTGAAAAATACTAAAATATTTGAGGTTCTAGTGTGCCAGAAAATAGCTGATCTCTGAAACCATGCATTTTTTTATATGATTGCTATTCAACACAAGTATTTACTGGTACATTTTACACAAGATTGACCAGTATTTACTCTGGCAATCCCCCCTTCCATTCAATGCGACAATTCATTTCAATAGGGTTTAAATTACTATTAATTTCTTCACATCCCTTCTTTATGAAATTTAATCTATATACAATTTTAAGAAATTCAAAAATATGCTAGTAAGATTCATTAAATTTTTCTGGTAAAATCTGTTGACAACAGAAAAAAACTGCAAAATTTGTTTTTATTTTAAATGAACAGCTGTTTGAAAATTCTGATTGTCTCTGGTGATTTTGCTCATTATTATCACAAAGAATCCACTTTAGACAACTGCCATAGTTACCATGTTTTCTGATGGAAAAAATAATTACTTTTTTGTCATCTGAATACTTATTAAATTCTTTAATTAGGTGTCCAAAATCAAACAGGAAGATAAATTTTTGCAGACCACAATAACAAAGTTACCATTAACTCACATGATGATGTGATACCACAAAATAAAACAAGTGTTATATTACACCTCCAAAAGAATGAATGAATGAAAAACAGGCATTATGTGCCTATTTTGTCTATCTGATACATGTCCATCCACCAGAAAATGCAACCATACATGTATTTGAGCCATGATTGTGTGCGTAATTCCCAAAAGGACTGCCATATTAGTAATCTTGCAATCCATAGTTTAACCCTCTGATAATCAGTGATCATTAAAACCTACCTTACAAACACATGCAAGCTTTATTTCTGGTAATTAAGATATTAATACAAACTAAATAAAAAGATTTTGGAATTATAATTTTGAAGATATTTATGACAAACATTTTACTATTGAGAGTTTGAATACCAGTACATGTATGATGGCTAATCTTAGACCCTCCATATGGGGTGAGTGTTGTGCGCATGCCTAGGAAGGGTGAAAATAACAAGCAAGTTGCAATATACGAGTTAGTGTGATTAATATGTTATTTTAAAAATAAAGGTGATCTATTTGTTGTGGTCATCTGTTCTTTTTTCTTTTTTTTTCCACCCAGCCAAGGGTAGCTTCAAAATAAGCAGAGCTTGCTGATGCAAAACAATCAAATATTGTTTTGATGTGTATTGGAGATTTCAGGGTGTCTAGGTGATAATTATTAATAATATAACTTGTGGGATTTCTTTGACAGGTGTGTTCAGAAATAAATGGGAGCCATCTGGATTTCATTAAAAGAGCACATGATGTACCGAACATGTAGCACCCACAATCAATATTTATGTCTACAAACAGGTTTATTACCTGTAGAACAATGACTATGTTCAAACTGTAGTACATAATGCCTCAGAGATAAGGTGTTTGTTTCATTGCACCATACCAATGACTTTACTAATTCATACTGATTCTTCGATATATTGTTTAATGTTATAAAACAGGGATCATGGTTTCTAATCAAAGCCATAACTGTCACCTGCTTGAAGTGGTTTTATGGGTAACGATGTCTACACTGACAACCAATCACATTTATGATAGTCGAATCAAGCTAGTAAAATATAAAGTAAAAATAGGATACCCACCACTTTCAAAAGTTATTTAAGTTTATATACTGGATAGTTGTCGTTGTGAAACATAACTGTTAGTACTGTGGCAATTTTGAAGGATAAGGTTATCATACATTATGCAACAAGTGAGGAGGCACTGCCTAGTTCACGGAGGGACTCTCCCTTGTCAAAATCATTTCCAAAGAGGCCAGTAGGCCGTCCACAGATGGGACCTCAAATTATTGATTCTGAGGATGCATCACAAAATGAACCACATACAAAGAAAGCTGCTCTAGATTACGAGTCTGATTATCTTGAACCCGAGAACGCTCAGGCCGGTTCTGTATGTGGTAATTATAAACATTATACATTAAAGGAAAAATAGAATATTGTCAACAACGCAAATCTTATGGGAATTAGACCTACAGCTGAAATGTTCAAGATTCCAAAATATACTGTGAATGCCTGGATGAAAATTGACTTATCTGCAGATGTGAACTTGAACAGGCATTTGCCTAAGTGTGGATGACCTATTTCATATGGACAATTTATAGATAAGATAACTCAATGGGTGCTCACTCGGCATAACTTACAAATTCCAGTCAGTGTTGAAGAAATATGTTTATGAAAAGGAGCTTGAATCAAACGAATTTCCAGAGAGCAAATTCAGTGCCAATCATAACTGGGAAGAGGGTTTCATGAAAAGATATGGGTTTGTGCTCAAAAGCAGGATTTTTCTTGCCCAACATTTATCCAAGGATTTGGAAGAAAAGATTACTTCATTCTACAAGTTTGTGATGGATACACGTGAGAAGGGCAAGTCTGACAACAAATTTATTATTAACATGGACAAGACACTGATGTACTCTGATCTTGTGTCTGGGAAAACAGTGGACGAAGTAGGAATGAAAAACTATGATTCGTACAAGTGGATCGGAGAAGAGACACATTACAGTCATTTTAGCTGTTACAAGTTCTGACAACATATTACCCCAATGATTATTTTCAAGGGAAAGAGACATCTAGATCTGAAGGCAAAATATAAATGCTGCGATGAATTGAAGAAATTTATTTGCCATTCTCCAGAAAAGAGTGATCACTTTTAATTATGGACTCATTCCAGGCTCACATCACTGATCACATGAAGAAACAGTTGCGGTGCAGAAATGTTGTGCCAGCAATAATACCTGGAGGATGTACATCCAAAATGCAACCTTTTCATGTGAGCATCAATAAACCTGTCAAGAGCTACTTCTGCCATCAGGGATGCTACAAATATGTTAAAATCATCGGATGAAAGCAGCAAGGGACAAATCAAAGCACCCAGCAAAAAGACTATTGGACTGGGTTGTAAATGCCATGAACACATTGAAGGAAAAGCGCACAATAATAATGAAATCTTTCAAGGTGTGTGGCATTAGTGTCAATCTGAGATGAACTGAAAATGCACTGATCAGAAATGCCGAACAATTAAACGATACAGATAATGATAGGGATACAGAATTTGGACCTAAAAGAGGATCTAGACAAGATACTTGAAAATAATTAACATATTTTTATATATTACAGCATTAAATCATATTTCTTTTCATTTTTTGATATTGTTATTTACTGTGTATGGCTTAATGTAAAAATGTCTATTTATCCATGAATTATAGCGGAGCAATGTCTGAAAAAGTACAAGGCATATAAATATTATACTTTTAAAAACAAATGGTGTCCGAAAAAAATGACGTAAATACGGTAAATAAAACAAGTACTGTTAATTTCTTTTTCTTCTTGTATGAGGACCAGGACTGTGGCTCAAGTACAAGTTGACCACCTGGACGTAGCTGCCTGTAGATTCTCTTGAAAACTCGCTTCAGCCCACTGTCTCCCCAGTTTAAATGGATCCACTTTGTAAGGCTAAGGGCAAGAATTGTGTCATATTTCTCCTTCTGAAACTCCAGCAAGCTGTCACTCTCTAGCACATAGTTCCCCTAAAATATTCAAAATGTTGTTATTATTGGCAGCACAATTAAGTCAAAATTACTGGACAAGTCTATCTAAGTTCAATATGTGCAAATTTTGAGACAATCCAGTGATTTTGGAGTAGAGCAATTGTGGGCACAAATGTTAAAAATACAGAGGTGATATTTAACGAGTTTTTTCATCGCAGAACACTTCTCCTCCCCTGGCAACACTTTCAGTGATATAATACTTATCGCTATTGCTAACAACTACAGCTGGAGTTCCAAAACCAGGAAGGAAAAGGAATCATACTGGATACGCCGCCTTAGAACATTGTAACCAAGCGGTCGAAACCAAGAAGACTAGAAAATGAAAACTATGCACTAGTAAAATTTAACATTTTCTAAATTTTCTTATTATCCTTCAATTTTTACTATAAGAATAACCGGTATAGAATCAAATATCCGGGATATATTCTGCGTTACATATGTACAAAAAGTAAAAATAGATGTCGCTTTGGCTTGTAGACTTTTAGGGAATTATGCAACGTTTTCAGTTTCCGCATTTAGTCTATACAAGCTGGTTGTATTTATAGTTTTAGCATATGTGAAGACAGCCATGTAGAGGTTTACAAACACAACGTTTTTGTGTTTATTTGTTTATCGTATATATGTTTTGTATTTGCCTTTGAAAAAGACTCATTAAGAGTCGAAATCGCTTAGGCTAGTTAGTTACTAGTTTCGTACTGTTCGTCGTCAGTTTATTGCATCTATTTTAATTAATCCCTGACACACATGATCCCTTGGTGGATCCAGTACGCTTGAAAGGGTTGTTATTCACCATATGATTTGTATTCTTTATATATATATATATATATATATATATATATATATATATATATATATATATATATATATATATATATATATACTCACACACACACACACCAACCCATGGTGAGGAAAGTGTAATCCAAGTGGACAAAAAAAGAGTAATCTGAAGAAAAAGAGTAATCCACATAAAATGATACAAATTCAATAAGCATATTTTAACATCAAATAATGCTTCAAGTTTTCATATATGTAGCACTTTTAGTTTTAAAAAAACAACATACTCTCATTTTGCATTTCAAAACACTTTGTATCAGCTGAGACTATGAATGTTTTGCACACCAGTAGAGCACTTAGTACTAGATTGCTGAGCGTGTATCTGAATACAGCTTTACTTTTGCTAACAATACAGAATAATCTCTCACTGCCAGCATTCAAATCTTCAAGAACCAATATTCTGTTTGTAATATGACAAAGAAAAGTAAATTTATATCTTCCTTTCATTGGGTCATTTAGCTGGGAAATAAGTTGCAAAAAAAAAAACCTGTCTGCATGAAGTACATTGTCAGGTACAATGCCAGCTTGATCCTTTGGGCATTCTCTTAATTTATTGTCAGCCTTTCATACAGCAAGGTGCATCAAATGACAGAGACAACCGAAGAGGCACATTATTGATATATTTTTCAAAATATACCATGCAGCAAATTTATGAATTCCAGTTATCACTGACACACTATCTGCTGAAAACCCCATACAGTTCTGCCAATTTATCTTTATTTAAAGCATTATCAAGCAAATCAAAAGTCTTCTACAGAGGAATTTACTTATAATTTGGGTAATGAAATCAGAGCACTCTAACTTTGTTGCTTTTGTTGTCAAAGTCTCTTACACAGACTGAATATAACTTTCGTCTGTGGCAGTACTAATTTTCATGACTTCTGCAATCTTATGTGAAGTATCTTCAGCCAAACACCAAATGATATTAGATAATTTTGCTCTTGCACATGCATGTATTTGGCACTTTTGGAATCGGGAAACATCTTTGATGAAAGACCTCATAGTCTTCTACCGTTAGAGGCGTGTTCTATTAAAAACTCGTTAAATAACACCTCTGTATTTTTAACATTTGTGCCCACAATTGAGTTTTGTTGTAAAAAAAGAAGTTACAATTAGTACTGGAGTTATAATTCAAGCTTTCTTTATATTATATTATAATTAGAGTTCTCAAGTGTTGCTCCACATTTGAGTCAGGTTTTTTCATCTTTATTTAATCCATCAGTGAAATTATTTTAAAACATTTTTGCTCTAGGACACACATCAACTTAGATAAATCTGACTTTTAGCACCAAATATCATTCTCTCCTAAGCCATACAGCTGCTATAAATAAAATCCAGGGTCAAATGTTTGACAGGAGAAACCAGCATGAGGACAGCCGCTATAAATAGAACATAATACTGTTAGGAAAGTGCATGCAAGTCTACTGAGTTCTTTAATTCTTTAATAGCAGAGTTACCTAGAACTGCAGTTTTATCAATAAAGCATGACACAATTTCTGATAACATGAAATCACCTTAATGGTATTAATGTATAATACTATAAAGGTGATTTAATGCTGTCAGAAATAACATCAGGCTTTATTGATAAAACTGCAAATTCCTGTGGTAAAAGCCATCTTTTCTAGAATGCTATCTGTTTGATTAATGGATGTTAATAAAAAGGAGAAAACAAATTAATTTTTTGGAAAGAGGATATACCGAAATCACATAATGATAATCCATATATTTTTATGCATAAGGCGTAATTTCGTAAAAAAAAGTGTAATGATTATGCCAAAAGTGTAATGGTTGGCATGTATGTATATAATGCTTTTTTTGCTATGCTCTCACTTCTGTGTTTAGCTTCCACTTCTTCCTGTTTAGCTCACTTCTCCCCAAAAATTCAAGTCTAGTTTGACCCCTGCATGATAATATTTGTGATTTCTACAAAGGACAAGGGCATCAGCAGAAACTTTTAAATGAGTGCAGAAAAGTGCAAGGATTCTGAAAAATTCATTGGCAAAATCTGTTTTCATTTTGCGGGAATTTTCTACATTGATTGTATCTTGGCTACTTTGTTCGATTTGAAAGCTAAACTACTGGTTGTCACATAGTGAAAAAAGTTACACTGAACTCTCACTGGTGATTATTGCTTGTTCCAGTCCAGGTTAAGCATCACAAAAAAAATTAATGTAGTTTATTCCCTTTATGACAAACTGGAAAAGCAACAGAGAAACTTCATGCAAAAGGCAAACTGATGTGTAAAGTACTTTAACAGATATACTGTCAGGTTGTGTGATTGCATAAATTGTGCAAAATTTGTATCAATTTATTCATTTGGAGAACTGATTTGTGAGATCTCCCACAAATTAGTTTTAAGTCCAGCATATCAAAATGTGCTTGACAAAGTATACAATGTTTATTGAACTGTCCTTGTTGTGACATCTATTTTTTTCAGGTAGGCAACTGTTTATCATTTGGGTTCTTCAAGCATCACATGAATGTTTGCTGAACTAAATCTGATTAGCACATAGTCTCCTGGAATAAGCATTATGGCTTAGTTTGAACCTTCCATCAAGGAAGTTTTACAACTACTTGTTTGAAATATGGGTTACCTAGAAAACCCAACTGTCTGATTCCCAGCATGGTTCATCTTCAGATAGATTTTGTTCAGCAAATACTAATTGATGATAGCAATGTAACAATTTTTAAAGTTATGAAGTCTATCTGATTATCAGACCAGGAAAGTGTTAATAGATATTACCAAAATGGTGTTAAGTATGAGTCACTGAAGCCATATGGACATGTTGGATGGACAAAAATAGATGGCATGGCAGTCAATTTCCCTGCCAGCTGTATTTCAAAATTAAATCTAGAAAGGGCAGATTACTAAGCCTAATTAAAATACAACTTAAAAAAGTGGAATGTAATTTTTTTTTTAATCAATGAAGCTCTGCAAACTATATGCTACAAAAACATATATCCATATCAGGGTTAAGATAAAATGAAATAAGGATGAAAAATATTAAATTAAAAAGACATTTATTTGAAGACCTTTGTTTGCACATGAAGACTTTGGCATTGACAGACCAAATACTCTAATATAGCATTATGGAATAAATAAGAAATCTAGTATAATAGTCAGTAAACTATGGATTCAAAAAATTAAATTATGTTTATGTCAAGCTGACAAAACTAGTTATGTATACACCTTAAGATAAAATCCTGGCAGCATCTCTCCTTAAACTAGATGTGGAGACTAGAAGTTGTTTTCAAAGATGTCATGATTGTGTATGCGAATACTTACAATGCAATGCGTATGCATCTTGAGCCGCCATTTAGAGTTCCTATCAAAATGTTGTCAACATCATTCAGCACATATATTCAAGATAAAAATTTGATCTAATTGTTGATGTAAATGATACACAGATTATATATGAAACTAAGAGCCTCTATGGCATGAGAGATAAAATAAAGCTGGAAATACCCCAACTTGTATCAAAAGACAGAATAATGAAGTTGAATCTTAATTAGGCATATTACTACCAAACAGAAATGCAGTTATTACTGATGAACAATATTGTGATTTTTTTGGTGGTAAATTACCTTGTATAATATCCCAAAGATTGTCATCCTGAATGAGTGTTTCTGGACAACGATCTTCGGGATACAATGAGTTCTGGGACATAATAGCCTGTTTATTATGCCAGAGCATGGATGTACAAATATTTGTTACAAAAGCAAGTGCTTGTGCCAAAGACAGATGACAAACCAATTTTAATATGGTCAATTATTGTATTTTTGGTGGACATGATACATAGAGTATGATAATGAAAGCTAGAACTATTTTAAGACATTTCATCTTCAGTGTATTAAAATGAAGAATGTGCCTAATGCAGAGGTCTCGCTAGGGTTTTAAAACTACAAGTCCAGGACTCTTAATTTGGCCTTGATATTGTATGCTGTAATATAATCAAAATATCCATGCAACTGACTAGCTACAATTGACCACCTCTGAGGGCAGGAACATGAAATGACTACAGTCAACCAAACAATGGCAGAAAAAAAAAATCCCAACAGAAAAAATAGTTTTGCTGCAACTTCAATGAAAACTGATTAACTCTGAAGCACTGATATATACCAAGGAATTTTTTAAAAAATATTGTCTCAATGTTCTACAATTATTTGATGTTGCCACAGCCATAACAAACGGGTATTTATTTAGTCCTTCAAAGGTAGCCTCTTTAACAGCGCTTTCAATAAACACATGAACCTTCATCAAAGCAAGCCAGTGACCTTTGATTGAAGTCAGCAACAAACTAAAATAGAAGCATTGCTTCAGTGTTCATAATGATTAGAAAATATTTATTCCGCCACAAAACTTTCCTGTTTGCAACAAAAACGTGTACGGAGGACTCGTGTGGGTGATTTTCTGCATCCCAAATAAAAAAAAACATTGCATCCAAATACATGTAATTAAGCGTTTCCGAGATCTCTGCTAACATATTGATTTTGCATTGAATGTCACAATAGAGTATTCCTGAAATGCTTAATAAAATCTCAAATTACATAGTAATGATTGATTTTTTATCTTAAGCAATAAGGAAACAATTCAACTCATTGGATATTAAATAAATCCTGATTGTATTCTGCAAATGCTGTGCATAAAGGGAAACACTGTCTTATCAATAAGAACTGCACATAAATTTATGTAACTATATGTTTATCTCCAATCTGCATAATTGAAAAACAAACAGTATGTCAACATACATAAAAGTGCACAATTTACCTTCCAGTGATGGAAAGACCATCATGTTCATCTATGTATTATCATATATCATATATCAGAGGCTGTGCACCATGAATTGTATCATCAGTGTATCATTTCACCCCTAATGAATATACTAACCTGCATGAACATTACATTATGTGGAAAAGTGGCAATACTTCTATCAACTGGTGGAGCAGCTATAGGCCCAAAATTGAGTGAACTGGAAACTGGAAACTTTGGAGTGTCAATTTTGGATGAAGAAATGTAATGACGAATATTCTTACGTGCAACTGAAATGAGATGTGGATCTATATCAATGCCAATTATCTTGCGTGGATGAAAGCTTTTAGCAACAGCTAATGTTAAATGACCAACATTACAGCCAATGTCTAGAACATCCTTTCCTTCAAACCATTCCAATTTCAAACTTTGAAGTCTTTTATCATTTTCATGATCTTGATTGCGGTAGCCATAGTAACGATTATAATTTCCATATATAAATTTTGTGCTTGGTTTTTCCTTCTGTGAGGCAGTTTGTGATTTTGGTGGCTGACTTGACTGGCGTCTAATATTTTTGGGTGGTGTGGACTTTTTAGAATCTGCTTTAACATTCTCAGGAGGTGGGCTATCTGAAGTAATTAAAAGAGAACGTGTCACCAATGAAGAGGCTTCCGGTCGTCCACTACAACTCATTGTCCTTCGTCTGTTTTTACTCTTGGGTGAAGTCTGTGGAAGAACTGGAGAAACAATTTTATCACAAACTTTTGCTTTTGATGTATCAGCTTTTGATGTTTCTGGAGCACTGCTGCAAGTGGCAGAATCATCTGGTTCAATTTCAATTTTAAGAGCTTCCATCAAATCCTTGTTTTCACCTTCTAATAATGAATCATCTCTCTTCCTTGCCTTGCTGTGTCTCTTTTTTCTTTTACATTTGCTGACAGACTCTAAGTCTGATGAATTAAGATTTAATGGATCAGAAATGTTCGATGGGAAGAAAACCTCAACAATTTGCTTGTGAGATGGAGTAGGCAGTGGAGATGACCGTGGTGTTTCTGCATTAAGAATTTTCCCTTGTTCATCATGGTACAAACTATTTAAGTTTAGAGGATCTTCAATATTTCCACCCAACAAGAATTTAGTTGGAAGCACAAATGAGGATTTTAAACGCTTTCTCCGTGACCCATGTGGGACACTCTGCTCACTTCTTACTATCTGGCTGTGTCTCCTTTTTTTCTGATATTGGCCGCTTGCTCCTTGGGCTGGGATAGAGAATCTGGCAGTATCCGACACCGTCAACGTCGACAAGCGTTCCTGACGTTCTCCTGACGTCGATGCAAGATTTTTCTCTCCACACTGAAATTCCGCATGCTCAAATCGAGTCTTTGTTGGCGTTTTCACTTCAACGCTCATTTTTTGACTTAAAAGTCACCCATCACAAAATCGTACTTAAACGCTAGCTAAACGTTTGCAATACAATTGCACATGCTTTATATTTACATCCAGCCACTTCCGCTAAAGCGCCTCCTGTTGGACGAGCCTAAATATAATATATAATTGGGTCACAATAGTTATGCAGTATCCCACCGCCACAAAATACGCAATAACCGACTTGTTGTCAATCAAAGCTGATGTTTTCTTATTAATTAGGTGATTTTAGCTTAAATGCTTCAATGTAATTAAAAATACATATCGCCACAAAGCCAGCGAAAACCTTGAAAGAAGCAGCTACTCTCGCATTTCTGTATGTGCACCAGATGAGCATTATGCGCATGCGTACACCTGTGGATGCTGGGATTGAATCATACAGGAAGTCGATATTTGTCGTCTGTTAGAAGCTTACTTTACGTACGACATAAAGAAATGACGGTAAGATAGCAAAAAATAATGTTTAGAGCTTGACATATGTGCCGAGCATTGTTACTTCTGTTTTCATATGAATCGAGCTAAAACCCTGATCAGTGTACTGATATTTTATCATTTTGTTGCAGGGACTAATAATATGTCACGTTTGTAAATTACTAATGTAGATGACATAGTACAATAAAATTTAGTTCCCAAAGTAAACCAATGCAAACACCATGATATTAAAAATGCAGTAACTTAAAATTTTTGAGTGCTAATGATTGAACCTATATTTATCAGTATAAATGAAATTTGATGTCAGCTTCTTTGTAGAGGAAAGGATATGAACCGCGGCAGTTTCTGGAATCGCGGTACTAATTCAGTTACCGTGCAAACACTATGATATTAAAAATTCAATAAATTAAAATTTTGGAGTGCTAATGACCAAACGTATATTTATCAGTATATATTAAAACAGTAAGTCAGCTTCTGTGCAGAGGAAAGGATATGAGCTCATTTTCTGGAGCTGCATATGTTTGAAACATGTGCTTTCAATTCCGCACCAAAGAGTCAGGTGCTAATTTTAGTAATGAGTGTTCCAAACACAAGACCATTAAAGAACAAAAAAATCCATCAATAAAACAATGTCTCTATTTTTTATTCACTTTCAACTAGGATAAGGTCGCGAAAGATTCTTTTTCCTACAGCATAACTTATATTATTAACCAATCCTGGTCAGCCAAACCTGTATATACTCTATTTAAAGTTCACCCATTTCTAGGCTGGTTCCCAATTTTCAATACAATTAGTACCATGTGTCCTTCTGGACTTGCATGTGTTTGAAACATGAGCTTTCAATTCTGCACCAAAGAGTCACTTGCTAATTTTAGTAATGAGTACTCCAAACTCAAGACCACCAAAGGACTGGAATTCCATTCACTTACAACTAGTATACGATCTCAGAAGATTCATGTACCTAACACATAACTCACATTATTAACCAATCCTGACCAGCCAAACCCATATATACTCTATTAAATGTTCACCAATTTCAAGGCTGGTTCTCGTTTTTCCATACCATTAGTACAGATACAGTCCTATAACACCTCATGAGTGTGATGTTTTCTCAATAAAGTATGACAAAATCTCTGACAACATGAAATCACCTTATTAATGAACACAAGGTGTGCAGGCGTGATCGCAAACCTCCGCTCAATTAGACTTTTCTCACACATCTTTTATTGCTTCAGAATCTCAAGAAGAAATATCTATACATATCCATTTAAAAGACAGTAACGTACTAACACATAACTCTTGATAGTTCTATATGTAAGACATAGCACATGCAGCTTTTGTTTTAGTGTTTCATCTTACAACCCAAATAACGACCTTGCTTAGTGTGTTCCAATGTTGTTGACATCGGAGCAAGTAATCAAAGTTTCAGGAATATCTCACATACTTGGCAGCCTATATCGAGACTCATTTACTAAAATATGTATAATATACTTACTGTGCTGTATTTATCCTGGTGGAATCAAAGTATGACACTAGCAAATGGATGCATTTTCATGTTCTGTTGACATTCATTTGAATTTGTTGCAATGCAATGGTAGACAATGTATGCCAAAGTATGTTTAGTCAGTTAATGTTGGAGATATGTATCTTTCATGAAATGTTGCTTGTAATTCCATTAGGCATAAAATATTTTTTGTTTCGTTAAAGAAAAATATTTCAACTTAACCTGATTTCAGCATTCCCGACTTTCCTCAGTTTCCAGCCAAGTGAAATGGAGGCCAATGAAATTTGATAATAGGTCCAGTTCTTTGGTGAGAATTTGAATTTATTAGAGAAAAAACATCAGGATAAGTAAAGTCTGACAAAAACATAACTTTACATAGTCAATAGGCGTCATTATTGGTAGCCAGTTGTGTGTGATATTCACAGTGCCATTAGTCAGGCTTGATGGATAGAAAAATATTTCAAGAGTCAAACAGGCCATAGATTATGGTTGTATGCCTTTAAATACAGAAATAGTAGAAGGAAATCAAAGGTAATGGATGGAATGAAGTATTTGGAAGTTACTGACCTTGTCTCTTATATAGTATGATGGAGAGTGTCCGATGTCACAATGGGTCATGGGGGTAATTTGATTTATTTTTTTTATTCTGATTGATTTCCTTCAGATTATTATTTTTTTGTCTTAACATCAAGCTCATTTCATGCACCTGTGATTTTCACCATTATGGTCGCAAACCCTTTTAAGCATATTCTACCAGTTTCAACCCTGCAGTAAATGTGTGACAAGTATGTGTCTAATAATCATACTGAACATGGCGTAGAATCTCTTTTTCTCTCTCATTATTATTATCAACATCATAATAAATAGTACATCTCTCATACCAGTATCATATTTTCTGTGAGGTACTTTAGCAGACAAAATCAGGTCAAATCAGAATGTTGCATTTGAAATTTTAATGTCATGTGTCCAGAATTCCAGTTTCATGTGTTGTATCAAAAATGCTTGTCCATAAAGTTTCATTTTCTAGTTCGAGATTTTATATTGTTCCAGTTGAATTAAACTGTATTGGTTGAAAGATATTTTCAATGTCATATATCAAGAATTCTTAATTTACTTTTTTGATTCAAGGAGTTTATATTGAAAGTTTCATTTCATATGTTGAATATTTAGATTTCAACTGTTGAATTGCTCATCGCTGGTTGAAAATTTGATGTCTAATGTAGAGATTTTAGATTGTATCTTCTGAATTACAAGGTGGTTGTTGAAATTTTAATGTCACATGTCAAGAATTTCAATTTAGCTTGTTGAATAACATTGATTGTACTGAAAGTTCCATTTTGTGTGTTGTTTTCAGATTGTTTCTGTTGAATTACACAACAGTGATTGGACATTTTATTGTTTTTGTCAAATTATTATTTTTATATGCTAATGATGTGTTGGTGTTAAAAGTAACATTACAATGTCCACTTTAACAATTCACAATAATATCGAGTATTAAAATACATCATTTGTGTATATTCAGATTTGAAACGCCATTACATGTTATGCCTTTACAGTTTGAATGTTACCATTCACTGGTCAAGAATTACTATGAATTTCATTGCTTTTGCATTATTTTTAAATGAGGCTGCTCTACTTGCCATATGAAATGGAACTTTCATCACAAACAGTTGCATACATGTGAATTGGGGATTCTCTACATGATATTGAAACTTCAACCACCACTGTGTAATTCAAAATATACACTGTGAAACATTGAAACATTGACATAGGAAATAGTACTTTAAACCACCACTGTATAATTCAACACATAAAAACTAAAATTTTGTTCCAGAAAATGGAACTATAAGGACATGCAATTTGATCCAACAAGTGATATTGGATTTCTTGACATACAACATCAAAATTTCAACTACAACTTTCTCATTGGACCAGCTTTTGTCGACTATGGTACCTAGTAATCTTCTTCACTATTTTTTCTCTTATGAAAAAACCTCAGTACAAACAACTGATTTCACCAAGTGACTTCTTGAAAGTCGATCAAACACATTTTTAAATCTACCGGCTCCAGCATCTGTCATCAATGGTTATTTCTACTATCCAAACTTTACATATTTCTGTTTTAGAAATTTATTTAAAATTATCATGATACAATCTGAAATAAAAAGACAGTTAAATTTTGTTATCTTATGAAATTGCTTTCATGATGTTACTCAACCCGTGGTAGAATGGGTGATGCATTCTGCTAGAAAGAGTTTGTGACTGTAATGGTGATAATAAAGGTTAATTTGCTGGATTGGATTCCTGTGATGGTTGTCTTAGAGTTATGCATTGGTACATTACTGTCTTTTGAATGAATATATGTAGTTTTTCAATCTTCTTGCGATTTTGGAGCAATAAAAGACGCGTGAGAAAGTCAAATTGAGTGGAGGCTTGCGGTCACACTTGCACTCCTTGTGTTCATTTATAATTCCGATAAGGTGTTTTCACGTGGTCAGAAATTTCATTGTACTTTTTAGACACAAAACGTCAGACTCCTGTGATAACAATTATTGTCAGTCGGGGGTATTATCGGTCAACATGTATTATAAAATGAACCAATAAAATTAGTAAAACTATTTAATGCAAAGTATTAACCTATAAGTATGTTATCATATGTATCATTTAACTGCATCCTGCCCACGGGGGCTTTTATCATTGCTTACAAATTACCTGTCATACATGTACTATATAATAACTTAAATTAGTTATTATATGTTGTTTGTCCATCGAGTCAATGAAAACCACTTTAGTCATTCATGAGTTGGATAATTTGGTTCTATTCTGTGTTTGCACAGGTGGCTGATAAGGCCAATCCTTGCAAACAGAAGGTTCAGTTGCAGAAGGGACAAGGGATGAGTGGGACATCTCCAGGAGGGTTACTGGCACATGCTTTTCTGACTTGCCTTTTCATCTCTGCAACTGCTGTCCTGATAGATTTGTACAGTTTGGAACCTTTGTGCAGATAGGAACGCCAAGTGACTCAATTTGCTTTCATGAATCAGGATTTATGTTGAACTCTTTCAATGCAACTTTCAAATTATCTTTGAAGCATTTCTTCTGACCTCTGTGGGATCGCTGCCCTTGCTGTAGCTTGCCATAGAAGAGTCTTTTAGGCAGCCGGTGGTCTGGCTTGCATACAACATGTCCTGCTGGGACTGCATCAGGATGGGATAGTCTGTGTGCTGGTGAGATCTGCTTGGGTGAGTACCTCGGTGTCTGGGACCTTGTCCTGCCACTTGATGTTGATTGTTTTCTTGAGACTTGTGGTGTGAAAGTAGTTCAGCTTTCTGGCTTGGCATTGTTACAATGTCCATGTTTCGCATGCGTAGAGTAATGTGGGGTGCACAACTGCCCTGTAGACCTTTAGTTTGATTGTCATGCTAATGCTTCTTCTATTGTAGATGTTTGCATACAGTCTGCCACGAGTTGCACTGTCTCTGGCAATGCAGAAGTTCACCTCATCATCAGTGGTGACACTCTGTGATTGTGTGCAGATAAGGTATGTGAAGTGGTTCACTACTTTGAATTTTAGGTTGTTGATGGTGATGTTGGGCTCAACATAGGGCTTTGCCAGGCCAGCTGATGTGGTACTTCAGTCTTCTTAGTATTGATGGTGAGACCAAGGCTTGTGCAGGAACATAGCTCACCTTCTCCTGCAAGCTGGGTCTTGCTCAAGGTTGCAATGTCCACGTTGTATCTGGCAAGTTCTTTTCCTATTAGGCCAGTATTCCTCTGGTGTCTTTCCGTATCATCTCTGTCCAGTTTGGTGCACACATTCCATGGGCCAAGTGTGAAAGGAACAATCCTCATCTTCTTTATTATTTGACTGCTAAAGTAGGGTCCTCACCAACCGCGGTAAGCTGGCTAGGGTGTTTTGAGCAGGCAATGTTTAGGGCACCTCTTCTAGCCCCTTCCTCATGCCAAGGAGTTTAGTAGTGCATTCCTGAAGAGAGCTGCTGAGTCGCTCAGGGGCTGTCTGACTGCACTGTTGCTCTGTGTCAGTGGTGAATGACCCTAATGGCCTGAGCCACCTGCATGCAGATTTGCGACTACAGCTGCCACTGTGCCCACACATGCCACTTTGTCGCTAGCCTGTTGCCACAGGAATTTGGTGGGTGATGAAATGGAATGGGTGAATGACAAAGAGTGACTTGCACTGTAACTTTTTAAGTGAGAAAGAGTTGCACAGTTTGTCAACCTCAGTCTTGCCCAAAACCATCAGAGTCCAGCAGCATGACTTAGTCAAAATGGCTGGAGATGGAGTTGAGTGTAGTGGATGACAAGGACATCCTACATGTCTTGTTGTACTTTTAGCAATTCACAGTGCTTTGCTGGGAGTCGCCTTTCTGCCCATTGACCAGCTGGTGGTTCCTCTGTGCAGGCTCCCAAATTCAGTCTGCACATGCTACGTAGACAATGCCTAACTCACCTAATGTTTGAGACCCAATTGTATCTGAAGGGGTCTCAAACTGAGGTGTATGGGGTGTCCAGGGAGGGGTAGCAACTCTGGTTGGAGAAAGCAGTTGTACTCCTTTGGGGGTAGTTCATCCACTTTTGGTCCCCACTTGGCAGTCATCTCTCACCTATGGCTCCAAGAATCTGTGGCATGCTCAGTGGCCACATCCTGGAAAAGACCGACTGGCTGGCTAAACCTGGTTGAGGGTAGCTGATGGACGAGTTATTATATAATGCATGTTTGGCAGGTAAATTATAAGCAAAGATAGAGTTCCTGTGATCCCATTCATTATTTTTAAATACTATTATATCCTGATTAATAAAGGTGAAAAATTTATTTTTTTGTACTAAAACGAATGACTTTTGAAGCACTTTCAGTATGTTTAGATAGTTACTTCCAAAACTGTAATTTTGCATTTCCCGAGGGAAAAAAAATGCACATGACGCAACTTATGAATCCAACATGGTATATACCAATTATTGTTCTGTTTGACAAACATTTACTCTGATGCCTGCATTGAACTTCGTTTGATTGGTTGATAAACAACCTCACCCCACCCCCGAAGGGGGATATTATTGGACGTTTGAAATACAAGTAGCAGGTTATGATGTACAACTAGCTGGTTAATATTTCAAAAAAATTAAGCTTGTAAAGAAGATAAAAACCACTTCAACTGATATTGTGTATAATTTAGTTGGTATTCCCAGAAATTCTACATTGATAACATTTGTGGTTAATAATTAATTAAGAATCAAATATGTCAATACTGACTATTAAACCTCACTACTGAAACTAAAATAGTCTTTTCACCAGCTTGTTTGTTATTATTATTATTTAAATATTTTATTTTTAAAGTTTTAGCTGTCTCATCAAATTTCATCAAGACTGTCTACATAACAGTGTAATTAAGATGTAATGAAATGTTTATAACAATCCCTAGCTTGTTAATTCATGGACTAATAATGTAGAAGAAAAAAAGATTATTATAAAGGAATAAATAATAAATGATATAGCTTCATTTACTACACTTGGGTTAGTGGAAAGCAAAATAGTAGTTTCCTTTCTGGCATTGTTGACATCAGCAATAACTGAATCTTATGTTACAGAATTCATTTAAACATTTTTGAAACCCCATTATGCAGTTTTTTACATACAGTAAGAATCATGATAAATATTTCTAAAATTTTGAATGTTTACACTGTTTAATTTATGTTTGTGCTTGATTAAATTACATAGGTTAGGTTTTAAACATTTTTTAAAACAATACAAAGAAATGTCCTAAAATACCCAGAGGTGTCCAGTTTTACCATGTTGAGCCTCAGTTTTGCATGATCATGCAATAAATGTATATTCAAAATGGATGCTGCAAAATAACAAAGTTATTTACTAACATTAATTCCATTTGGCAGGAAAAACTGAAATCAATAGGTCTTTTTACTTCATTTCCTTTAATATTTGTCCAATAACACCCAGATTGACATTATAAGATTTCTTGGGTGTACTTAATTGAATGCACTTATATGTTTCCTTGTTAGGCTAACAAATGTTGTCTGACATTTTTCTTATTAGACACCAATAATGTCAGAAAAGAGACTAGGGAAAACTTATTGCTTTACTGCCTAACAGATAAACATGTAAATCAAACTGGTAAAATAAAGAGTATTGCAGGTCTTAAAGTTAGTGATTGGGGAACAAGAAGATAGAGACACTTAACCATTGACATACTGCATGCAAAAATTGTACCTCACAAAAGTAAATACTATCCTGGCCCATTGTTATTATGTTTACTTGACCAACTAATAAATGTGCTTGTAATGGTTTATTACATTGGTGTGTAGGTCAGTATATCAGGTCATTGGAATTTAGAGGGCAGCAATTAGCACTGATAGCACTGACAGACTGTTCAGCATTTTTGCATGTTTCTTTCAATTTGTGTTAGGTGACATTGTTTTAAATTACCAAACAAACTTGATCAGCATGCTATACATTCTCATGATTTTAATTATTGGGCACTTGCTCCAACCATATTTCATAGATAAGCTGGTGTGCTATTGTTTCATTTAAACTCTGTATTAATTTATGTTATTTTATTTTACTGCAGGTGTAATAAATTTTTTTTTATTGATAATCTTTTAGATAGTGAAGATATTCTGTGATACTTCTGTGACAGTTTTCAGGATGATTTCTCATTACAAAGATTTTTTTTCAAAAAGTTTAAATGCAATATAAGAATACCTTGATTAACGTCTAGGTTAGATTTAAGTTTTTCTTATGTTCTGTCCATAATTTACATTGTGAATCAACTAGGACTAAAATTGTTTGATTCTAGTCTTTGTAATTTAATGAAATGTCTTGCATTTTAGGTTATATTACATGTGTTTATATAGATCTGTGATCCATTATTATAAACTATGATTGATTTTATTGAATTTCAGAATAAACAGCTGAGAAAGGAATAAAAAATGCAGGCAACAAAGAAAAAGACATTTAAAAGTCCAGCATTTACAGGTAAGGAATAAAAGAATCACTTTTAAATCACACTTTTAATTTGAAAGTCTTTAGAGCTTTGATACAGCACAGTGCTGGTTCTGCATCATCTTCCTTGGAAATTGTATATAGCTATTGCCAAGTATTGTTCAGGTGTTTGATGCTGATAGATTAAGAATGTTATTATTTTGAAGGGTACTAAATTATAATAAAGTGCTAAAAGAAACAAACAGGATTCATTTTGTCAATTGTATTGTGTTAAACATTACAGCACCTGAAAAAAGTTAAAAAATAAATACTACTTTCAAACAGTATTTTAATGAAATGTATGAAATTCAAAATTTGTTACTTCATATTCATCCAAAATTCAATGAAAGTAAAAATAATTTTTACTTGTCCAACAAAATTGTCAACTTATATTGTGTTTTGGGGTAATCTTTTTTTCTTCTTCTCAATTCAGAACTTAGCTAAACATGCAAAAATGAATAGTTTAAATAAAACACAATACACCAGGTTCAATAGACACTTTATTTTACATATAAAATAATCTTTTTGGCATAATGGGGGCAAATCCTGTCACAGCACACTGCACCAGCCCAGCTCTGAATTGTTTTAAAGGATACCTCAGGACAGGAAGCATGTTGGAGTTTGTAGGGCAGTTAAAATTGTCTGATACCTGCAAGTGTTGGGCCACAAGGGGCTGACAGGAGGTATATAGGAACGATGGTCCAATACCTGCATGTTGAACCACCAGGGGCTGACAGGAGGTATAAAGGGACAATGGCAACCGAAACACAAGTCCGATCCGAGGATGCCATGATAACAAACATCAGCCGATACTTCATACATGCACTGCAGGAAGCAGGTATGAAGTATATGGGCATAATAGTGGAGTACATTTAAGTACTGACACAGATTGGGGTTCAAAGTAAAGTTTTTTGAATGAATGAAACTTGCAATGGCCAAAACGAGTGAAAGTAGCACTGTGACTTTGGAGCAGTGTGACTGTAACGAGGCCCCCAATTTGAAGTAAGGTAAGGATTTATAAGGGGAATAATGCCTGGAAATGCATAAAATATATTTGAATTGCATGGTAAAGCCTGATGTACGGGAAAGTAGATGCTGATAGATTAAGAATGTTATTATTTTGAAGGGTACTAAATTATCAGAAAGTGCTAAAAGAAATAAACAGGATTCATTTTGTCAATTGTATTATGTTAAACATTACAGCACCTGAAAAAAGTTAAAAAATAAATACTACTTTCAAGCAGTACTTTAATGAAATGTATGAAATTCAAAATTTGTTACTTCATATTCATCCAAAATTCAATGAAAGTAAAAATAATTTTTACTTGTCCAACAAAATCGTCAACTTATATTGTGTTCTGAGATAATCTTTTTTTCTTCTTCTCAGTTCAGGACTTAGCTAAACATGCAAAAATGAATAGTTTTAAAAAGGACTGGAAAGATTTCTATCAGTATTTGTATCAGTAATATAGCAGATTCACTCTTATATTTGACAGTCATTGTTAAAGTTCACACATTTAAGTTGTTTTCTCTTTTCTAACTGAAGAAGGCAAAATTTAGTTTTTTAGGATACTTAAAATAGTCACCCACTTTGTTTGGTAGCTCCTGTATATATGGAGAGATGTATAATAGTACAAAACCAAACTTAGCATTAAAGTTGTCAACTTTGTATTCTGGTTATAAGTACATGACCCAGTTCAATTTTTAAGGTACAGTACAAGTTTATCATTTATTCACACATTTGTGTTTAAAGTGTCAAAATTATATAAAACTTATTCTGAATACCTGTGAATCCTAACAGTTGGTTACCTGGTTATTGGATCAAAGGGAATTGTATTAAATATTTACAAACCTGAAGTTAAGTCATCATTTTTGTAATTTTCAGTATCCTATATCACTGCCTAATGTCATCTGGTACAATGTACTTTTTATGATAAAATTCCGGAATCCTCCATCATTGTATAGTAAATTGGCATGGTTTAGTCATTGTAAATATCATCTGACCCCCTTTCCTTGGCCTCATTGTCAGACTAAGTTTGAATTTTATAAAAGTAACACTTTGATCATACAATTTTTGAAATCTACCGAAGTTAGCTGCTGAACACATGTCTCTTGTGTGGCAGGAACAAATAACCACCCGCTGTTAATTGCCTTTGTAACTACACTCATGGCTTCTATCAGAGTTGTCAACTGGGAATACACTGTTGGATAAGGTTATGCAGTTATATATTGGAAGGGGTAGATTTCTGCTTGGCAATGAAAAAGTACACATATCTGCAACTCAGTCAAATGGATTGTCAACTTGAAAACAAAGTGAATGCTTCCTTTACCAGCACTGGAAGAAAGCAGCTACCCTATGGCTAATTTTATTACCAAGGTTTTTATCAATAGGTGGGTACCCAAATAGTCATTGACATCTTTATTTGTGTTCTTAGACCTTAAACATTGTTAAACATTGTTTTCATAATTAAGCAAAAATTATTTGCTGTAGAAAAATGAAATTTAATAGGTACATTTGTGTAATGGGGTGGATTTAAAACATTAAATCCTTCCTTAATTGATTCAGCGTTTGTTAGCTAGGGAATGATCACCCAGTGTTATTGCCCAGTGTGAATGGATAGATGGAACTTTACAGATAGCTGAGCAAATTATTTAAAGAAAAGAAACGAGTTTCCTTTTCAATAAATAATAATAAAATTTAATCAATTAATATATAATCAAAAGAAAATCACATTTCATCCAACAGATTTACTAAAATAAATGTAATCAATTAATGCATAACCAAAATTCACTTTCCAATCCAACTGATTTGCAGTGACATAATTTAGTTGCAATTTTCCATTTACATTATATTATGAGTGTTGAATTTTGAGCGCAATTCCCATGCTTTGACATCACCTGATGTTTGTGTTCTCTCGACTTGTTTCCACATTTAATATGTGTGCTTTGGTCCTCTTTCCTACTCTTGGCCATTCTGACCCCTCATAGATGTTGATTTCCCCTCAAGTCCTCGACTCATTGGGCTCCTTGACTTATCCCTGCTTTCTCCTTCCTCTCACTCAAAGTATAAAGCTGTTACTTAAATATATAGCTAGACAAATTCTACTACTCATCTACATATATATAACTATGTTGGTTCATTCTCAGATAAGAGTGTCACACTGCACAAATTCCAACATAATGTAATCTCTAACAAATAACTGACTATACAGAATCTTTGTTTTGGTAAGTAACGTTGAATTAGTACAAATGACCTTAGCTCGAAGATCACTTCACTTCACTCAGTGTTGCAATTGATAATTAATTACCATGTGTGTTCTCAGACAAATGCAGCCGTATATACCAGCATACATTACTACACGTCTTATTTACATTTAGCTAGTCAATGCAGTTCGATAAAATAAATGCTCAGTTACTTATGGTATAATATCCACTAAATCTAGCTGCATTAAAGTAACCTGCATAATCATTTAAATATTGCAAAATCATATATAAATATATGTTTGTCATTAACTTGTGATAGCAAATATCATCTTACACAGAGAATCAATTCATATATCATAAGAAATATGACACATTTGTATATTAGGGTTAATACATAAATCCCAATGAAATATTGCATATTTGCATTCCTTGAGGTACATCATAAATGCCTATGAAATTATATACATTGAATGTTTAATTACATGCAATCCATCAATTCTCTCAATGAACTAATACTTGTAAAATCAAAGAATTAAATGGCATAAACTAGCATATCAATAGAGTCTTCCTACGAAATGAATACACAATACATGCATGAATCATAGCATATCAACACATTTGCAAACAAACTAAACAAATGAAACAGAATATTAAATGGAAACTAAAATTGCATACTTTAATGTCATTTTCTTTCCACACAACCATGTATTAGCCTATAGCCTGTCTTCTTTTTTAAGACAGCTGTCTGCCCCTTTCTACTTTGTTAACGAGGGATAACTCTATCCTCAGGTTTCCCATGGAGCCTCAAATTAGACTTCTCGCAAGCAAAATTGGACTAGAGAATTTTAATTTCCCCAGATCAATAAAAAATAACTGTTCAAAAAATTCTCTCCAAATAATCATGTCTATCATCAGATTTCACAAGCCTAAAATATGCTGCAATTTGCTTCCTTTGAAAAATCAATTATTTGACATGTACTCCTTTTTGAACTGTTGCGGTCGGTCGGAGTTCTATAACATGTATGTATTGTACTTGTAAAATGACTGGTCAAATGCTGCTGAAGCTTAATGTAACCCGTTTTTGTGTTCAGAGATGAAATAAAGAAATAATCACTCGACTTTCTCAAGATCTTTCTGGCTTGACTTAACTTTAAGGCACAATTTATTTAACCTTTGTTTCAATAAGTCTTCAAAATTCGACACATTACCATTTGTATTCATATCTAGATAACCTGTTTAGAGTTTCAAGCCATAAGAGCTTTATTCTCTTGAATGTTTTTTTTTTAAAGACTATTTTGACTTTAATTTTGTTATCACAATTTATCATAAACCAGTTGAGGTCAGGAATTTAAGTTTGTTATGCATGTTTGTGTGCATATGTAAATGTATTCATTAGATTGTAGGAAAAATTTATCACATTTTGATATTTTATTGAGGTTTTTTGTTGAAATTTTGTTATGCAATAAGGTATTTATATTTTACAATAGCAGAGCTAATTTCTTTTTTTTTAAAAAAGAAGCAGAATGTGAGGTTAATTATTTAACTGGTGTCTTCAATAAACAAGGGACTCAAGCATGATATTAGGTGCTACTTTCAATTTACTGGATAAAATATTATTTTTATAATTACTCCTTTGATCTGTGCTTTTCAGCTCCATTGAAATCCGAAAACCATCCAGATATTATTAAAGATAATGAACAGGTAATGCAAACATTTTTTTCATACCCTTTAATTTTTTTTGTATACAATCCAGTTATAATTATTTAAATGTATCATAATTTTTCATACATATTATTTTGTATTATTTGAAAAATTCATTAAATTGTCAGACATTAAATTTCCACTAAGAATATTTATGTTTGTAAAAAAATAGAAATTACCATGTTCTCACATTGCTTTTACAAAAATTAATGATTAATTGTTGGTGAGAAATTATAATGATTGATGCATAAGCAAGGGCAACTACAGCATAGGTCAAGGGTATCACGTGATTCACCCCCATACTGTACTGCAACATATATATATATATATATATATATATATATATATATATATATATATATATATATATATATATATGCAAATGAAGCTGAAATATGTCACAAGATTACATTGTAAATGCTTAGTAAATTTTAGCTTTAGTTTCAGACTGCCTACTATAATAACTTTCCTGGCCATAACTGACTGACACCCCCCTTTCCATTGTTTCAAAAGATCATGTGAGTGCCCATGTGCATAAACTCTTATTGTGTTTACAATATTTACTGGTATTTATTAACAAAGGACTTCACAGACCATACATTTAAATATTATGAATAATTAGTTCTCCTTACTAAGTCTGTCACCATAACAAAATACCATGTGCAATTCAAAAATTAGTTTGGAAGCCCTTTGATGTTGCCTTATCAACAAAAATTACATCTCAATACATGCTAAAGTGAAGACCACAGACCATTGGTCAACTAGTCTTATTATTTCATGAGTCATACAAACATAAAAGATAAAACCTTGTCATTTTCCATCATTAATTTGAAAATCACTGATATTGTTAAATCAATTCATATATATATATATCTATATATATATATATATATATATATATATATATATATATATATATATATATATATATATATATATATATAGATACACACACACACACACATACATATATACAGTCGAACCCGGTTATGTCGCCGGCCTAGGTGTTTGCCAAAAAGCATCAAGATAACTGATGATCGAGAAGAACAAAAACCAATATGGCATCAATATAATAAAATGTGCTTGAAATTTCATTATGTACATGATGTGCATTAATAAATGAGAATATACATGCACATAGTTTTAGATGTTTTTTTTTACACAACAGCATTTTCGATATTTGTTTGATGAAGCGAACGGCATGCTATAAAAATATACATACATGTTTGTTAACAACAAAAGGCATATGTACACCAACTAACAGCATAGATTTACCAGTATACAATACAAACCACCAGCGATTCTCAATACAAACCTTTATTATATTCTCCAACATAGCAAACACAAAGATCGCACAAAAAAATAAAAAAACAAAACATGCAGGCTGTAGTTCGTTTTTACAAAAAGCTAACCAGTGTCAAAATTAAATTCGTGAGTCATTTCACTCTGACAACTCTGAAAAGTATGGTAAACAGAATAGCTACAGCATGTTATCCTTCAGACATGATCAACTAGAGTGAGTGAACTGTCATTGGAGTTAACAACCATATGGACCATGATCACGTGCTACGTGAACTCAGCAAATGCGCAGTTAACCAAGTACATGTAAATTAAAAAATCAAAAGACCATATTCTTGCAATATAGTATCTCCATTCCCACAAATGAAACATACACGGTCAGTACCACCAAATGATAATTATTTATTTTACATATAATTTTTCGTACTCTGAAATCAGTAAATCACACAGGGGTGTTAAAATAAGGGCAAAAAATACCCCCTTGGTAAACTGATAATTATTTATAGATGGAGACATATTCCATTATGCATAATGAGGCAAAATTAATGATCCATGTATAAGTTCAGGTACTTCTTGCCATATTATAGGAGTGGGTAATTGTACGACTGCAACATTTACCAGAATGTCCAAATGTGCATAATGTATCCAGTGACCAAAATGATGCTGTTTAATTAAACCAAGTAAAAAGCAAACCCTTTTCTCAAAGTTAAGCTAAAGCTGTTTACATTTGCCATATATACTGAATTATATGCTGACTACCCCATTTTAGGGCTGATCTTTTACCCTTCTTTAAATTGGGTGCACTGGTAGCTTGCAAGTCAGGTCGGTGTGAATTGGAGAGTTGTCATCAGTGAGTCTGACTTGGACTTTGGAGAAATAA
This sequence comes from Potamilus streckersoni, assembly GCA_016746295.1. Classification (NCBI taxonomy): domain Eukaryota; kingdom Metazoa; phylum Mollusca; class Bivalvia; order Unionida; family Unionidae; genus Potamilus; species Potamilus streckersoni. The sequence goes on along the minus strand of JAEAOA010000748.1, from coordinate 1,493,380 downwards.
AAATTAGAAACTCGATTCAAAGATTGATAGGAAAGCAAAGACAAAACCAGTAAAAACTATTCTATTATTGAGTGGACTATGTAACAAATAGACAACTTACAGTTGTCCATCTTTGTGTCATAAAACCCATAGAAATCCATGAATTCTATTATAGTTAAGATCCCACATCCATGTTATCTGAGTTACCAAATAACGTTTGTAAAAACTTCATCATCATCATCATCTGGTTATAGATATCTGACTGAATCCTAGGCTTCACTCTCATGTGGATGCTTTTGTGGAGACTGAACTTGGGCTATGTGAGTGACATACAGTCAGTAAAAGGTATTATAGGATGCAACAGCTATCAGTTGTGCAGCACAACATCATGGAGTACAAATAACTCACCACTGTCACTTGACATAATGAGTATCAGATTTACAACTTGATCAAAGGGTTGTCATATGGGAAAATGAAGTGGAGAGGTTCTGGCTTTACAAGCTGTGGGAATAACTCATTAACCCTGGAGGTTTTTGTTGATTATACCTGAAATGCAAGTTGGAAACACATTTTGGGGGCTGTTTCTGAATACAGTGATCCCCTCCAACCAACGGACACCTGCTCCTTATGGCCAGAATCAGTCGGCACCAATGAGTTTGTGTTCAAAAGAACCCCTTATGAAAGGCCACCTTTCCACCACTAAGATATGACCAGTGGCCAGCATATTAGTGCAAAAATATAAAATTTACCCCTTACAAGAGGCAGCATGTAATTTTGAAATACGTATCCAGAACTAGTATTTTATTTATAACGTGTATTAATAATCCGATTTCTGTTTATCTGATGTCAAATTTTCATTACTGAAAGAAGTGTTGGCTGAAGTACGCGTACCACAAAGGTTAATATTATATCATTTATGCCTCACAAGAAGCCACATTTATTCCATAAAACCAAGAAAGACTCGAATTTGAATCCGTACAAATTAGTACACGTAATCCAAGTAAACTTACTGCTGTGTTATCATAAGATGTACAGTTTAGTCACCCTAATAATTATTAAGATTAAAATTATTGAACAGTAGTAACAGCTGAGAAGTGGCGGTATTGATGTACAATACTCAAGTCAGCTGGAAAATGGTTTAGTAGTGTGGTGGTGGTACACCCCTCCCAGCTTTGTTGGAGTGGGTGTGATAGGTTTAGTTATCTTTACCTAGAGGTGATTGCCAATGGTGTAATTTACTAGGGACGAGTAAATATCAATAGAGTTTGAGAAAATATTGGGTGGAATGGAGCAGGTATATAAAACAGAATAAAACAAGCCCCCATTACAAATAAAGACAAAATTTAATCAAAATTTCTAACAATACCATTTATAACAAAAGTAATAATAATATAATACAATAGAAAGATACACTTCTTTCTTTGCCTTAACTTCTTGCACAAATTTTTGAGTACAAGAAATAATGATACCAATAGCCGATCTTTTACATGATAGAATTTAAATCATCATTGAGATCACATTGAATATATCAAAAACATTGCCTTGTATAGTTTCCATAACCTGATAGTCTTGATTGAGTCTGGATTCCACTGTGACTTTTCTCCATAAATCTCAAGGAAATGTGGTCTACCACAATTAACAATAAGAAAACAAAAATTAACCTAAAAGCTTGGTCTTTTACAGATAGCCTTTATGGCTTTCTTTAAGATATTGAGCTTGTTTACTTTCATAATTAGTGGCTATTATTACTGAGAATAATTGTCAAGTTTATAAATCCTAATGGCTGTGAGGTGCTATTGTTCAGATCAAATCTGTGTACATATGGAAGCCGTTTTGGTTTTTCTCAGTGTAAAAAAATGTAAAAACAATAGGGTACCTGACTGTGACTAAATAATCATGTGACAAGATTGCTGCCTTTAAAAGCACATAGCATTTTGTTTAAATATAGAAAACTGTTTTATCAGTCTTGTAGTTGGCAACATTGATGATTATGACCAGATTTAATTGTCAAGATCATAACATGGTCGGCATTGGCTAAAAATAGATTTTGCACAACACACACCCAGAGAAATTAATTAGGAATAGAATGTCAACATACATGGAAAGGTACCACCAACCTTCCAGAGTTCATATGTGTATCAATATGTATCATAACTCAGGCTGCATATCAAGAACTGCATTGATACACAGCACAGGTGTTGAGGTTCGATCAAAGCTTTTGAGAGCAAATTTTGTACCAAATTTGAACCTCTCAGTGCTCTGGCTCGACACAGTGCTTAATCTGATACTCCAAGCTGCAAAATCCACTGTGTATATTGTTTCACCCCTAATCCTGAGGAATTCAAATTCAGGTACAGAAAGCTTGTGGCAGGGAATATGGTCATACAAATAAAAAAGAAAATGGTAAAAATATGTGACCTTGTTTTTTCCATAATCATCCCACTCTTTGACCTCGTAGGAGCCTTTGGACCCCACATTATCCATCCTTGGAATGAACATTGCATGCAAATAGGATGCTTTTGTAGAATCAACAATAAATTATAAACTACAGGCCCTTACAAACTTTAAACATTTTGAATTGAAATATAATGTAGCTCACCTTAATTTCTCTTAATTTTTTTTTGTTGTTTTCAAACGTAAACTGTATCGTTTAAGACATTATTTTAAAAGATATTTTTGGTCAGCAATTTCAGTAAATTAACCTGAAAAGACATTCTGTGTGAAAACCATCATTACTGTCAGAAAAGAACAAATCCTACAATACATTCCTCTTTAACAAACATATGAAAGTATATCATTTAATCAGAGAGCAGGTAGGTCCAGCATCACTAACAGCCATGTATATTTCATTTAATGTATAGTTCTTGATTTTGTAAACATTTTTTGGGATTAAACTAAACTCAGGAAATTTAATTTTATTTAGGATAATTTGAGCAATGAAAATTAGCTGCCATTCTGTCAAAGATAGAATTAAAACAGTAAATATAACAGGTTGTTATAATTCTAAAAAGTAGACTTTGCATGTTTATTTGATAGCACATCATACATTAAAGACATACCAAGATTACACTTCAGTACATATGTCATCTAGAATCTAGTAAAATTGATTAAAATACCATCATTCCCACATAATTACAAATGCTGACATTAGATAGTCCTGGACAATCAGGTCTTAAATTTAAATATGTCTGTATTATTATCTACATATAGACCTCTTGTATATGTATATGGGTCTAATATTTCATGGTTTCTTTGTGGTTAACAAATGCTTCTCTGCCAGATCTACCTTCCTTGTAACCCTTTTAAATCATTTGACCAAATTAAGAGTATGGTGTAGGGTTAAGGCTTGAATAAATGATTGATACAGAGCCAAATTAATATTTATGCTTACTAGGAAATCTCCAATTATTGTTTGTAAGTCTTACATTTATTTTTGTTTTAGGAGCATGCCAAAAATGAAGCAACTGAGGAAAAGAAGAATGTGCCAGAAAAAACACCTCAGCTGTCCTTGACTGTACCTGCATCCACACCTAAAGATTCAACCCATGATCTTCAGAAAGAATCAAAAAAAGAGGTCTTTATTTTTAAAAAAAAGATAAGAAAGTGCTTCATATTGTACATGTGTTAAGAGAGATAGAGTGCAAGAGGGGAGACTAAGTAAGAGCTAGCATGTGAGCTGATATTTTTATGTACTACATAAAGTGGTCCCTAACTGGAAAACCCCTCAGTGTAATGTTATCTGCTTATAGCATGCATACATACAGCAAAACCTGTCTTGAGAGACCACTGCTATGAGGGACCACCTGTCTTGAGAGACCAAGTTCTCCATGTACTGATTTATTGATTATATAGTGTTATGACCTGTCATGAGAGACCACCTTTTTTGGCAGAAGGGTTGCTCTTTCAAGATGGGTTCCATTGTATGATAAATCCCAGTTTCCTGGGAAATTAAATTATTTTAATGATTCCTGATTGTTTGCACACATTTTTTTTTGCTGTAAAAGATTTATTTTTTTAAGAGTCAGAGCAAGCTTAAAGCTGTTATTTACCTCTTGCAATCAAAAGACCATTCTTGCCAGCTTCATATAGGTTATTTCCTTTGATTTTTGAAGGTGTATTCCTCCACAATAAACTAATTAAAATAAGTGTTGTCTCCATTGTAATGCTGGTTTGAATTACTGCAATACTTTTTTCAGTGAGAGTTTATAAACTTTTTAATAGCTCAGGCAAATTAAAATGCAAATTGTCTCATATCTCATTTTTGTAAAAACATCATGTCATCATGCAGATCACAATTCAATTGCTTTATAAGGGCAGCCATTTTACTTTCAGTAGTTGTGGTATACATCTCTCTTAGGTTAAACATCTATGAGCATATTGGACTATTTAGAACTTTTATGTGTATGACTTAGGCACAACCATATCATTATTTTTTTGAAAACTACACTGAATTATTTCTTTTACATAAAATTGTGCGAAGAAACTGTGAATTATTAAAGAATGGAAGTAAGTGTAAGCAAATGCAAATATACCTCTAATCTAATGTGTAGAATTTCTCTTGTAACACAAAGCTCTACTTTGTGTGCCCCCAAAAAGTTTGAATATGTTTTGCATGGTTTATCTTGTGCACAGTATCAGAGTGATTAGTGTTAGACCAGTGTAGATTCTGAAGCCAGTTCAGGTTGGCTGCAGTATTGTATCCTTGGGCAAGACGCTTTACTCAATTGCCCAACAAAAATAACCAAATCTTCTATGAAAATCCCTTACAACAGTGTAAGTTCAACCAAAGCAAAATTGTATTGTACATCTCTGATTCACACCAATCATTTTCCAAAACACTTCCTGATAAATCATTTAATAAAGTTGCTTGGCTTATGAAGGGAGCAGATATATGGTTTTTTTTTTCACTCCACCATACCTCCAATTCTCTATCAAAGTGAATTATGTGAATGTCAGTACATAATAAATTCAAAAAAGGTATTGTAAACATATAATTATATCTGGTTATGAAAGCTTTGAAGTAAAAATAATGAATATAAAAACATCATGTATAAGACATTCTATAGGAGAAAATTAGGAAGGCCAAATGTTAAGTTTCTGGATTTTTCTTGTAAATTATATATTTTCACAAAGAATTCCAGAGTTTAAATTATCACATACATGAATGCAAGTTTGATTTTGTCTCACATTAAATTATTTGAATTTTGTCTCATCATGGCTGTGCAAATTATTTTACTGAAAGAAATTTAGTTTGTAGCTAATAAATACCAAGTATGTGATTTCACATAATTAAAAATTCTTCATATCTTTTGATTAACTATTATGACACAGCCAGTTTGGAAACATCCGACATTACAATGATTCCTTAGTTATAGATTATGTCACTCTTATTTTTCTCATGGACAGCATTTTAAAACAAGGAGAACTACACAAGTCTAGGTAATGCAGATAAATCTTAAATCCTGTGTTTGGTCTTGAAACTGTGGTCTTGGTCAGTAACTAATATTCATGGTCATTAACTAATGTTCATGTCCACTAAGTTTATTGCATCTCCCCAACTTCCCTTCTGAACTTTTAATACAAAAAAAATGTGACTCTCTATAAGAATATGCATGCACCTGTATGGTATCTGAACACTTTTTTTAATAAGGTAATGATCATTTGAAGAGGGCCTACAGACTTGTTTGGGTTGGTGTTTTGCAACTCATCAGCACGAGTAGGTTATTTAGTGCTGAGGCAATTTGAACAAAGTGCCTTGTCTAGGGACTCCCTATGCTTGCAGGCCTGGATTGATCGGATGGAAGGATTTGAATCTGCACCCTATTGGTACTGTGTCCATCATGCAAACTTAGCAACTGCAGCTCCTGCCTGCATTATTTACCTCTTATGACATGTAGGAAGGTGCATTAGGCCAGTTGTCTATCCCCAAGCCTGCAGAGGATTTTGACTTTTGGTATAGATGAAGAAACATCTAGTGCATTAGATGGATATGAAAGTGAAATTTGTAATGACTGCTATGACATCCAGATTTGACCTCTGGTTTTAGTTTTATGTTTAATATTTTAATCAAGCATCTTGATGTATAGACTAGTATTATATGTAGAAGAAAATCAAATGATGTGGTCTCTTGCATAGATTCAACTAAACATACCTTGTGTGTTTTTTTAGTTCTCTATTGCTAAGTAATTAGAGAATGTGTGAGTGTGTGTGTGTGTGTGTGTGTGTGTGTGTGTGTGTATATGCACCAAAATACGGAGCTCCACCATCATCTCTCGTAGACGGACGGATGCCAACAACAATGTATATATAAATCTTGCCCATTCACTCTTTTGTTCATTTGTGTATCCATTCATTTTTTAAGTCTGCAATACCTTGAATTTTATTTCAGATACATCCATGAAAATTAGTATATAAATGATCCTTAAAAGAGTAAATCAAACATGCCAAAACTATGTCACTGGATTAATTTTCATGTTTGAGTGACATTTATGGCATAATTTGTATGTGCTTGGCTGACTTGTATTTTCAGCTGTACATTTGTTACATACTCACTATCTTGGACCCAATTTCACCAATACTTGTGATGTAGATGCATCTCAGGGAAAGTAACTGACCTGTATCAAAATTAGGTCATAGTGACTTATGTATTTATAGCCTTTGTACCTTTAATCCTGTTACATCTAGAATAATCAAACTTTGTTTTCACTTATGCTGATGAAACTTTTTATATTGATGCATTTATCTGCAGTTCTATTTATGTCCTCCATATTGTGGCTGGTCATTTGCTTATGCTAAATATATAATATTTTTTATAAATTTGAAAATAGGAAAGTAAATACTATTTCAAACCCCAATAAGATCAAAAGTATGTGACAGATAATATTTACGGATTTTTGTTTTGGGTATTCTTTTTATGCTGATGAAAGATTATCCTTAAAAATGTAGTTTAAATGCTTTGTTTTAAGGGTTAGAAGCATCTTTTTGATTGTAGACAATTGAAACATTACCATGGAAGTATTAGATTGGATGGCTAAAGACTATTTATATAATCTTAGAATCCTTTGTAAAACATTCAGATCTGGAAAGTGGAAGAAATGGCCTTTCCAGGCACTTGTATGCCAAAACAAGTTTATTTCTGTTAAAGTTAATGTTCATGGTGCAATAGTGATTAATGTTGATCCTTTCAATTTCTTGATTTGGTTGCTTGGTGTTAGTGCTAATATCCATGACATAAAATTTGACAGGATTTATAGATAACTTAGATGTGAAAGTTTCTTATAGGATTGAGTTATCAATATACTGCATTAAATACCACCAAGAAAAGCATTATATTGTATCCTGACATCTCAGTACACATGTGACTGACAAACATTGCCTGAAGTTTCTTGATGACATTTTTGCTTTATATTTTAATAATTTTATTGTATTCAAAATCTGTATATGTGAGTGTTCTGTGTGATTTTATGATATCTTGAACTTGGCTCTAAATTCATATGTCCAAATTAAGAAGACAAAGATTGAGAATAAATGCTAAGGCTTCCTCATCTGTTATATATGGATCTTGAGAATGGCTTTGTAGGACAGGTGGTTGATTAAAAAGAATGTTTAGGCAGTGTATTTTGTGTTTGATATCTTGTGTAAGAGCTTGAGTGTGCTAATATAATGTTTTTTTTATATTAAAAAAAATCATTTCAGAATCTCAGAGCATTTTGTAAGTTTGTTTTTCTTTTATTTAATTCAGAAATCAGAGAAGGCATTTAAGGCCAAGAAAATAAAACCTGTAGATAATGATGACAGTGAAAAAGAAAAGAAGAAAAAGAAGTTAAGAGAAGAGGTAGATTGTTAACACATCAGAATTAATCCTGGTAGTTGGGAGCAATATATTTATGGATGACATCACCTGGCTTTGTATGTGGGAACCGTATTTGTATGGTCAAACGTCACCTATCTCTCTGCATGCATACAATATTTTTATAGAAATGCCCGCTCTATTTCCTTTTTCCAAACCCAGTATATACAGTGGCTTCAGAGATGCAGCAGAAATAAGTAAATTCCTTTGAATGAGGGCCTCAAGGTAGATTAGTTCTTAGCTAATTGAGTTACCCTCTTTAAATAAAGTCATAATAATAAATAATAATGATAATAATAATAATGGCGCAGGACAGTGATGTCTATGGATGCGCAGTCTAGTCCATTAATTAATTGTGTGCTAATAATAGCAGGGAGGTTGTACTTGTAATAGTCCAAGTAGATCATGACTCTGCATCATTGTAACAGAACATCAGTGAAACAAATACTGAAACAGACTTATTTGTGTATATATATGGTAGTGTCCAAATTAGAAAAGTTTGCTTGTTTGCTTGGTGTGGAGGTATATTGGTATAGATAGCAATATGCTGAATTTTCCAAAGTCGAGAAATTATTTTCTGTAGGACCTTCATTTGATATATGAACTTTTGACCTTTTGGAAATCTTATTTTTAATCCTTGCAAGTTCATTAGTTTTACAGAGCTAGTTCCAGAGGTAGGCCAGTGAACATATAAAGTTAATGCCTTCTTTTATTTTCTTCAAACGTTTGTCAATGTAGAAGTTATAATGTAAAGATTGTTGCTGAGAAATTTATTTTATTTAAGATAGTTTTGGCAGGTTGCAATTAATAATTCATTGAAAATTTTCATGACTCTTGCTCTATAATTTATTGTCAATGAGAAATAATTTTGTTAATATTTGGTAATAATAACTTTCAGGCTCTTCAAATGTACAGCTACTCAAAAGAATACCTGACAACCAATTTCATCATCTTTACTGGACATGAATTCCCCCATCTAGTGTTGCAAACTCCCACCTCAGTGTTCCTACTGTTGTTTATTTCTGCCTCACTTGGCAGTAAAGATCAAAGAGCTCATTTGACTTGGTAGCACATTTACATTTTTCAGCAGATGTTTTGTTACGATATGTAACCGAAAAAAATGGTACACTACTCTATTGTGACAAGAGAAGACCTAATCTAATGCTGTGATAATAAATATTGCTCTACCCGATGATATTACATTTAGATCATTCATATGTGTACACTGGAATGTTGCAGAATTAAACGTATTTGGTAGGCCTTTGAGCTGAACATTAGAAAATGTATTAAAAATGATATTTTAAAAAAATTTTAAGACATGCCTTTCAGAAATTTTCAAATGAGAAAACTACTTTTCCATTAGTTGACATCATTGCATAAACAGTATTCTATTCACCTTAAAACATAACAAATATAATTTTTCTACATTATAATAATTAGTATTGTACATTCATGATCAAAAAAACTTGATAACATTGCATAGTTTGAAAAATGAATACTGTATTTAGCTGGATAAAAGATACTGCCAAGAGTATTATTTTAAAAAGTATTTTAAACCTTTTCAATGCTAACATTACTTTTTGATTGCTGTGGCATCAGAGTAAATCTACATCAGTTTCAGTATCATTAATATTGGTTACTCATCAATGAACTGTCAATGAATAGAACTATATTTTATAAGGAGGACATTTGTGAAAAATAACTACATAAATATTGCATCATATAAATATAACAGACTGAAATATAGAGGCACATTTGAAAGTTAAATTTTAATTCTAGCATAGGCCTAAAAATAATGAATTGAGGATATGTGATATGTAGATCAAAAATTAACTGTCCATGTTCACATTCAGAATTACTATATTTGATGGAAAAGTATACACTATATTTGATTTTTTTGTCAGCAAAATACTTTTCCACCCTTTTTCTCTATTTGGTTTCTATGAACCATGAACACACATCAGTTTCACAAACATATTTAGTGTTAGCAATCTGCATGCATATATGCATCACTTTTTACAATTTCACTGCAATCTGTTTATAAAAAATAGTTCTGAAGCTTAATTGGATTTGGCCCAAAAAGTCTGTATTGTTTTGAAACAATGTGGCATACACAGATGGAGCAGTTAGAAATATATCAGCACTGGTTTCAAGTTCAAGGAAAACAATACAGCACTACCAGAATTAATACAGAAAATATTACTCAAACCACAAATTTAATATTGGAATTTTCATTGGTAATACTGTATGTGCATTTGTTATATATTTAGTTAAATATTCTTGAAAATTCTTGTCATTTTAGAGTAAAGACTAGTAAAGACTGTAGCTTCTCTCAGAATCTGTTGTTTTGGTTCTGCATTGAATATTTTAATTGTTATATTAAATATAACTATAATCCTGCGGACATGTTCTGATGAGAGGATCATATGAAGCTAAAGTGAAAGTAAATTGAGGAAAAGATGGTTTTGGATAAGAAATAAAATTTGTCTCATTTTTGAAAAGTAGGCAAGATGCACATATAATTTTTAGTTGTATTGTTTCGTTTTGGCATTATCAGCATTTAACATTTGCACTGAAGACCATTTGTTAGTGATATAATTGCATTTATGAAAATTCATTACTACATTTATCATGAGAAATACCACATGTCTGAAGGGGTGACTTATCATCAGTTAGGCAGAGTTGCACTTTGGAAAAAATAAACAAGCAAAACTGGACACACACTCACACACATACACATAAAGAGGAGAAATAAAGACAAAACCAGTGTAAAATACAATTATATTTCATGTACTGAGTGGAATATGTCACCTATAAATTGACAACTTAAGTTTGTTCATTATTATGTAATAAAATATGTTACAATCCATAATGCTTGACATTTTAAAGCCCTTTATATAATAAATCAATGAATTTATTTATAGGTCATGTACCAGTTCAAAAATAGCTCAAAATAATCCAATTCACAATATCCCATAATATATTAATTCATGATGTCTTACAAATAAAGGATGAAAGTTGAGTCCCCATTTTTGTGATTCATCCTCATTGTATGATAAAGTTCTGAAATCCTCCATCAATGACTCCGGTGCCAAAGTGGTTATTGCATCTGCCTTGGATGTGGGAGGTCATGGGCTTGATCCCCGGTCCTCACAGCTGCCTCACCTGGTGCTCAGCATTAAGAGGCTAGTGTTAGGACTGGTCGGCTTGATGTCAGGATAATGTGACTGGGTGGGACATCATGCTACATGTCTGCGGCATGATGCCCCAATGCTAGTCATCACTATAAACTGCCACACTGCAGACATGTAGTGATATGACTGAAAAATTGTTAAAGCTATGTTAAAAATTATAATCACATCACATAATCACATCACAAATCTTCCATCCTAATCATTGTAAATCATTGTTGTCTAGTTTTTTACAATATCAATAGACTCAAGTTCCTTTTCTTCATTGTCATATGCAAAGTCTTATGTAAAGACTAAACTTAAGTTCTGTAAGCAGCACTTTGAACATACAGTTGGTGAAATCTATTAATCCTTTAACTCTTTGAGTCAACAGTTGCTGCAGCTGATGTACATGTATAGTCACACAGCAATGTGATATAAATAGAACACTTGATATCTATTTGACTTGATACATTTAGACCTGCCTGTTAAATTTGTAGCAGTATAGTATATGTTAATTTCAACATCAATTTGAACCATTTCATGCTTTTGGTAGACATCTATTTTCTAAGGGAGGATTTAAGAGTAGATGTAAAATTGGAAATGACATAAAATCAGTCTACATATATTTAGTCATGTCTGAAAAATAGAATCATTGAAAACTGGGATGCTATCAGCCAGTTGAAGGAAGGTGGAACAGCTGTCTTCAAAATACTGCCAAAAATAATGCTTTCATTTAATGACAATACCTCATTCATCTGCACACTGTGAGCGAGTTTTCTCCCAAGTGAGAAAAAGTCAAACCGAAACTAGTTCAAGAGTTAATTGAGTGCAGAGACTATAGACTCTGAGGCACTTTTAATTTCAAAATGTAGACCATAGTCAGCTACAGACAGGATCTACACTGAAATTGTGCTGCAGGACCTGAAAAGTAATTACTACAGATTCCATAGAATGAATTGATTAGTCCTGGATTTGAATTTTGTATATTTGTATATATTGTAAATAGGTGGTTACTGGGTTTTATACATAAATATTTATTATAAATATGTTACAGGTATTTAATGATGTTTCGAGAGAATTTATTATATTTATTCATGCTAACACACTTATGTTCCTCATTTTCATGCTCTGTTCCTCATTTTTGGTGGTGGCAACCCTCAAAAACATTTTTTGGGATAGGCATGTCTGTCTAAAAACTTTGGCCATGGGAGCAATTGGAAGAAATCATGCAATTATATTTACATTTCATAGTGCAGGATATGCATGCCTACCATAAAGCTGAAAAAAACAATTTGCAGTTTTAATTCTTCACTGTTGAAAACTTGCAAAGTCTCAAATTTCAGTTGAGAATATCTTTTTAGTCCTCTATAAAGATGCTTTAAACATTTCACATGTTATCTGTCAAGATACTGTATCCACATACTGTCATTGTATCACTACTGTTTAATAATTTAGTGATACTGTTAAGTCAGGAACTCCAGGGCCGATACATGCTTTAGTTAGGATATTCATATTTAAAGTTTAGTCAATCCATGATTCGTGCACAGGGATGGCCTGGAATTCATAAAACTTTTCAAGTTATAAGCTTTCAGAATTTGCACTGATATTTTAAAAGAGCAAACTAACCAGAACTGTAATTGTCTTGAAGTTATCTTTGTTAAGTTAAGAATTAATGGATCTTGAATGTTTTAATGAATTCCATCCAGGTCACACGGTAGTACATAGTTAATGTATATGTTTATAGTGCACATGTACCTGCTTTCAAAGAATTTCTTGCACCTTTTTTGTCATTCTAGACTATTAGATCAAAGGTGGCAAAAGAAGATCTGTCTGAGGTACCAGCTGGTGCTTTAAGGAAGCAAGATGATGCACCTAAGAAGCCAAGAAAAGAAAAGAAGGTGCTGTTTGTGATAGTATTGCTGTTTCAAATAATCAGTTTCATGTAGCAATGGTCACTCTTAGTGTAATGCCTAATTAAATCAGTTATAATTTCAGTAGTTAGTATCATTTGAAATCTATTTGCACTTAGTCATGGCAAGGACCTTGCAGAATTTTTGGGAATTGCTTGCACACAGTTTTATGCGCTGAGCATTTTCATGAAACTTGAGCCAGTTATATATCATGTTTAGAGATTGTGTGTAAGATACTGCAACTCCATTCCCTGCCCCAAGGTCAAAATCATTTCAAGGTTAGGTTTAATTCTTTGATTGATATCATTGTTGAGTTTGTGGCTTTAAACCATTGAAGATATTTCATAAAATTTTTACCAGTTGAATATTACTTACAATCACTTGTGATCAAAGTTATACCAAGGGTAAATGTAATTCTGTGACTAGTGTCCTTTTTCAGAGTAAAACTTTGAAACAGTGAAGATATTTGAATGAAACCTGGTACAGCACACTATCAATGATAAATGTTGACTTTAAACTGTTAACACAATCTGTTTTTAACAAGCAATATCAAATTATTTAGCATAATTATTAACACACTGATGTTTCAATTTATGCAGTATTTCTATTTCTTTATTGTTTTGGAAATGTGTCTTTTAAATGTATTAAATGCAAGAAATACAAAACAAGGGAAGACACATGTGTTCTGACTGGTGTGTACAAAATGTACTGCTTCTATGCACCATAGGCAATTTGTTGTGCAGGGACACCTGGTTGGCTTTTCTGCAGAAATAAGCAAAAAGCAAAAGGGAATATGAGAACTGCACATAACATCCAGATACAGAATTAGTTGTGAACCTTGTAAGGGAAGCTACTGTTTCCAATTACCATCACACACACCTAAAATCAGAAGGATGACACCTACTATGACATCAGCAGATTTGGGGGAGGTGAATGTATATATGATGTAGTTACTGAAATAGTTGGATATGCCAGCCTTTGAGCAGCAGATTTGTCAGCTGATGCAAGAGATAGCAGTCCTGACTCAAGATCAGAATTTTCCTTTCATTCTTTTGCATATAGTTGGAGACTGTTACCCCCTTTTTAGGCAGCACAGGAGGTGTAAATTCCCTCACAAGACTGAGCGCAGCCTAATTTTAGGCAAACTGTAATTGTCAGTTGTTTGTTTTAACTTTGAACACTCCAGTAATATCTGTTAAGCAGGCATAGCATATATAAGCTGCATGTTTATTTGGTCAAGATATATTACAAAGAATTGCCTTGGCTGATCTCATAGACCTATATAAATTTGTAAATCTCTGTACTATTGTTTGTACTATGCCTGGAAGAAAACAAAATTGTGTCTAGCTCTTTGATAAGATTGTCACTCCTGAAAAAGCTGGACATCATGAGGTGTTTAAAACTTGTAAATTAATACAGAATTGCATGGAAACATATGAAATAATAGATAACAGTATCAAGTCTGCAACAAATTCCATCAGTAGTCAGATGGAAGCCATCCCTGTAACTGAAACTAGTCACTTCTATTACTTCTGTAGTAAGTAGAAAATAGGCTTATACAGCTCAGTAAACATCATAGAAATGACTTAAGCAAGGTCCTGGCATTGAGAATTTTGTGATGCAGATGACAGTCAGCATAAAAGCAACATTGGACCTAGTGCTGTTTCATTTGTGCAACTAACCCTTCCTTAAGTGAGACATGAGGAATTTGTCAAACTATTAGAAACAAAATACCTACCCAAAATCAGAAATATGGATTAAAAATGTAATATTTAGGTGTTATGATTTCAATATGTTTAACTTTAACTGTAATGATTGTCTTAATTTTGAATTTGACTTACTTTAAAATACATCATGTATTATGTATATATTCTGCAGATATATTAAAAACCTAAATGTAATCCTGTATTCACTATATAATCATATACTATGGACTGATAAATTTCATTAAAATGAAGACATTTGCTTATAAATTTGGAATCTCTGATTTAAATTTTTTAAATATCTATTTGTTTTGAATTTTTTGGGGGAAAAAAATCATGATTTTTAAAAAAATCTTTATTTCATCAAAACATGGCAACCATTTACTGACCAGGACAATGATGTATACTTTCCAACTAATCCAGATCCATACATAACTCATTTAGAGGCTAGTCATCATACTCTAACCATTGATGATGAGGTCAAGTTGTAGTCTGAATAAGACTCATTATCCACATCCATTGACCTTTCATTGATGACAGTATCAAAACTAGAGAGCCAGCCTCCAATGATGATGCTGTGGCATATAGTTGCTCATGAAATTAGGTCTGTGGACAGAGAAGTTCCAGCAATGGATTGCTTGGACTAGTACTGGATCAAATGCATTCGCATCAGGAGAATTCAGCTGACCAGTTCTAGTTTGTTCAGCTCAGCATCACAAATGATATCTGTGTCTGTAGCTCAGCCTCATGAAATGTGGATAAATTTACCTCATTCAGACATCATCTGCTTTTATTATATTCTTGTCATTAAACCAATTAACATATTTATTTAAAGTATGTTTGTGATATAATTTGTCTAATGAATAGACCCTGTTTGCTAATATGTGGCACACGATGGCTCCAATAACTGTTTAGTTACAAATAAACTTTTCCGAAATTCCAGAGGCAATTTGGTTGAAAACATGTATACAGACCAATTTTTTTTAGGATGTATTGAATGAATATTGTTGCTCTATATGTTAATACATATGGCATTGAAATGATTTGTACATGAAATGAATTTAGAACTTTTAGCTACATTGTAAGATACTTACATGAAAAATCACTGAAATATAGTCTCCAATATCAATTCCAAAACTGAGCTAAATAAGCTGTAACAGCATTGTCTTGGTCTCAGCATACATCCCATTTCTATATTCTGTAATCCAGCTATCAATTTCATTAAATATCTTGCTTTTTACTTATTTTTTTTTTCTTTCTTGGCTTTGTTTAGTTATTTAGCATCTGGTGGCTTCCAGGTATCTAAATACCTCCTTACATTGTTGTTGTGAGTCAGAAGTAGCATGTCATCAGACATTGCATAGATGCAGAAGAGTCTTTACAGGTATCAAGTGAATGCAAATTAAATAAAGTATTTATCTTTTCATATCACCCTGATTCATGTGTGGCCATTAGAATTTTTTTGTTTATTTTTCACTTTGTGTTTAATCTTTCTTTTAATATCATAAAATATAAAAATTTTAGATTAAATTTACTCAATACACTGAAAAATCAAACTGGCCAGATGGATTAGCTACTCATTTTTTCCCCCAATCTACTGTGAAATTGGCTGGTATTGGATGCTGCAATTTCTTACACACCATAGTGACATACAGATCATCAAACTTGAGTTACTGTTCATGTAGGAAATCCAAGCAGGGAATCCAATCTTTCTTCCCTAGCAGGATACCCAAGGTATAGGTACAATGCTCAGTAATTCTTTCACCTATTACCTGTTGCGGGGCCCCGAGTGGCCGAGTGGTCTAAAGCGATGTCCGTTACGGATCACTGCCATCTCACCTCTGTCTGCGTGGGTTCGAGTCTAGGATTCGGCGAATGTGGATATGTGAGAAAGCTTGCCAGTAGCTTCTCGTGGGTCGGTGGTTCTTTCCGGTGATTTCCCGGTTTCTTCCTCCACCATTAATACTGACCGCCATGAATAGCCTATCGTGTGCTGAAAAATGGTGTTAAGCACAACAACAACAACAACAACCTATTACCTGTTCTTATAATGTTAATGAGATTGGAGAAAGTATTCAAAGGAGAAAGTTAATTTTGTAGCAAATTATGTTTTTTGGAGAATGCCTGCCCAATCACATTACATGAAGAACCTCCCAACTACCCCACAATATGAGCATTCTTGTTGGTAGTTTGCTCAACTAAAAATTGACAGCACCAAGTGGTGGTAAGGGGAGGTAATGGGCAAGAGTTGTTGTCTATTGCCTATATCATAGAAACAAAAGATTAATTTTTATAAGGCTGGATTCAGGAGGCAGCAGGCTTTATTCCTAGTGTTAATATGCCTGGGCATGTATGCTTGGAGAAACATAATTTACTCCAAATTTTGTTTTCTCTTTTTCTAAATTCAAAAAAACAAGAAACTGATAGATTAAACTGTAAGTGAAAATTGGTGGCAGAGATGAAGAGAAAAGTAAGATGCTTGTAATTGATTTGGAAAACTAATGAGTATTGCTTTGATATAACTAAAATGCTGAACAAATTCAAGGTTCTGGGACTGGATGAATGGATTTACAATGTTTATTCTTACTCAACCATAATTGTAAGAGATGACATGTATGCAATGGCTGATAGGAAGAGGCAATAAGATTGTATTGAAGTTTGTTACTTTTGAAGAATGTATTATTCATTCCTGATAGATTACCTAGAGACTAAAAAATTGATACAATGATTCCTGATAAGCAAGCTGATAGCATCTCTTGATTGGACATGCCCAAGATAAATCAGGTTTTTTTTATCAGTAAATCACTCAGTTAATTTACTTTTTTGTATGAATTTTCAGCTTAAAATAACTGATCATAAGACACATGATACATTTAGAGAGACAGATGATGAATCAAAATTAGTAGGTGTTGTGTCCAGGAAATCCTGTGATCCATCTTTGAAGTCAGATGAGGCATCAGACAAGCCAGATAATTCATTCAAGGTTTTGGACATTGTATCCAAGAAACCAAAGAAAGAAAAGAAGCCAGTAAGTCAGTCAAGCAATATGTTATATAGCACTAAAAGGTAATAAAATCATAGATTTGAACATGGTTAACAGAGTTATTGGAAATAGTGGAAACCAGCAAACTTTTCCTGGCTTCTGGCTTTAGAAGTTTTTAAATAGTCTTAAGATGTGATGAAGAATGCAAAAATCAGTGAAACATATGATTCATGACTACTTGAGATTTCATTAATGAGTCATGATAGTGACCTGTGCTTCTAAATAAATCATAGGTCATGTTGATGTTAATTGTTGTCAATGCAATTGCTCTGATGGAATAATGAGACTATTGTCATAATTTTAGGTCTATAAGTTGATGTGAAATATAAGTCAAATTTACTAACTTTGTCAATGTCGTCTATTAGGTGCATTTGCTGGGGGAGGATGGATCAGTGCAATTGTAATCTATTAATGTTCATTTACCTGAGAATTGTTTTCTTCCTCATGTACAAGGGTACCATTATATGATCAATTGATGCCTTTGAGTAAACAGTTCATTCTTGGTAATCTATTAGGTGCATTTGCATGAGGGGGGAGTGGATCAGTTGCAATTGTAATCTATTATTGTTCATTTACCTGAGAATTGTTATCTTCCTCATCTATAAGGGTACCACTATATGATCAATTGATACCTTTGATTAAACAGTTCATTTTTTGGCAGACTATTAGGTGCATTTGCAGGGGATTGGGAGTGGATCAGTGCAATTGTAATCTATTTTTGTTCATTTACCTGAGAATTGTTATCTTCCTCATGTACAAGGGTACCACTATATGATCAATTGATGTCTTTGAACAGTTCATTCATGGTTTACTTACAATATCAATTATAATTGAAATAACCTCAATATTCAGGTTTTATATTATCACTGTTGCATGATTTAATCAATAAAAGAATGGGTAAGAGTTCACTTAATGATAGTTGTATGTCCAGAAAGGAGAGAGGACATAATTTTTTGTGGTTTTCAATTTACTTAAGATCATAAAATCTATAATTAATGTCAGTTAATGATGGAGAACGAAGGGTTACTGACATTGCATATTATCTAAAGTCAACAGTTACACAGTAAAATGCATGGATTGTTGTCAAAAACCAAAGACCACTGCATCAATTACCAGAATAATCAAACTAAAGCTTCTTAAGGATGAATAAGGGTTATGTGCTGATATTACGTTTTGCATTAAGTTGAAATGCATAACTACAAATGGATTATTAATGATCTACAAGTAATCCATCTTATACAGATTTTTAAGCTCTATTTTGGGCATTTATTTGTAAATATATAATTATATTGTGAATATATCATAATTATGTCCTTAATCTATGAATTTTATAAATATTCATCAAATGTTCAAGTTGTTAATATGGATTGCATCCCTTTGTTGGATCAGTTATAAAAGTTAAAGATGTACCATTAATCACTCATATGCCCTCATGTAAAATACTTGTAAATCAAGTATGAATGGATCTCTGGCTAAAATGTGATCAGGAAGTCTGTTTAAAAATATAGATGAATAAAGTAGAATTTGTTCATATTTTATTTTTGGAATTAACAATTATTTTTACATAAATGTTGTTGTTGTTCTGGGGTTTAACCCCAGTTTTTAGCCAGTAATAATGATGGATTAAGAAATCCAAGGAAAGAACCACTGACCCATGAGAAGCTAACTGCAAGCTTTCTCACATATCCACATTTGCAGAATCTTAGATTCTAACGCAGACAGAGGTGAGATGGCAGTGACTCGTAATGGAGAGCCCTTTAGACCACTCAGCCACTCAGGCCCCCCCCCATAAATATTGTACACTAAGTATAGAGTGTAAGTACTATGAAGCCCATGATTGTGAACTCCTTAACTGCTTTCTTTTTAAATAATGTTGGAGAAATCGGAGAATACAAACACTTTCAAATGCATAGAAAATAATGATGCAAATTATAATATAGAATTAGCCATATTATTTTATAAAAATTTATTAAGATGGTAAATGATCAAGACTTGGAACAGATGTGTGAACTGTTTTCAATTTTGCCAGTTACATCCCAGAATCAAGGTATTATGATTACCTAAAGCAATTTCAATGACAATACATATTTAAGATGATTTTGAGTATTACATGAAGCCAACTGCTCCGGTGTCCTAGTGGTTAGAGCATCCGCCTCGGATGCGGAAGATCATGGGTTCGATCCCTAGTTGAGTCATACCAAAGACTTTCAAAAATGGTACTAACAGCTGCCTCACTTGATGCTCAGCATTAAGAGGTTAGTGTTAGGACTGGTCGGCCTGGTGTCAGGATAATGTGACTGTGTTGGACATCTTGCTACATGTCTATGGCATGATGCCCCAGTGCTAGACATTACTATAAACTGCCACACTGCAGACATCGTAGCGATATGACTGAAAAATTGTTAAAGCTACGTTAAAAATCATAAACACCACACCATTACATGAAGCCCAGTTTTTGAGGTAAATAAGTATAAACTTGTATGCCAAAAAGAATGGTGCATCCATTTTGTGTGATTGTTGAAAGTACCATGCTCATTTTCTGTTTGATTCTTAAACCTGCTTACACTAAAGTTTATTGAAATAATTCTTTGAAAAAATTTGACATAAAAGACCCATTGGTATATGATCCATTATATAGACATTCAAATGAGAGCAGGTTTTCTTATCATACCACCACAAACAAAGTGGGAAGGTGGCATAACATTATGCCTGTTTACTTGTATGCTTTTTTATTTGTTGTTCATTTAGTTCACTCATAATATTTTGGAACCTGTTTCTCTTACAGTCTGAAAAATTGGTATGTGGATACAGCTTACCAAATGTAATAAACTATTCCAAAACTTGGTCCATATTACAATTTTTATGCTTCACTGACTATTACAGCTGTTAGAACTTTGGTATGTTAGAGAATTTCACCAACTCTGATGAAAATAGGTATGTGCTAACATCTTGACAGTAAAACTTGTACCAAAACTAGGTTTTAGTGATTGAGTTGTCATGCTTGAATGACGTTTCAGCTGTCAGTATGTTACACCATCACTATCATTTTGTGTCACCTACACCCATGAAAACTGGAACATGATTGGATCTTAAGGAAAGTAACTCAGCCATACCAATTTTGTGCGAGTTTTATTTAAGTTCTACACTTAAATGACTTTTTCATTTTCAGCAATCCATTCATTATGTCCTTGATATCTGGAGCCATATCACCTGTACCCTCAAAAAGAAGAAATTTAGATGCAGAATGAGAGTAATTCAACCATGTCAGCACTAGATCAGCATGACTATATATTCATGCCATAGTGAGTTTCAAGGTCTACTAGTTGTAGACCAGAAGAGCTGGTACAAATTTGTTATTGCTACTCCAGTACTAGAGGGAGGATTGCCATGAAACACACATTATCGCAAGGCCTGGTTGGTCCTACAAAAGAAAGTTGACACTCTCACATTTAGTATGATCACCATGACTGCTGTTTTGAAATTTTGTCATTACTGCTCCTGCTTAGCAGATGGTAAAATTGACATAGGATTTTCACTAAAAGGCTTCTTATGATGCCTAGTAAGGCCTAAATGAAAATAGTGTGGATGTGTGTCAAGGTGAGTAATCCTCCCAAATCACCTGCATTGATCAACACAGCAATGTCATTGGTGAAAGTTCTGTCATATGACAGAAACTCTGTCTTCAGAATATCCCTACAGGTCAATCTTCCAAACCTGTTATGTTTTTTTTTGTTTTAAGGAGATAGGGGGTTAAAGTGGTTGAAAAGCTTTTAGTTAGGGAAAAAATGGTCATTGCTCAGCGATACAAAATTTTATACTTAAGATTTACATGTAGCAAACAAAAAGAAATTTTTGTATGATATAGGGTTGTTCAGCCAACTATAAATATCATATGATATCATTTAGCCACTAGGCATTGCACTGTTTGCCATATTGTTTTCAGACAAACAAAGATACATCCCTTAGTAAACCTCCTTGTTGTTTTCATCATACTCAAGGGGATAACATTTATTTTTACATTTAAATAATGGTTGTGAAACACTTGTTATGGTATTTACCATAGTGACTCTAGATATATGTAAATAAAGATTACATGAAGATAGTTACTTTTATTCCATTCCCTAATTCAAACAGGTATCTTGACAGATGTTGTTGATGGGTTAGAGCTTGCAAAAGGGAAATCTTTGATGTTGAAAAAGTTACAAAGGACACTTTTTAGAATATATATAGATATAGAAATGGACTGACTGTTTCCTGCTTCTGTGCATTCTCTGACCCTGCAGAGATAGATAAATAATAATAATAATAATAACATATTATAATAATACCATATAATAATTAAAATTCAATTTCATGCCACACAACTTGGAAAAACTTTGTGATCCTAACTAACAGAAAAAATATCCCATACTACAGAACAAACTAATTCATCACTGAATTACTCTTTGATACGGAAACACTACAAACACATAAGGGCTTGGAGTAATAAAAAGATCTTTAAAGAGATCACATATCTTTGTTCTCACAGCCAATTAAAAGATAATATTTTGCATTTGTGAGCTAATGAATTGGAAGGAGGAGGTTTATACCTGCTTTGATTTTCAATATAAGGAACATTTATTTTTACAAATTAATTCAACTCTTTCACTTAGAGCAAAACTGTAGTGGTGCTTTGGTGGTCTATTTACTTGGGGTTTTTTTGTTTGTTTTGGGGAAGACATATATGCACGATACACATTCTACTTAACTGCTCTTTTGGAAGCATTGAATGCATGCATTATATACACACTGTATTTTACATACCTTTTGATCAAATTGGTTAGATTTCCACTGATGCTGAGATCTCTGCACTGTAACCATTGTTTCAGCTGCATCACTGAGTGATTTTCTATCAAAGCATAAGGTAATTTCCCACCATGATCACCATCTTCTGTCAGTGAAATATAATGGTACTGAGCAGCCATATTTGTAATGTTTATCAGAACATGGGGGCTACATTCTATTTTTAGGTATAAGGTAATGATTTGTGATGCCACGAGGTCCACGGCTGAACAACCCTATTCAATTCACTCAAGGCTTCATGGATGTGTTCAGCTGAATCATGAGTTCCTACTTCTTTGTATAATTCAGTGCCCTCAATAGAAACCTTAATAACTCAGTCATTATATTCCACTGCTGTTTAGTTCCTGCATTTGCCTCGTAGGAATCATGGTGGATAGACTGCACTGAATTATTGGAGATACCTTGGCCAATTCTATATCTCCATGCATATCATTCAACAATTGTTTTCTGTATTCCCACCTCCTCCTTACTTGATAGAAAGATTTTTTTGGAAATATAATTTTGCATTATTTTGGCTTGGTAGTTGTTAGCCAGGATGATTAGAATTTTATCCTTGCTAAGTTTGCAGACAATAACTGCAATTAATTTTGTTTTCTTACCAATTCAGTACAGTTACAAATGTATGGAAAGCTAAAATAAAAGCACATTCCTTTGATTTGAAACTTCAAAGCATCTCCCAATTGCTGGTCCTGTATGGAGGAAAATGTGTTGTCTATTTCAGCAGCTTTATACAATGTTTATATGCTGACTGACTTTCATGGTAAGAACATTTTTGGATGCACAGTCATATAGAAAAGAGAGAAAGAAATAACCAGCTTGATCCCCACATATTTGTACTGAATAAAAAAAATGTCAAGCACCATAACTTTATCAGTATTTAATTTATTGGACAAATGTTGAATGAGTTATCCATTGGTTTCCTTTTTGATGCTTACCATTAGTTTTAGAGCATTTCTGAAATACATGTACATGTAGCATAATTTTATCGACAGCAATTATCTAGTTCATTATCTCATAAAATATGTGTTGTGATAAAGAAAACACCTTTTTTTAAAATTTATAATCAGAAATTTTGTAATAATGACTCAATGGAAGTGTTCATCATATTAAAGACTCAGGGTTTTGGAATGTTCAGTTACAAATTTCATGCAAAATATAGTATCAAAATGACTCTTTTTTTAAGTATTGTGGTTTTTGCCAACTTTCACCTATGCAGTGTGAAGGCATATCAAGGTGAGTAATCCTACCAAATTACCTACACTGATCAAATTTGTAGTGTGGATGCATATCAAGATGAGTTATCCTACCAAATCAAAACTTGGCCACTGTACACAAATTTTCCCTCTTGAGTGACTATAGTGGTTTCCATTATCTGTTTGATTTCTTGTTTTCCACCCATGCATGTTTAAATGGAACAGCCCTGAAGCTATTTCACATCTAGTTAATCAGTTAATGCTACCTTTTGAATTATTGAAGATTAAGAATACATTTAGAATACTGACCTGATATTTTCACTGTTATTCAATCTATTTTACATGCAACAGTTTTATGAATATATTTTCAGAAATTATTGATGAGGTCACTCTCAGATGAAGAATATAAAGAATTATTTGCAGCTGTTATTCAAATTGTGGTTAGCAGAGATTCAGGTATGAATGAATTATTATTTTTCATTACTGTTCTGTTTAAATATACATGACACAGTTGGGAAGGCATTTTGAAATAAAATATATGCCAGGCTACTCTGATTACTCAACGAGTTCATATAAAAAGTTTATAAAATTCTAAATTGTATATATGGGAGACTACTCTTTGTTGAAAGTGCCTGCCCTGGATCCCAGGTATGTTTTACTGGAACTGCCCTCTTGAGCAATAAAAATTTCATTGAAACTGACAGGATGAACAGTTTCTTTTAAAAATGTGTATAACCTGTCATTAAAGAGAGAATTAGTCATTAAAAACCATAAATTTTCTTGATTATTTGAAGAACTGCCTTTTGAGAATCAATTTCTTCATATACTGTTAGCCATTTTAGTTCTCTGTTTTTGATAAAAAAAAATCACTATGCATCTAAAATAATGGATGCTGCCCTGTTCTGAAATTTATAAATTATAACAAGCAGAGATTTGGCAATTTCCCAAATAATTTGACCAATAAATGATTTATGTAAGAAATTGTGTGATGTAGTATCAGATGTAAATTTCTGTGGATAAATGTTTCTTTATTCTGCTGACATTTTGGATGACATTGATTTACAAATTTTTGTCAAGGCTCATGTCTTAGATTAATAGGCGACTTGGGACCCCGAATGGGAATGATACATGGATGTAAATTGAATTATTCCATTCACAGTGATAGAGTAATGGAGATGGAATGGTGGCATGGGGCAGATGGGTAATGAATATTGAAGAACAGCATTGTGAATAATTTTTCAGTTCAAAATTAAATTC
Source organism: Potamilus streckersoni (assembly GCA_016746295.1). NCBI lineage: Eukaryota > Metazoa > Mollusca > Bivalvia > Unionida > Unionidae > Potamilus > Potamilus streckersoni. The sequence goes on along the minus strand of JAEAOA010000748.1, from coordinate 1,468,431 downwards.
TAATAAAGAATACTTTGGACTACTACATGTCCTTAAAAAGTTTTTGAAACTTTGTATAGGCAGAAATTTAAGTTGAATGTTGATATTGCATACTACATAGAATGTGTAAATCTAGCTGCCTTAATACTTCATTATTTTCAGTTGAGGATGAAAATGAACCAGGGGAACCTGGCACTATCATAGATGGCGAGGAAACACTACAGGGACATGATAATAATGGTGTCTGTAAGGATGAGCTAAGAGCAAACATTGATAAAGAACACATTACTAATAAAGTGGAAAAAGTTATTTATGGTGATGCAGAAAATAGAATGAAAGGAATAAAAGAAGACATTGAATCAGAAGAAGAGGAAGAAGATAAAGAGAAGGAAGAAGAAAGTGATAAAGAGAACAGTCATGTAGTCATTGAAGCTATAGAAGCTGATGAAGCACAAGATCAAGTTCCTGAAAGGCAAAAATTTATTGATATCAAAAATTTTATTTAACAAATCTATTCTGCTACTTTGCATGAAGTGATGAAAATATATCCTTTCTCATTTAAAAACACATGAAGTTGTTTGTTCCAGAGGTATTTGAGCCTTTAACACAATTTTTAATGACAGGTTGCCAGTATAAATAGATCAGAATTTAGTTGTCCCCTCAAGAATGTTATATTTCAGATATTATATAATCAATGTGTACTTAACAAATGCATTTGTTAGATATGCTGAATATGATAGATTTATCCATTTCAAACAAATATGAATAAAAAGCTGGACTGGTTGGTCTTTGACATATTATAACAGTTGGAAGGATGTGTCTCCGGTGCATATAACAACTCTTTGTTTCAGAATTGATTTGTACATTATTTATATTGCTTTCTTTTGTTACTATAGCCTTGTTGTTATTAGCATGGAGATAAGAATACTACCCGTTTATCTTGACATCCATGTTCCTAATATAATATTGTCAGTACAAGGGGCTGAAGAGGCTGCCAGGATAATTGTTTGGGGAAGGAGGGGTGGAGGAGAAAAAAAATAAAAATTTAGCAGACAAGTGAAATAAGTCTGTCATCAGTTCATTTGGATTTACATTTTGAGAAAATCACTATGAAAAAGATCTGGACAAACCATCACACATAGAATATGCCTCTATGATAGAGAGAATCCATGAAATTTGTCATTTTCAGAAAAAAAGGCATACATAAAATTCTGTATGGTCTCTGGTTTCACTAACCTCTAAGCTTTCCTCAAGCTGTACATAGCCACACACAAGTTGTTGTTGTTGTTGTTGTTGTTAGGCTTAAAGCCATTTTTCAGCACATGGCAGCCAGTATTAATGGTGGAGGAAGAAACCGGGAAATCACCAGAAAGAACCACCAACCCACAAGAAGCTACTGGCAAGCTTTCTCACATATCCACATTCGCTGAATCCTAGACTCGAACCCTCGCAGACAGAGGTGAGATGGCAGTGATCCATAAAGGACAGCGCATTAGACAACTCAGCCACTTGGGGCCCCCATAGCCACAAGTAAAGTTTCATTAAAATCCATGTTGATCAGTTGCTGCTAGGTTTTGTTGGCAAGAAGTTTTCAATAGTGCAGTTTTTTAAAGTTCTAGACGATTCCTTGATCAATCAGTTGTGTGAGTGGTGTGGCATTAGATGGGAGAAAACATCTGGACATATTGGAGATCATCCATGTGTAGATGCACTGAACAATTATCCACAAGCAAGGCAATTTTTCTTCCATGTACTTTCATGTTTCTATCAAATTTCCTTATCCACCGTATAAAAATGTTGGATATCATCTAAGCTTGCATGGGAATACATAGGTAGATGGTACACATTTCTTAAAACAGCAAGGTCGCTTAGACTTGTCAGTAACAAGAAGTGTCATTTTGTCATTGCCAGTCACATTTGATCTGCTGAGTACTGAGGTGCAGTTTTTGCCTGCTTCCCACAAGTGCAGCTTTGATCTTTGATGCAGTAAGCCTTCTCTGGAGTGCACTAAAAAACAAAGCTGTTTCATCTGCATTGTGTATATCCTCAGAATTATAATTCTGCACAATACCTTTAAGTTTGACTTTCATGTATCAAGCTGTGATGTGTCTGTTGACTGGGCATCTCCACAAATCCATTGGTAACCAGTGCCATGAACTTTAAAGCAATTGAACCAACCACTTGTGGCATTGAAGTTGTCCACACCAAGTTCTTTTTTAGCAAATATTTTGACAATCATATTGCAATCTTTGGATAAAGTAGAATTTGCAGTACATGTTTCATTAAACCATTTGGCTGTGTTCTCCTCTATACATGTATCTTCAAATTTGCATTTTTCTGCTTCTTCCTATGGGGATTGCAGTGCCTTCAGTTTAGTCTTTTGTTGTTTTTTTTTTTATTCTGATATCCTGACAGTGTTGAAGTTAAGATATTTCACACATGTTTGCAAGATGCTCCACCTTCAATCTCCTTAACAACCAGATATTTAGTTTCAAGAGATTATAAAATTAATTTGTGCTTTATGCTACCATTGGTAGCAATCATAAGTTTAAATGAAGCTAATGTTTTTTCCTGCAGAAAATGAAACTTGCACAACACAATAAACTTGTCTTTAGAAAATGCAAGCATTAGTCAATTTCAAATTTGGTGTTGACTTATTTTGATGAAGGTGGCTTGTTTTGATGAATGGTGCATGTGCTTCTGAAGTTGCTGTGAAAACCAACTTCCGAGGATCAAATATATATGCCCATTTGTTAATGAATTGACAGTATTAAATCCAGGTTGTAACATCAAATAATTTTAGAATCAAATATGAGTTGGAACTGGCAGCATGTTGACATAAACATATATTTGCACAAAGAATTTGTTAAAGGTGGGACCAAAGACTTCTGTTGACATGTACAGCTTTTATTATCTTGATGTCAACATAAACTTGACAAAATAGTAGTAATAATAGACCATGGGACCCAAACTTTGTATTTTCATTGAGATAAATGGCTTGTCTCCATAAGTGATATCGATTTATGTGGGTGGGACTGTGTACAATCAGTCTTTCCAGTGGTGTTCATTGTTCAATCTTTTCGTACTCTTTTCTAGTTTTTTTGGCTCATCCAGTAATTGCTACATTTTTTCACATAGCATTGATATCCCCACTTTTCATCGGTTTTATGTTAATAAATCAATGAACACTGCAGGAACAGCCATGGCAAAATGATTTTATGTGTAGTCCTTATGAAGTGAAGTGGGGTTTTTAAAGGGATTTGAGCAATCTGGACAAAAGAGACAGCTTGTATGTGAGTAACAGCATACTTTTGATCAAGTTTATGAAGTCAATTTAGGTAAAGTTTTCTTTTCTTTTAGGAATTTACATTCATTTCAGGCTAGTGTTCTGTATAAAATATTCCTATTTTTGCCCAACCTTTTTACTACTTGGTACCCACCTATTTTTTATTAAGGTTTGTTGTAAATACTGTGCCTTGAACATTCACTGTGGATTTTGATAGCACTTATTTTCTCTCTCACAAAGTACTGAAGATATGCAGCTGCAAAATGAGATCACTCCAGTTGGAAGTGAGTTTGAGTTTGACCAGTCCATCCATGTTCCCTCATCTGAACAAGTCAAGCCTGCACACAAAAACAAGAAAAAAAGATCTAATATTAAAAAGTCAGAACTCCATCCACACCATCTTCCATTTTCAGATGCCAAGCAAAAAGGTTTTATTATCTTTTTTGTTTAAAAATTTCCCATATTCTGTATCTGAGTTGAATCTCTCTGTATGTTATCAAAGTAAGCAGATTAATATCTAGATCATCCCCTAGTACAATATATCTGAATATAGAAATACAGTCAGAATACTGAGATTTCTAAATACTGAAATTTCTTCATGAAGCATGTACACTTTGGTTTATATCTGTATAACATTATCATGAGCGTTGTTTTTGAATACAAAACTGTGTAGTGAAATCTGACAATCAAGAATACCCAAGGAACTAAAGTTTTTTTCTTCAGAGTCTGCACCATTTGCCACATGGAACCATATACTGTACAATTAATAATATTTGCAGAATTTTTGTTAGTTGCATGTACAATATGTTCTTTGCATTACATGTTAAAGTTTTCCATGACTAGTTCAGAATGTACTGTTTTGAGTCAAGAAAAAACAGCGATTGTGTGGTACCTGGTTGAGTGTGGTAACTGATGGTGCAGGCCCTCTGAAAAGGTATCCTTTATATGAACATGAACATGAAATATGTAAGTGAAAAAGGGTTCATAAATGGTTTTCTTAAGGTACAGGTGTCTCTAACAGAGACGACTAGCACATTAATTTTCACTGTATTTTAGCATCAATAAATGTTTGCAAATTCAAAAAAATTCAGCAATGATAACCATCAATTTTCTCTTAAAATTGTTACCTTTTATAAGTGAATGTTATTAATATAATGTTTGCATATATATTGTATTTCCTTGTTTTATTTAAAGTTTAATGCATGAGAAAACAATTTGAATTACAAAACTTGTTATCAAAAAACCATTGTTGCAAAAATCGTTTGAAAAATATACATGTAATGACAATAAAGTAAAAAACTGACATTGATTAGGAGGAAGTTTTTTTCATGCTTATCTCTTTTCATATTTGCTACTGATGACATCCCAGACATTATTTTTTTTACTTCCATGCTGATTGAATAATTATGATTTGATGATAAATAACCATTCAATCTTATCATTTAAGGATTAAGTGAAATGTAGAGGATTTGACACCAGCTTAATACCCAATGTAAGAGAAGTGATTTGCATGTGTGTAGTTATCAGTATTAATCTCAAGAATCTATATTTTCCTGGATTATGGTGATGATCATGGCAATAATATAATAAATATTTCTTTCTTCTCATGTTATTTTTATTCTTCTTATTATTATTAAAGCAATTATAAACTGTAAAATATAAATCAAGAATTGGCCATTTCTATTCATGTGTGTATTTTTTAAATTGTTTCAGGAGAAAACAATGAGAGCACTTCCTTGAAAGAAGAAAAGAGAAAAAAGAAACTGCTGAAAGAAAAAGTGCAAATTGGTATTTAAGGAACAAAATTGTATTATTTGCAAGTTTGTGTTTGTATTCAGATGTCAGGTCAAAATTGCATTTTAGAGATTATTGCTAGAATATAATTAATATTTGATAGGTAATATTTTACTGTATGTAAATTAACATCAAGGTAGAGAAAACAATATTGACTGTTACACTTTGTAGGTGATGCTTCTTTAATTATTGATGGTTCATTTGAATCACAGAAATCATGTATTGCAAAACCTTTTTAGCAAGTGATAAAACAACACTGGTCTCTTTTAATTGATTCTTTTATTGCAACAAACACTTCCTCAAGCTGTTGATCAAAACAAAGCCGGCATGTAATTAGGTTCTCACAGAAGTACTCAAGGGTTTCGATGTGACGTGACGATCGATTGACTCTTTTCATGTTTTCATAGAAGAGAATATGTATGTTGGGATTATAGTGTTGAGACGAAATTAAAGGATTATAATGTGAATTTTACATAGCAAGACATTTAATTGGTGTTTATTTCATTCTCTGTTACCACCTGTTAGCATTTACCAGAATTTTTCATTGATTGTTGTTTCACCAGACTGTTAATTTACAGTGTATTGACAACTATTTTTTTTTTTAAAAAAAAAACCTAACTTGATATGTGATATTTTATTAGAACTTGCAAATTTCACAATATGGATTCTATCTTTACAGGCAATAATCACCATTTTCGATGATAAAAAAGAGCTGATTTTGACTTACTTTTATTGGCCAAAAATCAAAAGTGATGTTGGTAAATAATGCAGATCTCGACATACACCACTCCCTTGATAACTCAATCATTAAGTCTGTATTAGTGAGTGAGTTAAGATCTTGTGATAAGTCTTATCAATTCCTAAATGACCAGCCAGAAGAGTTTCATGTGTTAGACTAATTATTTCCTGTCTGTAAGATTTTGGAACTACAATTTGAAAGTTCACTGACCACTCCTCAACAGCAGGTACCTCAGGAGGTCTCCTTTTTCTCATAATTCCATTTTTAATGAAATAATAGACAGGTACTTCAGTGGCTTCAGTTTCACTAATGGCTGTTTGAAACAAACAGGAGATATCAGGATCTTTTCTTCCTTTTCGACAACAAGTGATTGTCGTTTATCACCCTGATTAGAAAAACAAAAGTGCATAGTTAAAGTGGATCGCTGTGATCAATACCTTTTGATGTACCCAATGCATGTGTCAGCTACAGGAATACTTTCCTTATCAAAATCATTCTCAAGAGCTTTCTTTGCCATATCTCTGTTAACTGCACAAGGTGGGTATAAATCAGGGAATTCTTTTTCAATAGGATCAACATTCTGGTCCAAACAAGACTTGTTAGTTACAAGTGGATTAACCACAATCTTATCTCCAACTATGTCCTTGTCTACTAAAAGTTAATGAATGCACTATTCTATGTCCATGTCTACTAAAAGTTAATGAATTCACTATTCTGACTGTCACAGGTCCTGAAACTAAGTTTGACGACAAATTTACAGAATGGAGAGGAACATTAACATAGCTGCACTCTACTCCCTGAATGAGAACACTTGTTGGAAGAAGACTTCTCAAAAGAAGTCAGAGTACCTGACAATAAAGACTCAGAAAAGCTCATGTGTCCCTTAAAATTTTAATAGGGATAGGATTGGCTAAATCACCGAAGAGTGATATAGAACCTTCAAGATGAATGCTCCATAATAAAACAGACTGGAGATTAGGAGACCCAACAAATGTATTGCTTTCAATACTTGACTGTGACCATGACCTCTTAGAAATAAGAGCATTTGGAATAGGTCTATCTTGATTCTTGTGCTTATATTTCAATTTGAAGCAATCAGAAATGATGTGTCCTTTCTTCTTGCAATAGGCCCACATAGGAAGAGACAAGGATTTTTGGTCAAGCATATCAGAATCTTGATTATTAAAAGTTGTGCCACATTGAGGGTTGGATGTAATAGTATTAGGCTAAAATACCTTCTTACCAGAAGACTGCTGAGTGGAAGACTTGCCTTAAAAAGGAACTTTATGAGTTAAGAAATACTCATCAGCAGCACAAGCATTATTTTCCATGGTTTTGATCTTATGCTCATCAAGATAAATCGTAATATCACTGTGGACACAGTTCTTGAACTCTTCAACTAATATGGGTTGTCTGAGACTTTAGTAATCTTTATTAACCTTTCTAGAAGAGCACCACTGATCAAATTGTTGTGCTTTTCCCATGCAAATTCGTCTGGTTGGTTGATTTTCTAGAATTCCTGAATTTTTGCCAATAACCCTCGCGGACTCACTCATAACCCTTGAAGATGTAGTCATTAACCATGTCATAGTCATCACCCTGCTCTAGTGACAGTGAGAAATAGATATCAATAGCTTTACTAGTAAGTACACATTATAATAATTGAGTCCAATGCTCCCATGGGCATTTAAAATTTTCAGCAACTTTTTCAAAACAAGGATAATATTTGTCTACTTCTTTTTTTCAAAAAGGGGACACTAACCTAATATTCTTAGTAAGATCAAATCTTGAATTTGTATGCAAAGTGGGAATGTGCTTTCACTTGCCAGCTCCATTTCTTTTTATCTAATTTAATATTCTGTTTCAAACTTTTCTCTTTGCATTTGCATCTGTCTTTCTCACTATCTCTCTCTTCTAATTGCATTTGTATCTGTTTCTCTCTCTCCTGTCTCTCTCTCTCTGTCCTCTTTCTCAAATTGTAACTGTATTTGTTTCTCTCTCCTCTTTTTCTAATAGTATTTGTTTTTCTTTTTTCTGTAAATGCATTTGTTCTTTCTCTGTCGACAAATGCAACTGCATTTGTTTTTCTTCTTTATTTTTCTGAAGTTCCAGCTCAACTAATTCCATCTTGTATTTTCATTTTAATTCCTTTACTTTTATGTCAGAGTCTGATACAGACTTAATGATTTAAACCAAAACACTTTTATCCAAAACATTTTCTTCCAAATACTGGACCAAAATGTTTTTTTTTTTTATTTCTTGCTTTGTTAAAGAAGCTTTTGCCTCCAAAAGTTCATATATTCTGGCAAGTTCAAGCAATTCATCTTTTTTCAAACTATACAATTTCCCTTGGGTAGGATTTGAAAGAATGATCTCCACTTTTGATGACATTGTGGAAAAGCCTGTTGAATTCACTAAAGATTTCAAAGAGAATGTGAAATAATACTTGGTGTTTTAAAAATTCTTGAAAACAAGGGGAATTTAAATTTTAAATCGCAATATTCTTAAATATTTTGCCCAAAATTTATGTCCCAAGGATAAGGCCCCAATTTTTTTTTTTTGCTATGTATCTAGGTTCGTAAAGAGTGAAGCCAACAAGCTTTTTAAAATTTAACAACCTAATTTATTTCCCTAGAAAAACAAGCTAGAAATAAGAAAAAAGACTTATGGTTTATGAATCGAATCCAAAATTAATCCTAGAATTAGTAAATGTAAGTCCTATCAACATAAAGTCTTAAGTGAGTCACATTTCAATCTTGATGAAGTTCCTAGATGGAAAGTGGTGACGTCTTCAATAACCTGCTTTGTCCTGATGTGTTAAGATGTGTCAACAGTTCCTTGTTGAATCACCAAGAATAATATTTCAGTTTGGGATTCCAAATAATTTTCAATAATTATCTTTGTTCAAGAAATCTGATTAGCATTAGTAATTTCCAGGGAAAATAAATTACTTTAAAAAATGAATTAAAATAAAAATTCAACTCAAACTGGTCAGAACAAAAAAAAACACCTTTGAGCTCCATAGGTTTCAAGTAAGACTGACCAAAATAACTATAATAATGTGAGTTTTAAGCCTAACTACAGCTCAGAATGGGAACCCATATGGGGTCACATGATCACTCTCAAGCGACATAGAAACATTAAATGCTTCTATCATGGATGAATTTGATTCTGCTAAATAAATCTTACTGTAAGATTCAATAATAAAAAAATAAAAGTTGTTTACTATAAACTTGAAAGAGGAACTGAATCAAGGTCACCAAAAGATATAATGTTTCTTCTAATGCTTGATTATCAGGTCAAAATGTCGAATCCAGTGAATAATGATATCATTACAATAACATGTTATAAAATAAAAATAAAAAAATAAAAATATAAAACTAACACACAAGCAATGAAATTGCATATACATAACAAATAAACTTAATGTTTTAATGTATCACTCAATAAATTGGAATTTTGTTGAATAAAAAGTAATACACATTTTCAGAAATGCCATTATTTTACTACAATGTGAAAAAATCAGTCTCATTGTTGATCCTTCAACTAAAAGTGGTTTGTATACTGTGATCTTTATTGTATAAGTTTTAAAAAAAGTAGTGTAGAACAGAAGCTGTGAATAGAATCTCTGTAGTGTAAAAGAATACTGGTTTGATCTTGTATTGTCTTTTTTTTTGTTTCTCTATCTTCATATCTGATGCAATTTTTTATTTCATTATGTCATAATCATATTCATTAAATGGTGCCAATTAAAAAGTAAGGGTGAATTATTATACACAAAACTCATGCTATAGTATATCATTCAATAAAAATACATTGATGTTGTTGTGTATAGTATACACTTACCTCACAATGGTAAGTTATAGATTTTTCATTGGAAGTCAACTTAATTCTCGCAGAGTCTGGTTTGGTGCTGGTTCCATTGCTTAGTGATGATAGCAGAAGTGAGTGATCAAAGTTGATAACATAAATATTACTCAATATTAGACTTATTCATTATGGCAAAACTCCAGAAATTTTCAACAGCCTATGCCAAGTACCAGTTTCATTTCTTTCTTGAATTTTTCTTAGCTCATAGTTTCTCTCAAATAATAAATGTATTTTTTCTGTTTCATTTGAACTTGAACAGACATGTTGCATTTATTGGCATAATTAAATTCAGTAATAAAATTTTCATAAAGCAAACTTGTGTTCAAGGTTATTAGAATCAAACAGTTTGTTGTCACGCCAATATATTGCCACACAGGTTTTTTTGAGACTTCATTACCCTGATAATAAAAGGCACAGTATTAAAAACTTAATCACTGTTTTTTTTTAAGTTTTCTCACTTTTCAGGGTTAAATCTAGTCTTAAATGTTGTGATCCCTCTGAATACAAGGTTTTTATGTCTGTGTACACATATCAAATTGTGTATATGTTATTTGATGTGAAAAGAATTCCTTATTTTAGGTATCCTTGAGTATTCAGTCATTCTATAATTTCTTTTACAAAATTTAGCCAAGAAGCAGAAGTTTAGTGATCTAGTACATCTGCATAAACAGAAAAGGAAGAGAGATGACAAAATAAAAATAAAGAAGAAAGGCCAAAGTAGAAAGAAAATTATGCTGGAAAGAAATATTGATGGTTCAGGTAATACAATTATTTTTAAAAAAAATTGTTTTATTTCTGATTTTTTTGTCTTCAGAAGGGATTCCTTCTACAGGAACTGCATAGCAGCACTATATAGGGCAGACGGCTCCATGAGAGTACCTGTACAGACTGGGCATTTTCTGCAGTAAATGCTTAGCAGCACTTTGGGTTACTCTGCCATGTAAATGGTTTCATTTGGTATTATGGCATTAAACTGAGAATCATATGCAGTAAGTGCTTAGCAGCATTATGCAGGACATAGAACTGGACAAATTTTCTGGTGTCTAATATATGGTTTTTAAATAAGTAAAACAAAACATGCAATGCAAATTAAATATTCATAACAAAAAAGTACGATTGGTTGTGGTCTTGGCCAATGCGATCAGTTATAAGGGTGACTCTGGTTGTGAAGAAACATGACCATTTTTGACTGGCATGATGTCCAGTTCTTGAGGTTGGGATGGGGTATGGGACATTGAACTATGTACTGAATCTGATTTGTAATTCTTATATGCAAGACTGAAACCAACACTACTGTTTGTCTCCATCTCACTGCCCATTTAATATAGTTTTGAACTATAATGTGCAAGCTGGTGTTTTTAGCCTTCAAGTTATGATTGCCTTCTTTCCATAATATTTGTCTGACATGTATTCAATACAAAATATTCAGAGAAAACTACACATGTTGCTTGGTTGTCAGACTGGTCTTATCAAGTTTCTAAATTTGTAAAACAAAACAGATCTGCTTTTAAATAAATTTGTTCCATACAGAGTTACCCACTGGTAAATACCTGTAAAAGTGTGTATGTGACCCCTAATGGTAAAGAATTACAGCAGCATTAATAATATTTAGAAAGTGGATGCTAAATAATCAACTGTAGTCACAAATAACCTATAGGAAGGTCAATTTGACGGCCTATACAGGCAGGCTCACCAGAGCATTCATTATAGTAATTACATGTATGAAGTGGAAGGCAACTAATCAATTCAAATGACAGCTTACCATAAGCAAGGTTTGTTTGACTGCCTATACAGGAAGGCGCACAAAAGCATTACTTAAAGTAATTACATGTATGGAGTGGATGGCAATTAATCAATTAAAATGACAGCTTATGCATAAGGTCAATTTGTTTGACTGCCTATACAGGTAAAAACACAGAAGCCTCACTTATTATCTCACTTATTATAATGTGTACATGTTGGATGCTACTGAATAAGCCATGCATATAAAACTTACCTGTACTTATTCAACCAAGGTGAAGCTACACAGACATGACTTTTCTATATTACACACAAAAACCAGCACATAAAACATAAACTGAAGCATCATCATTTATACCTACAAAGCAAGTGCGAAAATATCTTGAATCAAGTCTGCCTGAAGGAAAGGGTCCAATGATGTTCAATACAGGTAAAAATCTGTAAAATGTCACAAATACAACTATGAATTAGATGCTAAGACAATACAAAAACTTAACTTTATGCATACTAACAAAAAATGAGTTTTCTATATCACACAACAGATGGGCACTTATGAATCTGGTTATAGCAATGTGAAGTGACAACATAGCAGCCCATGCAGGTATGTACCAAAGATATCAAAGCAACTCGTTTACACAATTCCTGTGCAGAGCTAAACCTAATGTTTTATGTGGAAATTAATGTTAGCAGATCTAATGAAAGCAATGATGCATCAAGGTATTATATCAATTAATTACTTTACATCAATTAACGACTGTACATAAAACAAATTATACATTCATCACATGTTTTATAGGAGGGCTCAATAATGGCCTGTAGAGATAAATTCAGTGAAGCTTGGAGTACTGAAGCTAAGATTGCATTGGTATAAAAAAAAACTTAACTTTATGTATCCAGTCATAGTGGAAATCATACATCTTGTAAGAGTTTTCTATAGCCCACTACAGACCACTACAGACTTACATGCATATATAAATTAAAACAATAGCCATAAATATTGTGAAGTCACACAGGCTACCTGTACAAATACCTTAATACTATTAAGTGATGGCAAAGTGGTATTGTAAAGACTGAACTTTTTAGGTAGAAAGAAAGGATGGAAATAAATATTGAGTATACTTCTCTTCTGATGTGAAGATTCCTTCAATTTGTAAGTGTAGAATGACCAAAAACTTGGTAATAGATTTGTGATGTCTTTCTTGATGAGAACAAGCCTGGCTCAAGTTGTTGTAGTAACTGGTGAATTCACAGGATTTGGCACAAATCCAGTATCAACAGGAGATCACTAAAACTGCCACCTAGGTAGGCAGATAATATCTAGCCTTTCAGCTAAATGTTTTTAGCCTGGTGGGATGGATTTGTGATGTAGTAGTAGTGGTCCTAAGGTATTATGATTTGGTTACATATTTTGAAGAAGAAATGACCATCTGTTCAGTAGGAGTAACAAAACCATGATTTTCAACACTAACATATTAGATGTCCCTTAGTGGCAACATTTTCATTTGGGACCAACTAGACCAGTTGATGAATGTATAATTTATTTATGTACAGTTTCATGGCAACCCTCCAAGTTGTTTACAGGGAGTAATGATAACAAACATGTGGTAACTGACAGATGACAGACGAAAGACCATCCCAAATACTTCTGGTCTATGAATAGCAGAGCTAATAATTTAAAGTCTTTATGTATTTGATGACCCGTTTAAAGAATTTCTTCTCCTTCTTTAGATTCTTGTTAGCTGAAAAGGTATGCAGTTTATACAGGCACCTTCATGGATCAATTTTGCCTGCATAGTACCTCAAGATACTTCCAACATGCAGTATCCATCTTGGGACTGCAGTTTTCAAGAGATGTTTCTTCACTCACCCTCAAGCCTATGCCACCCAAGAGACTCTTCATAGTGACATCTGAGAAGTAATGGATCTAACTCTTAAATACTGCAAGCATAGTGGGCATATAATCCTCGACATTCTTATTCACAGGAAACATCAACTTCACCACCTAAATTAATAAATTATGAAAAACTGTTGCTCAGGTTTCCATGATGTTATTAGATCTTACTTTATGAGTGATACTCCATCTTATATCCTTTAACTTCAGATACCTACCCAATCCAAAGTTCTATCCTTGTTGCACTACATCACCTGCCAGGTGTACAGTTCTGACATCTTTGTTCTGACATCAGGTCATCTTTGTCAGTGGAAGAATCTACTTTCAATTGCTCCCATAATCTGACAAGTTAGACACTTTTTGACAGCTTGCATCAAAGATTGCAAGTCACAAGTATCTATGGAGGTTTTTTCCTTGCAAATATCTTGTTTTCAATTTTGATACCCTTGAGTTAATTCTTAATATTGTGACCATGGGATCAAAATTGCATCTAATATCTATGACAATATTCAATAGGCAAAACACAGCTAGTATTCTCCAACCCTGAATCTCAGTGAAAAAATGTGGGATCATGTTCATAGAATGGTCCACTTAATAACATAGAAGTACAAGATATTATGACCATGGCCTTAATAGCAGCTAAGAGCTTAGAGCAGATGGAAAGAGATGCAATGCTTTCTACCTCCACCTTAATAGACCAACATGGGCAGAGCTATGGTTGCAGCCTTCATTATCAGTTCTCTTCTTTGATGATCAGGTTGACAGAATTTGTAATAATCCACAATCCCTCAGTCTCACTCTAGCAAGAGGGATTTGCAAAGCAGCCAACAAAAGGTCTAGGGATGTCCCAAGAGCACATCTCGAACTAAGTGGAAGTGTCAAAGAAAGGTTGGTCATTGTCAACTGCATTCCATGAGACCTCCCTATCTCAAATGTCATATATACAACCAACCAATCCCATCACAGATCCTGGTAAGGAGAAGACTTCAGTCCTTTTTTGTGGAATGGGGAAGATTTACCATGATGACATGGAGACCTGACTGTTTCATAGGGGCTTGGTATCCATTTTAGCACACATACTGGCCCAAATTCTTTTAGTTACAATGCAGTAGTTATCACTTGGTCATCATCTTAAGTGTACCCAATCAACTCTGTTATGCTCTTGGGTTCAGAATGGGATGCAGTGAGTTTGAATTCTTTCCATTGTGGATGCTGTGCAATCATTCTGAACATGCATGAGGTGTGAGTTCACATTCCCATTCAATAACTTACAGAAGTTTTGTGTTTTGCCTACAACAGGCTGCAAAGCAGCAGACTAATAATATTTTCTCTTATATGATACATTTGTTACACTTGAGCAGGGGCAGCTTCTTATCGATTCAAAGGAAAAAAGGTGAAAAATGAAAATCACTGGACTGATTTTTTATCCTTGGATAATAAGTTTCATTTCCTAAATCCATTTTCATAAACTTTATAGATTATTTTATCTTTGGCAGAGACACCTTCTGATTGATTCTCTTGTGCAGAGATCAAAGGTCAATGTCTCTAAAGCTAAAATTGTCATTAGGAGGTCTATGTGATTAGTCATGCACTTTCTTTCAGCCCATCTACAGATGTTTATGATGTTTTGGTTCATTAGCATTGGCTTGTCCAGTCAATCACATTGTAACAGTATTCAAGTGAATTTTTACCAGCTTAATATTTAGTTGCATTTCAGTGAAGAAGTTGATGGTCAGCACTCTGACATTGATTTTAAGCACAAAGGTCTTGACATTGTATATGTACTGGTTTGTAACCATGAAAATACAAACAAGTACATTGTAGGAATGCAATATTATTTATCAATTAACACAAGTTTTTTTATGTCTGCATAGAAACATGAAAAATATCACTTATTTTATTTTCTCTTCCAGTTTTATTAGATTTAACTTAACATATGATTGCATCTTGTGTTATGTGACAAGGGCTTGTACTCATTAACTTGTTTTTTAAAATTTGTGCCAGATTGAGTTTTACTGAGAGTCTTATTAAGCTGAAATACCTTCCAAACAGTAGACTGCTGAGTGAACGTTTTGTTTACAACAGAAAGTTTATGAGTTATATATATAATAACCTATCATGGACTGAACATATCAAACATATCAGTAAAAAAGTCAATTCAAGTATATGGCTTCTCAGTAGGATAAGACACTTTCTTCCGGAAAAGCACAGAAAACTATTTTATAACAGTTACATACAACCCTATTTAGACTACTGTAATACAGTATGGGGTAATTCAAATGATAAAAACTTAGCAAAGCTAGCACATCTCCAAAAAAAACTTTTGAGTTAATATCAATCCAGAAAGAAAGCAAGGAAAATTTAGTTGGTAAGTTAAAAATACTACCTATTAAAGACCGAATCTGTTTAAGAAAAGCCAAATTAATGTACAGGATAGCCAAAAATAATGCTCCTGAATATTTACAATCACTTTTCAAGTATAGGCTACCTGGAAATACTCCCCACCTGCGATCAATGTCTACCAAACATTATAAAATTCCCAAACCAAATAAGGAATTATTAAAAAAAAGTTTCCAATACTCTGGAACTTTGCTCTGGAATAATATTCCAGTTGAGATTAGAAATGCCCACTCTATTTCCTCTTTCCAAACCCAGTATATACAATGGCTTCAGAGATGCAGCAAAAATAATTAAATTCCTTTGAATGAGGGCCTCAAGGTAGATTAGTTTTTAACTAATTGAGTTACCCTCTTTAAATGAAGTCATAATAATAATAATAATAATAATAATAATAATAATAATAATAATAATAATAAAGCAGCAAAAGCAGCATTTTCCAAGGTTTCAATCTCATGCTTTTCATGATGATTCTTAATGTCACTAGGGACACAGTTCCTAAATTCTTTAAGTAACACAAGTTATTTTATATTTTCATAATCATACTCAACTTTTTGGGCTAAGCACCATCTCTTGAATACATGTAGTTGTTCTTTTTTTGTAGCAAAATTGACATAAGTCTGCCCAGCCTCCTTTTTATAGTTTCTGAATTTTTGCTGATAAGCCTCAGGGACTAACGCATAACCATTTAACATGCACTCCCTAGCCAAACCATAATCTGAACTCTGTTGTACTGATAAGGATGCATATATATTTTCAGGCTTTACCGAAAAGTACACATTGCAATAATTGAGACCATTGCTTCCTTGGTCATTTTAAATTTTCAGCAACTTTTTCAAAATAGATAAAATATTTGTCTACTTCCTTTTCACTAAAAGGGGAAACTAGCCTGATATTTGTTGTAATGTTAAAACTTGAATCTGTATGTGAAGTGGAATCGTGCTTGCCACTTGCTAGTTCAAATTCTTTCATTCTAAGTTGAAATAACCTTTCATCCTTCTCTGTTTGATTCCGTCTCTCTCTTCTTCTCCCTCTCCTGTCTCTCTCCTCTTTTTCAAATTGTAGTTGTTTATCTTTCTCCCTCTCTTGTCTCCCTCTCTCTTTTTCTTCCTCTCCTGTTTCTTTCTCTTTCTCCCTCTACTCAAATTGTAATTGCAATTGCTTTTCTTGATACTAAATTTCTTTCTCTTTTTCTTCTCACTGAAGCTCAAACCTCTTGAACTCTTCTTCCATTGTACATTTCATTTTTATTTCCATTGCTTTAACGTCAGCATCTGTCATAGACTTACTGACTGATGCCAAAACACTTTTATCAAAACTCATTTCCCAACCAAATATTGGATCAAAATATTTTTTTCATTTCGTTAAGGAATAATTTGCTTCAGAAAGATCGTACTTTCTGGCAAGTTCAAGCAACTCCTCTTTCTTAAGACTATCCAACTGCTGTTGCGTTGGATTAGAAAGGAAAGTTTCCACTTTTAATGACATTGTAAATGAAAGCCTGTTGTTTTCACTTAAGATTTAAAAAAAAATGTAAAATAGTACTTGGGATTTAAAAACAAGAAGAATTTAAATTTCAAAAAGAAATTTCTGAAATATTAAACCAAAATTCATAAATCCAATGACGAACTACCCAATTTTCTTTGTTACGTGACAAGGACTCATATTCAGTAACAAAGAAAGGAGTGATAGCCAACAAGCTTTGTATATTTTAACAATATTATTTTCTTGACAACAATGTAAAAAATGGAAATAGGACTTAGAGTTTGTGAATATAATAAAAAATTTGATCCTAACAATGAAAACACAGGTTTTATCACTATATAGTCTATTAGAATCCCGATTCAAGTCTCCCGACAATGTACAATATGGAAGATAATGTCAGATGTGGTCCAATGCATGAATAACAATAATTCCTCACTCAGGTCAAAGTCTTTGTTTCCAAATAAATCCAGAATAAATTTCCATGAATGTCTTTCAGAATTTTTATTTAAAAAAAGTAAACTTGTTGAGTTTCTAGGGCAATAATTTATTGAATCCAAAAATCATACAAGGAACAAACAATCTGGCAATAAATAATAAATATTACACCTTGTTTCTTCAAGGTGTTAAAATGACTCTGATCAAAACAATATTATAATTGCATATTTAAAACCCCAAAGCCTCATTTCAAGTCTCGAAAGATTGGTCATGTGGTCTCTCACTATGCTAACTTTAGTACATTGACCTTTGTAACCCCACTTAAGAACCAATCATAAACGTTGTTTACACATAGTGATCACACAAAGAAATTATGCTCCTGATACTGACCAATCATTTTAACTTCCTGTTGACACTGTTACCAGCACAAGACGAACTAAATGATATTTCTCATGCAATACTTCTTCATCTTCTTCATCTTAAAAAAACATTGTTATAAGAATATATCTCATTACTAAAAAAAAATCCAGACTGATAAAAATATTCATTGCAATAAAACACAATGAAACAAAAATGAAATAAAAAGAATTTTTAAACTTACACACAAGCAGTTTAATCACATATACATAACACTTGACACAGACAAGTTAACTGATCAAGGATCACATTTCAGATCAAAGGAAGTGACAAGGAATATTGTACTGCTAGCACAGGTATATTGTGAACATGTTTAGTGAAAACAAAAGAAAATGGTTTTGTTGCCAAATTTGGTTTGTTGGAGTTTCTCAAAAATGTCAGACATGCAGGTTTTAATGCTCACCAAGTAAAAAGAATAGACCTATTTTTCTTGGAATATGGAAAATTAGTAGAGCATCTCTCACTTATGGGAACTTTTATCAGGTTAATAAAATGTAACATAAATAGTTATGAATTGAACTATATATTATAGAAATATGAAAATTTAGACCATAGGTACTTTAAGTAGAAGTCTTTACAGAAGTGGGCAGCATAAGTATATGCCTTATGTCATCAATAGATAGCTCTTATTATCATATTGTATTCAAGAAAAAAAAACATTTATGCTTATTTGTGTTCAAGAATAGAATTTCCACATATTTTTTTATGTTTTTCCAGGTACATGGGTACAGTGTTGTAATCCAAGCTGCCAGAAATGGAGATACCTATCTTATATTCAAGATCCAACCAAAGTTCCTGAGCAATGGTTCTGCATCATGAATACCAGTAGGTTTGTTTTCTAAATTGGAGTGATTTTAGACTGAATTGCCATAGAATGAAGCTTAAAATAAAGAAATCACTAACCTTATAAAATTCTTTTTCCACCCTGAAACTGGCCAGTTCGAGTTATCATGAAAATGTTTGACATGTAAGTTAGTAAGGCTTGTTGCAAACAATGAAGTAAACACACTTTAATAGCTTTTTGCGCATTCTTTTAGCATCAGCTGTGTAATTTTAATTTATATTTCTGTAGATCATATGCTGACTTGCTAAATGTTATTACTTCAGACTGGTTAGGATAGATCTACTTTGTCTTGAGTTATGATTCTTTTCCTCCATATCTATAAGAAAATTTCATGAGGTACAGTATTAATGAATACCATTCATCAGACCTGAACCATACAATTTGTTGCTAAAATGTGCTTACATTTGTTTGTTTTAATTATTGATCAATCCAAGTTAGTATGTGGTTGTCAAAAAAACTGATTGTAAATACATATAATCTGTTTGGGGATTTACTTTGTTCATTGTCCATCACAATTTTTTTTCTCTGATTTCTATGTTAAAGGGATTGTTTTATTTTCAGTGTAAGAATATTGACATTGCAGCATATTGTTCTAAAAAGTTAACAAAACAATGTTTCATTGATTACTTTTTCTAGCTTCATTCAATTATACCTTCACTTATTTTTCATTTGGTATCATTCAGTTTCTGATACAGTTGAAACATGGAGGGTACATCAGATCCCATTCACTGTCCTACATTTTGTAATAGGTGACTAAAATTGAATCAATCTGTTTGCCATGAAAGAATGTCTTATAATTACATTTTGCTAATGAAGGTCCAGGACTATTTAAGAGAAAAAAGTTTATAGATGTTTTGTTCTCATATTTAAAAGATTCTCCTCTTATTTGCCTTTAGTACTGTTCCATTTGAGCAAAGATTGTATTCAGAGAAGGCAATTTGTAAACAATATATGCCAGGACCCTCCATTTACTCAGAGATTTCATATAAAAATTATATAAAATTCTAAATTGCAACTCTCAGTAACTACTCCAATTGATAGCATCTGCCCTGGGTCCCCAGTAAGTTTTACTGGAACAGCAATTTGACTGTTATGCCTTCTTTTTAGTTTGTTGTAATATCTTTAACTACCAGAGTTTGCATGACCAGGAAATGCCCTGTTGTTCTATAGGGGTCCTGAAACTAGAATTAGATCATCAGGTGTTTTGTCATTGAGAAGTCCACGAATTGTGAAAAAAAAATTGATATTTGCTAAAATAATCTTGACCTATTATAACTTGAATAAAATATTTAGGATTTTGGAGTTTATTCAAAAGAAACACATTTTTGCATTTGAAAAGCAAATGTAGATTGTGTTTGTATTAGCAATGCTTTGCTTGGATGAATATGTCCTGGTACAGTTTAAGCACTAACACCTGTTAAAACAAGACAACTGGGAACTGTGCCATGATTTTGTCATTTGAAATCTTCATGTTTGTTTTCTTTAGTATTTTTTTTCCTGAAAAGAACAAGAAAATAAAGCTAATAGAATTCTTCATGAATCAAATAAACTTGAGAAATGTGCACTGTTTACATTATGAAGTAGAGCCCACTTTTAGGCTAAATGAAGTGTTTCAATAAGAGGAAAGAAGTATGTATCACATGTGAAAAAATTATTGCTATCATAAACATGGGAGAGAGTGCATAAAACTTTCACCTCAAAGGTGAGAAACATTGATGAAATATCCAAAGCAACATAGTGTGATAATTACATCTTTCTTGAAAAAGACTGATGAAAATGTAATGGAGAAACAGAGTTATCAGTACCTCCTCTGCCCTTGCAACTATGTGCTAACATTTAAGTCTGCAACTTCTTGCAGCATTGGAAACCTCATAACAGAGGATGATGTTCTAAAATTTTAAATATTATGAATTTTAAACCTAATCACAGATCACCATTCTTATTAAATTTCATACATTTGTTGGATTTCATTTAGTTAGAGTTCACATTATTTTAAAGTGCAAACAGTATCCATCAGAGTACTTTATTTGTGTCTCTTTTTTTCTACTGACTTTTTATGGTTGAAAAATGCAGAAACTTATGAGCTGAAGGCAAGGAAGGTTGGACTTTACCCAATATCTAACACTTCTTTTAGGGAAGGGATAATTTTTAGAATATTGAGGAGATTTGATGAAGTAAACAAACTAGGAGATAAAAGAATAATTTACATGCATTTAGTTGATTTTAGTGCATGTTTTAGTCAGTGCTGAGAAGTTTCCTTGGATGCATGAATTTCTGATGATTTAATTGTAGCTAAGGTCATTTTTGAGATCTGCTAATATTACATATTTTAGGAGAAATTCCTGGTGGTGGAAGGGTTGGCATGGAATAGAGGTTAACAGACTGATCCAAACTGATAAAGTTCATCAATGAATTAGCCATGTTCTCTGAACATCACTTTCCCAAAAAGATTGAAATTTCCCAGTTATATGATTAACCAATCAACATGTGCAAAAGTAGCACTTGAGCCAATCAAACAAGAGTAGTAGTGAACATGAGTATAAACATGATGTAACATTGTTTTAAGGAGTTTTAATAGTGAATTAAACAAACTCATGCAAATGGTTGTTTCTCTAGATGTTGACTAAGATGCTTTTTAAAGGCTTTGCTTGAGTCAGCTAATCTTGTTTGTATTGGGTGGTATGGAATTCCATACTTTGATTCCATAAAAAGCAAAACTCTTCATATAAATCTCAGAATTTGGTTTAGGTAAATATAAAATGTTGGCTGAGATGGAACTTAATTCATACATATGTACATTTTCAACATGTTTAAAGTTACATTTAAGATAACCAGGAGCCAATCCATGTAAGGATTTATAGACTGGAGACAATAAAAATCTCTTAGTTTACACATCTATGTACATACAAAAATGTTGACTTTTGCTAGCCACAAAAAATTTAAACCTTCAAAACCTAATTTAGTGTGAAAAGCATTTAATTTAAACTTCTTTTCAGATGAGAATTTCAACAGCTGTGACAAAAAAGAAGAAGAGTATAATGAATCTGATCATATATTCACCAAATTCACAGAAGGATCGATTGTTTGGGTCAAGATGTCTGGATATCCTTGGTAAGACACTTGCATTATTGAAATTCATTTTGTATGTCCCACCACAACATTAGTAGGGCATATAGTTTTACCCTTCTCTGTCCATTAAATTGTCCATCATGCCTTCATGAAATTTTGCATTAGCTCATTAACTCTCGCTGCCATGTTTACACATCGCCCTACTTCTGCGCGCAGTAGCGTCTTTGTCATTTATGATCCAAGATAATGGGTGGTATTAAAGAAAAGTAGATAGATATAGCTATACAGCCATACCAGATAATATAGACTTTCTACTCACATTACAAATTGCAGTGAGAAAAGCATAATTTTGGAGACCCATTTTATTTAGATAAAAAGTTACTGGTTTTCAAAACCAGCATTTATTTAAAAATTTTCGACCTCTTGGTCTGAGATCCAGACCAGTTCCAACTGCACACTTACAGGTAGAAAGTAGGATAAATTTGAGATTTGGAGTAAAAAGTGGCCATGTAATGAAAATGACAGGTCAGATAAGCAAAAGAAACAAGTACAATTTTATCTTTCAGCGCATGTTCGAGCAGATTAGCAAATCCAAAATATCTTCGATACAACTAATCATCCAGCTAAATGAAAATCTCTAGGAACCAGATGTACTTGTAGGTATTCAAATGTTACCCCAAAAATGCATTTCCTACCACCATTTGGGTATTTGTATTCAGTGGACATGATTTCTGTGATCTGGTTTTATCTCAGTTCCAGATTGAGCAACTTAAAACCCCAGGATTTGTTTTTGCAAATTTAGCAATTTGTCCAACAAAATGCAGCTTTTACAGTTTCACTGGTATGGTATTGTAGACCTTGGAAGGTTGTGATATATAACCTGATCAATATTTATTGGATTTATCACAGATATATCACTTAGCACACCCAACCTTTCTGCTTCTGTTATGAATTTGACTACCAGGCAGACATGCCAACTGGTACGGTAATGAAAGTGGCACTGTTAGTCATTTAAAGTGGGAGACTGGGATTGTAAGTGGGATTATATTAAACTACACACTTGCCTCCAACAATTATAGCCTATTAATGACATCATTTTGTTAAAATTTTTCTTTTTCAGATAACAATAATCATATTGTGTGTGTGTGTGTGTTTATAAGTTTAAACTATAATCTTTAGCTGAAAATGGTGATTATATTACATTGACCCAGCCATTTTATCATTAGTTATATGAGTTGAATTCTTGAATTGCTTTTCAGCAGCATTTTTCCCAATATGAAATATTCCAAAGTCAGAATCACAAAGTGCATGTTGGTAACCGTTTTTGCTTTTCATTATATGCATTCATTGCATTGTCTATGCAGAATTAAATTTACAAATATTTTTTCTTTCCATCTGATTGATAGAGCTGTGAACGGGTACCCAAGTACTTGCTCTTTGATAATAACCTGGATCAAATGATTTTTGGACTTGATTACAAGTATATTTTAAAATGTTTTCTTTTTCTAGATTTTTCTATCTATTGGTCAATCCAGTGCTGCTTATTTATTTTTCCAAAATGCAGCTCTGACAACTTGTACACTTTTACCACTGAAAAAAAAATACACTTTTGCATACTGTTCATGCCAGCATCAACCTACAATAAAGAAGTTCAAATCTGTATACATGTAATACAATTTTCCTTTGATTGTCAGGTGCCTAATGGTTTTTTTATCATGTACTTGGTAGATTTTTATTAAAAATTTCCACAGTCATACTGGTTGGAGAGAATTATTATCAAAATTTACCTTTTAAGCATTTTTTCAGCATCTTTACAAATATTTCTCTCAAAATATGAAAGAAGATATTTTACTTTTACAAAGGATGTCCTGTTACTACCTGTTAATTTGGATTGACTTGGAATGTATGAAAAAGAACTAAGATATTTCATTCATTTTGTTTATACAAAGTTTATCCTGTTAGTGTTACTTCCTACCTGGAAATATGATAAAAAAGCTGAGATATTTGGATTTGTCAATATGACAATTACCTTTTTACTTCCTGTCGACTTGGAATGATTCGAAAAGTTCTTTGATAAGTGCTTTGCAAGAATTTCATGGCTGTTGGGTTTTCGACACACAATCAGGAGACTCCTAATTAAATCAAAACAGATGGCATGTCTGACCAGGTCATGTTGACATATTCATGACATTTCACAATGTCTAAATGTTATTGACTGAGCTTCAGTAAATGTCAACTGTATCTGTCTTACCAATAGAAATGTTTGATTTTAGTTACATACATATCTTGTCTCAAAGCAAGAACATATTGTTTACAGTAGTTAAGGCATTTACCTGTAGAGTGTATGACTAATGACTAATTTGTCTAATATGTGTATATCCTCTTTGTTCTGGTCGGATGCTTGATTCCCAAATTGGATCTAATGGGTTTTTTAAAAAAAAAAAAACAACAAAAAACATTTTATTTAATGGCATTTATTGTTTTCCCTTCTTTTCTTTTATACATTTAATTTGTTGGTCTGGAGCTTAATATTAGGTTTTTTATGTATATTTTGTCTTCCTTTTGTTTATTATTTTTGTGTGGCTTTTGTGTGTTTTCTTTTACTGCAAAGGAGAATTGCATAGGTGTCAAGTAGTACAGTTTACCCGTAATTTGTACATTGTTTTTCTCCGTTTTCATCAGTGTATTACCATACAGCCGTTTTGTGTTGGTTTTATTGTAAATAATGCCTTTTTTTAAAAACAAAATTTTATTTTGTATCAATCTGGAACTCTGAGCATAATTTTTTCTTTAGAATGTGAATTCAACCAATCCTTTTCCTTTGATAATAAAACAAGTCATTGGTCATAGTTCAATTCCTGTGTGTGAAGATCTTGTTGTTTATTACGCTGAAATTTGACGCTCATTAAGATTTCTTATATTGACCAACTACCTGTGTAGTATGTTTTATTATTTTATACATTATTTTTTTATTTATACTTTTTAATATCAAATGCACACAGTTGACATCAATTTTCATACTTTGCATGGCGTGGCAGTCATGGTGGTGTAACCATAATTTGTCCAACTTTTCTGTGTAGAGATAAAGTTGATTTATTAAAAATTTAACAATATACTAATTAAAAATAAATAGTCTGCTGAATTTAGCACCTGGATTTTATCATGCTGTCATATTTTTTAATTAAGTTTACATAATGCAAACACGAAGATGCTTTGCCAGCATGATGTAAGTAGTACAGATAATGCGTGACATCATTCTCATAGCTCAAAAATATGTAACACTGCCAATTTATATCAAGTTTCGACCAAAATATGCATACCTTATTATCTGAAGGAACACTACAGAATGAGAGCTCCTTTTCGATGATGAAGAAAATACATACAGAATGTAGGAAGTCTCTGAATTCAGACACAGTAGCATCATTTTTACAATGTAAAATAAACAATGACACCTGTTGCAGAGAGAAAGTTGAAAGGTGAATGTGTTGCATATAATACAAAACACAAGTAAACAGAATGAAATAAAGTTTCATAAATGTAAATAATTATGTAAATATGTGTAATAATACTTTGTGTTTAGCATTTGTTTTAAAACTGTTGATTTTATATAATGTATGAATGTTTTTAATATGGCTTTTTTTTGGTCTTTGTTAGGTTTTAATTGTTTTGGCATACAGGTTTTCATCTCAAGGGTTTGACACCTATGGAATTGTTGATACCACTTTCCAGCAGAAGGCACTGTGGCAGGAACAGTATTAAGATTTTGTGGAAACTTTTTTGGATATAACCACAGTATCATGAACAAACACCATTAAATTTAAAATGAATATTTATTTGAGGAGCTTCTTTCTTGAAGATCAAAAGTAAACAACAGTGTCCTGATTTTCACATCATTTTTTGGTGTGGTCATTCAGCAGTGGAGCTGGTAGGATAAAGCAATTCCAAGTTGGCTGCTTCTGACAAAAGGGAGTGACCTTCCTACAAGTTGTACAATATCATCGAGCTGTTTACTAAATATAATGAATTCTCAGTTTAATTATGTTTTGGTTTTAAAATCATAAATACTTATATCCATCAAAGATATACATTACATTTCTCTGCAATAATAAATCTATGCTTCATAAGAAATGAAGACTGGCATAATTTTCATGTAAGTTTTATATCAGATGATTCATATAAAAATAATACTTTGCAAAGTATAGAAAAACTGATTTTTTTTTATTTGCAGGTGGCCTGCTATGGTTGAGATAGATCCAGATGCAGAATGTTTCTTCAATGTTGAATCTGTTAACAGTATGGTACCAGTAAGTAATGTCAGTAGCATATTATACAAAAAGTATAGAGACAAAGAAATACATTAAAGCAATCTGTAGACACTGTCCATCTATTTTTTTTATTACCCTAAACTAACTTTACACTAGAATAAATTTGACCAGATAAAAACCTTGCAATTCTTTGAAGATAAGACTTATTAAGATTGACATCAGATGAGGTAGTTGTACTGTTGGCAACAATTCCTTATTGAAACACAATTTGTTATGTTCTGTTAGAACACCAGAATAAATTTCCACTGAGAATTTTTCTCCCAGAAATTTTATAAATATGAAGAACTTGTGTAGTTTTCTAGAGATTGAATTATTAAATTTCAACTAAGCAGATGAATTTCAAAACAAGCTGGCATCAACAATCAAGAACACCTTGAGTTCTGAGGTGTAAGAACATGACTCTCGATTTTACTAAGAAACAAGTATTAAACCCATTGCAACTAAAAACATCATTTCAACACTAGTAATGGGTCACATGATCACTTAAAAAAATGCTTGTTTACAACTCAACTAACACGTGGACCGAAAATTACGTTGGTAATAGCCAATTGTATTCAACCAATGCTTAACAAGATTTATGCACCAAAGTAAGCTAAAAAAAATGATAATCTAATACCTATTATTTTCTATTTAGACTGAATGTTTTCAAAAATAATAAATCCTGTGAAAATAATCATTACAATAAAATGCAATGAAACAAAAATAATAAAAAAATGAATTTTAAACTAACACACAAGTAACCAAATTACATATTCATAACATAGATTACATTTAGTGATTTCAAATATTATATAAATAGGCATATTCTATGTATTTGGCAAATATGTAGAATGAAAACTGCACAAAAAGCTTTTGAAATCCTAATTTTTTTAGCAAATAGACAAGGTGGTATTGTGTAGCTTGCATATTGGACACATATACCAAACTGATAACATACCTTCAGAATGGTTTTCTTTGACCATAGTGTATGTCATGCAAGTGTTCACTGACAGTGGAGCTCATTTTAGTGTATCAACTTCATCTAGAGAGAAAATATTTTTGTCAACTGTTACTTATATGTGTTTAAATTGCTTGTGTGTAAGGTTTAAATTTCTTTTTTTCATTTTTGTTTTATTGTATTTAATTGAAGTGAATATTTTTCTTAGATTCAGGATTCTATTTAAATAGTGAGATATATTTTTATCACAAAGTTTGTTTACTTAAGACGAAGAAGTGTTACATGAGAATTATCATTGTCAGTATTACCCTGGTAAAAGTGTCAACAGGAAATTAAAATGATTGGTCAGTATCATGGGCATACTTTCTTTGCATAATCACTGTTTGTAAACAGCCTTTTTGTGATTGGTTTTCAAGTGGAGTGACATTGGCCTATGTGTGAAAATTAGCATAGTAAGTGACCACATGACCAATCTTGCAAGACTTCAGATGAAGCATTGGGGTTCTAAATATGCAATCCTAATATTTTTTCTGGGAGAGTCATTCTAAACCTTGAAGGAACAAGGTGTATTAATTTGTTACTAGAATTGTTTATTCTTCATCTGATTTTTGAATTTAATAATTTATTCCCCTGGGCAATCAGCAAGTTGACTTTTCTATAACAAAAATTCTGAAAGATATTCTTGGAAGTTTATTCTGGAATTATTTGGAAACAAAGACTGTGATTCAAGTGATGAATTATTGTTATTCATATATTGAACTACATCTGACGTCATCGCCTTCCATATTTGTACGTCGCCAGGACTCGAACCTGGATTTTTATAGGACTATTTAGTGATAGGACTTGTGTTTTCATTCTTAAGATCACGTTTGGATTATATTCACAAATTATAAGTCATATTTACTAATTTTTATTTTATTGTCTAGGGAAATAATTTGTTTTGTCAAAATATACAAAGCTTGTTGGCTTTCACTCTTTTCTTTGTTACTGAGTATGAGCCCTTGTCACATAACACAACTCAGGAAGCTTCATGGTGATACACAGTCAGAAATAAGTTTTGGACTTAGAAGAATGCAGTTTTTTTACCCTATATTTACAGTTTTTAGTTGATGCTATATTTACAGTTTTATATTTGTAATATTTCTCTTTATTTATTTTATATACCTTTTAAAGAATTCAGCACATATACCTTTTATCTTTTATCTTGTAGGACTTCATATTTATATTTATTTGGAAGGATTTATGTTACTAAAGTTATTTTCAAATTTATTTGTTATTTTTGCAATTTTTAAAACTAACTTTTAATTGCAGCTATGTAGCCAATATTGCACTTACATGCTATTAAACCACATGCATACATTGTTGTTGTTTTGGTGCTTAACTCCATTTTTCAGCACATGATTGGCTATACATGGCAACCAGTATTAATGGTGGAGGAAGAAACCGAGAAATCCATGGAAAGAACCACTGACCAACGAGAAGCTACTGGCAAGCTTTCTCACATATATACATACATCACTCCCTCGATAACTCGCGGACATTGGGGTCCAAAAACATCGACCGCGATATAAGCAAGGGCGCGAGTTATCGAGGGACCTATAACAAACAACAAATATAACAATGGGATCAACGCATAGGAAAAAGGGGTGTGTGGCTTGGCATGTTGAATACTCTATTAATAATCGCACTAAGATTAACAGTGGATAAATATCTTTTCATATCTGTGTACTTTGTTTAGTTTTTCCTCACAGAGTAACATTAATTTCAGGATAACTTACAGTATATTGAGGAAATCATCTAAACATTATTCCTCCTGGTTTCCGTTTGCTTAGCACATGTACTAAACACATTGTGTATTACATCACTTATTTTTGTGGTGAAAGGTATACATTCTAATTTTATTGTTTGATCCAAAGTAGACGGTTTTTTTTTTCAAATACAAAAGATCAACACATTTCGAAAAAACAATGTCGATCGAACGATGTGTAGATTTTTATTGCGGTAGAAGTAAAATGGAAGAAAAAAATTCACAAGGTTTAACCATTACCAACATGAATTTAATGGGTCTAAAAGTTTAAAACGACATGAATTAGAACACAATAACACTTGCAGTTTGTGACACGTTTGAGAAATATCACTTCACATTTTGAAAAAATGCAAATTTTACAATATGGATTCTATCTTTACAGGCAATACCATATTTTCCGCCCTATAAGTCGCTCCTGTGTATAAGTCGCTCCTGCGTATAAGTCGCTCCTCCGCACTTACCATAATCACGTCTTTGATATCACGTGCCATTGCATGCGCCTTGGTAATTTCCAACTTTGTGTAAGAAATATTATACAATTGTTTAAGAGTTATATAACAGTCAGTATTACAATAGACTTTGACTTTGCCTTGAGTCGTATTTGAATTGTCGAAAGTGCATGACCTGCAGCACGCTGTTCCACAATCCATTTTCGTAGATTCTCCTCGAA
Organism: Potamilus streckersoni; assembly: GCA_016746295.1. Lineage (NCBI taxonomy): Eukaryota > Metazoa > Mollusca > Bivalvia > Unionida > Unionidae > Potamilus > Potamilus streckersoni. Next base: position 1,438,746 of record JAEAOA010000748.1, on the reverse strand, counting down.
AACTGGCCAACTTGTTTTGCCACTACGATTTCCCTTCTTGTTTTTTTTTTGTTGACCTTAACTCGTCTTCTTTTTTATGCCAGTTACGCACAATCTTCTCGCTTATGTTGAGTTTTCTTTCTGCTGCACGATTTCCGTTTTCTTTCGCAAATGCTACGATGTTTAACTTAAATTCTGCATCCTATTTTTCTAGTTGTTGGTGCCATGATAAATGGCACAAATTTAATTTAAAACAAAACTTATTGACTTACGCTAATATAACAATTTTAAATCATACAACATTATTGTGAAACTATATTTTATTAATGCTCCATTGTATGAAAGGTACGTATTTATATATCGGTCATTTCCACAACTTAAGTGAACTTCAAAGGCACTTTATACGCTACAGTGATTTTAATACATTAACCAAGACATTGCGAATTCACCTAACAATTGAAACTGTTCACCAGCCTTCAAGTTATTTTTTTTTTGTTAATTACCGGTACTTTGAAGTTCTCTCCATGAAGCCAGTCTTGGCTTAATCCAGAGTTTAAAACTAGAGCAATCATCAGAGGAAATATTTATGCTATGTTTTTTTTATAACCAGCCATTGTGAAACCAACCGAAAAAATGATTGTGTGTTTTTATAAACTACTATTAAAGTAAATTATGAAGCGCTATTAGAGGTCTCGGAAACGCTTTACAGTGACATAATTCGTTGTTTAAAATAACAAAATAATCCCAGTTCTGCATTCTGTATTTATTTGAGTACATCAAAAGAATATGACGCAATAGCTGGGCAGCAAGTTCAAAGGACTTTGACTAGCAGCTTGGGTGGGAAAATGATTCTAGAGACAAAAAGATTCTAAGATGTACATGCTGAATAATAAAGGAAAGGAAATACAGGGGCAATCGTCATTTCAATATTTTTTTATATTTATTAATAACAACAAATTTTAACACATATATAACTAAATATTATTTGTCTATTTAATTTGATAATCTTATAGTCTTAATACTTATGTGTACCGTATGTAAGTTTCCAGCAATTGGCTTGCCCGTATACCGGCAGATGCATTTCACTAAAGCACAGCATCACTGTGCATCAGTCACAGTCATTAAAAAAATTTATTTATTGTATAAGTCGCTCCTGCATATAAGTTGCACACGTCATTTTTAGGAAGACAAAAAAAGGAAAAAAGTAGCGACTTATACCCTGGAGAATACTGTAATCACCATTTTCAATGATAAAAACGAACTATGTATCAAGGTTAAATTTACCAATTTACAATTTCTTATCACGACTTTTTTCATGTTTAACACATTTTAAAATATATTTTCCTTGAAAAAAAATCAAGAGCCATGCCGGACACCGCCTTATAAGCGGGTTCGCTAGTTATCCGGGCGCGAGTTATCGAGGGAGTGGTGTACATACATACATACATACATACATACATACATACATACATACATACATACATACATACATACATACATACATACATACATACATACATACATACATACATACATACATACATACATACATACATACACACACACACACACACACACACACACACACACACACATACATACATACATACATACATACAATACGAAAATTTATGTTCACTTAATGACAAACTGTATAACTGGACAAATGTGTCATTTCACATGAAACTCACGACTTATTTGCCAAACATGCTGATACAGTTGTGATCTGCAATACACAAATTTCTAATTTTGAATTCATGATTGATGTTGGGGGGGTGCATCATCATCATTATCAAATACTACTGAGAAACACTTGATCCTTCAAAATAATAGGTTGATTTGGGAAAGTGTTTAGAGCTTTTAATGCTGTGAACAAGGTATCAACAAATAATTAACAGTATTTTTGTAGTATTTGTTTCCAATAGAATGAACAGTGGTTGCCTTGAAACACTTGTTGGAAAACAGGACTGGTCTAATTTGTATGGGAAGTAACTGCATTTTAGTTGGAACAGTTGGAAGTTTTGATTTGGGGAAAAAAGGAACATCTCAGAAATGTCTGAATTGGATATTTGGTATTATTGAGGTATATCTCCTTTAGAAATAAAATATAAATAACGTAAATAAAAACATAAGGTCTGTTGGAATTATTTGAGAAATATTATTTATTATGAGCAAGAGAAAATATAAATACAGTAAAACCTGTTACAAGCAGCCTCTGTTATAAGCGACCACCTGTCGTTTCCGACTAAAGTCATAATTTGCAAATTGATTTTATTATATGAATGTTCTGTTATGAGTGACCGCCTGCTGAACATGACCAGCAACCACAATATCTTGGAAAAATATGCATTTCAACACTGCTATGAACAACCAAATTGCAAAAAACAAGGCTAAATTCCACCAACCTGTATTTGAATTTAATCTCTGTAACAATGACCGCTTATACCGTTCTAAAAATAATTAAAAATATAAAGAGGCTGGCTAATGATATCTTAATATTTGTTGGTATGCTTATAGTGTTTAAAAGTTTCTTTTGTAAACCTGACTAAAGTACATGTAGATTATTCCTGCACTTAGTCTGGTTCCTGTCCTTGTCATAGCTATAGTCCGATGCTACATCCCTGTTGGTTTGTACCCCTCTAATGATTTCAATAACTAAAACGTTTAACGTGATACAAAGTTCACATAACAAAGTCAACTGAATCATTGATTTATAATTTCGAACCAGACTGTGACCAGAATGGCACTAATACTGGTATCCCCTTGCACCTTTCATGCTTAACAGACCTTCCATACTAACACGACGCCATCTTCCGTACACTATGGTGTAGTTAATTTCCATCCACCAGCATAAAGACGTAGTTCATCCTATTCAGTAACTGCCAGATAATTCCGTAAATTACCATAACATTGAGTTTGGAATTATATTCCTTTGAACACATGAACATATTAATGAAACTAATTGTTAATTTCAATTGAAAGGCAATTTTTTTCTCATTCTTTTACTTTGCTTGATTCGAAACTGTAAATATTGGAAGCAGACAACATATGTATGTACATCTTTAGTCGCGCATACACCCCATTGCTGAAAATGGACTTGTCCTGGAAATGGGTCTTAGGCATGTCCTTCTATAATATTGACAACTTCCGTTAAACAAGAAATGCTCAGACTATGACGGTGTTAAGGCCATTTCTACTCACAGTCTGATTAGGAAAGAGAAATCAATGAATGAATTGACTAAGTTTTTTTGCATGTTTTATCAAATTAAAGGTTTTCATTATTGAAATCGGCAGGGGGTACAAACCATCGGGTTAGTAGGCTCGGACTATAGTGACCATATGTATGGATATAACCCAATATTCCTATGAACAACCTTATCACAAGAACATAGACATTGCTGCCCTATATGTAATAATTTGTAACAATGACCACTTGATTAGTAATGATTGTTCAGATCAAAAACATTAAAAAAAGGATTCTGGCTAGTGGTGATTGATGCTACAGTCCTTAAATCAGGCTAATGTACATGTCACAAATTGCTATTGTAGTGCCAAAATTGACATAGTGGTCACATGTTTCATTTGTCTTTAGAATTAATCAGTATTGCTTGGGGATGAATAAGGTTTGTCTGTTAAACCAGCAAGAGAGAATCATTTGAGGTATTTGATTGATAGTCTTAAAGACTTGTGATGTTTGATATTTTTTCCCCTGATGTTACAATGATTAATTACATCCTAGTGACCAAGCTGTCATCTATTCAAGTTGGTTCGACCAGGTTTTACACTTTGTGTATAGAGTTAATCCCTGCATGTCTTATTTGAATTAAGCCGTTCAATTTTTTTATTTCATCAATTCTTAGATATGCAAAAAACATGTATAGATTTTTCATATTTTCCCAAAGCGCAGTCAAAACCATATTTACAGATGATATCACAACTGAGCACTAATAAGGTAATACCTGGAACCTTAAAAACAATGGCCAAACCTTTAACTCAAAAGTGACAAATTTTAACACTGGAGAAAATAATTATTGAAACTGAAAGAAGTGAAAAAGAGCAGACCACTTTCAAAATAGTGGTTAAATGTTGATAAAACAAATTTAATGTTATAAATAAAAAGGAGTAAATCAGAAACAATTTCATAATCTAATACATGTACATATGATCTTCAATTGTAAGTGTGTTATCATGTTTAATGATGTAAGTATTTCTATAATGTTATATAATTTTGTTTTCAAATGAATGCATGCAATATTTAGCAAGAATTATTAAATAAAGAATAGAATATATTATTTTTCATTAAATTGTTCTGAAATTGGACCTTGGAAATTGGTCATTTTCTATAAACCTGTTATGAGAGACTACCTGTCTTGTTAGACCATTTTTTGTTGGCAGGAAGGGCTGTCTCTCATAATAGGTTTTACTGTACAATGAATATTAACATTGAAATAGCCACACATTTTATTGTGCTGTAAAGACCAGGTCAGTTTTATTTCATTGTATCAGTCAGTTGTTAACATCTTACATTACCCTATATATGCAATTCCTGTGAATTAAAGTGGGTAATAACAAAAGAATATGGACCCAAAGTGGCCAAATGGTCTAAAGTGCTAACCATTAGGGATCACTGCCATCTTATCTCTCTCTGCGTGGGTTCGAGTCTCAGGCTCTAGCAATGTGGGTATGTGAGAAAGTTTGCCGGTAGCTTCTTGTGGGTTGTTGGTTTTTCCAGGGTTCTTCCTCCACCATTTATAATGGCCACCATGTACAGCCTATCTTGTGCTGAAAAATGGCATTAAATTCTATGACAGCAACAACAACAATTTAAAAGAACACATTAATGAACTAATTTTAATTCATTACAGTGTGTCAGTTATGTAAGCTACATACAAGCACCCTTCACCCATAAGTATAAAACCCCTCAATCTTTTTAATATTAGGAATACATTACCTGTTGTTATTATATATTTGCAGTCTCTTTTCCTAGCATTGGTCCTCATCCATGAATCCCTCTTTTATTAGCATTTGGAGGCCTTGCACAAAAATGTGGTCCCAGTCTGATACCTTTGTCACAATCTTCTTTCATTGCAAATATCATTTTTATTTTCCTTGGAATCCTTGTGGTATTACATTTGTTTATTTGTTTTTTGGGGCTTAAAGTTTTCACTGTTTCTTGTGTCTTTCAGCATATTTTCAATCAAACATATCCATTTCTGTGATGCATCTGACATTTCTCCCACTCCTTGTATTTTTTACATTTATCTGTATTTGTTTTGTTTATTTTGAGTGTTTGGTGCACCTGCTTGCTATGCAGTGTTTACATAATTTGATTCCCTCATTGCAACATTATTAGGGTTGGTAATATGCCCAACAAATTTGTTCAGGTTGTTTTTCTTTGTTATGATATTTTTTCTTTCAGATTTTTTCCATATTGAATTGGCAAATGCTGCCATAAGTAGACTGCTTGGAACACTCATCCTACCTACTTTTATACATGCCAACCATTACGCTTTTGGTGTAATCATTATGCTTTTTTCAACAAATTACATTTTATGCTTGACTATAGGGATTACACATTTTGGGGGCATTAGAAAATAAAATAAAAAATAAAGCAATAAAATGTTGCTTTTGTCATTTTTATTATCATCTCTTTAATTTCAATCAAAAATTTGAGAATATTTGTAAAAAGATGACTACTGTGTAAGAATAGCATAAGAGTACTTCCAATAGTTGCTTTTTATAGCATATGTATATGACCCATTTCGAAGAAAACAGATTCATTACATTGGTAAGCTAGTTAAGTAGTGGACCTGTCTATACTTTTAAACAACATGCCACTATATGTTATGCAAATGCCTTATGATGTGAGTTGTGAACGAGAAAATGTTAGAGCAGATGGATTTTTTCAAACTTCAAAACATGTCAGATCCAAAAAAGACAAATCAACACCACTTTACAAACCTTAAAATAAGAATATGAGAATAATGTACTACAGCACTCCAAGCACCTGTCTAGGCTCATTGTACAATTCTGGTTGATGATCATTCAGTGAAAGTTACACAGGTAGATTAGTTAAAGGTATGCTGAAGATAAATAATTTTTCAGTTATATTTTGTGTTTGTAATCTGATTCTAATCCATATGGACCTTGCTCTTTGTGACAAGAATTTTGAAAAGCTGCTGAACCACGTTAGTAGCAAAATATAAAAATGGTAACCTTTTTCATGTGTGCTGTAATTCTGGCATGTAATATATAGATTTCACTATTTCACTCAAATTATTTTTTTGCGAATTATAATGGCAATATTTAGGCTTATACCTAGGGGGTGTGTGGCATGTATGCAGCTATCCAGGGCTTGTCTAATGGGTGAAATAAACTCCCTAATTGATAATAATTCATTTATCTTTTTATCAGTGAAGCATTTCAGATCTTTTATTCATGATTAAAACATTTCTAACATGTTTTTACCTTATTGTGCCTCACATATTTGGAATAGATTACTATCTGTTTAATCACGACAAAACAAATTGGTGCTCAATATGTTTTAATGTCAGATTTATTTTTCTGTGATCAATCAACTTCATGCACAGACAATTGACTGAAAGATTTTTTCTCATGAAATATCAATGGTATCAAAAACTGACCCTAGAATTCCTCATAAGCATGCTCATAAATTAGCATCTCTGACCATGCAGGTACATGATTGGGTTATATGGTAATATTTGTCCTCTTGATGTCAGTACTGATTTGTGATCTGATTAAACCTTGAGGAGAAGATTGAAGAATTGCATACTGCCTTCTTTCTCAGCAAATCAATTTGTTTGCGTAAAAATCTGTAAAAATCGACACTATGGTCAGACAGGTTCATCAAATGCTGTTATTTGTAAATAGATGACTAGTACATGGACAGGTAAAACAATTTAAAATGACTGTAGTACATGATTGAGTACCATATTGCCTTTTATGGTACCCCATGTAGTGCAGTTACCCTTTACTAACCCCATGACAGATATACAATTAGCCATGGCATCTCCCATCTACAGTTTCAATCATGTTTTTTTTATTCTTCCTTGCAGTCCCACTACCATGTAGTCTTTCTGGACAACCGCGTATCAAGAGCTTGGATAAAAGCAAGATACATTAAAGCTTTCACTGGGAAGGATGATGTTGAGGTATCTATTTAGACTGCTTTATTCTTTTTTTGCACAGTTATGTGTTTTATGAGCCATCTTTTTATACACCTGCATTTATGAGACAGGAGTATATAGGAATTATTGTATCAATCATTCTGTACATCTATCACTCATTTTTGGCAGGACAACTAGTTTCACAGTTTTTGTCCTTTTCAACATTCAGCTGAATGTAGTGCATGATAAATTTTTGTTAGCACAGTTTTATATCCCTCCAATATGGACAAACTGCTCACCACTCCATGAGTTAACATTATTATCCATCCACTGAACCATAAATATTTCAAATACAATATTAAAAAGCCACCAGGGATTCATTGATGCAGTTTTACAGCTGTTCATAATCTTATCAAAATTGTCAAATTAAGTATTAACCCTTCCTGAGTAAATTTTTAAAAAAACTAGGTCCTTTACCTAAACTTGATATTTTCTTTTTGCCCCATAAACTCAATCTGAACCCAAAAGGAAAAAAAAAATTAATCTTTTCCATCCAAATACCAAATAGACAAATAGAAAAAAATTATCATTACCTCACCATAGCATCACTAAAGGCTGCATAATAACCAGACATTATCAGTTTTAAACTTTTGCTTTGTACTAGCTAGTACCGCAAGGCCTTGTGAAATCCTTGAATATCTTTATGATTTAAAACAATCCATTCAGAAAGTTGATATTTTATGGTGTATTAATGTATTTTTTTACAATCTAATTTTCTATTTTTGATAAAAATATTATGTTCATTCTTTTTCACAGTTGTGGACTTGTTTTCATTCTTCTGTCTTTTAGGAAGGGCTGGATTAAGGTGATGGTGTAGTTTACGTTCTTAACATTATTGTGAAACATAATTCATTTATATTTTATATAATGGTGTGTGATAATTATAATAAAAATGTAAATTCTATTGCTTTTAAAATTTGCTTCAAAACATATCCCAGTCTCCATTCCATAACCCAATACCATTCAGCAGTTTATTATAAGAACTGGAATTCCCATAAATTAGCCAATGCAATTGCTTATGTAATTGTGCTAGAGGGTATTGAAATTGCTACTACATGGCCAGTACATGCCATTAGTTGCTGCCGTTCTTTGAACTTATGAAGTGTTATAACTCCTTCAGTAAAGTGGATAATTTGATTTTTTTTTTCCATTGGAGTACTGACTTTGGGGAGGATATGTGTCCATCTGATAACATTGGCACCAGTAAATTATAAGTGAAGAACAGTTCAATAGTAATTTGGTGAGCAAGACTCTCTTTTGAGCGTGGAAGCTGTGCTGAAAGTTACCTCATGCTTGTAAATTCATGGATGGAACATTACTACCCAAACCCACTTAATGAAATGGTAACTTTACATAACTGAGCCTGGTGAATGGTATCAGGCCCATTTTGGCCTCTTGTTATAATAATTAAGGTTGAAATTGATAGAAAAGTCCTTTTCAGCCTTGTTCCCAGGCTCCTTAATTGTAGTAATGGTAATCACAACAGCAAATAAATGGCAGTTTAAATGGGATTTTGCCCACAAAAAAAAAATTCTCTACTTGTGAAACAGTGAAAGAAGTAAAAAGTCAAATTCTAGCCCAGAGGCATCATCAGATATTTTTCACTTGTTCAGTTGATAGCATACATATATAGAGAGGAATAAAGATAATTATTAATTTTAAAAGAAAGTACCTTTCATTTTTATTTTTTTCTAAATTTAGTATATTTGCCAATATTTCTTTTTTGCAGGTAGTACAGAAAACAGTGTACGAGAAGGATATAGCTGCTGCAAAGGAAAATGCCTTAAAAGCTTCAGAGTTAGACTTAAAGGTTGCATCAGTTGATTGCTCTGTTTGGAAATTTTTTTATGTGATAGCAACAAAACTTTCCAATATTTAAACCTGTGTCAAAAAAATTGAGAAATAATTGACCTTTTGAACAGTATCTTGTAATAGCTGTATAGAAAAAAGTAGATTTTTCACTTTTGTTTAATATATTAATATATTTGTTTCAAATTATACTTTTATATATGTAAAATATTTGTTACAGTGACAAATTAACAAAATTTCGCATACAGAAACCACTAGATGTTCTGATTAATGGCACACATAAATTTGAATTGTGTAAAAATTAAACTGTGAGACTAGTCTGGGTTGTATTTATGCAAATTTGATGAGCAGTAGATAATGTTAAGAGATTAAAACATGACAGATTTTTTGCTTTATGTGTGAAGTTTGTGTTTTCAAATACACCACTCACTCCACAACTCGCACCCTGATAACTTGCAAACCTGCTTATAACATGGTGTTAGGCATGGATCCCATTGGTAACTGAAACTATGATATATTGCTTGTTTTATCTTTGAAAATGGTAAATAGAACCTGGAAATTTTAATAAACATTATGAAATTATCAACTCTTAAGAAGTGATATAATTTGTTACATTTTCTTTATAAAAAAAACATTCTTAATACACCATAATTAATGATTTTCAAGGAAATTTCGATCAATGAAAATATCACACCTAGTGAAGGCAGTACAGTACGTTAATAAATAAAAACCAATTAAATAATTTTTTATCAAGTGAAATTTGTGTTTTAGTTCTATATTTTAGTTCCTTTTAAGTGTAATCATCATAAATGCAATGTGTCCTCTTGTACTTAAACATAAATTCTGTCAATCCACTATAACATCCATGTCCACAAGCGTTTCTCTGAGAACCTAATTAAGTGTCAACCGTGTTTTGATACCTGACAACTGGAAGTATTTGTTGTCTTATTGCACATAATTAAATTCTGACTTCCTTTGTATTATCATGTTAATTACATCTTTTGAATCAAAAAAAGGTGGTGGAATAAAAGAAAAGTTAAAAGTTGTGCAAATATACCTGCTTAAGATTTAGCAACCCTGGTCATATGTCATGTAAACTCATTTCATTTGATCAATCGAACACTGTTAAATGTTATTATGTGCGTAGTATAATTAAACTGCTTCAAATTAACCTACTCAATCATAACTGTGATCAAAGGCAGCACGGCAACCAAGCAAAATGAATACTTTGTAAAATAGAGCTTTGTTTCACAAATAAGGACCTTTGTGGAGGAAATGAGTTTCAAAAAATTTTTGAATTGGCATTTGGGTGACAAAAAGTTTCACTATTACTTGCAGTGAAATCACGGGATCAATATTGTACTTATTGAACAATACAAAAATTGAGTTTTTTGACATAGTCGATTGTTTCACGAAATAAATGTCATTAGTTGTTTTTTAAAAGGAGTTGTTTTGTAGTGTTAGTCTGGTTTCTTATTTGATAGACTACCTGCTACACTATTACCTACCACTCCGGGAACCAAACAAATCAACAGAACAAAAAGCAGTGAGATAGTACACAAATGTTTTTGCATACACATTGGTTGTTGAAACCAGATGGAATATTGATTATTGTTTATTTTTAAATTAAATGTAGAAAATTAACGTGATAATTAATTAATGCAGAATAATGAAGAACTTAATTAGAAAAGCACTTTACTGACAGATTTTCTCGACATGATTATAAAACAATTCAATCATTAAATAGTCCAGTTTTTACCCTGACCCCCAGCAGTTTTCCCAGTGTCTAGCAGATTTTTTGGAAGGCCTTTATAGTGTGGTCAATGCTTTTGGATCCTGTTATGCACATGTTATTGAGGGAGAGGTTTGTACTTGCAATTTCTTGTGGACTGCAGCATTTTCTAGGGGCCTTTGGCCACCAACCTCTTATGGCAAAATCTATGGTACATTTTTTTTTGTTTCAGGAGGGCTTGCCTCTTATTTAAGCATTTTCATATGAATTTATAACTTGCTTATTCCATCACCATATTTATGAATGGTTGCATTAATTTTTTTGCAGAGTTCGATAAATTATTTCACAAGTTACCCTCTTTTGTTAAGTTGTAATTAAACTTGGTAAATAGGACAAAACCTGAAGCCTGAAAAATCACAAATAAAAACACTTTGCTTTTGTAATTTTTGTTGGAGCTATTCCACATTTTGTTATGTAGTAACTCTAATAACATGATTTCATTTTGGTCTGTTTCAAGTCAACCTTTTTATTTGGTATCATTAGCATTGTGATTATTTCATTTTCTTGAACATTATTTACTTTGATTGGCCTAACCAGTACTGATATCAGTTGTTGAGGCAGTGCTCCAAATGTAATTGTCATTAATTCAATTCAGCCATTTGTATGCTTTTAGAATTGCATACTGCTTGCATTTGTATCAGTCATCTTTATCAAGTTTAGTGACTGAAATAGTTGAACAGGTTGTAATTCTTATGATTTGCTTGCATAGTAGTTCTAAATGCAGAGTAATCCTGATCAATGAGAAGTTTGCTGCATAGACAAAAGATGATAATTAAACTTTCGATTACTTAGTAGACTTGTCGAACCGTTGAGACACATAGCAAAAACTTGCAAATAATATAGATGGATATTTTTATGTACCATTTATGATGCTTTCCTCTTTCCTGATGTTTAGGAATACCGTCAAATGTTATTTCCCATAAAAAAGGTGCATGGTGCAGTCTAGTGAAAATGTTGGACTAAAATAGAGGAAACTCGGCAAGTAGTATCAGCTTTGTTTTCTTTCTTCAATATGCACATGTTTTGTGATTGTTGTTTATCTTAACAGGTAGCCTAGTATTATTGTATGTGTATTTGGTTGCTTATACTTGGATCGTTCATGTGGATTTGCACCCTGAAAATGTTTACTGTCCAATAACAAAATATGGTATCATTAATTATTTAAATAACTCATAAAACTGTCAAATGGCAATCCCTTTTTTATGTTATTGAAATGCAGCATTTCACTAAATAAATCCATGGACAAAGTTATAAAAGATGGACTAAAATCTGATAGATTCCTAAATAAATCCTGAATCCCAATATTTGCTCACCTGTCCAAAATGCTAAGACTTTCACATTTTCTGTCAGCACAGGTTTTTTTTTTAATAACAACCACTAAGCTAGTTTCTGTAATACTTTGTGGAAATGTTCTTCGTGACAAGATATGTACCGATACTGCAATTCAGTTGGCTCCCATAATAATTATGTGGTTTCCTTTTCAGCAGAAGTTGAAAATGTCTTTTACTAATCTGAAATTGCTGAGTTAGTTTTTATCAAATGTAGTAAAAATGTTTCTTAAGGCATGCATTATTTAAATTATGTCTTGGGTGACTCCCTTAGCAATAGTGTGGTATCCTTAGCAACAATATGAAAACCATATTTTCCATTTATTCTCAAAAATGGCTCACCCAATTTTAATTAAAGTTTGTAAGAATGGTTCTTGGAATATACTTTATAAAAACTATGTTCAGGGTGGCACGAGTTGCATTGGTATGGCTTCTTTGTTATCCAGACGGATAACATAATTTTGACTTCTCTTTGATGACAACCAATTTTTATCAGATTAGTTAATAATGTTTCTTAGGGCATACTTTATCAAAATTGTGTTAATGGGTTTCTCCGCTTAGCAGTAGTGTGGCCTCTGTAGCATCCCTATTGAAAATCAACTCCACCAAAAATAGTAGAGCCAATTTTGCTCAAACCTGATAGGAATGTTTCAAAATTATGTCCAGGGTTGATCTCTCAGCAGTAATTTGGAGAGTCTGTTTTATTTTGGACTTTTCTAGAATGGTTGAAGCCATTTTGATCAAAGTAGTAAGGCAAGATTATATTTGGGATGGCTCCGGCAGTGATGTAGCTTCAAAAGCAACCATGTGAAATACATGTATCTATTTTTCACTTCCCCATAGTGACTGAGCTATTTTGTGGTAGGAACATTTCTTGGATACGTGCATATCAAGATCATTTCTAGGGTGACTGTCCAATCAGTGGTGTGGTTTCCTTTCCAACCATGTGGAAAACCTATTATGAAGCAGCTCTAGAATAGTTCAGCAAATTGTGATCAAGACCTGGTTTATGGGAAATGCTCTATTAGAATTGGCTTTGGCATTGCTTCCCTGATAAATTATAAATCCATTAACAACCATATATGGAAAACATATTTTTAACCTCACCAGAATTTCTGAACTATATTTGATCAGCTTGGCAAAACTGTTTCTTAGGATATGCCTTGTCAAACTTTTGTGCAGGGTGATGTCCCTAGCAACAATATGGTTTTCATAATAACCATGTGGAAAAACCATTTTGAGCTTCTTTATAATGCCTGAGCCAGTTTTAATGAACTTGTTTGGATCAATTCATATGACATATCCTACTAGATTTAGTTACGGGTAGTTCCATTGGAATGTTGTGGCTTTCTATAGCAACTAGGTGGAAAACCCCATTTTCAGCATCCTATTTGGAATGGCTGAGTCAATTTTTAATCAGACTTGGTAGGAAAGTTTGATAGAATATTTTCTGCCAGAAATTTGTTCATTATTGTTCCTATGACATGTGTGGCTTGAATCAAATAGCAGCCAGTGAAGAAAAAGCTCCTGATTTCTGCATCAGAAAAGCTGTCAGAGCTATTTTCAATCAGGAACTACTTCTTATCTTAAGATGTGCTTTTTCAAAATTTGTCTGGACTGGAACCCATTACAGTGGTGTGACATCTAGAGCAGCCAGGTAAAATAGCATTATGGGAAAAAGCTTGAAATGTATTTAAGATCTAATAAGCAACAATTTGGTATATGTTCTGGTAGAGATAAAATAAAAACATTCATTTTATTTTCCAGGACAGAATAAGACAGTTTGGATTTGCAGGGAGATTTAGAGGAAAGTGGGGATCCTATTCTTTTGGAGAAGATTCACAAGAATCTGGAGGTAAATAAAATCATTTACATCAGATTCCTGTGATTTAACTTAATTCTATATGCATCATTATTGTTTTGTTTTCTTTTATCTTGTGAAAAATTCTATTTTAATCTGTAATTAAATTGGTACACTTGGGATAAACTGCATTGTCTCTATGCAATTATTATTGTTTATTCACTCTTTAAATTTGTGACTTGTATCAAGCAAAATTAATATCCAGGCAAATTGGTACCGAAGAGAAATCAGTGAATTCACATTATGTTATGTAAATTGCTTCATAAAGGATGAATTAGATGGCAAAAGAATTTTTTTCTGCATGATATTGCATATTTGTTTTCTTAATATCTTAACTGTCAAGCACCATATTTAAAGCTAAGTGACCAGTATTTTTTTAGTTATACCCATTACAAACATGTATCAGTGAAGCTCCGTATTAGGTTGTTTTTGATTGATTTGGGGGGAAACTGTCTTTTGGAGCTTTTAAACCAGTTTTATAGCAAGGCTTGAATTTAGCACTCACATACAGGCAGAATGCAAGTTTATTTTATTCAATAAATTTGAGATTTTAAGCCCCATATCCTTTTGCATTTATCTCATCTTAAAATATATTACAAATATACATTTCAAGGACCAGTTCTGTAAATAATAGGTACCATTATCAGTATCAATAAGTTTACATTTTTGGAGAAAGGGAAGAAGGACAGAAGGTTCTTTTGGGGCAAAATATTTTAATTGGTTCAGGTATAAAAATTATGATTGGATGCAAATGTTAATAAATCATATTTCTGTTATTTCCAACTAATTTAAAAATAACCTACAGTGGATTTTATTTAGGACTCATTTCAGTTAGTTGAAGAGTGAAGTTAGCAGAGGAATGCAGAATTTGGTTAAACTGTGAGATAAATTACTTTAATGAAAATAATATGTCTAATAAACATTAAACTGAATGTAATTAGTCAGATTCATTTTATTAAAGAACCTGTACCCCAAGTTCACCCAGCTTTGGAATTCCTTGGGTGCCATTGCTATTCAAAGAACTGAAATTGCAGTCCAGTTTGAAAAGTGTGACCACTAGAGTTGTGTGTTGATTTTCTTGATAAGGAAGAAAGCATCAGAGTGAATATATGAATATAGTATGAATAATCCAAATGATTCTAAACTCATCAACAATGTCAATATGGACTGTAAACTATGCAGAATATTCTTGAAAATTTCTCCTCCATTTTTTCGGTCATTGTGCCAAAAACATTGCAACAGCATTGATTGATATGGCAACAATATGTGCCCCCCAATCACCCTTACAAAGATATTTTATGTTGTTGGACTACCATCATCTAATGCACCATCAGATATTAATTAATGCCATTTTTTAAAAACTGATGGAAATGAATGATCAGCATAGACACTAATATAAGTAATGATTCTACATCGTACATGATGTTCAACTATATGCTGACTCAATTCATTGTTATATTTTCAACTAACAAGTCTATACTGGATGTGTTGTTGGAATTTCTTCATTTCAGTTGAACTTCCAAGTGTTAGCAAATTCAAGCATCCATTGTTCTTTCAGAACAAAAGAATATACATATATTTTTTTTTTACTGGTGGAATTGATTGATAATTTTTTTTGGCAAGTTTATAAAAAAAAGTTCAAAAATGAGCTTTAAAAAATGAGGATGTGAATTTTTTTTTCATATTTTAACACCAGTTTTAGTTAGCTTTTTATGCTTGTTGAAAAGCCTCAGCTTTGACCAAATGGGCCTCTCCTTTCTTTCAGCTTTAAGAGGCGAAAGTACCCAAATGTATTAAAATTCTAGATGCAGCCCTGTTTAAGTAGACTATGATCTGTACATAAGCATAAAGTAGTTTTAATTTTAACGGTAGCAATCAAAGGTTATGCACCATAGAGTCTTTCCATTAAAATGTTTGTTTTGATCACTTTTGCAGTTTCATATTGGTAGTTGAAGATGATGCATGCTTCATGTATAATATGTTAACTGAAGTTTATAACAGTGCTACTTTGGATTTGTGCATGCAACAATGTTTCAAAGAGTCTAAAATATTACTCATGGGGATTGATAATGCTCATATAACTAGTTCTGTGCATCTGATGTGGACATTCACTGCAAGTATTTTGTTTTTGTTTGTGCCGCACAAATACTGTTGATCCTATGCTCAGATGTACTTTTAAAGATTTTTTTTTCTTCATTTCATTATTTTCAGGCAAAGGACAGTTCTGTGCAGTTACGTTTATGCTATGAGCATGATGAAAATAAGTCAGATTAAGATTTTCAGTTGCTTTTCTGTAACATAGCATAGCAGTAATGATTATTAACAAATATTATTTACGCAACAATGTTTGCACAATATGTATAGGTGTTAGCATAATGGTTTATATTTTATCGATATGACTATTTCCAGTAAATTTTTCATAATGAAAACTGAACTATCCCTAATCCCCACTCATTTGGCTGACTCAAACTTTTTTTTTGATGGAAGGGGCACATGGTAAAACCTTGATGCAACCCTATAATGTTTTGTTTAATTCATATTTCATTAAATAACTTGATCAGTTTGAATGCATTTCCAGTATAAAGCAGAAAATTATTATCACACCAGTGTGACAGGTAGCAAAGTCATCAGAACTTGACTCAATATTCATATAAGAATTTAAACTTTAAAAAATCCAGAATGAAGTATATATGATCAGTTTGTTATTATGAAGTGATATCATGCATGTCAGAACAAACCTAGCTTCTCCTGATGAGGTAAACATCCTATTGATAAAACCTGATAGATGAAGTTAATGAGAAAAATAGTTCTACTTTTCCTAGATCATATACTATTGGTAAGCAGGTTCAAACAATTCCAAGTAAAAGTTGAATTTTGTGAGTAGATTTTTTTATTGTAATGGAAGTAGGAAATGTTAAATATTTAGGCCATATCTTGGTGACATGTACAATAGTTTATGTTCAAACTTCAACTTTAATTATTACCATTTATCAGAAAACCAAAAAGCATGAAATAAACCAGATCCTAAGGGAAATGCTGCATTAATGATGAAGATGATAGTGGTGGTTAATTGGTTGATCTAATTTCTCCACATATACGGATAAAGTGTCAGCAAGTATTTCAACTTGAATTCATGCTTTTTTTGTCTTAAAGTTCTACAAAGGCTTTCATATTTCAACAGCTTTTCAAACTCATTATTCTCTAAACATAATGAAGAACCATAAACTGATAACCTTTATTCATTTTACTGCATGAAATGAAATTGTTTACAATGGTTGCCTATTAAGTTTTAAAGAATGTATTGTGGTGATGATTGTAAGTTTCCCACCTGTAAACTATTGTGGAATTTTAAATTTGTATTTTTGACTCTTCTACATTTATGTTACAGTTTGCAAGACACACATTTGCAAACAGGGATCTGCATTATTTCAAACTGAAAAACAACAGAATGTTGATCTTTTTATATGTCTGCTGCTAGAAAGACTTGTATTTTTTTTATGAGTGTATACAATCTATTCCTTACTGTAGGACAAACCTAGTTAACATTCTTGTTCAGTGATTTGATTTTACCAAGAAAATACTTTGTTTTCATTTCTTTGAACTAGCATTAAATTCTGAAACAAGCATAATGATGCAATTTGAAAAGATGACATAATATCAAGGTCAGTTTCTTTTTTTCATCAAGATAAATTTATCTTTGAAAACTTCATTTGGTAAAGTTTTTGAAAACCCAATTGAACAGGAAGACAAACATATTTTAAATATTAGCAAAGGAAGAAGCCTTATATAAAGCCATTATCTAAACTTTTGACTTAAGGTAATGTAGATCGGTACTATTGGTAACTAGGAAGTGTTCAGAGTTGATAAAAGAATTTAAAATTTTGTACATTTTTTTATTATAGAAAACACTTTGTATCAAGTGATCTATGAATATCATATGCAGACTGATGGTAGGCATTGCAAAAATTTAAATAGTCCTTTGGCCTAAAGTTTGTCATATAGTTTAGTTTTGAGGGATGAAATTTTTCTTAAACTTAAGATGCGTTACTTTAGATAAAAATAAAAGGCAGTATTTGTGTTTGTAACTATTTAAGTTTAGCTTGCCTTGCAATGGAAAGTAAACATTTGGGATAACTGTTTATAAAACTTGAGGAATGATGAGCAATTTGCACATAAATATTTCCCTACCTCTCCACATCCCACCAATCCCACTTGATAGAGTTGAATTTATAGTAATAAGAAGAAAAGGTACATAACTCTTTTGTGTTTGTACAAAAATTTGTCAGGATGCATATATGATAATTATGAACACAGTATATGCAAAGTTTCACATCAGTCCACTAAATTCTGCAAGAGCAGTGACAGTCACAAATTGTGTAATCTTTAAGTCAGAAAGGGCAGTAACTCTTGCAGATATCATAGGAGCATGACGACTTTTCAATATCTGTTTCTTTAGGGACTAATTGTGCAAATGAGTGACAGACAAAAGGACAAGCAGTTGAACATGGGGATTATTATATACCCCTAGCTTTAATAAAATACAAAGAACATTTATTTATGTCCAAATACAACAAGTCATATTTCTTGCAGGTTCTCAGATGGTTAGCAAGCAAGTCAAAGCAAAACTGAGGAAAATCCACAAAAACAGCAGCATTGAATCAGACTCTGAGAGTGAAATGTCCCTGGAAATGATTGATGAACCTATAATGAGTGATTTGCTGAATAACACAGACTCCATTCTGGAGGATATGGAACTGGTTCTTGAATCTTTAGAAAGTGAATCTCTCGATGAAGGTATGTATGATTTTTTGCATTATGCACCTGTAATGAATTGGTACCATCATTCATGGTCATGTAAATATACCTGTACTTGTCCAGTGCCCCACCACTTTCCCATGTTGTAGATGAATTCATGGTAAAATGAAACAAACTTGGCACATTGTACTTTACAGCTCAAATTATGATCCCGTCATTAACAGTGGAAGTTCAGTAGTTGTTCCTAATTAATCTGACCTCAGTGTATTGTTAAAATGAATAATAATATGGTGAATTGTCAAATCTTAAATGTTCAACAAATTTAAGGCATTTTGCATGGTTGTATATTGTTATTGTCATTGTTGTGGGTCTTAATGCCATTTTTCAGTACACAATAGGCTATACATGGCGGCAAGTATTAATAGTGGAGGAAGAAACCTGGAAATCTGCGGAAAAAAGCACCAACCCACAAAAAGCTACTGGCAGGCTTTCTCACATATCCACATTCATTGAATCTTAGACTCGAACCCACGCAGACAGCGGTGAGATAGGAGTGATCCATAACAGAAAGTGCTTTAGACCACTCGGCCACACAAGGCCCCCATGGTTGTATGCACATGTGTCCCATTATTTGTTTGTTTTTGTAATGAAAAATATAAGAATACTATTTTTTTGTGATAAATGTAGAACATTTTACAACAAAATTGTATTCATACAAGCAGGGTGTAGAGTCTGGACCACTGCCACCTCTCTCCCCCCCCAATTTTAGCACTGACAAGTTCTCAGTAATATATTGTACTAATGCAGCTTCAAATATCAACTCACAGTATTAAAGAGAGGTAATTTAAACTTGAGGTGTGTATTATAGAACACCATGCCTCTATTTTCCTTTTTGGAATATATTTATCTTGTGATGAATGAGGCAACAAATAATAATGGGGTTGGAAAATAACAATCTAGCCACAGAAATTAAATAGCCAGTCCCTTGCAATACACCACAATATAACAACAATATAACACTTATAGTTAAAATTGAACAAGTGTGTGTGTATATATATATATATATATATATATATATATATATATATATATATATATATATATATATATATATATACATACAAACAGCCTCAAGACTGGGTCATTACATAGTAAATGCTGAATTTACTCTTTCTTGTTTTTTTTTTTCAAACAGAAGTGGTTGTCAACTGGAATTTAATTGTCTAAACCTTAAAGGATTCCTTTTCATGTTTAAACAGGAAAGATGAATTTACTCTGTTCAAAAGAAGATCAATTCAGTGTGCCTCTTGTCAAGTCAGTGCATAAGTTCATTCAGATTTCTTAATAATGCAAAAGTGTAAACAGATTGCAAAAGAAGTCCATCAGCCTTCTCTAAATGTACTGAATATACAAAGACTTTTATTTTTAAACCAAAATTGACATCATCTTCTAATTCTAACAATTTTTATCAGTGTTTACAAACATCACTGCACTGATTTTGGCAGAACATCTGTTGAAGGTAAGTCTTTATTATGGAGAGACCATTTAAGTTTCTAAATGGTGTGTGTGTAAATCTTAAAAACTTGTTTTATTCTGATTTGTGGTATAAAAAAGGACAAGATGCAATTCCTTGCTTTTCTTGAAACAAACTTATTTTTGATGAATGAAAGTATAAAAAATGCCAGTTGGAAATAATAATTTACCCAAAAAAAACTAAATGTATCGTCCAATAAAGTACAAATGTATTCAGAATTGAACTAATTCATAGTTGTGTACATGTACATTCAATCTTGTAACTTGACCATTACTGCTCAAGGACTAAAGACTAAAGATATCAATGAGTACCTGGTACCAGGTTACTCACCCATTGATAATAACCTGGCTAATAAAATGGGCAACCTTGTACCAGGTAAAATGTTTAAAGAAAACAAAAACAACATATTTCCAAGTTTAGATCAAAGACATCAGGAGTGAGCGAAACACAAAAAAACAATCACAGTTTGAGGCTCATATTGTGTGACTATTGGCTGCTGCACATTTATTCATCATTAGACTTTCTAATTTCCTTATTTTTTATTTATAGTAACTTTACATGAAAAAGTTTTAAAAAACCCCACAGATTTATAGAACTTGAAACCATGTGTCGCAAATTCATTCTATTTTGATACATACATAGCAGACCAGTCTAAATGTTAAAAAAAATGGTGCCAGATATTAAGAACAACAGGCTTTGTCGATGTGACTCATAGATGCTATATGACCCAAAAATGTTAGTTATTTCATTAAACTTAAAAACATGTTACATCTGGAAAAGGACAAATCATTAATACTTTACAAGTTTTGAAAGAAGAATTTGACAGTAATGTAGTAAAGCGTTTATCATTTGTCGAATTCATGACCATTCACAAAAGTTAGACATGTAGACTACTTAAAGTGAGTGTTATGCATAAATGTTTTATAAATTTATTCTCATACTAACTTCTGATCTACATGGATTTAGTCAATTTGTGTCAATAATTGTAACTGCAGATCCTGGTAAGTAGCAAAAATAAATGAATGTTTTTTCATAGTTTTCTGTAATTGTAATCTATTTATGCTCAGATTTAGCATTTTCAACATATTTTAGTAATATCTATGCTTTTACCTATCTTTCAATTCTCATGTATGAACCTACAATAAACCAGTTGAGGTTCTTATTGAATACAATTTCCCTTTGATTAGATACCTGGGTAACCATTCATTAGGATCAACATGTACCTGGTAGAAGTTTCCTAAAATTTTGACATCTCTACTAAACACATAGTTTGCATTTAAGTGTAAATTCTGTGTTTTCTTTTTTATTATTTGTGTTTTTAAACAAGCTACTGCTATCAGGAATTTTATTGTCCACACTTCAGAGGATTACTTTTCATGTTTAAAAAGTAGGATAAATTTACACTGTTGAAGATAAACTCAGCAAGGTGGGCTTCTTTTATGTTTTCTTAATGTACAAAATGTACAAGACTTCTCAAATTAATTTTTGTTGTATGTGTGTGTGTGTGTGTGTATATATATATATATATATATATATATATATATATATATATATATATATATATATATATATATATGTTACTGTATTTGTATGGGAAAATATGAATGAGTTTTTCGGATGGTTATACTGCACGACCTTGGTAGTGCAGTATATCCTTCTGACAAAACATGTTGATATTTTCCCATAAAAATACAGTAACCTTTTTATTATATGCTCATTTCTTATTCTTCCCAATGCTTATATAAACAAAAATACACTGAAAGAAACAAAGTAACTAAATGTACGCCATATTCCGAACTAAATACATAAGCGTTGATGGATCATTTTACAACATTATTAATGAGCGCATAACTCCGCCCAAATAAATATGAAGTTGGTCGCGCGCTAGACGTAAGTTTCGAAAGAAAATGGCGCTTGTCCTACTTAAAAGTGAAATTTGGAGTAATATTGTTAATGAATACGCTTTGCAACAACTTTTCTATTTCATCTGGAATGAATACCTTTTGGTATTTTTGTTTATTCAACACAATCTTTGGTTTTGGTCTGGATTTATCTACATGAAGTGACTTGCATCGGTTTCCAGCAGCGTCTGCCAATTTAATGTTTTGAATTGTATTGACATCGGCATACATGTTTCTTTTCTGTCATTGAATAATTCAGATCACAATTTGGGAAAATTATGAAGCCTTTCCATTGCAATTATCAAAAAGATGCTGAGGAATTTAATGTTTATTTCATTTTGAGTGCAGTAAGGAGGATGTAACTACACTTGGAACATACTCAAAATTACAGTACAATTTCAATGTGTAATCAATCTTGAGAACCCATGACATGGCTCATCTAATTCAGATTTACAGACCTACGAATATTTATTTTTTTAGAAAATTCAGGATATAAAATTGTAAGTATATTTTTTGCCATTTTTATTAACAGCTAAAGAAGACAGTTTATGTGTATAACTTTCGTTTTATTGTGAGGAACTTGTATCAAGTCTACAAAACATTTGCTGGTATGTGGCCGTCCATGAAATATATGCTTTAGTTCATTCATAAAAAATAGTTTACGTTAGAAAATCGTTCCTTTGCATGTGGGATATAGTATGAAGGTGTTCAATATCGGTGAATATTGCACGATTCTGACAAGGTAAAGTTAAGGGAGAAAAAATGATGAACATATAATTAATATATGATCGCAAAAATGATCACTGATTGGTGACATTGCATTTGATTGCTAATGATTCATGACATCTTGGTCTTTTCGTGGGTGGCTTTCATTTATTGGCTATTCAAATGTCAATTAGTCATGCCAGTCAGCTGCACCACAGTGGAAATGCCTTAAATGTGGTAGCCAAGGCATGGTTGTGATATTAAATTATTGTATTGATCCATTGTTGTGGGAAAGTGGAGGGGATTAACTCCCCCACCATGATGTGTGGGGTTCCAAATATACATGTGAGCTGTACTGTATCTTCCAGTGATGACCAAAATATATTGCTAAGTTTTGTAATTGAGTATTAACAACTGCTTTTTTGTATCCACCTGTAAGAGAAAAAGGACACAAACTTTTATAAAACTCATGAGAGCACACACACATTTGGCAATATGTGCATTTTTGGATGCTTATTTAAATTTGCATTAAATTTCACAGCAGACAAGAAAAACTGCGAGACAAAACTGCATGAGTAGTTTAAAATCAAAAGTTTAGGAAAAATCAACCAGGTACCTGTACCAGGTACCTGATCATAAGAAAATTATATTAAATGTGAACCTGAACAGCTTTGTTGTAAGTTCATAATTGCCAACTCCATAGAGGTATATGAGTAATTATTATTAATATAAATGGCAATAAAACCACAATCTGAGCATAAAAATAGTAATCAATATTTTACAGCCATAATTGCAGAAAATTGTTTGAAAAACCTACATCTATGCTGAGGAGGGTAGTTGAATATCCTTGAATTCTCTCTTTATAAAGATAAATATTTATCGAGGATCTGGGTAAAAGACCTGTCTACAAAACCTTCTAAAATTTAGAATGTTTATGAACTATTTTCACATCAACATAATAAATTTTAATTTTCAGATGTTTTCATATCCATGTTTTTCTGAATGAATGAATGATTTCTTGAAGAATCCACCCAACCCTATTATAAATGCATTATTTCATTTGAATCTGACACTGAATTCATCAAATATATTGATCTATCCCATGAAAATTGTAAAATATTTCTGAGTGCAATATGAATGTTAGCTTTTTTTTCCGTGTTTGTTTCTGAACTTGTTCATTGACATTGGGAAACCAGTATCAACTGTGAGCCATTTGCTCTAATCCATACCTTTTTGTGTCTAAATCTGGGTTTTGTTTCTTTTCTTTTATCAATCAAATTTTCAGTAACATGTATAACAAGTCCATGAGAGGCCTAATTCAGTTATTTTCCTTTAATCAGATTCAGAGTACATTCCAATCAAAGGAAAACAGAAGAAAGGAAAAGGTAGGTTTTAGCTTTGTATTTAGATATCTATCATCATTTGCTGCATAAACAAGTTTTAAATAGAACTATGTCATTCACATTTGTTGTTTGATTTCAAACATTTACTTTGAAGTTTCATCTTACAGGTGGTAGATAAGTTTTATGTAAAGCATATTGTACCTGTCACTCTGTGAGTAGTTGCTCCTGATTAAGTTACAATGAGCATTCTAACTGATTGTGATCTAACTGTTTATATTTATTTCCTTAATTTTAACTAATTTTGCTGTAAAGCCTTACCTTTATGATGACTTTTATTACTCTGATTATCAGCCCGTTTTTACCATATTTTATAGTTAAGGGCCTGGATCAAACTTAAAATTGCCATCATAATGGGTGTGATTATTTGAACATTACAATTTTTTATTTTTTGCATAGAATCTATCTTTGATGATCAGCTGATTTTGACAGTATTTAACTTTTGTTCTCTTTCTCTCCCCTTCCCCTCTTCCTGACCAAATCTGAGGGTATAAATAAATATATTAATGTTTCAGCAACATAACATTACATTGCTCTTGTTCTTTTTTCTCACACCTCATATATGCCTTATCCATGGGAGACAGAAGCCCATTGACTTCACTGGAGTTAAAGATTTTGATTTTCCTTTATGCGTGAGAAGTTATATTGATTGGCCCAAGGTTAAAAAAATTCAGAGGTAGATTACTCTTGAGGTCTCAATCGTAGCAATAAAACATAAGTTCTATGATTGTCACCAGATAGGTTTGGAAACAGACCACTTTGTTTAAAGTTTTGAGAGTAGGGCAGCTTTTTATCAGTAGAGATAGTGTATTCTGTGTTCACCATAGATAATGGAAAATTTTGTTAAACAATGATGTATGACATTGAAAATGAACAAGATTGTTCCAGTTACTTAGTTGCAAAGTGGGAGTACATCCACCACAATGTATTCTGGACATTGTAATCCCTATTGATTATCAAACCTTGGTTGGGTCTTTCTTGATTTTTCTACATCACTTTCAGCATATTATAGACTATATGTTGAGGGGATTGGAGCTTAAAATTTGTTTAGGTACATGCTCGGTGTGCAATATCATAAAATCATTTTTTAGTAGAGTTGTTATCTCATAAATTAAGTCTCACGAACATTCCTTTCTGTGCAATAACTTTCTAGGTTTACAACTTTATTTTCATGACACTTTAATTGAGGGTGATTTTTTGGCATTTAGTTTGCATCGTCTTACTTGTAGTAGAGCTATGACCCCTGATTGCTAGTAGTATCATCAGTAGTGTCTTCCTGTACCATAATTAATTTACTAAATCAATGGTTTTTTTATTGTCTCCTTTCTTGCAAAACATTTTCTTCACTACTTCCTGCAAGGAGCTTGAAACATCAGCTCCTGGAATTTGCTTCTTAAGCATAAAAGAGGTTAATGTATAAAATATATATACTTCAGATTCTTACAGACTTCAACAAAACAATGCCATGGAGAAAAAGAACATAAAAGAGGAAAGGAGAGGTATTGAATTACATGAGCTCTTGTGATAGTATCCACACACATTTTTTTTTAAATCTTCAATAACTAATATGATGAATGACAGGCACTAACTCATCTACAGATCAACCCCTTGTTACATTGCTTCCACCACATCAAATTGCCATTATATAATAACCTTTAAGTGGTTGTTCCATCTTTTATTGAAACTATAAAAACCAGCCATTTCTCCTTCAGATACATTCCCCAATCACTTTAACATTAGGTTTATAAGCATGATACCTCACTAATCCAGCCCTATTTAAAGACAGAAATATTTTTTTTTTCCACTTTCATGTAGACAAAGGGCAATAACTCTTGTCCTTTACCTCCCCTTCCAACCACCACTTTGTGTCACTAGTTTTTAAACTTTGCAGCAGAACTTAAAATACATTATACCTCAAATAATCCAAAGTCATCTTAATGTTAACATTGAACCATCCAACTTTAAATTTGAATAAACTGTGTTGGACAATCAATCTTCTACAGGTTCTATACATTTATATACATTATTTTTTTTATAGGTTTTTCCAAATTTGAGTGTCTTTATCACCTTTACAGACTTTGTCTATTTCAGACCATGTTACAATTAAAGTGTTTCCATGCTCGGAGTGAGTGTAAGTCTTCAGATTCAGCATGGCTAGATCATGTGACTTACAATCATCTATAAACAGAAACTGGTAAAATTCCAAAGTAAGCTGGTACACCATACCCTCAACAAAGGCTTGGTTATTAATTTGTTTTGAATAAGAGTAAATAAAACTACAAATGGAATTGTTTAAAAATATATTGCACACAGTATTTTTTAAAACAATTAATTCCATCACTGTGCCATAATTAGAGATTCTTCAATGCAAATAAAACAAAGCAGAAAGTGTCTGATAAGAGTAAAGTCTATGAAATAGAGGATTGTTTTTCATTTATATTGTTTTATCTTGAAGCAAATATCCAACCTTGCAATGCATTAAAGTAATATGTGAATACTCCTTCTGGCACTGTGTTCTTGCTGATGGTCACTAATCAAAGTCAGGAGGGATATGGGACTACAACTGTATGAATAGAATAAGTCAGCTTCTTACAGAATTTGATATTGAGACATTTAACTTTAATGACTTTAAACACATAACACAGTTTTTCGGTGCATGAATAATGACACCTCATCTTTTTTTCTAGAAAAGATGCAGATTTTATTGGTAAAAACCGGAACATCGGTATAAAATAACCTCTGATGATCAACAAAAGTGATTGATTTTGGCGTGACTGAATTATTATTTTGCATTATAGAAAGAAAACTCCTCATTCTTTATACTTCTGATGCATAATCATTTTTCTGCAGTACATTTGTCAATTAAACTGATATTTCAAAACCTGTTTTTTTTTATATACACCTGACCTAATAGAGATAACCAGATTGAGTGTAGATTCTGCTTAGATAATTATTCAGATTTTCAGAAAAAAGTACAATACCCGATGACCTCTGTATAGAGTGAGAAGCAATAATAGTACCTTAAGAATTCTGAGTTTTGAATTTGCTAACTAAATTGCAAGAATGCAAGAATATTTTAATTTAGTTGGAAAAAATTAGGTCAGAAAAATATTCTATGTCGCGGTTTGCACCAAGACAAAGAAATCCTATTTGGAGGGTTACATCTTTTGTCTCCCCAATAGGGAAAGCCTGGTTGGAAGACAGTGTAACCCCTTGACTGGGATTTCCATGTCTTAGTCGAAAACCCAACATAGATTATATTAATGTTGACCTCAGTTATCTTGAGAACCAGTGTATGTTGAGCGCTTTGGTCCGGTAAAATAAACAAACTCCTTCTTTGTTATGCTAATTTTTCCCCACTTGACCTGCCATGTCAACAACCCCGTTATGTCAAGCTTAAGTTTATGTCATAAGTAACATATGGACCTGCTTAATTCGATGAAATGCAACTTTTAATGCCCATCTTGGAGAAATTTTACAAGAAATGATACAGCATTTCTGCTACTACTGGTACCTCATACTGGCAAAGATAGGAAGAGTCAGTACAAGACCAAATTTTCTCAGTACAAATGCTAATCAACCAATCTTATCAATGCATAGGTAATCACTTGCATAGAGTGGAGTAAATTATGTTGTAAATCATATTTTAGAGTAAGAAAATTTAATGGCTGCTTTTCTGACCTTTACAGGAGTTGCATTCATAATGTACAGCATCACAAGTCAACACTACGACAATATGGTTCATTCCATACAGCATCACAAATTTTACTTGTAGCTCAGTAAATTATCAGGTCAGCATCATTAAATGTAGCTAAAAATATCTAATTCATTTACACAATATATTTAAAATGAATTTAATACTTTCTTCAGATCATCATTAAATGTAGCTGAAAATATCTAATTCATTTTACATATATTTCAAACAAATTAAGTACTTTTAGCAACATTTAATGATGCTGACCTGAAAATTTACAGAGTTACAGATAGGATTAAATTCACAATGGTTTGTGGAACAAACTATATTGTAATTCCACTCAGATATCATCACAGTCACTAACATAATTTATACATAATTAACAACCTTGGTTCATAAGTCACTTATAAAGTAAATAAAGTGTTTCCACGCTTGGTGTGATTAAAGGCCATAACTTCATTATGGCTAGATCACATGACATAGAGTCATCTATAAATAGAAACTGGCAAAATTCCAAACCAAGCCGGTCCCCTTCCCCAAACAAACATGTGGTTATTAATTTGTTTTGAACAAAAGTAAATAAAAGTACCATAGCTCCCAGTATTTGTTTATGATGTTGTTGATTGCTATGCTATGAATAAAAATTTATCAACGTGAATGATATGAAGCAGAAATTTACTGATAGGAGTAACATCTATGAAACAATATAAGAGTGTTTTCATTCATATTGTTTTATCTTGAATATCAAAGCCTTGCAATCCATCTAAGTGTTACACCAACTCTCCTTCTGGTGTTATATTGCCAATGGTCACTGATCAGAGTTGGGAGGGATATGGGACTACAACTGCATGAATAGAATAAGTCACCGTCTTACAGAATTTGATATTGAGATAGTTAACTTCACATACTTAAAACACATTTTATGGTTATCGGTAAAATATGGCATGTAATGGTGAAACAGAATCAGCAAAAAACAATCAATTTTAACAGTTTTCGTCAGTTACATGTTACTACTAGTCTCAAGTCAGCACTAACAAAATACATTAAAACAATGACAGTCCTACTTAAACTGGCCTAGATTTTGGTCAGCATGAGAAAAAATATTGTCTTGCTAAAGCTACAAAAGGGATGAGGCTGTTCATAGGGAAATTAAAACAACTTTAAAACACTGACATTGTTAAAGTAAGGGATCTGTCATAAAGGATGTCTGCAAAGATGGGGTGCGTGTGTAAAGGATGTTGTGGACATCCATAAACTAGTATTTTTTGTTATGATATTCTGTTTACAGCTGCTTTGGGCCTACTACGTGCATTCCAGTATGTTTTGCGTACATCCTTGGTCATCCCTAAGTATAAATTATTTGTTAACTTCAGTTTGTATGATTCGTGCCACAGAATATATATGACTTGGTTGGCACTAATACATAGGTCTGACTCCCAGTGCATGAGGTTGATTACATGGCCCACATATCAGTCTTGCTAGATGGGAACATCCACAGTGGGAGGGGGGTAGCCACATGTGGACAAGGTGAGAGGGGTTTAGGAAAACGTATTATCTGCACACGTTCTTTATGGGAGTCCTGAGTGGCCGAGTGGTCTAAAGCACTCTCCATTACTGATCACTGCCATATCACCTCTGTCTGCGTGGGTTTGAGTCTAAGATTCATCGAATGTGGATATGTTAAAAAGCTAGCCAGTAGCTTCTCGTGGGTCAGTGATTCTTTTCGCGGTTTCTTCCTCCACCATGAATAGTGGCCGCCATGTATACCCTATCGTGTGCTGAAAAATGGCCATAAGCCCCAGAACAACAACAACATCGTCCTTTATGGACAACCCCTAACTAAAGTGTTGTAAAAATTTGTGACTTGTTACTTAATATCATTTAAAAGACCTCCAGTCATTTTTTATCTGGAACCTGGCATGACTGAATTATTTGTATTGTGTATTAGAATACCATTTGTTTTTAAAAACAAAACTCCTCATGTTTGATACTTCAGATACATAATTATTGTTCTGCAGAAGATTTATTAACTCAACCCAGATATCTTTGGACCCAATTATGTAGACAATTATTTTAACACAAACACACACATCCTACTACCGCAAATATTATCAAGATAACTGGCTGGATTTGACTGTATTCATACACAGGTGACGAACCGATTAAGCTCAGAAAAATTTATAAAGTCAATAATTTTTAAAGATAATAAATTATAGCAATTTCCTTCTCCCTCCTTTTTTGTACTTCCTCCCCTTATTTTCACAAGTGGGAGGCCCTTAGCCCCATCATATACAATCCCAATAGCAACTCTGAAGTGAAAGCACTGGAGTTGCAGCTAGAAAAGAAAGTATAGAAAGTAAAAGGCAATGTTTAACATCTGGGGCTAGTTAAAATGACATTTTTATAAATATCATTTCCCTTTCATATTTCATTACATTTATTTCTGTATTGCTTTTGTATTTGATGCTTGTTTTTAAATAAGTAACTGAAGCAGAACACTTTACTCGATTGGTGGTCATTCAAAAGTCATTGAATTTCAGTTCTCCTGATCTTTATGAGCCCTGGTTAGTCACAGTAAAATCAATGGCAGTGGAGGAGAATAATGTTGAGATGGTAAAACCGTCCTCCTTTCAAGAGATGCATCATCTGGTCCAAGGAGATGATGATGCAGTTCTTGACATCAGGCCAAATATTACCTTTATTTCCCTCACATGATTCCACACCTCTTTCCTATGATTTAGGGAGGAGTATATTCCTAATTTTAGGCTGCCCAATTGAAGTAAGTCTCCCCTCCAAATTCATGAGGTTTGTACTGAATCCATTTCTTAATACAGTCTTGCCATCACCAGCCATACTGCCATCCCATCATGGGTACTTTTTTGATAAAACGGTCTAGTGAACTAGGATTTACAGGATCTTAGTGACAAATCTGTTGCTTTAGTTGTACCATGAGTAACATACCCTTACGATGATGAAGAGTTCAGTGAAAAATCAGTCCCTCCAGCCAGGCACTTGGATTGGCCATTACTGGTGATAGCTGACAAACCAGCCAGCAGTTCCAGCAGCACCAGACTTCCATATATTCACTGCTGTTATGAATATATAATCTAATTACTTGTGTGTTATTTTTAAATTCATTTTTTTCACAATTTTTGTTTCCTTACATTGTTATGTAATGATTTTTTTCACGGAATTTGATATATCTTTAGCTCACTTTGGTTCATAGATCTTGTAAACATCAGGTGAATACAATTGGCTGCTATTACCAAGGTCATTTTTGGTCCACATCTTGAGTTATAAACAAGCCATTTTTTTTATTTCCAGTGTGAGAATTTGATTCTTAGATAGGGCTATTCTAGCATACGTGACAAATGACATTTTTGTATCGCACATTTTGATGATTAAGTGATTATGTGACCCATCACAAGTGTCAAAGTGACATTTTTAGTTGGGTTTAATACTTGTGTGTTAGTCAAATCTAGGCAGTCATATTTTTACACCTCAAGAGTTCAAGGACGTTCATGATTGTTGATGCCAGTTAGTTTTCAGATTCATTTATTTTTGAGGGGAATTTAATAATTCATTCTCAAGAAAATAATTATACAAGTGCTTCATATTTATTATTATTATTATTATTATTATTATTATTATTATTATTATTATTATTATTATTATTATTATTATTATATTTAAAGAGGGTAACTCAATTAGTTAAGAACTAATCTACCTTGAGGCCCTCATTCAAAGGAATTTACTTATTTACGCTGCATCTCTGAAGCCACTGTAAATTTTAAATTTTATAAATTTTCTGGAAGAAAAATATTCAGTGGAAATTTATTCTGGAGTTTTAAACAGAACATTACAAATTGTTTCAATGAGGAATTGTTGCCAACAGTACAACAACCTCATCTAATGTCATTGCACTTCATAATGAAACTTAATTTGAACCTGGATTCACTTAGAACTATCCCAAATGCTCCTATTTCTAAGAGGTCGATTTCATGATCATGTATTGAAAGTAATACATTTGTTGGATCTAATAAACCCCAGTCAGATTTTATTATAGAGAATTATGAACCATTCATGTTGAAAGGTTCTATATCACTCTTGGGTGATTTGGCCAATCCTATCCCTATTAAAATTTTATGGGATTCAGGAGTTACTCAGAGTCTTTTATAATAAGGTACTTTGCCTTTTTCTGAGAAGTCTTCTTCTAATTAGAGTGTTCTCATTCAGGGAGTTAAGTGTGACTTTGTTAATGGTCAGTATAGTGTATACTTTACCCATTGAGGGCATTTGTTACTAGGCAATGACCAAGCTGGAGACAAGGTTGTGGTTAATCCATTTGTAACTGACAAGCCTTCTTTGAATCAGAAAGTTGATCCTATTGAAAGAAAATACCCTGATTTATACCTAGCTTTTGTAGTTATCAGAGCTATGGCAAAGAAAACTCTTGAGAATGATTTTGATAAGGACAATATTCCTTTAGCTGACCCATGTATTGGTCAGTCTTTTGATGAGGTCACTTTCACTCCTTATGTGGATCAGTCAAAAGGTATTGATCACAGTGGTCCTCTTTTAACTACTCATTCTCTTTTATCTAATCTGGTTGTTAAACAACAATCACCTGTTGTCAAAGAGGGAAAAGATCCTGAGATCTCCTGTTTGTTTCAGCGGGCCATTAGTGAAACTGATGCCACTGAAGTACCAGTCTGTTATTTCATTAAAAATGGAATTCTTATGAGAAAATCGAGACCTCCCAAGGTACCTACTGGTAACAAGTGGTCACTGAACTATCAAATAATTGTTCCAAAATCTTACAGATAGGAAATACTTAGTTTGGTCCATGAAACTCCACTGGCTGGTCATTTAAGGATAAATAAAACTTATCACAAGATCTTGACTCACTTTTATTGGCCAAAAATCAAAAGTGATGTTTGTAAATTTTGTAGATCTTGTCATACTTGTCAAATGGTAGGAAAACCTAATCAGATGATACCTAAGGCTCATCTGCAACCTATTCCTGCATTTGGTGAACCATTTAGCAGAATTATTGTAGATTGTGTTGATCCCTTACCTAAGACCAAGTCAGGCAACCCATATTTATTGACCATTATGTGTGCATCAACACGATTCCCAGAGGCAATTCCTTTGAGGAATATAAAAACCAAAACCATAGTAAATCTTTGATAAAGCTTTTTCCTCAATTTGGCCTTCCCAAAGCTGTTCAGTATGGTCAAATGTCAAATTGTATGTCTGGAATTGTCCAGTTAGTCATGCTTGAATTTGGCATTCTGCAATTCAAATCAAAAGTGAAATTAGCTTCACAGAACTTTAATGGAGAGAACATTTGAGTCTTGTAACAGAGTTCATTCTCTCTTGCTCATTTTTCAAGGTTTTCTTCAGTTTAGATTTTATGGCCCTTACAAAGTTAAGAAGAAAATGAATGAGTTAAATTATAAAATAGTACTCTGATCTAAATAAATTAATGGCTTAGCCAAATCATGCAATTAATTTTGTTATACCTCTCCCACAAACCGAGGATTTAAGTGAAGAAATTAAATCAGACTCTTTTGATGTTGGAGGAACAAATCTTCAGAATTTGGAAATTATGAAAAATCATGCACCAAAAATTTTTGCATTTACAACAAAAAGAAAGGAATGAACTTAAACAGTTATTTAAATATGAGCACTTTTTTACAGATATTCCTACGAGAACAAGTAAAACTTTTCATGATGTTGAAATTGCAGATTCAAAATATGTGAAACAACACCCATACAGGATGAACCGTCTCAAACAGGAATACTTGGGGGAAAAAAAACAGTATTTGCTGGAGAATGATTTCATAGAGTCTAGTAAAATTGACTGGAGTTTACCTTGTATTCTTGTTTTAAAACCAGAAAACTTTTTGTATATGCACTGATTATAGGAAGGTGAACAGTGTGACAAAAACAGATTCATTTCCATTACCAAGAATTGATGACTGTATTGATAAAATTGGAAATGCCAAGTACGTCACCAAATTTGACCTTCTGAAAGGATTTTGGCAAATAACGCAAATGGAAAGGGCAAAACAAATTTTGGCATTTCTGACTCCAGATTGACTCTATCAATGTAAAGTAATGCCATTCAGGATGAAGGGTTCCCCAAGTACTTTTCAACGCTGATAAATATGATTACCTCTGCTCTAGATAATTGTGATGCTTACATTGGTGACATCATCAACTACAATTCACTGATGCAAATCTGATGATCAGTTTATCTAAAAGTGAATTTTGTCATGCTTGTGTAACTTTTCTAGGACATATTGTCAAGTTAAACCTATAGGTCAAGGCTATCACTGATTTCCCTGTGTCGGTAAAAAGCAACTGATGATTTTTTTGGTATGGCCGGATAATATTTTTAATTTTGTTCCAATTTTTCTAATGTTGCAGAACCCCTGACAAACTTGTTGAGCACAAAAAAACAAGTTTCTTTTGACTGAAAAATGTCAGGAGGCTTTTTATAGGTTAAAAACTTAAAAGTGCACCAGTTCTTACAGCTCCAAATTTCAGTCAACCATTTAAATTATCTGTGGATGCAAGTGATGTTGCGGATGGAGCAGTATTGATTCAAGAAGATAGAAATGGTGTTGAGCACCCAGTGTGCTATTTACCTAAGAAATCAAATAAGCACGAAAGGAATTACTCGACAATCGAGAAGAAATGTTTGGCTTTAATATTGGCTTTACAGCATTTTGAAGTTTGCATTAGCTCAGTTCCTTCTCCGGTTGTTGTGTTTAGTGATCACAACCCCCTTACTTTCATCTACAAGATGAAGAATAAAAATCAAAGATTATTAAGGTGGAGTTTGTATTTGCAAGAATATAATATTGACATCAGGCACATTAAAGGAAAAGACAATTTGATTGCAGATGCACTTTCCCATGTATAGAAATATTATTTCATGTACACTTCTTATGTAATTTTGGTTTACCTCGTGTATAATTTATATATGATAAAAAGAAAGCTTTATTACATATTTTTTTTTTCTTTTTGGGGGAAGTGTTACGAATATGTAATTTAATTTCTTATGTGTTTTAAATTCATTTTTTTTTTAATTTTTGTTTCATTTCATTTTATTGTAATGATTATTTTTATGGAATAAAAAATATTCAGTCCAAGTTGAATGTAAAAGGTATTACATTATCATTAATTTTAGCTCACTTTGGTTCATAGATCTTGTAAACATTGGGTGAATACAATTGACTATTACCAAGGTCATTTTCGGCCCACGTGTTAGTTCAGTTGTAAACAAGCCTTTTTGTTTATTTCCAGTGTGAGAATTTGATTCTTAGATTGGGCTGTTCTAGCATACAAGACAAATGACATATTTTTATTGCACTGTTTGATGATTAAGTAATCATGTGACCCATCACAAGTGTCTGAATTGTTTTTAGGTAGGTTTGATACTTGTATCTTATTGAAATCAAGGCAACTCTATTGTTACACCTCAGACCTGAAAGTGTTCTTGATTGTTGATGCCAGATTATTTTCAAATTCATCTATTTTTTTAAAAATATTTAATAATTCATTCTCTAAAAAAACTATACAAGTGCTTCATATTAATAAAATTTCTGGGAGAAAAATATTCAGTGGAAATTTATTCTGGAGTTCTAAACAGAACATTACAAATTGTGTTTCAACAAGGACCTCATCTGACATCATCACCTTCTATATTGGAACTTCAAAATTTGAACCTTCATTTAATTAGAACTGGTTAGTGATACGACTTATTTTTTTCAATTCTAGGATTAATTTTGGACTATATTCACAAACCGTAAGCCCTATTTCATATTTTTACTGTGTTTTCTAAGGAAATATATTATTTTTGTTAAAATTTATAATGCTTGTTGACTTCACTCTTTTCTTTTGTTACATTTGTATGAGGCTACACGTAACACTGCTTACCCACATGTAAGAGTTAGTGTCATTTTCAAAGAGGCTGGAATCAAGACATCGTTGCCACCTGCTATGGCTTATATAGAGCTGCAAGTGAAACCAGATCAGGACTCAACACACTGTGAGTGATAAAGCTCCTACAATTCAGCCATACTCAGATCCAACCATGGAATGAACTGAATATAGCCTCAAAGCCATGGTTGAGGAAATTTATAGTGTGTTGGCATCTTCAGAATGCCCTCCACCTTCTACTGCTATGCAAGTCTATAAAGTTAAAGCAGTCCTTTTGGCTCCTTCCCTAATCAATAAAATTAAGATCATTGACAGGCTGTCGGATAGAATCAGTGCCCCATGGATTTCTAAGGCTTTCTTTTCAGAACGCCATGTACCCATGACATTCTCATCTTGCTGCTACAAAATTCCAATACTGTCAGTACTGATCTCCTGACTCTTGCAAAACATCTAGCACAGTTTACATGTCTACTCCACTGTTGTATAAAGTGGATAAAAATGTGTTCCATGCCATGTCAGAGCTTGTGTGGAACATAGTCACTATGTCTTCCGTGTTAGGTTTGGCATCATTGGCAATTATGGGGGGATGCTGTCCAAGTTTGGGAGGCAATGGCCAGGATTGCTAGAGACATTAACCAGGCAGCTCTCCATTACATGGCCATTGCTTTGTCTGCTTTAGCCAACTTAGACATCTTATGATTTATATATCTATGGTGCACATCACTCAAGCCTCATCATACCATGGCTTTACAGATTGCACTATTTGGGTTGCCGTTGCTCTTTTAAAGGAAAAAATGAAGTTCAGAGGTAGGCATCTCAGGAACTGCCCCATCAACATGCTGCTCAACCCACAGGTATTTCAAACAATTAGCCTCTGACACTATAGAAGGATGATAAGCAGACTAGGGACAAAGGATCTTTTCTGTTAAAGGTGCAACATAGATGCTGGCCCAGTGCCAGGAGGAAACAGTCTAATCAAGTTAGAAAACAATCATACAGTTGCAGCAAGAACAAGTTTCTCTGTTTTCAAACCTGGTAACTCAAGACATTGATCTACCCTCCACACTGCCAGCAGAGAGTCTCCCTGTGGGTGTTAGCCTTGTGCAATTTGAGGCTTGCTGGATCTCCCTATTCCCTCAGAATCATTGGGTGATCCAGTTCATTTTAGAGGGGTTTTGGATTTCATTATCCATCCTCTTCTCCTTTCATGTATGTACTGTTAGGGCATGAGAAGGATATCTTTCTACTACAGGAGTTATGGTTACTCTTCGAAAGCAGGCAATGGAAAGTGCAAAAAAACCCCACTATTACCAGGGTTTATTCCAGGCTGTTTCTGATTCAGAAAGCATACAATAAGTTGAGACTGATCATCAGACTTAGTCTCCTGTACCAATACATTTTGCCACTAAATTTCAAATTGGAGTCAGCAAGATCAACCTATTTCTCCATCAGATAGGACAAGTGTGCCATCAATCTTGATCCGACCAACACATATTTTCATATCCCTGTCCACCCCATGTCATAAAAAAAAAAAATTCCGTTTTGCTTACAATGACATGGTTTATCATTTCAAAATCTTACTCTTTTGCCTCAACATCTGCTCTTGCGTTTTTACCAAGGTTATGACTTGCATCATCACCCTCTTCTGATCACAATGAGAGTCTTATAGATTTTTTGCTAATATTTTGTGTGAATGGGAACAGGTTTTTTTATTGGATGAATTTACAGCACTTGATGCTTCTAGAGTTG
The DNA here is from genome assembly GCA_016746295.1 of Potamilus streckersoni. Taxonomy (NCBI): domain Eukaryota; kingdom Metazoa; phylum Mollusca; class Bivalvia; order Unionida; family Unionidae; genus Potamilus; species Potamilus streckersoni. The sequence goes on along the minus strand of JAEAOA010000748.1, from coordinate 1,401,099 downwards.
GACTGAAATTTGTGCAAAATATTCTATATGAGTTTTTAAAAAATTCTGTGAGATCAGATTTTTTTTTACAGAAATCCTCCATCTTTGATGAGAAATGGAAACAGGTTTTCTCTTGGATTCACTTTTACTATATATTAAATGGTTGCAGATTTTGTTTAATATGTACATGAATAATATGTGCATGATGATTGTTTCAGTCTGTCTGTAGTTAATTAAATATGCAACTAATTTATTCTGCACAAAATTGCAATGTATGATCTGTTGGTTCCAAAAATTACAGGAAACAATCTTTGCACAAGAAATGTATTAATCCAGAAGAAATGAAACATTGGGAATGAGACTTGGGAATGGTTCGTAATTCTGTGAGATTTTTCCTCTCATTGTGAGATATCACAGGTATAAACAAACTTAACATTTCGTGAAAGTTGGTATTGATTTTTGCCCATCTAACAAATGTTTAATAGTCACAGTAAAATGTTGAAAAATCATTTTAAATTACCTGGAGAATTACAGCTTTGGAAAGGAGATTGAATAGATTATTCCCAATAGAGTATATATGCTGTTAAGTTATCACATATTTTATTATACCTTTGATAGCAACCATTAGGTGCCACTTAAATACCAATGCAGGTAGTTGAGTTTTAGTTTTGCGCACATGTAAAGAACCAAGATCCAGTTGTTCTTATCTAACTCAGCTAGTATTTTTCAAAAACTCCATGGAGAGCCTACTACCATTGTAATTGCTACCTAGTTGAGAATTCATACTTCAGCTTTGTTAACGGTCGGTCATTTTGGCACTCCATATATTCATGTTTATTTTGTAAATGTTTACAGATGAAAATGGTTTTTCAAAAAAAAAATCTACAACTGTGAAAAGAAAGTCAAATGAATATTCTTCAGCAAAGAAAAAGCCTACAAATGCAGGAGAAATAGTACAGTCAAAAGACAGAGCAAATCATAAGAAAGAATACCAAACTTTGGAAAATGAGGAAACATCGAATTTATTTACTGATGATGCTGAAGTAATAATCAAGAAAGAAAAACATCAGTCAGTTGTTGCTGATTTGGAGATGCTTCAAATAAACATTAATAAACTAATCCCCCAAAAAGAGAAAGAGCTCAAGCCTGACCAAATTATAACAGAGACCTTCAAGTTTGACAGTGATGTCTTCACCATGGAACTTGGCAATGAGTATAATGATTTTGAGGCTCCAGATATCAAAAGCTGTGACAAGAAAAACCAAACAGTCAAACCACCTATAAGGAAAAAGTATGATGTCATGGTTGATCAGAGTACATCAGAGGCTTTTAAATTAGCCAATAATGTCACCTTGGAAGTGGAAAGTGAGAACCATGATGCTGAAGGCCCCAAAAGTTTTGGCATTAAGTTGAAAATGGATAAAAAAACAGTTTGCTTTGATAAGGCTGTAGTTGATATTCCAGAACTAGAATCTATTGCAGAAATGAAAACAAATGCAAGTAGCATAGAAGAGGAAAACAAAATGGGAGTACAAGAGAAGGACTCCAAAGGAAATAAAAGTGAAGATGAAATTGTTTCAGAAAAACCTATAAACAGTGACAAAGGCAAGAAAGGTAAAAACAGACCAAGAAATAGAGATGAATTAACCCAAAATAAACCCAGCAAAAAAACAATTAGGGTCAAAAATGAATCACCAGAGGAAGGCCAGACTTCAGGCAATGAAATGAAAGAAGAAATATCTAACAAAAGACCATCTAAAAATTCTGAGCCAAAATTTAAGAAGATGAAACAGTTGAAAGAACCCTCAGCTGTTAATGATGGTGGTAATGATGATGCATGTCTCGAACCCAAAATATGTGACAATACTAACAAAAAAGAAACAACAGAGGAAAGAAAGAAAAAGAGTTTTAAAGCACCCACATCTGTTTATAAAATTACAGTAAAGTCTTCAGTTGAGACCAAGAAATGTGATTTAGCAAAAACACAAGAGTCCAAAGAGGAAGATGAGAGACAAAGAGATCTCCAAGAAGGTAAGTCTAAAGAAAAAGTTGAAGAAGATATTGGAGAGGAAATTACATTTGACTTGAATAGCAAAATGAATGTTGATACACAGATCAAAGTATCAAATGAAAATGAAGAGAGCGACTTTGATATAGACACTTCCCTATATGATTCTGAACCTGGTTCCATTAAACAAAATATTCTGGTACAGATGGACAATAACACTGATCATAATGATTCAGATCCATTTGAAATGATGGAGGAGTAAAGTATAATATTCATCTGTTTACTGATTTTTAGAACAACATTCATTGTTTTCAAGAGTTGCATCATTAGGGTACAAAATTTGAATAATTATAACCTCAACATTGTCCATGAAATAACGAAATGCACAAGTATTCATTATGTTTACTTGCCTCTAGAAATATGATTTTTCATAGTTTAGATTGTGTGCTATTTATTAAGTTTGCAATGCAAAGCAATGCAAGATAATTTGTGTCATTTTCATAATGGATTTTGCCAGATAACTGAGGTGGGGGTATACTTTGTCATTTAGTTTTTGGAGAAGTGCAACTGATTTTTATTAAAAAGAAGCTTTGAACTAATCACATTAGTATTTCTTTAATTATATATTTCTGAATTCTATTATTTCAGTTCAATTAGGAAATTGCTTATTGTTCACTTTTACAATATTTTTCTTTTATTGCAAAATGTTTAGATGTTTTGATTTGTCATTCAGATACATACTAAATGCAGCTGAGTGAAAATTTAATGAGCAGAATATGTGTTAAATAATATATATAATTCATTATATAAAAGATACTTATGTCAATCACTTTTGCATCTGAGAGTTCTTCTGTGTCTCCACACAGCAGATTAACCTCAATGTTAAAGTTTTTTATATATGCATTTTCTAGCCAAATAAAAAGAGTAAGTGTAAAAGAAAAGGGGTCTTTTTCATCTTTTTTCATGTAACATTCAGTTATCAGTGCTCAAAAAGCAGACATTCATTTGATGCTAGAAATATTAGAATTCAGTCATATTATGAAGCATGAAAAAGGCGTGACCATAAGTGACTTTCTAAAAATATTTCTTTTTTTTGAAAGAAATTACCTGGCTGATTACTTAATGACCATAACTTTATTCATGGAATAATATGCATTTTGTAGCTGGCAAACTCTATATTACTGGTATGGTAATAGTTAGCTGTATTTATGTAGGTTGCAACTTATAGCCATGTTATGGTTACAGTATTTATTTTCCATTTAAGAATGGTTTATTTTTGTGCTGTTTTGATGGACTGAATCCAGTACTTTGCACTTTGAAAATTGAGATTGTTTGCATCCAGTATACTCCTTCATATTCAGTGCAACCTTCAATAACAATCATTTTCCTTAAGCAATTATGTCTATTTTAAGCCAGAAAATGGTTTATCATGCTTTTCATCTTATGTATATTGTTACCTTCCCCATACAGATAGATTTGTTCCTTTTCTTGGATATCTTATCTCTCATGGTGTGTTTATATTTTGCCTTGTAGACTACAGAAAATTTTACCATGCAAGTTAAGAGAAATATAAATAACATTACTTATGTAGATTTCATTTCTGCTCTCATGTGTAGCCAATCAATTTTTTTTAAAGATCTGAATAAAAATATAACATATAGTTTGTATTTTTGCCTGATTATAAAGGTATACATTTAACTTTTTGCCTTTACTTCTGAGGTGTTGAATATTTTTTTTTTGTAATTCTAACATTTTAGTCCACATCATAGCTTGAAAATCATTTAAATATATTTGGATGAGACCAAGTAATATTTTCTGTATTGTATGGAGTCTAAAATATTGTGCTTCAGAAGACTAGATCACTCTTTTAAAGCGAAACAGATTACTCTGTTAAGATTAGCAAAGATAAACACGAATATTAAAACAGATGAGTGTCAGTGTGATAGTTTTAGATGGATTTTTTTTGCTTGATGTATTAATTACTGTTTGTTATATGAGGTTTTGTTTTATACAGTTGGTGAATTTAAAATTAGATTCAAAGTTTGAATCTGAGTTTTATACAGATGTGATTCATTTGGTATTTTTAATCATGATGTTTTATACTGTTGTGTTTGTTTCCTTTTTCTTCCAGATTTGTTAGGACTTTAAAGAATAAAAGTAAAAAATGTTTTTGGTTCTAATTTCAATGACGTGAACATGTAGTTACAGTATATGCATGTTTATACTCCTGCACCTAAGGCATGCTTGTCTGAAAGCACACACACACACCCCCACACACAGGAAGAGCTGCCTAAAAATAGAGGGCTCTGTATTAAATTAAATGAACCTAAAAATCCACAATGTTGTGTCGAAGAAGAGGCAATTTTAAGTTTTGTCTTGGACAGAAGGACAGGTAGAACAACATATTGTGCCAATGACAGTCATCACAATGCATCACAGAAGCGTGAGGTTGCAAGAAAAATCATTGAGATCATGGTTATTACAGGGTAGCTTGCTCAGATACAAGATTAAACTTCCATAATTAATATACAGGTACATTTAATGCCTCACTTGAGCACACAAGCATGCGAATTACAGACACAAAGTACAAATCCACCAATGTACACATAAATTAAATGCAAACTTACAACAACCATTAATATCCACTGGTTAAACTTTCAAAAACAAGACAAATACTGTACACATATACTACAAGATAGCAGCAGGTTGTTGACCTGTTACAACCAAATTATTTGAACCTTTAAACAATGAATCTCTTTACAGATGCAAAAAACTTTTCTAAAGAATTCATCATTTAAAATTTGGCCCAAATCAATAGACGTATTCAGCTTAGAGTTGTTGTATCACTTTTGACTTTTTCTTTCCATCGGGACAAATTTTATAATGAAAATTGTATTAAAAAATAAATGCATCTGATATTGAAGTCCTTATTAAGGTGGAAGATTTTTTGCTTCTGACGTTCACTTCATATTGCACTCACGTGCACAACACGTGAGCCCAATCGTGTATTAGGAACTACTTTGTAAATTATGTACACTCGCGTAGTAGACGCTATACATTTTGGTTGATTAAATTTGTTTCTGAATGAACTATAGCAGATGTCTCATGGGCTGCCACATACCAGATGCTTACAATGTTTCTGATTTAGGTTAGCGACAGACGTCGGGTCATAAAATTGCAGGATCCTTACAAATAACATAAAAATGACAAGGCATAAACTGTCTTCTTTAGCTGGTAATAAAAATGGCATAAAATATACTTAGTTTTACATCGTGAATTTCTTCAAAATGTACTTTCTTAGTTCTGCAAATCCGAATTAAATGAACCATATCATGGGTTTTTGAAGCTTGATTACACATTTCGAGATTGTAATGTAATTTCGACTACATTCAAGTTCAATTACATCCTCCTTACTGCACTCAAAATGAAATGAACATTATATTCTATAGCGTCTTTTTGATAATTACAATGATTTTTCGCACATTATTCAAACATTTAATGACAGAACAGAACCACACTTGCAGATGTCAACACGCTGCTCCCTCGCTGCAGAAATCAGGTGTACTTCATGTAGAATTGGCACAGATAAATCCAGTCCATAATCACGAAATTTCGTAGAATAAAAAAAACAAACAATAATTTATTCAATCCAGACCAACTGGAATAGCTGTTGCAATGAGCATTCATTCACAGTGTAATTGTAAATTTCAATTTTAAGTAGACCCACACGCCGTTTTCTTTTGAAAGTCATGTCTAGAGCGCGACTAAGTTCAAATTTATCGGGGCGGAGTTATGTGCACATTAATAATTCTGGTCTTGCGTACTGATGAATCTGCGCTTGTATATTTTGTTTGGAGTGCAGCATAAATTTAGTTACTTCGTTTCTTGAAATGTGTTTTTGTTTATATAATTAAGCTTTAGGTAAAATAAGAAAACGAGCATATATTAAAAAGGTTACTGCATTTGTATGGGAAAATATGAACTCGTTTTGTCGGATGGATATATTGCACTCACAAAGTCGTGCAGTATATCCATCCTAAAAATTTGTTAATAGTTTTCTATACAAATGCACTAACCTATAAATACAGCACGAGTCCTGATTTTACGATTTTGCCAGTATCAGTAATTTTATTGTTTCTCAATAAAATAAATTATTTAAATATAACAACCCCATTATGGTGTTTACAATCGAGCTTTCGATTCGTTAAGTACACACATGAACTAGTTAACATACTTTAGAAGTAATGAGAAATAATATATTTTAAACAAATGTTAGTGTCACATATATTATATTTTAAACAAATGTAAATGTCACATATAATTTCCAGAAGAAACTTTATAAAATTTCACATGGTTCGAATCAGGTCATAACTTTGGCCGGATCATCCAGCCATGGTCTGAATCGGCATTTTGCCAAAAAGAAGTACATTATAAAAGTACAGAAATACAAACACGACACATACCAAGGTATTTCAAAGTTTTAGTACAGTCATAATTATCGAACTACAAAATGAGATAGCCAAGTTATTCTCGTCTTATATGGGATTTTTTGGGGAATTTTTTTAAACAAAACAAAACAAAACAAACAAACCCTTTGTCGTATAAAAAGCTGGTTCAGATGATGCATCTGGGATTGCAAATATAATGCATGTGGGAATACCGCACACGATAAGAGAAATTGTAGGGAACCACTAAATCCACTAGTTGTCGTTGCTGCGATAAAAGAAAATCGACACCATGAAATTAGAATATTTGAAAGTGAGTGAGAAATACATGATGTAGTAACAGAACCATCAGATGAAGAGGAATGAAAAGAAATCACCTGATCTAGAAACAGAAAGACGAGCTTTAATAAACAAACAAAAACCATATAAGTTGTCGACAATGGAATATAACTAACTTCTGAAGAAAAATGCACAAACCTAAAATAAGGTGAAAGATTGATGTATTAGTGAGAAGAGCAGGAAATAAATCAAGACTGAAATAGATGAGATGGAATGCACAACTTAGACTATTCTGAAGAGGAAGGAAAATGCAAACCACTCTGACCCCCCACCAGCCTCTCATAATAAAAAAAAATAACACTGGCCATCAGAAACAATCGCAATACTTAGAGAAGCTTATACAGAAAATAGTCGAACACAAGCATCATCAATGAGGTTTTTTTTAAAAAAAAAAAAAAAGAAGAAGAAAACAATACATAAAATGAAATACAATGAACATCTTGGAAAAGGAACAATACATGTTAGAAAAAAAAATTATGTATGTGACGTTAATCTATTCTGGATGCATACCTTTTATCCATTTAAGGATTGTCCATAAAAGATGTCAGCAGATAATACCTGTTTTCCTAATAAAAAATCCTCCCCTTGTCCGCTTGTTTTCCACATGTGGCTTATCCCCCCTCCCCCGCCTGCGTACGTCCCCACCCATCTGGCAAGACATATGTAGGCCATGTAATCAACCCCAGGCACTGGAAGACAGACTTATGTATTAATGCCAACCCATTCATATATATTCTGTGACACGAATCGTATAAATAGAAATTAACAAATAATTTATACTCATGGATGACCCATAAAGGACGTCCGCAAAACATACTGGAATAAACGCAGTAAGTCCAAAGCAGCTGTTCAACACAAAATATCATAACAAAAAATATTTTAAAAAATTCTTTACACCCCCTCTATACTTTTCCGCATTTGAACCAACCACCGCCCCATCCCATCTTTGCGGAAGTCCTTTATGGATGATTACATGTCGTTTTAGAATGAACAAAACACAAACAAAATAGATCCTTCTAATTAAGTTGACAACAAACTACAATTTAATTTGATAATACTAAAACGGTTACGGTTCTAAACGAAATAGGTGTCTTTGATTATATCCGCTTTAAAATAAAACTTATTCTGTTGAAATTTTTCATACGAATCGCAGACGGGAACAAAATGAATTTCATTTCCGTACGTGCCAAAACAGATTTAAAGTTATTTCTACCGTCATAATTCACAGGAGAGCTGAACCCAAAAAATGTTCATTTTTCTTCGATGACCAACCAAATTAATCCATTTTCATTTTCAATTATTCCACAAAAAGCACAATGGAAATGTAAGTTGGTATAAATCAGGTCTCAGTTTGTTGTAATTTTGTAATTATAATTTGCAATGAAACCTAAAAATATTGTGAATTACGTCTTCGCTACAATTATTTTCTAATCATTTGCGTTTTAACAAATTGCAAAGAATCCATAATATTTTTTAAATTATGTTCGTGCTTAAAATCATTTTCTCTCCACGTTCACTCTTACAAGGAATACAGATCAGACCAATAGACGACACAAAATTCCATACAAATGTAACCTACTCTGTTAATATGCAGGATGCACACCGCCCACTGAGCTATACACCAATATATGGTGGCGCTCTATAGTTCCGTATTTAGCATATAGTGTTAGAATTTTAAAGAAAAAGAATTTCCCCGGTTTCCTCACTAGTTATACTGGCTATTTTAAAAAAGGACTTTGTATATCTTAGGTATTGTTCAAAGAACCTTTAATTCCCTTTACTTTGGTGTATGATTGATGGGTGTAATATGGGTTATAGAGTATACAGC